>CM031596.1:31917522-31955022 GCA_018398815.1 Conus ventricosus | reverse complement strand
TTCAGTACGTCCGTCGAACGACTGCGCCCATGACCTTGCCGACGATGTCAACTGGGACAGGTGCTCACAAGTTTGTCTGACGAAGCAAAACGGACAGTGAGGTCACCTGTAAAAAGGGGCGTGAGAGGCCACCGACTTTGACATCAGTTTTATGATGATCAGTGAGAACTGTAATGATGAAGCTGATGCTATTCCTTCTCCTGCGAAACGTTCATCACTTTCTTCTCCGTCAAACTGAAAAATGATGTCAAAACAGGTAATAATAATTTCTGTGTCGTAAGTGCATTGCACCCCACCACTTGACAAATGTATTCATTGCATAAGTGGACTCACTTTTTTTTTTTAACGAAGGAAATCATAATGTAGAACTTTTGACACCGCGATGTACCATACTGGCTCTTCCCATGTAACAGCAGGAAAAGGTTTCGGCACCTTATCACGCCAGTTGTCAGGAGTCCGTTTAACTGCAAGAACTAATTCCTTCTGGACTAACTGACACCGGTTAGAAGCATCCCAATCTATTGACATTCTTTGCAGCCCCCGCCCACTCTTCTTTTCTTTTCCCCCACCCCCTCCCCACTTGCCTCTCTTTCTGTTTCGTCTTTTCTGTTGCTTCAAATTTGTTACAGTAATAATATGTTATGGGAAGAATGAAAGCTGGCATTTCACCGAAAGCAAATTTCAAAGTTAATATAGTCAGTCCTATAAATCTCTACAACTGTCTGCAAGAAAGAACTGTCATCCCAAGAAAGAAAGAAGAAAGAAAAAGGAAAAAAAAAAAAAGAGAAAAAAAAGAGTTAAAAAGAAAAAAAAAACAGAAGGCATGCTTGAGAAATACATTGACTTTTCATAGTTTCTTTTTTCTTTTTTCTTCTTTTTTTGTTTTTTGTTTTTGCTGTGCTCAAGAAAAATCGTCAGGTTTGACTATGGTTAGTTTCATATTTATTCAAAAATTTACCACACGCAAGATGTTTGAGCTAAGGTTTAACCAAGTAGATATACGGGTCTAATTCTAGACACTGTGTACATTCTGAGAATAGCATGATTTCGACAGTCAAGTTGCCAGTGAAATAGTGCACAACGGACTTTTAGTGAAGGAGAAATGTAGAGGCCTGACAGAACAATGAAACGGTGTGATGACGGACCTACTGTGAAGCAAAAACATATAATGAAGAGGACCACCTTAACAGTTTAATACCGCAGTAACGGATTTATGTGAAGGAGAAATGAGGAGGACTCTCTTAACGGTTCAAAGAATAATGACGGACTTTTCGTAAATTCGAAAGAAAGAGGACTGTCTCAACAGTGAAACAATTTCATGGCGGGCTTTCTGTGAAGGAGAAATGAAAAAAGAGTTGGGACGGACTTTTTGTAAGTAAGAAAAGAAGAAAATGTTTTGACGGTTAAACACTGTGGTGACGGACTTTTCGTGAAGGACAAGGGAGGAGCACTGTCACGACTTATAAGCAAAGCTTGCTCTTTAAGTCTGTTTATCTCAAAATGGCGATATGTTTATAAGAACAGACAAGTTTGTAGCCGCTTAGCTAATTGTACGCAGATTCTCTCTCTCTCTCTCTCTCTCTCTCTCTCTCTCTCTCTCTCTCTCTCTCTCTCTCTAGCATTTGAAAAATTAGCAACTGTCATGTTCGGAGCCTTTTAGCAGGAAGCCAAATGAGATACGGCCCCAATATATTGCCCGGACGCTATCTGTTTGTCTGTCTTTATCTCTTTCTCTCTTTTACATAAAACACGTTGACGGCACACTCACAAACGCATACCTCATTTGCGTTTGTGCAATGCAAACACACGCGCGCGTGCACACACACACACACATACACACACACACGCGCGCTCGCGCGCGCGCGCACGCACACACACACACACACACACACACACACACACACACACACACACACACACACACACACCACACACACAAGCGCGCTGCGCGCGCGCGCGCGCGCACGCACGCACGCCCATCCACACTACCATATGCGTTTCCTTGGAAACAACCGAGAAAGGCAAAGTCCACAGTGTTGTAGTAACCGTGGTCACCGATGAAGACGAGCTGCTGACAGAGGCGGCAGATAACCAGCGGCAGTGAAGTGGACGGTCCTAGGGTGAAGTGGCCCCAAGTGGCCCCCAGTGGCCACTCACTGTCCACACCTGGTAGTCCAGAAAGAGAAAGAGGCTCCGGGATGATCAGGCTGAAGTGGTCAGTTGCGAGATATGCTGACCTCACCAGGCGGGGAAAGCGATTGAAAGAATCTGGTTTACCGAGTTCAGTGTAGATGTCCTTTCGACGGCCAGTATGGTAGCTATGCAGTGCACTACGTGTAGAAATTGCAATATGCTTAATACGGAGGAGTTTATCTGTGTTGAAAGTCGATGTGAATTTGGTGTCGAAGCATTACTGACAATGCTATACTACGGTGGAAACTGAGGAAGAAGAAATGTAGTCAACATACATATTATTGAACATATCTACACATGTAAGAAAAAAAAAAAACCCGTTCTGTCCGTCCTTCCCGTCATATAATGCACAATTATAATCAGACCTGTAAGCCACTGTCCTTCTGTGCTCGTCTAACCCCCCCCCCCCCCCCCCATCTCTTTAACATACATTCATCGTCTAATATATTCAATGTTCTGTTTCAGCAGCTACCTCTTTCGTCTTCCTCTCGAAAGCAATGCACGTGCCAACCTGTCCTCTGCGATGTATTATAAACGAGGGTCTCTACGCTGGCCGCTACCCAGCCAAACAAGACATGCCTCTCTCTCTCTCTTCTCTTATACATACACGCGCGCGTACGCCCATACAGACAGACAGACAGACAGACACACACACACACACACACACACACATTGTTTTTGCTGTTACATTTTTGTGGATACTGGGTGTTTGGTCTGTCTACATGATTACATCATGATATACAAATATGGAATACAACATCAGCAACAGACTGTAACCAAACGAACAAGCGGACACAAACACACACGCAGACACACACACACACACACATACACAAACACACACACACACACACACATACTAAACACACACACACACACACACACACACACACTACAAAACACACACACACACACACCAACGTAGAAAGGCGAAGAGCCGGAACCGGCCGCCAGAAACTTCGTCAGAGGATACAGAGGCCGGAAGCGCCTATGCGCATCTCATAGGCCCTTGTGGGGTCCACCTTGGCTGGGGCTGGGTGCGTGGGGCCGGGGGGCCGTCTGAGGGGTGAAGCTGATGGCAGGACTCTGAGGTACCCCCCCCCCCCCCCCCCCCCCCCCCCCCCCCGGCTGCCACTTCTGGCGGCACCGTAGCCCACCCCGCGTGGTAAAGACATGGAGATGCCGCGGTCAGGGGTTTGGGGACGATGACCTGAAACATCCCGGTGAAGGGGGTTTCATTGAGAGGCGTTTTGACGGTGAGGACGGACGAGTGGGGACAGAACTGAAGGATGCGGACAAATCCAGAGAGAAAGGGAGGGGGCGGGGAAGGGGCAGAGACGAAACACACAAAGAGAGGGAGGAGGACAGAGCCGGGACCGATAGCCGAGAGGAGGGGGGGGGGGGGAGAGAGACGAGACAGAGAGACAGACGGACAGACAGAAAACGGGGGAAGGTCAGCAGGAAAGAGGACAGACACAAGAGAGACAGACGGACAGAGACAGAGATGGCACAGAATAAAAGATGGTGGGCACAGGGACATGTCTGGAGCGAAAAACAGGGCAAACTATTGCTTGCTTGGGTTGGTTTTGCACCTTGCCTTTGAAATACTGAAGGAAATACCGTCCCACCATATTATACACGTAACATACTGGCCAAAGAGGGTGCCTGTTTTAATTTTGTGTAGGGATGGTGGTAAATGCCCCCATTTTTCTAACCATTCACCGAAACCACATTAAAAACATCCAAGGAAAACAAAACGCCTACAGCAGGACGCCACCCCATTCCGTTGAAAAGGGAGACAAACATCCACAACCACAATGAAAATCCCCCCCGCCCCCCCCCCCCGAAAAAAACAAAAACGCACGCATCCATAAACATTGAAAACCACGTCAATGAAAAGGTAGGCAAACATCCGAACCAGAAACCTGACCCACCTAATCAAAACGAAGACAATGTCCAGACCAGCTGAATCAAAACCCTGACAAACAGTAGGCAGGATACCCGAAACCATGATACCCCTAACCCTGTGAAAGAAAAAACAACAACAACAACAACCAACCAATAAGTTGAACCTCCACCACAGTGAAAAGGTTAGACACACCCTACCCTGTTCGAAACCATTTCCAATGTAAAGGGAGCTAACACCCTAACCATTGCAGAAAACCTATGGCATTGGAAACATGGGGGGACAAAACCAATACGACCCCATCAACCCTAGAAATGAAAACGAAAACACACTGCTGCTTTTCGGCGACAGGTGCTTCCCCCTTCGCCAACTTCCAGCAAGTGTCTTCTCGTCACGTATGGAGTCAGCAGAAAGAAAGGAAACATTATGTGTCAAAACAATGGGGGGAACAACTCGCATACACTTTCACCAATATACACAATTTTGAACCGGGTGATCCGTTTGGCGGCAGTAAATATACTCGTTGATAAGGTCATTTTCCCTTCGGTATTCACTAGGTCTCAGAGCCAGTCAACTGCATGTCAACCACTTCCAGGTTATGATTCTATATACCACTGACCTGTAAAAGGGCTTCTTGCCCCCCCTTTCTGTTTTCCGCTTACTCTTGCGCGTACACTGATGAATACTTTTCCACTATCTTATGAAGGCGCGCGCACAGTACACGCGCAAGCACGCACCGCACACACACCACACACCACACACACCACTTACCGGAAAGATAGAGAGTGAGACAACAGAGGCACAATACATCATTATACCAACACAGAAAGACAAATATAACACAGACACGCAGTTGCTAGGGACAGACACGCAAGATATGAAATACACACATACAACATATACCACTCACACGCGCGCACATGCGCACATAAAGTACACTTCCCGTTACTGGCAAAGGATTTTGTGTCAAGCAAATCTTCGTGACTTTCAAGGCAATGAAAATTGTGTGTGTACGCGCACCCACCTACATGCACACACAAAAAGGTTTCATGGTAGTTAGCGTTTTTTTAATTTTTCTTCACACACACACACACACACACTGACAGACACACACACACACACACACACAAAAACACACATCTTATTTATAATTACATAATTACACTAATCTTAATCATGATCTTATTAACACCTCTGCTTGCAAAACTAGCTCTGAGGTAGTTGTTTAAAAACTTGGCATCCCGCACATTCTGCAACACCGAGGTAGGATACTAAACAAAGCTACCTGAAAAAACCCATCGCCGCCCCGGAGGGTACCCAGCAGTATAGACCCCGCGCAGCGAGTTCAGCTTGGGCTCCGCATGACAGTCCTGTCTGTCTGTAGGGGATGGTTGTAGTCTGGCAGCGTTCCGGAACCCCGTATACCGGGTATTTTGGGAACCCCGTTGTAGGATCAGCGTTGGCAAGGGAGCGAGGTCATTCCCTCCCCAAACCAATCCATCGGTAGGGACGATACGGACAATTGGATTCGGTGTGACCGTCCGGACAGGGCTGTGTGGGTTTGTCCGGCGATGGGAGGAAGCTCGGGAGTTGGGGGTTGGAAGGATGCAGGTGCGGTCTTGTGAGGGAGGGAGTGGAAGGGGGGGCTAAAGGTTGCCGGGATGGTGATGGTTGGGGAGCTGGACACTCGTCACGGGCTGGTTGTCTGGAGAGGCGTGGGTGGTGGGGAGACAGTGTTGATTTGATCCTGGCCTATGTCCCTCTAGGGCAATGGAAGGGAACAAAAAAGTGTTAGTGCAAACCAGGCTGTGTCTCGACATAATTCCACCAACAATTGACGAGGAGGCAATGAAGAGGAGAACTATATCAATCTGTCCTGACATAAACCACTGTTTTACCTAACAATTTGTTAGAGTTTTATTTGCTGAGACAACAATATCAATCCTCATGATGAAAAACACCCCCGGCCTCTCCCATTTTACAGATGATGTGCGGAAAACAGCAGTCAGTCTGGACACAGAAACAATGGAATGTCGAAATAGAATGAATGTGATTGTTAACAATAAAAAAAGTAAATGAAGTCAACAAGAAATTAACGTAACGTTTCTTTAAATGCCCTAATCCTATTCCCTTCCGCACTTCCCATATACTTACAAAACTATGTGACTTTCAACTAAACGGTCCATCTCATAGCTCCAACAGACTTCTCTCCCCCCTTCCCTGAGAATACATTACTATACCTGGATCGCGTACATCGCAACTTAATAACGCACGCGCACGCATCCCC
Source organism: Conus ventricosus (assembly GCA_018398815.1). Taxonomy (NCBI): domain Eukaryota; kingdom Metazoa; phylum Mollusca; class Gastropoda; order Neogastropoda; family Conidae; genus Conus; species Conus ventricosus. Next base: position 31,948,636 of record CM031596.1, on the reverse strand, counting down.
TCCCCCACCCCCCCCCCCCCCACACACACACACACTTTTTTTGTGTGTAGAATAACGGACTTTGCTTTCATTGACCAAAAAAAACAAAACAAACAAAAAAACAGAACCTCCATCATATCAGCAGGACAAACAACGAATCCCCAAATATGTGACGACCCCGGAAGTGACCGTCGCTGGCCCCTGGACCGTGTTGCTGACCCAGACTGACCTATTCACGGTCGGAGTGGAGGCTGTTGCCTGCCGCTTGTGAGGTCCATGGCCCTCCATGGCGTGAGGTCTCCCGTCAGCAAAAACCTGGCCCACTTCAGCAGAATCGACGCCCTCACTCAGAACCCGTGGCCCGCCACCCCCGTGCCGCCGTCCACCTGCACACAGGGGAGTCAGAAGACGGGGTCTTCAGACGAGCTCTGGGGTTTTTCTTTTAGTGTTGTTAAAGCAACGTGCCTGATCAGCCCTGGCCTTCCCTCCACACCCAAACTTCGCCCACCAGCTGATCCACACGAACACACTTGCATGCAGCATGCACCGCACGCGCGAACTCAATCAGAGAAACACACAAAGTTCTAAAAATCAGCCCACTCCCCTTTTGGCATGGCACGGGGTGAGGGTGGATGTGGGTGGGAGTCTTTCTAAAAGTAAAACCAGCAATTGTCTACAGACCGACCGGAATACACTGACAACTCCACAGTCCATACAACGATCAAATACCACAGTCCATACAATGACAAACATTCAAGTCCATACAATGACAACACCTCAGTCAATACAACGACAATACCACAGTCCATACAATGACAACCATCACAGTCCATACAATGTCAACCATCACAGTCCATACAATGACATCCATACAGTCCATCAATGTCAACCATCATTAGGCATACAATGGCAACCATTCATAGTCCTTACAGTAACCAATCATAGTCCATACACATGACAACCACCCACAGTCCATACAATGTCAAACATCATTGTCCATAACAGTAAACATCATAGCCATACAGAAACACCATAGTCCATTACAAATGTTCAACCACCATAGTCAATACAATGTCAACCATCATAGTCCATTTACAGTAACCATCACAGTCCATACAATGCAACCCCACTGTCCATTACATGTCACCATAACTAGGTCCATACAATGAATCCACCACAGTCCATACAATGTACAAACCATCACAGTCCCATACATTTGTCAACCATCATAGTTCCTTACAATGCATAACATCTTGTCATACATTGTCAACCAGCTCAGTCCATCACAATGTCAACCATAACCCGCCATACATTGTCAACAGCATAGTTCATACAATGTCAACCATCATAGTCCATACAATGTCAACATCACAGTCCATACACAAATGTTCAACCATCACAGGTCAATACACTGTCAACCATCACAGTCCATACAATGTCAACCATCCAACGTCCATACATTGTAACCTTCACAGTCCCATACAATGTCAACCATAAACAGTCCATACAATGTCAACCATCCACAGTCTACAATACAATGTCAACCATTAATAGTCAATACTATGCCAACCATCATAGTCCATTACAATTCAACCATACAGTCCATACATGTCAAACCATCACAGTCCATACATTGTCAACCATCTTTAGTCCATACAATGACAACAACCAGTCATACAATGTATACCACCACAGTCCATACAGTGTAAACCATCATTTGTCCTTACAATGACAACACCAACAGTCAATCCATTGTCAAAACCATAACCAGTCCATACAATGACAACCACAACAGTCCATACAATGCTCAAACCACCACAGAGTATACAATGACAACCATCATAGTCCATACATGACAACCATCACAGTCCATACAATGTCAAGCCATCTAGCTCCATACAATGACAACGTGGTAGTCCATACAATGGACACCACCACAGTCATTACAATGACAACCTATCACAGTCATACATGTCAACCATCATAGTCCATGCAAGGACAACTCCACTCAGTCCATACAATGTCAAAACCATCATAGTCCATGCAAGGACAACTCACAGTCCTTACAATGTCAACCATCATACTCCGACATGAAAACACCACAGTCCATACAAATGACAACCACCACAGTCCATACATGTCAACCATCCACAGTCCACTGCAATGTCAACCATCACAGTCCATACAATGACAAACCCACCACAGTCCATACAATGACAACCACCACAGTCAATTTCAATGACCAACAATCACAGTCCTTTACAATGACAACCATCACAGTACATACAAGGGACAACAACCACAGTCTCATCACAATGACAACCACCACGTACCATACACAATGTCAACCATCATAGTCCAATGCAATGGCAATCCACCAACAGTCAATTCTTAACACATCACAGTCCATACAATGACAACACCCACAGTCCATACAATGTCAACCATCATAGTCCATGCAATGATCAACCCACACAGTCCATACAATGTCAACCACCACTTGTCTATACAATGTAAAACATCATAAGTCCCATACAATGACAACCACCACAAGTCCTTTACATTGTCAACCACCACAGTTCTTACAATGACAACCACCACAGTCCAGCAATGTCAACCACCACAGACTATACCGTAACCATCATTTACTCCCATACAATGGACATCCACCACAGTCTATACAATGAAAACCATCTTAGTACAACAAATGACAACCATCATAGTCCATACGTAACATCATAGTCCATACAATGGACAACCACCACAGTCATACAATGTCAACCATCATAGTCCATACAATGACAACCACCCACGTCCATTCAATGACAACCACCACAGTCCTATACTATGGACAACCCAAATTCATAGTCCATACAATGACAACCAACACAGTCCATACAGTAACCACCTCAGGTCCATACAGTAACCATCACAAGTCCATACAATGACAACCACAACAGTCCATCAATGTCAAACCTCAACCTCAGTCTACACAATGTCAACCATCATAGTCCATACATTGTCAACCTCCACAGTTACACAATGTCCAACCATCCATAGTCCATAACACAGCTCATATTTCCCGACACTTACCAACACTGACATTGTAGCTATCAGTCGTAAGTCAAAACACCACTACACTCCCAAGCTCTTCCTGGCTTTGCCATGTACCCACACACCCGACTTGAGGCATGTGACTGTAGGCACGAACGACGAGTCCCAACACGACACTCCTCACCAGGGATGTGACGGGAACGGTACCGAGATGACCCCCAGAGTCAACTCACACCGGGTGTTTACACAGGAGGACACAAAGGACAGAAGAGAAAGCGTGATTGCAGACGACGCAAACGTCCTCGTAATTACACCCGTCGGGAACTGAGAACGTGTCTGGTATTCTTGATCCTGACAGAGGCACAGCACCGACAGTGCATTTACACGCTGTTCAGCGTTCTCGAATCCTGTTACTGGGAAAACAAAAGGATTTTCGCGGCCATCTTAAGTAATGAAGTTCTGTGAAGTATTCTAACGATAGACAGATTCCCCCCTCTCCCCACTCCCCTCCTGTGTCTCCTTCCTCCAAAACCTTTCATGACTCACCCCCACCCTCTCTTTTCCCTCCCTCACTCTCCTACTCTCGCAGTGCGATGGATTGCAATATCACCTTTGATGGGCCCATAACTTGTGAAACCTGGACTACACGTCGAAGCGACAAACGTGTCTATATCCAGGACTTCGGTATTTGGAAATAATTAGAACAAGAGAGAAAAAAAAGCCCCTAACCAGGTTTGAGGAGATATTAACGGTAATTTTTTTACGTTATTTTTTTTTTTTTTTTTTTTTTGGCAGAGTGCTAAAAATTGCTTATAATTTTGTTTTTAAATTGCCATACTTTTTTTCGTTCTAATCTGACAAGGTACCTACACGGTTCCTAAACAATCACAGCTTTTAGAATTTTAGGATCATTCACAGCAACCTCTCAATTATGTTACGCAGGAGTACATTGCTGACTTACTGACTGGATGGCGCTCGATAAACTGAGCTGAAGATTCATTAAGACTGAATTCATGCTAAGCCTTAGTCACCCCAATATTTTCGTAATCATACTTCTCTTCCTGATTCATTCTGATTAATGGACACACCTGTTTCTTTTTGTTTGTTTGCTGTCATGGATGTACAGCCTTGCTTGACAGTCGTCTTTCCTTTAACAGTTCATTTCAAACATCCTATTTATGTAAAGTTAACCTGTTAGAGTTGTTTAGGATCAGTTCATCCGCTTCCACTCTGCTGATGCCACTACCCTCCACACCAAGTGCGCTTCTGTAATATCAAGAATGGATTAATACAAATGTGTGTGGGTGAGTGTGTGTGTGTGTGGTGTGTGGTGTGTGTGTCATCCGACCCTCCGCTAGAGTGGTGTGTGTGTGTGTGTGTGCATGTTGTGTGTGTGTGTGTGTGTCGTCGTGTGTAGTCTGTGTGTGATGTGTGTGTGTGTGTGCCCCCCCCCTGTGTGCGCGCGTGTGTTGTGTATGTGTAATGTTTCGGGCGCGGCGGAGGGAGCAGCCTTAACACAAACTACCCTGTCATGCAGTATTCTACGAATCCAAAATCACGCTTCGAAAACTCATTTGCAGAGCTGCTAAATCCAGACCTCGTTTTCCTTTTTTCCCCAGTCTCTCGCGGTTGGTTACATACTTCTGAAAGAACAGTCCACAAGCTATTTACTAAATAACTTTTTTCCCCTTCTGTCAGGGGCACTGGACCAGAGTCCCGGTCTAATCTCCCCCAGACTTATACTGCGTCCGCCAGCTCTCCTCCTCTTCTGATACAGGGCCTCTTTCGACTACCTTGTAATCAAAAACTAAGACTTACGGACAAGATCTTGTTTTTCCTTCCATTGCCCCAGCGACATGGAACAGACTCACCGACAACTTTCATCTCTCTGGCCTCTAACACTCTGGTCTTTAAAATTCCTATTCTTCTCTAGGCAATAGTCGATGTTGGTGTGTCCATTCAAACAGTATGAGCCGAGCACGTGTAATGTAAGTTTTAAATGTGTGCTGTAGGCTATCTACGTATGCATTATTGTGGAGAAATGTGTGTTGAGGTGTGTCTACTTTGAATACAGGAAAGATGTGGTACTGTCCCTACGTGCATTTCATGGGTGACAGATTGAAAAGTTTCGTGCCGTTTCTCATTCACACCTCGCCATATAGGCAGCCACTTTATGGTCTTTTGAGAAAATCCATGAATAAAGAGTTTCATTACGCTACCTCAGGTTCTACTTTTACCTCACTGTTTTTCTGAACGATTCTTTTTCCTAAACATACAAACACACCTTGAAACACGGCATAAGACTCATCAGCACTGGCTGAAAAGTAACTGGTTTTTCATTCGAAGAAAGGTGATGTGTGCTGCCAAAAGTGAGATCTCCAACAACCAGAGGTCGGCGCAGATTTGGTCGGAAATCAGTATCATGCCTGTGTCGGTCTTCACCACCCCCTGACCAAGTGATGACGAATGACCCATGTTCAGTCTGTGGGAACATGGAGTGGAGGAGATGGGAATGGGGAGGAAATGAGAGAGACGAGAGAGGAAAGGAGGGAATAGAGAGAGAGAGAGAGGATTGAGAGAGAGAGAGTTAGAGAAAGAGAGACTGAGAGTGAGAGAGAGAGAGACAGAGAGAGACAGGACAGACAGAGAGAGAGAGAGAGGAGAGAGATGAGACAGGGAGGAGAGATGAAGAGATGAGAGGAGAGAGAGGAGAGACTGAGTATGGACTCGAGAGAGAGAGAGACGAGAGAGAGAGAGAGGAATGGGCGAAAGTTTATTCAGGTATAGGCCAAGGCCCTTATTAAAGGGGTTACACCACAGAAGTCATATCACAATTACTCAATGAGATGGCAACACTGTTTAACATTCACATTAGAGGCAAACGAATCTCATATTAGAAACAACTGGACACAATAAAATGTCTATTACATGGACATGCTAAGTGTGTGTGTGAGAGAGAGAGAGAGAAGAGAGAGAGAGAGAGAGAGAGAGAGTGACAGGAGACAGACAGACAGACAGACAGACAGAAGACAGACAGGAGAGAGAGAGAAGAGAGAGAGATGACCGCGATGACGAGAGAGCGAGGAGAAGAGACGAGAAGAGAGAGACTGAGGGAGAGAGAGAGAGAGAGAGAATGCGAAATGTTTTATTCAGTATAGGCCAAGGACCCCTTACTAAAGGGGTCACACAGAATACATATCAAACAATACTCATGAAGATGGAACACTGCAACATTCACCATTAGAGCAAACGTATACCATATTAGAAACAATGACACAATATAATGTATATTACATTGGACATGCTAAGATGAGGAGGAGAGAGAGAGAGAGTGAGAGAGAGAGAGAGAGAGAGGAGTGAGAGAGAGACAGACGGGACACAGACCAGGTCAGAGAGAGAGAGAGAGAGAGAGAGAGAGAGAGAGAGAGAGAGATGAGAGAGAGGAGAGATCGAAGAGAGAGAGAGAGAGAGAGATTTCACCCACTGAGATATTGACAGGATTATGATCGTTGAATTTCATCCTCTCTCTCTCTCTCTCTCTCTCTCTCTCTCTCTCTCTCTTCTCTCTCTCTCTATCTCTCTTCTCTCTTTTTTACCACACAGCACGATCCCTGGCCCCTGTGAAAGCTGCCTCACACCTGTCAGACCAAAAGAATGCTGACTAACAGGAGAGTCAGTTTATCCGGACATAAAGCAGACATGCATTTCCACAAACACACTTAGCCGGTATCTAGCAGCATCGTTCGTTCGCTTCTGGGGGAAAGTCTAACTTTATGAGGGACGGAACCTCTGCCATAACCCCAACCAATAAGGCTTTGGCTTCTAAAAACCTGTTGTTATAACTGGATGATGATTCTTGCGCACGTGCACAAACCCCGACATGGACGTGCGAACGAAGTATGTGAGTGAGTGAGTGAGTCGTGTGGTGTGTGGGTGTGTGTGTGGTGTGTGTGTGTGTGTGTGTGTTGTGTGTGTGTGACCAGACGGAGAGAGAGAGAGAAGAGAGAGAGAGAGAGAGAGAGCGAAAATGAGGAAAAGTAAGCGGTGAGTGTGTGGTTTGAGTGAGTCGACGTGGTGTGTGTGTGACTACGTGAGTGTGTGTGTGCGTGTGTGTGTGTGTGTGTGTGGTGTTGTCGTGTGTGTGTGAATGGTGTGTGTGTGGTGTGTTGTGTGCGTGTCCTCTGTGCGGGCATCGCGCGCGGTGCGCGCGCGCGTCTGAATGTGTGTGTGTGCATGAGCGAGCGCGTGTGTATGCTCCCTCAGAGAAAAAAAACAACAAAACAACAACAACACGAATCAAAAACAAAAATGGGGGAAGAATCCGTGGCTAACAGACTATGCAGCGGTTGGAAGGACCGCGACCGTGCACATCACAACCCACAATATTGTTAATTTTCTGCCAAACAAATTCAAAAAATGACAAACACGCCTAATTTACTACCTTTCAAATCAAGGCTTGTCTGATCGTGAAACTCCTCTATTCTCCATTCTTCCTTCACCACTAAAAACACAAAACGGAAAATCTTGCACACACTCGAGTATGCGTTGTCAATGGGACACCGATTGTTTTGATCCCCCCTTCACGGATTTACTAATTACATTTAACATCAAATGAGAGAGAGAGAGAGAGAAAGGAGAGGATGTGAAGAGCAGAGAGCAGAGATCCGGGAGAGAGAGAGAGAGAGAGAGAGATTGAGGAGAGGTGAAATTTAATAACATGGGTAAAGTAAGCATAATTTGCGCAGACCGACAGACAGACACACAGAGAGGAGACAGAGCGAGGGACGAAGAGAGAGACAGAGACAGAGAGACAGCGAGAGAGGAAGACGAGCCAGACAGACAGAGAAGAGACAGCAGACAGAGACAGAGAGAAGACAGACAGACAGTGAAAAAGGGTACATGAAATGTATGGGAGGAATGGGAAATAGTAGGGAAGAGAGGAATAAGAAGGTTGGACGGGTCGGTGTAAGGGAGATGGGGATGGGGTAGGACATTTTCGTTAACGAGGCAGCCCTCAGACTGCAAACACGGCAACGCTACAATCGGGTAAGTTTTCTTCCAGTTTCTTTTCTTGTATTCTGTTTTCCTTTTTCTTTTTTTCTCTTCCCTCGTCTGTCTTAATCGCGACATTTCTCTTAGTCCCCTCAGATTCAAACTATTTTACACGGCTGTACGGGTCAGCAACCGCTGTCAAATAGTGTGATTCTTTCACGTTCAATTCCCGTATCTATCTATCGTGCGCCGGTCTCATCAGGCATACCCTTAAAACGACTTCCATTCCAGCTCTTCCGCCACATAGCTACACCGACGACGAGATAGTCATGTTGCCGAACCAACAACAAAGAAGTCGCCGCCGAGGGGCCTTCTTTTATCTTCTTATCAACCCCCCCACCCCCCCCCCTCTCCCGGCAGAAAGCCCCGAGAAGCCCCCCTGCAATGCCGATGAGTCGCTCACCATGGTTCAATGGTTGTATTTTCTGATCCAAACATGCGGACACAATCTGGTAAGCTTTCCCACCCCCCCTCCCCCGCCTCCCCACTGCAGAATGCTTAGTCACAGACCCGAGCGTATCATAGTGGGCGTCCCACCGGAGGGGTTCAGAACGTCCGTTCGATACGGTCTGCGCAATGACCTGGCCGACGATGTCAACTGGGCCAGGTGCTCACCAAGTTTGTCTGACGGAAGCCAAACGGAAAGTGTGAGGTCACCTGTAAAAAAGGGCGTGAGAGGGCACCGACTTTTGACATCAGTTTTATGATGATCAGTGAGAAACAGTAATGATTTGAAGCTGATGCACATTCCTTCTCTGCGAAAGCCTTAATCACTTTTCTACTCCGTCAAACTGAAAAATGATGTCAAAAACAGGTAATAATAATTTCTGTGTTGTTGTTTATCTTTTTATATAATATTCCTTCGTAAGTGCATTGCAACCCCACCACTTGACAAATGTATTCATTGCATAAGTGGAGCACTTTTTTTTTTTAACGAAGGAAATCATAATTTAGAACTTTTGACACGCGATGTACCATTCTGGCTCTTCCAATGTAAACAGTGGAATAGGTTTCGGCACCTTATCACGCCAGTTGTCAGCAGTCCGTTTAACTGCATGAACTTAATTCCTTATGGACTAACTGACACCGGTTTAGAAGCATCCCATATATGGACATTCTTTGCAGCACCCGCCCCACTCTTTTTCTTTTCTTTCCCCCACCCTCCACCTTGACTCTCTTTTCTGTTTCGTCTTTTCTGTTGCATTCAAATTGGGGTTACTGTAATAATATGTTATTGGGAGAATGAAAGCTGGCATTTAACGAAAGCTAATTTCAAAGTTAAGATAGTCAGTCCTATAAATCTCTACAAAATGCTTCTGCAAGCATGAACTGTCATTCCAAGAAAGAAGAAGAAAGAAAAGGAAAAAAAAAAAAAATAGAGAAAAAAAAAGAGTTAAAAAGATAAAAAAACAGAAGGCATGCTTGAGAAATACCATTGTCTTTTCATAGTTCTTTTTCTTTTTTCGTCTTTTTTTGTTTTTTGGTTTTTGCTGTGCTCAAGAAAAATCGTCAGGTTTGGACCTAATGGTTAGTTTCATATTTTATTTCAAACGTTACCACACGCTAAGATGTTTGAGCTAGGTTAACCAAGTTGATAACGGGGTCTTAATTCTAGACATGTGATTCATTATGAGAATAGCATGATTTCGACAGTAAAGTTGCCAGTGAATAGTGCATCAACGACTTTTAGTGAAGGAGAAAATGTAGAGGGCCTGACTGACAATGAACGGTGTGATGACGGACCTACTGTGAAGCAAAAACATATATGTAGAGGCACACTTAACAGTGAATACCGCAGTTAACGGCATTTTATGTGAAGAGTAAATGAGGAGGAAATCTCTTATATAATAAAAAACGGTTTCAAAGAATAATGACGGACTTTCGGAAATTCGAAAGAAAGAGGACTGTCTTCAACAGTGAAAACCAATTTCATGGCGGGCTTTATGTGAAGGAGAAATGAAAAAGAGTTGGGGACGGACTGTTTGCTTAAGTAGAAAAAGAAGAAAATGTTTTGGACGGTTTAACCACTGTGGTGACGGACTTTTCGTGAAGGACAAGGGAGGAGACTGTCACGGACTTATAAGCTAAAGCTTGCTCTTTAAGTCTGTTTATCTCTAAATGGCGATTTGTTTATAAGAAACAGACAGCTTGTAGCCGCTTAGCTAATTGTACGCAGGATTCTCTCTCGCTCTCTCTCTCTCTCTCTCTCTCTCTCTCTCTCTCTCTCTCTCTCTCTTCTCTCTAGCATTTGAAAAATTAGAACTGTCATGTTCGGAGCCTTTTAGCAGAAGCCAAATGGATACGGCCCCAATATATGGCCCGGACGTTCTGTTTGTCTAGTCTTTATCTCTTTCTCTCTTTTTACATAAACACTGTTGTCGGCCACACTCACAAACGCATACCTCATTTGCGTTTGTGCAATGCAAACACACGCGCGCGTGCACACACACACACACATAAACACACACACGCGCGCTGCCGCGCGCTGCGCACGCACACACACCACACTACACACAACAAACACACACACACACACACACAAACACACACACACACACACACAAGCGCGCTCGCGCAGCGCTGCGCCGCGCGCACGCACGCACGCCCATCCACACTACCATATGAGTTTCCTTGGAATACAACCGAGCCAGAAAGGCAAAGTCCACAGTGTTGTAGTAAAACGTGTGTCACGATGAAGACGAGCTGCTGACAGAGGCGGGCAGATAACTCCAGCGGCAGTGAATAGGAAAGTCCTAGGTGAAGTGGCCCAAGTGGCCCCCAGTGGCCACTCACTGTCCACTCCTGGTATTCCAGAAAGAGAAGAGGCTCCGGGATGATCAGGCTGAAGTGTGTCAGTTGCGAGATATGCTGACCTCACCAGGCGGGAAAGCGATTGTAAAGAATTGGTTTACCGTGTTCGTGTAGATGTCTTTCGAGGCCAGTATGTACGCTATGCAGTGCACTACGTGTAGAAATTGCAATATGCTTATACGAGGAGTAATCTGTGTTGAAAGTCATGTGAATTTGGTGTTGTCGAAGCATTATGACAATGCTATTATTACGGCTGGAAATGAGGAAGAAGAAATGTAGTCAACATACATATTATTGAACTTATCCTACCATGTAAGAAAAAAAAAAACCCGTTATGTTCGTCCTCTCCCGTCATATAATGCACAATAATAAATCAGACCTGTAAGCCACAGTCCTTCGCATGTGCTCGTCTAACCCCCCACCCCCCCCCCCACCCCCCCCCAATCTCTTTAACATACATTTCATCGTCTAATATATTCAAATGTTTCTGTTTCAGCAGTACTCTTCGTCTTCCTCTCGAAAGCAATGCACGTGCCAACCTGTCCTCTGCGATGTATTATAAAACGGGTCTCTACGCTGGCGCTACCAGCCAAACAAAGACATGCCTCTCTCTCTCTTCTTCTCTTTTACATACACGCGCGCGTAGCCATACAGACAGACAGACCAGACCGGACACACACACACACACACACACACTCATTGTTTTTGCTGTTCATTTTTGTGGATACTGGGTGTTTGGTCTTCTAAATTGAGTACACTCAATGATATTCAATATGGATTACACATCAGCAACAGACTGTACAAAACGAACAATGCGGACACAAAACACACACGCAGACACACACACACACACACATACACAAACTCACTCTCACACAAACACATACATAAACACAACACAGACCACACACACACACACACACATACATAAACATCACTCACACACACACACGCAAGACACGTATACTCACGCTATCTTGCACTCAGTATGACTAAGTCAACATACTCTGCTCCACTTCCATTAAAAGAATCGACGCAGAGACAGGCTGTAGACCTAATTTTAACACGTTACTCTTAAAAGAGGGTTGTGAGAAGCCGGGAGAAACATCAGCGTTAAGGTGTACACCAATATGGGGTGACAAGGAATTCTGGTGTGCTTCTCTCTGGGAGTGCTTGGTGATGATTGTTTAGAGTAAAAGTGGGAGGTAGTAGGATGTACAACGATGTGTTCGCCACGTTGTGTGGCGATCTAAGGAGACAGAGATTCTTGTGTGCTTCCACTGAGGGTGCATGGTGTGATGTTTAGATTAACCAAGGGGGGTAGTCTGAGACCCCGATCAGTTCGCCAGTGGTGTGGCGAATCTAAGGAGGGAATACCATTTGTAAGCACGAACAGGCGAAGGGCCGGAAATGCCAAAGGGGGAATACTATCGAGTAGACCGGGGAAGCAGACATGGGAAGTTTGTGGGGTGCCACAGCAACCCCATTCTGTAAGGGAAGACCAGTAGTTAGTTGTGGGATGGGCTTACTATGTAGGTTGTTGTTCATTCTGGAGATTTTAAGGAAATAGTTCTGATAATTATTTTCTGTTTTCAAACTGGGACAACTTAGGATCACCGCAATGTACGTTTGAGAGATGTGTATGCTTAGGTTAGAGGGACAGGTAGGGGATATGAAGTTTGTAGTTAATAGTTGCAGTTTAAACTCATGTACGACCTCATAAATATTCTGAGGCGTGGCGGCATTCTGACCTGATGGCAGTCCCTAGGTGACGCTAGAGGAAGCGTGGGTGCTCTTGAATTTACGGAGTTATTCAGACAGGCCCCAATTCTCAAACGGAGAGGACGGACACCTTAGTCTGTGAAATGTCGGTGACGGTGTTCTGACCGGGCACAGGAAATGTAAGTTGATGCATTTTTTCCATTTCTGTATTCTGGCCGTGCATCTAAGTAATATCGTACTTTGTGTTTTTGGCTATTGTGCGCTTGTTATCATGAAATGAGATTTGATTGTTCATGCTTTGGGTTCTTGAACCTTTGGGTTTTGATAGGTCTTATTGAGCACGAACGATTTTGAAAATTGTTTTAGAAGTCGAGTTCACAATTGAAGGAAAGACCTACTTAATTGCAGGATAGAAATTTAGTTAAGGATTCAGTTCTGTGACAAATAAAAATATAATAATTGAGATAAAATACAGAAGTTATGGAAAGTACCTTATCGTATTATGTTTATGGTAAATGTTAAGTAATAAAGTGAATAGCATAAATGTAGTGATATAGTAGACAGAACTATTAGTGGTGTTTGTTAGAATTTTCTTAATTGAGCAGTCTGAGACAGGATCGTTAAATGATGGCGCGTGAAACCCAATATTGTGATGTGTTATTGAACTTATGGGCTATGGTTAAAAGATGATTTGCATTGTCTTTTTGACCGGTGCGAGCGATAAGCCATCTCTCTCTCTCTCTTCTTACACTAAGTATATTTTCTGTGTTTGAAGAACATGTGCCAATAAGGCTCTATGTATCAGTCTCCCTTATATGCGTGATGAAGATTAACAGGCTTGTTGGCCTATATAGGCTGTTTGCCTTTGATGCGACTGAACTGCATATTTTGTAGTTGCTGTTTCATGTTTTTCATTTCATGAGTCGAAGTTGTTGCGACTTTGTTTATGTTCACAGTCGATTCATGGACCTGTTTGTAATTTTGGGGATGAAAGTCTGTTGTCCCATGTTGCTTAATTATAGATGCGAAGGTCATGAGCAGTTATGATGGAACACATGGAATGAGGTGAATAATGTGTTTGGGATGTGAATCCCACATAATTGGCTGGTTGACTCGTTCTGAACTTAGGGCAGCACAGGGTCGAACCGTTGTCTTGAGGGTAGGTTCACCCTGGTTTCAGAGTGAGTGGTCCGTTGTGTCAATCGGTTAGTTCTTGTTTGGATAGGTTATCATTGTTGGGTAAACCCTCTGTGCAATCCAATGCAAGAGACTAAAAGAGGTATTGGGGTTGGTCCTATGATTCCGAATACATAGTATAGCGCATTCATGATTATGCTGTCTTCCTGAATGATCTGCTCTGGCTCGCAGTCAGAATGGGGAAATAAACCTTATCCCTGAGATGACTAGCTTCGTAATTTTGCTAATGTGTTTTCTGTCACGAGGAAGGACTTATGAATGTTTCGGATGTATGTGATACTTGCAATGGTGTAGATTGCATTTGTGGTTTTACGTTCGTGTGCCATTTTTCATTGACAGGCCACGGTTGCTAGAGCCCTTTTTCTTTTCCCTTTGTCGTTACTTCTACCTTTTACTTTTCCTTTATTTTTCCCTTTACTTCTACTTTTTTATTTTCCTTTTGTTGGGCATTGTACTCCAGCCCTTTTTTATGAAGAAAAAGCTATAGACCAAATTAAAAGAAAGAAAATTTTAACTGGGCCTGACTCTTTTGTCTTGTTTAGATGAACCTACCTTGTCCAACTTTCTCCCGAATACACAGAGCTCACTTGTAGCGTTTTCTTTACAGTTGGAACAAGGGAGGTTTACACATTTTGGCGACCAATGTGGGGATAAGTTGGATTAGGATAGTTTATTTTAAAGGGCTCTGCCACGTCAACCGAAGGACGAGCGATTGTCAGAGAAGAGCCAGGCACCTTGCTGAGACGAGACTCAGGCACCAGCTGCAGTTAGAGGGGAGAAGGACGTTGGCCGGCCTTAAGGGACAAGCTTGAGGCGACTGGAGTTGAAGCACCAGGATGCTGTTTCTGAGCTGGAAGCCAGATTGCGGTCGGGGCCACCCAGGAGCAGAGCACCGTGGTCACCCAGCTGCCACCCATGGTCCAAAAGGTGAAGCTTTTTCACCGGTCTGCCCCAGGTAACCCAGGAGACAACCTTTGCGGGAATGGCTTTCTGTCATTGCGAAGATGCCCTTGAGGATGAGGCAGTTTAGTAACAAAAACTGCCTTCCCAAACGCCAATCTTCCGGGGACCAGCCACACACCCCTCCAGCACGTCAGCAGCCTCTCCCACCTCCGAGCTGCCTAATATTAGAGCAGCATAAAAACGGTCTGTTGAGGGCAATGAAGTCCAGCAGGACGTTTCTTTGAATTGTGCCAGGCAAGACCAAAGCGGGGACAGATAGCTGGCAGACAATTCTTGGTGAATTTACGGCTGGCTGAAGACCTAAAATCACCATTTTTTTGCCCCACTATGTAGAGGGGGGACTTAAGCCGAAGCTGTACCTGCTTTCTCCTAGGCTGCTCAGGCCTGTATTGCTTATGGAGGCTCCGGAGAAGTTCGGTGGTCCCAGGTGAAGGTGCTCCCCGTTCGCTCACCTGTTTCAAGGCCGTCAGGGCTAATCGAGAGGCTTGGGACCGCAGACGGACCGAAGATGGTCCTCAGTCGATTGCAGTGGTCCATGCAACCCAGGGGAAGAGCACATGATTGGAGGAGGACAGCCATCAACCTTCAAACCCTCGGCGGACCAAAGGGCTGTGTCTTCCAAGTGTGGTCTTGAGGGTCACTCCTTCAGGGATGCCGGAATTCAGCCAACCTCAACTGGGTAGCCCAGAGGAGACCAGGCCGAGACGGCGCCGGGAACAACGAATGGTCGTCGCGGAAGGGACTCCCAGAAGGTCCCCTTTAAAGTCAGGAAGGGCCAAGGCTGACGGGAAGCCACGGCCCGAGATCCAAAGCCCACCGTCATCAAGGGAGACTGCTGGGAAGGGCGATCGAAGGTCTTGGACAAAGATTTTCTACGGCTACAACCCGTGAGACTGGCAGCAAACACACGGTCGTCACCCTGTTGCCGGCGCAGAATGTGAACTGAGAGGATCGTCTCTCCAACTCGACCTCTGCACCAGTCGGATCTGCCCGGGGACAAGGAATGGTTCCCCCTCAGTGGAGGTGAGCTCAGCCGAACTGGAAGCTGAAAGCACAGGTCAAAGGTTCAGGTGGTGAGAATGTGTCTCCACGCAGGACTGTGACTCTCAACTTCCAAAGATGTTTTGGCTGAACTTCAAGTTGATGCTGTGGACAGCAACCTGGGAAACTCTGCCATGGTGTAGAGGCTTTAGTGGGTCCATTGCTGTTGAGGCTCCCGTTAGGATTAATGGAACAGGGACACAGAAGCTGTTAGACAGTGGTTCACAGGTGACCATAGTTCTGAAGCATTTTACAGGGTCTTACCTTGCATCAGTCCCTGTAGAACAGCTTAGCTTTACCTTTCTGTTAGCGGGCAGGCGAGGCATGAAGTTCCCTATCATAGGCTTATGTTAGGGATAGTGTAGACTTGCAGAATATGTGGGTGGAATTCTAGGACTGGTAGACACTTTAGGCAATCGTTAGGGACCCCGACACGTCTTATTCCGCCGTGTGCCAGTTCTCCTTGGGACCAATTACCATCAGGTGTTTTGCCAGAGCTTACACCCTCATACACTGGTGACAGGCTCACATCCCTACGTGATCGTTCGGTGTGAGGTTTGGCCTTCGCCTACAGTGACACTGCTGGCAACTTGGATGGTCGTCTCGCTCCGTCAGACTGGTTGGGCGAGCTATCAACCGTCGCCGCACTCTTCAGTGGACCTCCGAGGACGACACGACTAGGCCCAATCACCACCAGGGAAGCCGTTCCTAGTCAGAGCCCCTGGTGACACTCTGCAAAGCTGGCTCGCCGTCTGGCTGCGAGCCCCGGACGTCTACTCCTGCCCAGAGTAGAGTCACTGTGGTGAACGCAGAGGACACCCCCATCCGGATCAGAGGAAGAGGTCATTGCCGACCTGTTTGTCATTCCGCGCAGATTCGCTGTGACCCAGGTCCTACAGCAGATCGCGAGGACTGTGATCCAACACGGGATGCGACATCCGCGGACTCCATGGTGTGAACCCTGACATGGCTGTGTGAAGGACAGAGGGGATTTAAGACGAGATTTAAGTTTGGTGTGGATGTTGACGCTGCCTGCATGCTTCCTTTACGGAAAGATGCTCACTTATTCAGATAAATGTATTTAAGCAGCGGTGATTTGACATTGGACGGATGATGTTATGCATGACATCGCGAAAACTAACCCCAGGGGCCAGCTGTACTTAGTGCGACGGCCAAGGCCCATCCCCCTCAGGATTTAGGAAGTGTTAGGAGGCACATTCAGGAGTTGTTAGCGCTAACATCATAAGGCCACTCTCTTCCCCTATGCAAGCCCCTAGTTCCAGTTAGAAGAAAAAAGGGCAGCCTGAGGTTATGTGTTGATTACAGGGCTGTGAATGCAGGACAATTAGGCGACAGGTTATACAGTGCCAATATAGAAGATTTGCCTCAGAAACTTTGACAGGTGTCAGTACTTAGTTCTATGGACTGGAGAAGGGTACTATCAGGTACCGGTTGACCGAGAGGAGCAAGAAAGTGTCTGCTTTTCATCACGCATTTGGGGCTGTATGAGTATCGAACGACTCAGTTTTTTGAATGGTGAATGACCAAGTACTTTTCAGAGATTGAGGGAGAAATGTTTCCTTGACATGAACCTGTCAGAGCTTAATTGTATTTTGATGATGTCCTTGTCAAGGGGAGACGCTTCAGGAGTTGGAAGAGCGGTCTTTGCGACCAGTGCTCGAAGACATAGAAGTACCGTTGAAGTTAGATCCTGACAAGTGTTTTGGGGGGTGAGGGAGGTTAAACATTTAGGGTTTCTTTATTGGAGATGGCCATATGCCCGACCAACAAAAAGGTCGAGGCCCTCACCAACCTGGCTGTGCCTAAGACAGTCAGAGACGTCAAGTCCTTTCTGGCTTTTGTGGGTTTATAGTAGATGGGTTAAAGGCTTTTCAGACATCGTGAAGCCCTAATCGAATTGACAGCTGGCTATCTTCCTACCAAGACTGCTAGGAGACAGGGTAGAAGGACATATTCTTACCTTGGCCGCGACATTTCCCACCTGTGGGAGGGTTTAGCCTCCAGACTGCCTTTGAGGCCATCATCCAGCGTTGACCTCTGTCCCAGTTCTTGGTTACCCAGTCCAAACAGAGGCCATACCAAGCTGCTTTGACGATGCGAGTGGGACTGGGCTTGGTGCTGTCCTTTACAAGCAGCAGGACAAGGGCCCTAAGGTGATTGCCTTATGCCAGTCGGGGCACCCCACAAAGAGATTCGGGCTTTAAAATGGGCAAGGTCGAGAAATTCTCATGATTACCTGAGTGGGTGCAAAGTTAACCGTTTACACTGACAACAATCCCCTTTGTTACTACTTCAAAAAGCTGCGAAAACTGGATGCCACAGCCCACAGATGGTTGGCGGGTTGTCTCTGTATGATTCTTCGAGATGGTGTACAAAAAGGGGACTTTCTCATGTCGGATGCTGATGGGTTATCTAGACGACCTCAACCCTGCAGAAGAGGACCCCAACTTTTTGACTCAGATGGAAAAACCAAGTTCCTTCGTGACAAGGCCAGAGATTTGACGATGCTCTAGTTGTTGGAGGTTGACAGGGAAAACAGTGACAGCCGTCCTGCAGTCTAGGGAGTAGGAACGAAAGGTTGGGTGTTTCCGGATAGCCTGCTCAATAAAGACCCCCGGTCGCACCGGGTCACTGACAGGGTTATAAGTTGGGGGTATCTATCCCCGCCGTGGAAGTCGTTTGTATGGATCCATCTGCCATCTCTGACTGGTCGGTTGGAACCTCCAACGCCAGCATCCACATGGTCCGCTGGACTGGTGTGAAACTCCAGCAATCTGACCCTGACCTCATGAAAGCGTGAAGAAGTCCTTACAGTCCGGAAACCTTTGTCACCACCCAATTCTGTTCAGAAAGGCCTCTCATCGTGAGATGAAAAACCTGCTACCACTTGAAAGGATGGCATTCC
This sequence comes from Conus ventricosus, assembly GCA_018398815.1. Lineage (NCBI taxonomy): Eukaryota > Metazoa > Mollusca > Gastropoda > Neogastropoda > Conidae > Conus > Conus ventricosus. Next base: position 31,929,891 of record CM031596.1, on the reverse strand, counting down.
CTTGTACAGAACAAGTCTGTGGCGATGATGGCCAGAGGAAGGTACAGATTTTGGTACCGCGGTCACATCTGGAAGCGGCGATGAAGGGCGTCCATGATGACCTTTTCCATACTACATTTTGAGGATGCTGTTCGGCATGCAAGCAGCCAGGTTCTACTGCCTTCATGACTACACCCATCTTGAGCGCCCGGATAAAGCAGTGTGTGAGAGGTGCTAGAAAAATTGCTCATAAACAAGCTTAGACCTCTAGGGACCATCACGACCAGCAGCCCATGGAGCTGCTTTTCCTTTAGCTCCTAACCTCGAGTGAAGGGTCAAAAGCAGACACGTCCTGGTGGTGATGCGACCATTTCACCAAGTTTCGCACAAGCTATCTGCTCCAGGGATCAGACAGCGAAGCAGTGGCTAAGGTGTCTGGGACAACATTTATCATGCGTATGGATTCCCAGAGCGTATTTTAACCGACCAGGGTCGTGACTTCGATGTCGCATTATCAAGGAGCTCTGCAGGGCATGCTGGGTATTGACAAGTGTCGCTACAACGCCATACCACCTGCAGGGAACCCAGTGGAGCGGTGGAACTGAACCCCCCCCCATAGGCATGCTACGCAGTCTAGAGGATGAGAAGATGGGAGGATTGGAGGAAACTCCTACAAGCTTGTGTTCATGCCTTTAACTGTTGTATCCACCTGAGTACAGGGTACAGCCCTTTATATCTTTTTTTTGGTAGGCAGCCCAAGCTACCAGTTGACCTGGCCTTTGGGATTTCACTCGGACAGGAAATCTTCATCCATGTCAGAATTGTCAAGGGTCTCAGGGCCCAACCTCCGGAATGCCTCCACGACTGGATTCCAGAAACATGCAGAAAGAAGATAGCGAGAGGAAACGGAAATAGGGCTCGGTATGGATCTGCGGGCATCTTGCTTTGGCTATTTGGAGCCTGGAGATCGTTGCCTAGTCGAAAGCTAGCCCTAGGCTGACCTCCAAGGTAGAGACGTTGGGAGAGGAAGTATATTGTATGAGTTCCCGTCATTCTGAACTCCCAGTGTACACAGTGAGACAAGAGGGAGGAGATGCCCCAAAGGACTTGCATCGCAAACCTACTCCTGCCTGTAGGGCTTATCGGATTGCCAGGCCAGCCAACCTCGTATCAGACGTGCTGCTCCAGGGAGTCTGCCACAGGAGGCAGGCTAGAGTTGTAGAGGACGAAGAACCAGAAGGGAAGAGACCTGGTGCACTTACTTCCTCAGACGCAACTCAGGGGTTGTTTGAGGCAGAGCAGTAATCTTTGTGCCCCGTTCTGGCCCACAGTCAGGGAGGAGGCCAGAATGGGGATGGTCTCACAGATTGCCGAAGAAAAGGGCTATTCCGCTGGCTGATTCTGAGTGGAGATCCGGCCTGGCGGACTGGAAATAAATGTGGGGATTGAGTGGATCATGCTGAGGATATGTGATCCTTCTGTTCAGTCTGAGATCAATGAAGGGGCTTCTTGGAGTCACCTTCTTGTAGTCAAAGATGGATTAGATGGGGAAGGCTTACCCCACGGAACAAGCTCAGAGGCAAACGGGGACACGCTTCAATTGGTGGCCAGGAACCATCACTTCTCCGGCGGTTCAGTCGGAACAGGAAGCCAGTTATCGGTATCTGTGACTATTACTGGAATCAAGTAGACTCCATGAGCTTGGCTCTTGAACACGCTGACGCACTGGAGACTTTGGTAGATCAGGTCTTGGCTCTCAGAGAGCTGATTCGGTTAGGCCTTAAACAGGTCATAGGAGTCTTTAGTTCAATGTTGGCCCCACATTAGGAACTCCTAGGTTGGGGAAGTACAGCCGCGTTATGTTTATTCAGACAGTCATGCTATATGAAAACAAGATTTGTTTCTTTTTATCACTTCAGTGACTATCGTGCACGATGATTGGGATTTCATTTTCGAGGTGCTGCATTTGTATTGTTGTGTGAAATTTTATTCCCATTTGAATTATTATTCCATTGGCACAAACCGATATTGAGTTGTCGAGGTTTTCCTATATTTGTGAGTTTTTAAGGAATACATCTAGCTTGGAGCGTGTATGTGTAACACCTACTCATGGTTGTACCAGAGGATTCATGTGTGCTTCCACTGAGGCGTGCCATGGCTGATGTTAGATTACCGAGGGAGGTAGTCTGATGGACCCCCGCATGAGTTCGCCCAGTTTGGTAGTGGCGATCCCTAAGGAGACCAGAGATCTTGTGAGTTCCACGAGAGTGCCATGGTTGATGTTTCGATTAAACCAAGGGAGGTTGTCCGATGACCCCCGATCAGTTCGCCCAGTGGTGTGTGGCGATCTATGGAGGAATCCCTTTGTAGGCATGACCGGCGAAAGGGCCGGAAATGCCAAAGCGGGCATACTCTCGAGTAGACGGGGAACGAGACCAGGGGAAGTTTGTGGGAGGTGCCAGCCCCATTATGTAAGAGGAAGACCAGTAGTTGTGGGATGGGCTTATATGTAGGTTGTTGGTCATCCTGGAGATTTTAAGGAATAGTTCTGGATAACTTATTTTCTTATTTCAAAAAATGGGAAACTTAGGATCACCGCAATGTTTGAGAAGGGATGTTGTTTGCTTCGGTTTTTAGAGGGAACATGTAGGTGATATGATGTTTGTAGTTAATTGTTGCAGTTAAACATGTAAGACCTATAAATATTCATGAGGCGTAGGGATCTGACAGATGGCGTCCCTTAGGTGACGCTAGGGGAAGCTGGGATGCTCGTGAAGTTACAGAGTTATTCAGTCGGCCCCAAATCTCAATCGGAGAGGACGACACCTTAGTCTGTGAAATGTGGTGATGGGTGTTCTGACCGGCCCAGAAACTGTAATGTGATGCATTATTTCCATTTCTGTATTTCTGGCCGTGCATCTAAGTACTATGTACTTTGTGTTTTGCTTTGTGACGCATTGTTATCATGAAATGAGATTTGATTGTTCCATGCTTTGGGTTCTTGACCTTTGGGTTTTCTATAGGTCTTATTGAGCACTAAGATTTTGAAATTGTTTTAGAAGTCGAGTTCACAGTGAAGAAAGACCTACTAATTGCAGGATAGAAATTCAGTTAAGGATTCAGTTCTGCTGACAATAAAATATAATAATGAGATATAATAAGAAGTTATTGGCAGTCCTTATCGTATTATGTTATTGTAAATTGTTTATGTAATTAAGTGAATATAAGCAAATAATGTAGTGATGTAGTAGACAGACTATTAGTGGTGTTGGTTAGAATTATTATAAATGCGCAGTTGAGACAGGGTGTTAAATATGGCCGGTTTGAAAACCGTATGTGATGTGTTATTGACTTATGGGCTATGGTAAAAGATGATTTGCATGCTTTTTGACCGGAGCGATAAGCCATCTCTCTCTCTTCTCTCTCTCTACTAACGTATATTTCTTTTTGAAGAACATGTTGCCTACTCGGCTCTATGTTCTGTCTCCCTTATATGCGTGATGATGGTTACAGGCTTGTTTATTGCCTATATAGGCGTTTTGCACTTTAATGCCGACTGAAAACTGGGATATTTGTTGTTTTGCTTGTTTCATGTTTTTCATTTCTGAGTCGAAGTGTTGCGCTTGGATTATGTTCACAGTCGATTCCTGGACTGTTTGTAATGTGGGGATGAAGTCTGTTGTCCCATGTTGCGTTATTATAGAAGCGGAAGGTGAGCAGTTATGTTGGAACACATGGAGAATGAGGTGGGAATAATTGTGTTAGGGATGTGAATACACATAATTGGCAGGTGCTGTTCTGACTTGGGCCAGCCACAGGGATCAAACCGTGTCTTGAGGGTAGGTTACCCTGGTTTCAGAGTGGTCGTCTGTGTCACTCCCCCTCCTCTGGTGGTTCTTGTTTGGCATAGGTTATCATTGTTGGTAACCTCTGTGCAAATCCAATGCAAGAGACTAAAGAGCTATAGTGGTTGGACCTATGATTCCGATACCATAGTATAGCGCATTCCTGATTATGTGTCTCATGAATGCATATGCTCTGGTCGCAGTCAGAATGGGTATACCTTATCCCTGAGGAATGACCTAGCTTCGTATTTTGCTAAATGATGTTTTTCTGTCACGTGGAAAGGATTATGAAATGATTCGGATGTAGGTGAACTATGACAATGGTTGTAAGATGCATTTGTGGGTTTCGTTCGTTTGCATTTTCATTGACAGCCACGGTTGCTAGAGCCCTTTTTCTTTTCCTTTGGCGTTACTTCTACCTTTACTTGTCCTTTATATTCCTTTACTTCCTACTTTTTTCTTTTCTTTGTTGGGCATTGTCAACAGCCCTTTTTTATGGAAGAAAAAGCTATAGACCAAATTTAAAAGAATGAAAATTTTCACTGGGACCTGACTCTTTTGTCTTGATTAGATGAACCTAGTCCAACTTTCTCCCGAACCACGATCTCCCCTTGTGCGTTTCTTTACAGTAGGAACAAGGGGAGGTTTCCACAGGTTTAAAGGAGAATGGTCGGAAACAATGATGATGATGAGCCCCAGGTGGCGTGTTGTGAACGGGGGGAAGCAGACAGCTGTCTGCTGAGCACAATGCGGCAGACTGGCACAAAAACCAACCCTCCAAAAGTGGCTCTGGAAGAACTGAACCCGTTTCCGATACCGTAAAGAAAAAGCAAGGTTTTTCTTTTCATCAAGAGAGAGAGAGAGAGAGAGAGAGAGAGAGAGAGAGAGAGAGAGAGAGAGAGAGAGAGAGAGAGACACAGAGAGAGAGAGAGAGAGAGAGAGAGAGAGAGAGAGAGAGAGAGATAGAGAGAGAGAGACAGACAGACAGAGAGCTAGCACGTGTGCGCGCGAGTCTATGCGCGAGCGCGTTTGTGTGTGCGTGTGAGTGAGTGAGTGAGTGAGTGAGTGAGTGAGCGAGTGTGGTGTTGTGTGGTGTGTGTGTGTGTGTGTGTGTGTGTGTGTGTGTGTGTGTGTGTGTGTGTGTGTGTGTGAGAGAGAGAGAGAGAGAGAGAGAGAGAGAGAGAGAGAGAGAGAGAGAGAGAGAGAACGAATTTTTTTTACATCATGCCTTCATAAAAAAAGCGACAAATAAACAGATAATTTGGAGCAAGCCCTCTCCATTCCATCACCAACCTCTTCTCACAAGAAAAAAGTATTAAACAAAAATAATTAAAAAAAAATAATTTTTAAAAAAGGCAAAAAACAAAACAAAAAAACTAAATGAAGAAAATGTTCATGACGAACAAGTAAAGTCGCCAAGAAAAGTTACACATGCGGACTTACAAACGTTCTGTTCAGTTCTTGAAGCAAAGAGGGAGGGATTGAGGATAGGAAGGAAGACTACCAATATCTTTTGATTAAATCACTGCACAGCTGGTTTTCTTCCCCCCCCCCCCCCCCCCCTCCATTTTTGCCTTCATTTGAAGAGCAACAGTATCGTCGGGACTATCGCACGGGGTAGGAATAAAGAAATTAAAATGAACAATTCAAACTGAAAGTGAAGTTGGACCTAAGACTGACCCTGAGGAACACCATATTCGCTGACAGGGATGAGAATGTTTCAGAAGCTTTTCAAAGTAATTGCTCTCTGTTACTCAAGAAAGACTTACAAAGTACAAGATTTCTTTGGATAAACCAAACAGTACAAGGGGTTTGGTTCCTGTTTAGGAAAAAAAAGGAAGACTGTGGTCAATAGTGTCAAAAGCCTTGACAAAGTCAACAAAACCTATTCCTGTGAACAGATCACAGTTCCACTACATGTTAGTGCAGCACGACATCAATGATTCTAAATCCGCTTTGGTTTGAATGAAATAAATCATGATTAAAATCTGTCTGTCCGACTCTTATCAAGTAAGAGAGAGGGGTGGGGGTAGAGAGGGAGAGAAAGTGTGTCTGTGTGTGTGTGTGTGTGTGTGTGTGTGTGCAAGAGAGAGAGAGAGAGAGAGAGAAAGGGAGAGAGAGAGAAAGGGGGAGAGAGAGAGAGAGAGAGAGAGAGAGAGAGAGATTCAGATTCAGATTCAGATAATTTATTCGTAATAGGCCATGGCCCCTAACGAAGGGGTGTGTGAACATACACAGCACAATAAGTATAAACAATTATAATACATAATGCATACATACATACATACATAATGAAACGAAAAGCAAATCGTTGTCATATGTTCAAGAAGAAACACTTTCTCTCAATTTAAAGGCTTTGTACAGAAACAATGAAAATTGTTTAGCAACTAAAGCAGAAGTGGAAGACAGAAGTAGGTTTAATTTAAACAAAGATGGCTGTCTATAATATTTAGGCTTGATGTACTTTTCTCTGATGTTTCTGAGAGCTGGACAGCATAGAACAAAATGTATTTCTGTTTCCTGTGACTCTCTACATAAAGGACACATCATGTCCCAAACAGTATGCGTTCGATATCTAAAGTAATGACAAGCTAATTCTGATATGCCTATTCTAAATTTTGCTGTTACATGCTTTAAATGTCTATCTATATCTATGTTCAAATAAGTTTTCAAGTTATGAGTATATGAAAAATTCCTATAAAAATCAAACCTCAGAGAGAGAGAGAGAGAGAGAGAGAGAGAGAGAGAGAGAGAGAGAGAGAGAGAGAGAGAGAGAGAGAGACGGGGACAGAGACACAGACAAATGCAGAGAGAAAAAGCGTGGGGGAGAAGAGAGAGAGAGGAGAGAGAGAGAGAAGAGGAGAGAGAGAGAGGAGAGAGAGAGAGAGAGGAGAGAAGAGAGAGAGAGAGAGAGCGGCGGCACGTCAACACACTGTCTGGAACTCACACGTGCGCACACTCATACCACATCATACACTACACAACTCAACATGACACAACGCAACGCAACACCACACACACACAAACACACACACACACACACACACACACACACACACACACACACACACACACACACACACCACGTCATACACTACAGAACTCAACACAATACCAAACTCTCTCTCTCTCTCTCTCTCTCACACACACACACACACACACACACACACACACACACACACACACACACACACACACACACACACACACACACACACACACACACACACAGGGTTTATGGATCCACTGAAAAAATAAACAGAATTTATGTTGCACCTGCTGGTTTGCAATCAACGACAAAAATAATCTGTTTAAAGGAGATATCAGTGTCGAGTGACTGAACACTTGGACACCTCACCGGAGTGCACGTCTTCAATTATCGGAACGGACCAACAAATCATTTGTGCTAGTTGCTTTCGATTATATGTTATCGGCAATGTTAGGGACTTTCTAATCATTTTGACAACGGATTCCTCTTCGAAGATACACGCCGTCTCTATGGAAACGATATTCGAAGAAAGCGGAAATAATTATGACGAATTCCAGATCGTGTTTCGTGTTGGGATGGAACCGACAGTTTGCACGTAGCGCACAACGTACTGCGAGAAAGCAAACCTAACACAAGCCGTTTTCAAAGAAGAAGAAAAAAAACAGAAGAAGAGGAAGGAGAAGAAGGACGTTTAGAAGGAGTGCAGCGAAAGGCGGTAGAGAGTGGGAGGGGGGGGGGGTGTCAATACTGATGAGCCGGTACCAGGGAACTGGGCGTCTCCCTTTTCTCTGGCCCGTACGAGGGAGAGAGAGAGAGAGAGAGGGGGGGGGGGGGGGGGACTTGCACGCAGGTAAGACAGACTGCCTGACAGGGTGTTGAAACCTTTCAAAGTCAGAAGCCATTACCTCCAGCCCCTCTCAGAGAATGCAAATTATCTTCACCATCGCAGGAAGTATGCCGAACAGATAGTGTAAAAACCTGAGAGCACACAGACAGACAGACAGACAGACAGACACGCACGCACGCACGCACGCACGCTCGCACGCACGCACACACACACACACACACACACACATTAATACACACACACACACACACACACACACACACACACACACACACACACACACACACACACACACACACACACACTTGTGCACGCGTACACAACACACACTTGCACGCTGGTACTCTCTCTCTCTCTCTCTCTCTCTCTCTCTCTCTCTCTCTCTCTCTCTCTCTCTCTCATCCAAAAGTCACGACTAAAACTTGGAATTTCCCGAACGTGACTCTCCCTCACTCACTTCCTCAACGCACGCGGTCTTGATAGCACGGAGAAACCTATCGGGGCCCTATCGAGCCTGTAAGTTGTACGTAATCCCGGTTTTTCACACGCACGTTCCCCCACACTGCCCGTTGTGTTCGCTGGGATAGGCCCTGGGCCTGCCGCGGTCCAGCCGGCCTTGGTTCCCAGACGTGTCAGGAGCAAACGGTGATGCCCGGTGCCGATAGCAGAGGGGCTGACGACCCGGCCCGACCCGGTAACAGAGAGGCCATTCTCCGCCCGGCCAGGCGTGGGACCAAAGGGAGGCAGACATCGAGGAGACCCGACAGCATCCCAGTGGCTGGGAATATTGCGACTAGCTCGACGGCTCTAAGCGGAAGATTTTTGTGTGGGGGAAGTTTCGGTTTTGTTTGTCTACGTCTGTCTGGCGGTCGGTCAGTCTCTCATCGACACTTGATGATGGGCGTCACGTTTCAAAAACCAGCAAGACTTTAACTCTGGCAGGTTGCTATTCAGAGTGGATGTTTGTTTTGTTTGTCCGGGTCAGTGAGCTTGCTGATTTGGCCGAGAATGTAACACAACACAACACAACACACACACACACACACACACACACGCACACGCACACGCACACACACGCACACGCACACACACACGCGCGCGCGCGCGCATCCTAAATGAGGATTTAACAGTGGAAGAGTCTGAGACGGAGAGAAAGTCAGCGTAACGCAGCCATCACAATGAAGTCTAAATCTTTCCATTTGATTTATTTGCGCACCCACACATTCACACCACCCACTGTCCTCCTCCTGCCCCTTCCCCTCCCTTCCATACCCGCTCCTGGCAGTGGGTGATTCCAGTCTTCATGGCTGTGAACACAGAACCTGAGACTCGCCTTTAGTTTACAAGGCAGTCTCTCCGTCTTTACTGTAAGCACAGATAATCTGCTTGTGTTCACAAGGCAGTGACTTTTCTTTGCTATGAGGACACGGAATCACCGTCTTTTCGCTGTTTGGCAAAACCAATCCTCAGCTCCAGAAAGAAAATTCATGGAGTCAAGGATCATTTCTCGCCTTGGCACCACAATCTCTGATGGACTCGGCTCCCACATCCGACTTTTTGAGTTTTACACCACCTGGTGTACGTACTGAGATGCAGCCTCTACTCAAAGTTGTACGTTGGGGAGACATATCGTGCCCTCAACGAATGCTTTGTGGAGCTCCTCAGAGCCATCCAGTCGTCTCACCCAACACCAGTGGGGATTCATTTCAACGCTGATTGCCACAGCCAAACCCATATCTCCGTCACTGCTGTTTGGCAAAACCTCTCATCAGCTCCAGCTTTATTTTCAAAACTTCTCAGCATCCTCAAAGATAGTTTGTATTGCCGTCTATTCATATTGCAACCTCTGTCTTTGCTATGAGCACAGAGATTCTGAATCTGTTTACAGGGCATTCTCTCTCTGATGAACACGGAGAACCGCCTTATCTTCACATGGCGGTCTCTTTGCTATGGGGACGGAAAATCGCCCTTTATTCACGGAGCAGTCTCTGTCTTTATTGTGTGCACAGAGAATCGCCCTTTATTCATGGAGCAGTCTCTGTCTTTGCTGTGAGCACAGAGAATCGCCCTTTATTCACGGAGCAGTCTCTGTCTTTGCTGTGAGCACAGAGAATCGCCCTTTATTCATGGAGCAGTCTGTCTTTGCTGTGTGCACAGAGAATCGCCCTTTATTCAAGGAGCAGTCTCTGTCTTTGCTGTGAGCACAAAAAATCGCCCTTTATTCACGGAGCAGTCTATGTCTTTGCCGTGAGCACAGAGAATCGCCCTTTATTCATGGAGCAGTCTCTGTCTTTGCTGTGAGCACAGAGAATCGCCCTTTATTCATGGAGCTGTCTCTGTCTTTGTTGTGAGCACAGAGAATCGCCCTTTATTTACTGAGCAATCTGTCTTTGTTGTGAGCACAGAGAATCGCCCTTTATTCATAGAGCAGTCTCTGTCTTTGCTGTGAGCACAGAGAATCGCCCTTTATTCATGGATCAGTCTCTGTCTTTGTTGTGAGCACAGAGAATCTCCCTTTATTTACTGAGCAATCTGTCTTTGTTGTGAGCACAGAGACTCGCCCTTTATTCATGGAGCAGTCTCTGTCTTTGCTGTGAGCGCAGAGAATCGCCCTTTATTCATGGAGCAGTCTCTGTCTTTGCTGTGAGCACAGAGAATCGCACTTTATTTACAGAGCAGTCTCTGTCTTTGCTGTGAGCACAAAGAATCGCCCTTTATTTACTGAGCTGTCTCTGTCTTTGCTGTGAGCACAGAGAATCGCCCTTTATTTACTGAGCTGTCTCTGTCTTTGCTGTGAGCACAGAGAATCGCCCTTTATTTACAGAGCAGTCTCTGTCTTTGCTGTGAGCACAGAGAATCGCCCTTTATTTACAGAGCAGTCTCTGTCTTTGCTGTGAGCACAGAGAATCGCCCTTTATTTACAGAGCAGTCTCTGTCTTTGCTGTGAGCACAGAGAATCGCCCTTTATTTACAGAGCAGTCTCTGTCTTTGCTGTGAGCACAGAGAATCGCCCTTTATTCATGGAGCAGTCTATGTCTTTGCTGTGTGCACAGAGAATCTCCCTTTATTCATGGAGCACTCTCTGTCTTTGCTGGGAGCACAAAGAATCGCCCTTTATTTACAGAGCAGTCTCTGTCTTTGCTGTGAGCACAGAGAATCGCCCTTTATTCACGAGCTGTCTCTGTCTTTGTTGTGAGCACAAAGAATCGCCCTTTATTTACTGAGCTGTCTCTGTCTTTGCTGTGTGCACAGAGAATCGCCCTTTATTCATGGAGCAGTCTCTGTCTTTGCTGTGAGCACAGAGAATCGCCCTTTATTTACTGAGCTGTCTCTGTCTTTGCTGTGAGCACACAGAATGACCCTTTATCCATGGAGCAGTCTCTTTCTTTGCTGTGTGCACAGAGAATCGCCCTTTATTTACAGAGCAGTCTCTGTCTTTGCTGTGAGCACAGAGAATCGCCCTTTATCCATGGAGCAGTCTCTGTTTTTGCTGTGAGCACAGAGAATCGCCCTTTATTCACGGAGCAGTCTCCGTCTTTGCTGTGAGCACAGCGAATCGCCCTTTATCCATGGAGCAGTCTCTGTCTTTTGCTGTGAGCACACAGAATGACCCTTTATTCATGGAGCAGTCTCTGTCTTTGCTGTGAGCAGAGAATCGCTATTTATTCATCGAGCAGTCTCTTTGCTATGAGCACAGAAATTCTCCTTCTATTCACCGGACAATCTTTTTCTTTACTGGGAGCTCAGAGAATTTGCTTCACGACACCCCTGATATGGCCCTTTGCGGTCGGCTGGGCTATAAGCAACATTACCTTGCTTCTGCTCACGCGTGCATGGGGCATTTTCTTTCTTCGCTTCTGAGCACAGAAAATTGCCTTGTATTCACAGTGCAGTCTCTTTGTTGTGAGGACAGAGAATTAACTCAAGATAAGCACCATAAGTGAAAAACAAAGTACTTCAAAATGATTTCAGCGCACACAAAAATATCAGTTCATACATGCGGGTGACAAAACAGTGGATGAAAAAAGTGGAGAGGGGATGGCATGGGGACAGGGGGGGGGGGGGGGGGGAGGCGAGCTGGTGTAGAGGGAGGAAGGAGGAAATGGTGGAAGAGTATAGTAAGATAACGAACTAAAGCAAACCAACCAACCAAACAAACAAAATATACTTGAATTAGGATGCTATGCCAACACAGTAAAATGAAAGCAAAACACATGGGAGAGAAAAGGATGGAAGGAGGGAAGGAGAGAGAGAGAGAGAGAGAGAGAGAGAGAGAGAGAGAGAGAGAGAGGGGGGGGGATGGCGTGATTACAATAGATATAAACAGAGAGAGAGAGGAGGGGGGGGGGGGGGGAGAAAGAGAGAGAAGGGGGGTGGGGGGATAACCTGACTACAATAGATATAAACAGGCAAATAAATGAAAATAAGCCAATCACACTAGGTAGGTACGCAAAATAATAAGGTTGAAAATAATACTTCAGCCACAGCAAAACAATGCACAGACTGAGGGTCGGCCTTTATTCACAGGGCAGACTGTCCCTGGTCTGAACACAGAGAATCCGCTTCTATCCAAAGGGGAGTGGCTCTCCCTCTCCCCTCTCTCTCTCTTTTTCTCCCCCTCTTAGCGGTGAACGGTACAGAGGAAATGTATTATACATCTTCCACGCCATGAGCAATCTCTGCATGACGTCATTGCATGCGCAGTGGAG
>CM031596.1:31892522-31910022 GCA_018398815.1 Conus ventricosus | reverse complement strand
GTTTTCAAAACGGTATTTTCATACCCATGCGTGCCATAGCTTCTGGACCAATGCCAGCACGCAATCATTCTCTCTCTCTCTCTCTCTCTCTCTCTCTCTCTCTCTCTCTCTCTCTCTGTGTCTGTCTATCTCTGTCTCTCTCTGTCCTGTCTCTCACGAAGGAACGAATGAATAAACATGGCGAAAGAGATTTCGGCAACTTTACTTCGAGTCCATATGTCTAATTTTGTGTGTGTGTGTGTGTGTGTGTGTGTGTGTGTGTGTGTGTGTGTGTGTGTGTGCTTGAGCACGCCTCGTGTGTGTGTGTGTGTGTGTGTGTGTGTGTGTGTGTGTGTGTGTGTGTGTGTGTGTGTGTGAGTCTGTCTGGCTGTTTGTCGGTGTGTTTGTCTGCCCGTCTGCGTACCCAAAGAGCGTAACAGCACTGAATTAGGGACATGAAAAAAGCCAATTCAATATATCAATCTACACACAATACTGACTCTGAAATAAAACTGATTGTATGCTGCTTTCGGTTCTGCCTGTTTAAAATCTTTCACGACAGCTAAAACCGTTTTTGTTGTTGTTGTTGTTGTTTTTTCCCCAACTGCCACACAAACGTAAATCGCTTTTTCATAAAGCACTGGTCTTACCGCACGCCATGCACGTGGGGGCTTGTTTAACTTCAGCTGCCTTAATCTGCACACGTGCGGGCTTTAAGTCTTAGTTGAGTTTCCTGACCTCAGAAAAAAAGCCGAATAGGTGAGTCATGCTATGTAGCTGCTGCGATCAAACGCGACGGTCCCGGCTTTGTGTTTAAGTAAGGTTAATCGTTAAAATAAGAACATTTTACATGAAATCCCCCCCCCCCCCCCCCACACACACACACACACACCTGTTTTCGCTGAACAGGCTTTACCATTATGCCGAGTACAGTCATTTGTGCCTTGCCCTGTTCGTGTGGGCTTGAGGAGTCCACCTGTGCAGTTAACTGCAAAGTTATTAGCACACTCACAAAGGCATTTCCTCCCAAAGTCTCGATACTTGTTAGATTTTGACGCTTTATTTTCTGCCGAAACCTGAAGGGCTGAAGGCCATACCCATTTAAACCTGTTAAAAATTACTGTTGAAACCTGAAGAGCTCGAAAGCCATGCCATTTAAACTTTTTTTCTTTGCTGTCTGCATGTCGTTGCTTTTTGGACATACACTTCTATGCTTCACACACACACACACACACACACACACGCGCGCGCGCGCGCGCGCGCGCACGCACATACACACACACAAACACACACGCGCGCGCCTTTTCTTCAAAACTCTGCACAGAACAGCATCAACTTGAATGATTTTTCCCCCAACGGCGCGAGATTTCTCGCGGGATCATATTTAAGGTCTGTCAGGTTTTAATGGGCTAAGTCGTGTTAAGTTTTCCAATAAACTCCTACCCCTTGCTCCCGCCAACACATAGGTCAGACGATGGGATCAAAAGCATCATTTATAACGGGGGGAAAATGTCAGCAGGTGCACAGAAACAGAGCCCACATTAAATATTTTAGAAGGTTGCCCCTCCCTTTTCCCCTTCCTTTCAAACCGGTCGCTGCTATCTTTAGACCCACTGTTTCCTGGGTAACGCTCCCCCCTATCAAGACGGAGGCTGGAAGGAAATCCGGTGTAGACTGCCTACTGCCTACGTAAGGAACCGTCAGCGCCCTTGACACTGGCAAGAGTTCTCCCCCCTGTTTAAAAAATTTTTTTTTTAAAGACTTCCAGGACAGAAAAAGAAAGAGAAAAGAGCGGAAACAAAGGCTATTTTTATGTTGTTTATAGCCCAGCCGACGGTGAAGGCCAACTTAGTGACGGGTAGGTGGTAACAACATCAAATAAAAGGTTTCAACGAGAATGCGAGTTCAATTGAAAATGTTTCGTGGACTTCTGGCTAGTTTTTTTTTTCCCTTTTTTTTTTTTTTTTTTTTTTACTGCCCTGACTTTTTAAATTAAAAAAAATTGCATTTTTGCATCTGACTTTTCCGTTAATTAAATTCTATTTTTTCCCCAATGAAGTTACCTTCAATGTGGGCTAGAGATACCGATTCAGAATGATTATAGGGAGAATGGGTTTGCTGTGCCTGTGGCTCAGTTGAACACTCGGCTCTCACCCACCCTTCTCCGGTTATCTCAACTGAATCCCTTCCATTCTCTCTCTCTCTCTCTCTCTCTCTCTCTCTCTCTCTCTCTCTCTCTCTCTCTCCTCAACATTTCTTCACCACAATAAACAGAGTTGTCTGAAATGTTCACATTGCTCCAAGTAAAATGTTATCAAGGTGGTCCAGGATAAAAGGTGATTAGGGTAGGCAGTCCTACGTATTATATAGCACCCTGCCATCAACGTCATCCCACATCAGTTTGCTGTGGACGGTTATCAATGCACACGTCGACAGCCAGGCTCGCTAAGTATATCTCCTCCTCCCTGCCCATATATCCCCCCTCCCCCCCCCATATAAAATCTCCTTTCCCCATCATTCCTCTGCACACACACACACACGCGCGCGCGCGCGCGAGCGCAATTACACACAAACACAGGCGCCCGCGAGCACGCGCACGCACATAGATAGAGTACATGTCTGTTCATTTTCTTCAAACTCCGGAGAAAAAAAAAAGAATCAATACTCCTATTCCCCATAGATGCAGGATTTCTAGAGTGTGATTATGGTCTGCCTGGTTTTAATGGGCTAAGTCGTGTTAATTTTCTGATAGACTGCTACCAGCCTGTATGTTCATTGCCAGACGATGGGATAACAACAACAAACAATATAAAGAATAAAGAAGAAAAAAAAAGGCGCCGGCAAGTGCACAGAAACAAAACCCACTTCCAGACGATTGCCCCCTCCCTTCTCCCCCTTTCCATCCGGCCGCTGGTATCTTTAGGTCCACCATTTCCTGGGTAACGGTTTCCCTCCATTAAGCCGGAGGATGGAAGGAAATCCGCTGTGAACCGCAGAAACGGAACCGTTAGGGCCCGTGAGACGGGCACGAGTTCTCCTCTCTTTCCCTAACAGGGACACACACACACACACACACGCGCGCGCGCGCGCACACACACACACACACACACACACACACAAAAGGGAACAAAGTTAGCTTCAAAGCGAGGTGATTGAAAGCGAGGTGATTTAAAGCGAAAAATGAAGCAATTTTTTTTAAAGGAAAGACTATTTCCGCAGACAATAGAGACAAGCAGATGACAGGACAAAACACGAAGCATTTCGACCTCTTGGGTCTTCTTCAGGCAAAAACAAACAACATTGAGGACAATGGAAAGCGAAGAATTTGGTTGCTCGTTCTTCGTTTTCACTGTCCTAAATGTTTTGTGTTTTTGTCTGGAGAAGACCCCAAGAGGTTGAAATGCTTCGTGTTTTGTCTCTTTATCTGTTTGTCTGCATATTCTGCGGAAATACTGTCTTTCTTAAAAAAAAAAAAAAAAAAAAAGGATGGGGGGTGGGGGGTGATTAATCCTATTACGTAGCCCAGCCGACGGCGAGGGCGACTGGTACGTGATGTCAACTTTTGAAAATGATGCGTGTTCAGTGTAGGCGACCTCAATTAAATTTTGTCAGCGACAATTTTAAAGAAATTGCTTGCTTTGTCTTCTGTTCTCCCTTTCCCTTGAACTCGTTCCGCTTTCTCTCCCTTCCCCTCTCCTTCTGAGTGTTCGTCTGACTTTTCCTGCATTGAATTCGCTTTTTTTTTCTCGTGACGTTTAATAAAATGTGAAGCAGATAAACCAGTTCAGGACAGACTCGGGACAATCGATTCGACATACCTGATGGGTTATCTGTGGTTGACACCTTCCCCCACCTGCCTTCCCTTCCTTCTGCTCACCTCTCATTATCTCAGTTGAATATCACACACACACACACACACACACACACACACACACACTTCCGCACCGCCCCCCTTTCCCAAATAAACGTGGTTGTCAGAAACGTTTGAAATTGGCCGTGTTAAAATGTAAACCAGGGAGGTCCACGATAACAGCCTTTATCAGGGCGAGTGGTTCTACTTATTACATGGCCCCTCGCTATCAACGCCATTCCACGTCAGTTTGTGGTCGACCTATTAACGTTAACGCCAATGTCGTCAAACAGGCTCCGCATTTTCACCTGTTTTACGTATCTCATTCTCCACCACCCCAGTATCATCCTCCCATACATTGTTGTCCCCCCACTGATCCCCTCTACACACACACGTACATGCACACACACACACACACACACACACACACACACACACACACACACACACACACACACACGCGCGCGCGCAAACACACACACGTACACACACATAGATACACACACGCGCGCACACACAAAACCATCCACACACATACGTACACACATAGGCACCTACACACACCACAAACACAGGCCCCTACACACACACACACACACACACACACACACACACACACACACACACAGGCCCCTACACACTCACACACACACACATACACACACACACACACACACACACACACACACAAACACAGGCCCCACACACACACACACACACACACACACCATACACACACACACACACACACACACACACACACACACAAACACACAAACACAGGCCCCTACACACACACACACACACACTTTCCACGGGGCATCCAAACGTGCAGTCTTGGTTCCGCCCGCTTGCCCTCTGTCTTGCTACAGCTGACGTGGTCAGCATGTGCTTACGACAGTTTACGACTGTGGCTAGGTACTCAAGTGACTGAACCGAGGTTCAGGCGATGTTTATACTACTTCAGACAGCAACTAAAACAGTCATTCTGAGCACTGAGAGATCCCCCTTCCCTTCCTCTTTCTCTTGCCCTCTGTGTGTGTGCGCGCGCGCGCGCGTTTGTGAGCGTATGTGCACATGTGTGCGTGCGAGAGAGAGAGAGAGAGAGAGAGAGAGAGAGAGAGAGAGAGAGAGAGAGGTGTGTGTGTGTGTGTGTGTGTGTGTGTGTGTGAGAGAGAGAGGGGAGAGAGAGAGAGAGAGAGAGAGAGAGAGAAAGAGCGTGTGTGGTGTGTGTGTGTGTGTGAGCGAGAGAGAGCGTGTTTTGAGCGAGAGAGAGCGTGTGTGTGCGTGTGCGCGCGCGCGCGCGCGCGCGCGTGTGCGTGTTGTGTGTGTGTGTGTGTGTGTGTGTGTGTATGTTTTACCAGTGGTAATCAATGTGTATGTGTGTCGTGCGTGTCGCCAATCGCAAAAGTAATGGTATCTGCTTTGTTTAAACATCACATGTGTCAGTGTATATTAGACATAAAATTAGATTGTGTGTGTGTGTGTGTGTGTGTGTGTGTGTGTGTGTGTGTGTGTGTGTGTGTGTGAGAGAGAGAGAGAGAGAGAGAGAGAGAGAAAGAGACAGCGCGCGCGCGCGCGTGTGTGTGTGTGTGTGTGTGTGTGTGTGTGTGTGTGTGTGTGTGTGTGTGTGTGTGTGTGTGTGTGCGCGCGCGCGCGCGTGCGTGCGTGTGTATATATGAAGGATGTCTATTCGGTATACATGACAATGCGAGGCGTACGCATATGTGCGTGGCGCCGAAATTTGATTAGAGTTAGATAACTTAACATATCCCGAGGACGCGTCAACAAAGCCGCACGTATCAATTCACATGAATAGCTTTTTTCTTGTTTTTGTGGTCAGGTTACCTTTGTGTTCTTCCGTCATAAACAGTGCAACCAAGAGAGGAAAAAACAAAAACAAAAACAAACCACACACAGACACACACACACACACACGACAGACAACAAACGGAAAACAACAGAGAACTTCAATTTCTCATTTCTGCCTACATCAAGTGGATCTATCGATTCCAGTACATGGGGAGTTCTTTGCATTTTCCTCTCCTTCTTCAGCCTCTCAACCCCTTAGTTCGTTCACTCAATAACGAGTCGTTTCCTTTTACAAGACGGCAGGAGTATCCACTGGTCATTTACCTGGGCGTACATTCTCACGCTAAATTTGTTTATTTCTCTTTTTTTTTTTTTTTTTTGCCTCTTTTCATTAGAGGGGTGGGGTGGGTGGGGTTTGGTGACAACGATTGTTATTCAAACTAGTAGGACAGCCGATTCTGTCTGTCTCAGACGATCGTCTTTGCACCTTTTTTTCTTCTTAATCTGAGGACTGGGTGGAGAGTATCGTGCGGGAAGGGGTCGGGGTGGGGGATGGAAGGGTAGCTGTCTACAGACCGTGGAAAGAATACATTGCAGCGGCGGTGAGACCGCGGACATCTTGCTCAAAGCTGTTCGTTTAGAAACAAAACAAAAGGACAGTGGTCAGCGACCCTGTCTCGGACCCTCTCACCCGTCCTTCATGGAAACCTGTCGTCTGCTTACCTCGCTTCCACCATCCGCCAACACTCGCACCCACTTGGCCCGGTACATCTTGTGTCACTGTCCGTCCACTCAATCCCATCCCCTAGGAAAACACCGTCATTATGACCCCTGCTGGACGCCTTGTCCTCACCACCACCACCACCACCAGACGTGGACAGCCAGTCCAATTTCCTTCGCTCAATTTGGAGGAAACACACACTCCCACTTCACAGTCAATGAGCAGACGACAGTATGCGCTCAACTCCGTCGCCGCACGAACATTCCTGCGCCTTTCGTCACAGTGCGAGTGTGATTTCCGCCTGAGCAGACGACATCACGGCACGTGGTGCATGTTAGGCGTTGATATGCCCGTGCAAATACACACACACACACACACACACACGAGTCACAAATTATTGGTTCAAGAGACTGGTTTGTTCACGTTTAATCATTGTTCTACGTTGTTTCGTCTGTTCCATTTACCTGTCTTGACTTTCGTACGTACCCTACATTCACGTACTTACTAATCATGTGTGCTAATCCCCTTATCGATTATGCCATTTACGGCGAACGATCATGTAGGCGTACATGACAAAGCGTTGAGCTGGCCCTATTGTAACTGATCTATATTTATATATTTTCACTGTGTGTGTGTGTGTGTGTATGTGTGTGTGTGTGTGTGTGTGTGTGTGTGTGTGTGTGTGTGTGTGTATGTGAGAGAGAGAGAGAGCATGTGTGTGTGTGTGTGTGTGTGTGTGTGTGTGTGTGTGTGTGTGTGTGTGTGTGTGTGTGTGAGCGTATGTGTGTGTGTGTGTGTGTGTGTGTGTGAGAGCGTATGTGTGTGTGTGTGTGTGTGTGTGTGTGTGTGTGTGTGTGTGTGTGTGTGTGTGTGTGTGAGAGAGAGAGAGAGAGAGAGAGAGAGAGAGAGAGAGAGAGAGAGAGAGAGAGAAGAGAGTCAAGTTTCGACGTGGTCAAAATCATAGTGCTGACTGGAGCAGCGAAGGCACAGACTGTATTTTAACCAACTACCACCATGAATCACCTGACGTGAGCATGGAGGACCGCCCAACACTACTGTACTGTTTCCAGCCTCGTTCGACTTTTGCCTTGCTCTGCCTGCTTTATCACACATTTCTCAACCTTTTCCTTCCATTCTTTTTCATGTTTTCTCTCTGCCCTTTACATATATTTAATAGAGATTCCTATATTTTCTTTTTTTCTCTCTCAGTTTCTTCCCCATCTAGACATTTCTGATTTTCTCTCGTTTAAGTACAACAAAAGTTTCATTACATAGGCCATCCGAATTTAGCGGCAAAGAGTCAGAATATAAAACAAAAGAAAAGAGAACATGAACAAGTCACATAGGGCCTAGATGTCGGCTATTCAGTGCCTACACAATATTCCTGATCTCTTATGATAAACAAATTACTTTTGCATTCCATAGAAAATCACTTCGTATTTTAACAACACTGAAAAGATACACTCCTATATATTTCTTGTTTCAAATAATTTTTAACGTTTGCTAGCTGAGCGAAGAATTTTACATTCTCATATTGATAACATTTGATTCTGATTGCGCTCTGCGACAGATAAAAATAAATGCGATGTTTTTCGTCTTCAACCACTTTGCATTAACTGCATGGATTTTTCTCTGCATTGTTCAGAGACAATTCAAGTGCAGCTCCTGTCAACTGCACAAGTCCCTTATGTAGGTTCACACCTAGTGTCTCTGCCCATTGCTGTCTTGCATATTGCTTTCTGTGGACATTTCACAACACACACACACACACACACACACACACACACACACACACACACACACACACACACACACACTCTCTCTCTCTCTCTCTCTCTCTCTCTCTCTCTCTCTCTCTCTCTCTCTCTCTCTCTCTCTCTGTAGCCTACCCCTTTCTGCATTTCGTGCTCTTTCTATATCCCCGCCCCCCTACCCCTTTTGCTTGTTCGTCCTCCTTCCACTTCTATCTATCGTTTTTCCTCTCTCTCTCTCTCTCTCTCTCTCTCTCTCTCTCTCTCTCTCTCTGTGAATTTTTTTCAACCATTTTTCGCTTCCATGTCTGCTTTACCCTCTACTTTTCCTACCTTTGATTTTATTTTCAAGCCTCGTTTTTTTTTTTTTTTGGTTCATCTCCTTTTTTCTTTTACTGTTTACCTTCCGGCACAGGACTACAAAACATGGCTGCCAGTCGTCAACATTTTCTGACGCATGCGCATTACATAAGTTGTCGGATGTGACTGTTGCAGGCTACATTGCTCCTAGATGCCCTAATCACATTCTTCATTGTTGCAACAGGCCCACCAACAAGAACAGTCATTGTTACGTAGCAGATGATGTCACTCCAACACGACCCGATCATACCACTGACTGCTGCAACAAGCCCATGAACCAAGACAGTGATAGAATCACGTTCGAAGACGACCGATACCGGACGCTTCATTCTTCTTCATAGGTGTAGGCAAAAAATACCGTCTCAAGTGTGCAGTGGAACGTGGTTCTAACTGAACGATACCTAAAAGCAACAAGTAGGGGAAAGCAGCTTTAACTGAACGTTACCTGCAGTAAACAATAGGCGGAAGCAGCTTTAGCTGAACGATTCTTACAGTAAACAGTGCGGGAAAACAGCTTTAACTATGTTACCTTCAGTAAGCGAAAACAGCTGTAGCTTAATGATACTTACATTAAAGAGTAGAGGAAAGCAGCTTTAACTGAGCATTACCAGCAGTAAACAGTAGAGAAAAGCAGCTTTAACTGAACGTTACCAACAGTAAACAGTAGGGGAAAGCAGCTTTAACTGAACGTTACCAACTGTAAACAGTAGGGGAAAGCAGCTTTAACTGAACACTACTGTTCAGTGTAGGTAATGCCCAGTTAAAGCTGCTTTCGCCTACTGTTTACAGTTGGTAACGTTCAGTTAAAGCGTCTTAGCTGAATGATACCTACAGCAAAAAGTTGGCGAAAGTATAGTTTTGGCTGAATGATACTTACAGCAAAAAGTTGGGGAAAGTATAGTTTTGGCTGAACGATACAACAAAAAGTAGGGAAAAGTACAGTTTTGGCTGAACGATACTTACGGCAAAACGTAGGGAAAAGTATAGCTTCAACTGAAAGCTATTTTCAGCAAAAAGAAGGGAAAAGTATATTTTTAACTGAACGATACCCACAGCAAAAAACAGGGGAAAGTGTGGTTCTAGCTGAACGATACTCGCAGCAAAAAGCAGGGGAAAGTGTGGTTCTAGCTGAACGATACCCAAAAAGTAGGGGAAAGTGTGGTTCTAGCTGAACGATACCCGCAGCAAAAAGTAGGGGGAAGTGTGGTTCTAGCTGAACGATACCCGCAGCAAAAAGTAGGGTAAAGCAATTTCAGCTAAACGATACACACAGCAAAAAGTAGGAGGAAGTAGGACTGATGAACATATGCAATTAAGTTGTTTTTTTTATAGTAACGTCAGCTGAACAACACCTGTAGTAAAAAGTACGGAAGAGGCGTGCCACCTGGACAACCGTGGTGAACAGTAGGATCTTGTAGTACAGATCAGCAAAACGTGGTGCATGAACGGTACCTGTCGTAAAAAGTTAGGGAAACTAATGCTAGCTGTTTGTACGACTCAGGAAAAAGTAGAGTCATCTGAACAACATCTGAAGTAAAAAGTAGAGCACATAAAGCCGCCGACCAATACGTGGGGGGTGCGCCAACTCTAACTGTCTGTCTGTCTGTTTATCTCTCTCTCTCTCTCTCTCTCTCTCTCTCTCTCTCTCTCTCACACACACACACACACACACACACACACACACACACACACACACACACACACACACACACACACACGTACAAACACACACACACACACACACACACACACACACACACACACACACACTCACACACACACACACACACACACACACACACACACAGCTACGAAGTATAAAAAATAATTATTCCTATGCGGAAAGAGGATAGCCTATAAGATGCATCAGAGACCAAAATAGTATCATCAGCACAGCCTGAGGAGGAATGAGCAATGATTCATGAGGCAGTCACCTTCAAGTACACTAGCATAATATTATATTCATACTCAACATTCTTGTTCATAAAGCAAATTTGGTTTTCAAGGCCGTTAGGAACTGGAGATAAAGTTGTGTGTGTGTGTGTGTGTGTGTGTGTGTGTGTGTGTGTGTGTGTGTGTGTGTGTGTGTGTGTGTGTGTGCGTGTGTCTGTGTGCGTGTGTGTGTGTGTGTGTGTGTGTGTGTGTGTGTGTGTGTGTGTGTCTGTGTGTGTGTATGCGTGTGTGCGTGCATGCGTGAGTGTGTGTGTGTGTGTGTGTGTGTGTGTGTGTGTGTGTGTGTGTGTGTGTGAGAGAGAGAGAGAGAGAGAGAGAGAGAGAGAGAGAGAGAGAGAGAGAGAGAGAGAGAGAGAGAAGGTGTGTATGTGTGTTGAAACGTGATGATATTATGACGAAAAAAAATTAGAAAGAAAGAAAAGTAGAGATCCAAACACACACACACACACACACACACACACACACACACACACACACACACACATACACACACACGCGCGCACGCACGCACGCACGCACGCACGCACGCACGCACGCACGCACGCTCACACACACACACACACACACACACACACACACACACACACACACACACACACACACCACGCACGCACGCACGCACGCACGCACGCACGCACGCACGCACGCACGCACGCACACACACACACACACACACACACACACACACACACACACAACGCAGTGAGAGAGAGAAAGTGTAACAATATTATCCATCTTCCACCTTTCGCCCTCTCCCCCCCAAAAAAAAAATAAAAAAAATAAATAAAAGAAGTACACATGATTGTATAAGCAGTACACTGGCTCACACATATACATGAATGAGTACATTATTATTCTGTCACATAATGACAATAATGGATACATTGTATTGCGTGCCCATCATGAACAGCAGCAAATCATTTTGAAACAGTAGTACTTGTAAACACAAACAATTACTTCAGGAAAGTAAGTATACTGTTCGTTGGTGATGATGTAATACTAACATACGTGTGGATGGGCTTTGGTGATATGGACTTTACTGCATATCTACATTGAGATTGAGCAAAATATGTAAATAGTTTTCTTCTGTAGGAGTCTGAGCGGCGATGGCATTTAACCTCAAGCAGTAGTGAGTTTCAGAAAAGAGTACCAGAATAACAAAGACTTGTTTGAAATAATTATGTCAGTTCTATGCATAAGAACCTGGTGTCTTTTTGTAAAATATCTAGAATCATGCTAAATTTAGACTGAGTAGTTTGCAGAGCTAATCCAGGCACAATTTTTGCATGAACATTCCTATATTTGGAGCAAACATATCTCTTCATGAAATAATTCCAACTTGAATAGAATCCGATTCGAGGATCTCAGGAAGAACTGCTTTCAGGGCACGTATATAGATGCTGATCAAAGGATTTGTTGAGTTTGTGTTGGCTGTGTCAGACAGTGTCGAACAGTTACTGATTGCAGATAGCATGTATGTATTCAAGAGAGGTCCAGAAGAACAATTAGAAGTCATAAGAAGTCAGGTAAGAAGAACTAACAAGAAGTTCAGAGAAGCCTAAAAGAACCAACAAAAAACAATCTCAAAAAGAATAATAAAAAGTCCAGACACGTCCAGACGAACTTCAAGAAGCCAAGAAAAGACAAGAAGAACAAGAAGTCAAGAGGAACGACAAAAGCCGAAGGGAAGTCAAAGAGAAATACAAAAGCCGAAGGAAAGTCAAGAAGAACGACAAAAGCCGAAGGAAAGTCAAGAAGAACGACAAAAGCCGAGGAAGTAAAAAGAAACGACAAAAGCCGAGGGAGTCAAGAAGAACGACAAAAGCCGAGGAAGTAAAAAAGAACGACAAAAGCCAGGGAAGTCAAGAAGAACGACAAAAGCCAGGGAAGTCCAGAAGAACGACAAAAGCCAGGGGAGTCAAAAAGAACGACAAAAGCCAGGGAAATAAAAAAAGAATGACAAAAGCTAAGGAAGTCAAAAAGAACGACAAAAGCCAGGGAAATCAAAAAGAACGACAAAAGCTAAGGAAGTCAAAAAGAACGACAAAAGCCGAGGAAGTAAAAAAGAACAACAAAAGCCAGGGAAGTCAAAAAGAACGACAAAAGCCGAGGAAGTAAAAAAGAACGACAAAAGCCAGGGAAGTCAAAAAGAACGACAAAAGCCAGAGAAGTAAAAAAAGAACGACAAAAACCAGGGAAATCAAAAAGAACGACACAAGCCGAGGAAGTCAAAGAAGGACGACAAAAGCTAAGGTAGTCAAAATGAATGACAAAAGCCGAGGAAGTCAAGAAGAACGACAAAAGCCGAGGAAGTCAAAGAAGAACAACAAAAGCCAAGGGAAGCCAAGAAGAACGACCAAAGCCAAAGAAATCATAAAGAACGACAAAAGCCAAGGGAAGCCAAGAAGGACGACAAAAGCCAAGGGAAGCCAAGAAGAACAACAAAAGCCAAGGGAAGCCAAGAAAACGACCAAAGCCAAAGA
Source organism: Conus ventricosus (assembly GCA_018398815.1). Taxonomy (NCBI): domain Eukaryota; kingdom Metazoa; phylum Mollusca; class Gastropoda; order Neogastropoda; family Conidae; genus Conus; species Conus ventricosus. The sequence continues at coordinate 31,897,113 of CM031596.1, read as the reverse complement.
AATCATGAAGAACGACAAAAGCCAAGGGAAGCCAAGAAGGACGACAAAAGCCAAGGGAAGCCAAGAAGGACGACAAAAGCCAAGGGCAGGAACGAGAAGTCTCAAAAAGAAGGCAAAAGGCAAGTGAAGTCAAGCATGAATATGAGACGCGGCGAGGTGGGTTTACTTCAAAAACTTCTGAAATTCCTAGGCGCTCGTTGAAGACAGTCGGTGAGAGAGCATTTAGCTTTAGTGCGCCCACTCTTTGGAATTCTCTTCCTGACAGCTTACGTGACCTGCCTACATTACCTAAATTCAAATCAGAGTTAAAAACATACTTCTTTAGGAAAGCCTTCTTCAACCATAATATCTAAATGCTGTGTCTATTATTCTGACCTGACTTTTTATGTACTGCATGCAAAACTGTATTGTTTACGCTTGAACCGATAAATTTGATAAGTGCGCCTGTGTCGGTGTGTGTGTGTGTGTGTGTGTGTGTGTGTGTGTGTGTGTGTGTGTGTGTGTGTGTGTGTGTGTGAACACATGTTAGTGCGAGTGTTTGAGTGTGTGTTGAGCGCAATGAGTTGATCCCAAGAATTGCGCTATATAAAATCCATACATTATTATTATTATTATTATTATTATCATTATCATTATTATTATTATTACTTGTGAGCAAAGGTTATAGCTCTGCTACTTGTACTTCCCGTTTGTTTCGTTACCATAATTAGTTTGTGTGGTTTTCAGGGTTGTGAAACTGTGATCCTGTAGGCATCAGCTCTTGTTGATGTATGTACTTTTCCCGGCCATGGTGACCAACACATCGTAACTTCCAGCTTGTTCGTCCATCTGTGTGTGTGATTGCACATTTGTATAATCCAGTATCACTAGGAATAAAATCATATCAAAATCCATAAAAGTGAAAAAAAGGTTAAAAAATAAAAATAAAAAAACGCAAGAAGAACGATAGGTCGTCAGAGGTCAAGAAGAGTAACAAGAAGAAGTGAAGAGAAGTTAAGAAGTACAATGCAGAGTCAAGAACAACAAGAATTCGAGAAAAAACAAGAAAAGAAGTGCAACAAGGCAAGAAGAACAAGAAGAATTCAAGAACAACAAGAAGTCAAGAAGAACAAGAAGAAGTCAAGAGAAGTCATGAATAACAACAAGAAGTCAAGATTAACAACAAGAAGTCAAGAGAAGTCATGAATATACAGTAAGAAGTCAAGGATAACAAGAAGTCAAGAGATGTCAAGAACAACAACAAAGTCAAAGGCGAAGAGGGGTGTTGACCATGGGTGTGGCTTTGCATGGGGAGCCAGACCACTGGAGGTAATGGAAGATAAAACAGAGAGGAAACAAAGGGGGATGGGGTGAGGAGGGGGCACTTCCAGGCAACATACCCACTGCAATGATAAACATACAAACTAGAAACTTAGCTCCTACAATCATGCGTTTCTTCACCGAGTCATTTATGTAATTAATTGTACGTACCCTCATTTTTCTGCCGAGACTTTTGATGAGTATGTCCAAAGGCTGCGAGGTCATTACCAGCGGCTTGCGGGTCTCATGATGGTTGGTAGGCATGGTGTTCTCTTGGAACTTTTACACAAGAAATGTAAACGAAAGTAAAGAATCTTTAACACTCGTACCAACAACAACAACAACAACAAAGTTATTTACGAAAAGCTTGACCTATCACACAAGGGTGATTAGAACTTTATCGCACTGATCACACCAAAACTTCCAGCACTGGTCGTTTAAAAATTGATGGCTTAAGTCTTCTATGGAATGGTTTCGTTCTCTAATGCACAAGCACCCAACAGTCCTGCCTATGTCGCCTTAAGTCTCATACAGGTCCCGTTGATCAGTGACCCTCCTTAGTTCTACAGTCATTCGGTGATAACGCCTACACGATTCTGAATTTCCCCAAGTCGCCAGTCACGCTTTCGTAGTAGGCCCTACGTCATTTTTGGTTGCTGTCACAATGAATGAACACCAAATATATCGGCGCGCTATTTCTAACCACTGTGAGCTTCTCCCCCACATAAATAGGTGTGCTGAGATAGTAGCGTGAAATATAAGGTTTGAAGAATGTCACGTGATCAGTTTTAATGGTTTTTTTTTAACCCGCAGTCTAGCAACAAATCTCACAGGCGAATACGATGCCCTATGGCAGACTGATCGAATAGCTTGAATAATAGGAGAGAAAAGAAAGACGAGTCATGCTGCAATTACGTCGAAATTCTGCCCCCCCCCCCCCCCCCCCCCCCCCCCCATAGTTCATCGATTAATTGAGAGAACAAGGAATGAATTATGTTTCACACATTCTCCAGACACAAACGGAACTGTAGAGTGATGACTCACAATCAAGCAAGCCATCAAAGTATTTTTACCTTTCTATAGGATGGAGTTCACCGACTGATTGCCCTCCCCCTTTTACAGTCCCACTATATACAGCCGTGTTCACTCAAAAAACATGGTCTTACATGGTCGGGAACAGTTCGCGGTACATTGCAATTACGTCAACAACACTCACCGACGACGGGGGGGGGGGGGGGGGGGGGGGGGGGTCAAAAATCTGCGCCATAGACGCTTGAGTCACTACTACTGGGCCGTGAGGTGGACACAAGTAGCTACGTCACGGAGTCAGTGAAGGTGGTGCGTGACGACCATCTGCGACGTGACGTGGCTCACGGGTCAGTGACTGGCAGAAGCTGGGTGCAGGAGGTGGGGCTGGTGGTTGGGGGTGGGGGTGGGGAGGTAGTAGTGAGAGCGATGACAGGCTGGGAAAATCTGTGGCTCGGAAGTAATCGCTCAGGTGTCAGATCAGTCAGCCCAGGAAGTTTTCAGCCAAGGCGTGTGGGTGAGAGAGAGAGAGGAGAGGAGAATGAGAGAGAGAGAGAGAGAATTCTTTATTTACGAGGATAACAGAGAAGCATGACGCGCTTTTTTTTTTTTACATCCAGTCCTACGCCCTGGTAGGGACTTCAACATGCAGTGAAAAAAAATTAATGTAAGAAAGCAAACAAGCAAACAAAGCGGTCATGAGAGAGAGAGAGAGAGAGAGAGAGAGAGAGAGAGAGAGAGAGAGAGAGAGAGAGAGAGATTTGGTCTGGGAAACAAGCCCGCAACAGGTTTGTTTACAACTGTTTCCCACGCAATGCAACAACAGAACAAAACAAAATCTTCTCTCTCTCTCTCTCTCTCTCTCTCTTAGTCTTTGCCGCCTCTCCTTCTCTCTCTCTCTCTCTCTCTCTCTCTCTTCTCTCTTCTCTCTCTCTCTCTCTCTCTCACTCTCTCTCTCTCTCCGTCTTCGCCCCCCTCTTTCCTGTCTCATACCACATCACTCAAAGTCACATCTGCTGAACGCATTTCTGTGACGCTGCTGAATCTAACTGAAAAATGCCGTCCTTTTGAGTAGAGTTGACGCAGGAGAGGGGAGGGGTGGGGTGGCGGCGGGCGGACAGGGAAAAGAGGGGGGGGGGGGGGGGGATGACAGCATGACGTCATGACATCGAAACAGCCCTGTGCATCGGTCTGCAATTAAGTATATGTGATGTTCAGCAAACAACTCGGGTCACAATCGAACTTTCCATGCGCATACACTGTCTGTTTAGTTTGAGTGTAGCCGCTGGGTAGGCTGCTGCGAACAACAATGGCGGCTTCCACCTGTTCTGGGTCGGTCTTACCTGCGCTGGTCTATTTCCAGTTCATACAGACCTCAACACTTGCCAGTCAACCAGCCCAGCGGAATCACAAGTCCCTCGCTAGACTTATTCAGCTCCTTGCCCCCCCCCCCCCCCCCCTCTCCCCCCCCCCCCCCGCTCCCTCTCCCATCCTGACACTCCCTGTTTTCGTTGCACTCCTGTGACCATTTTTTTAAAACATCTCTCTCTCTCTCTCTCTCTCTCTCTCTCTCTGTGTGTCTGTCTGTCTGTCTGTCTGTTTCTGTGTCTTTCTGTCTCTACCTCTGCCTCTGTCTCTCTCATTTGATAGTAAACGTGATTAGATGATTGTGATTTATTAGATCATCCGTTGCCGAGTAAACAAGCGTGTGTTTCTGCGACAGTCATGCCCACATATATCTTTGTATTTTTATGAGAAGGAAGAATCAAAATGGAGAAGGTCCCGATCGGACAAGCCTGATTTGAAAAGTTAGTAAAATTAGGCGTATTTGTCATTTTTTTTAAGTGTTTGGCAGAAATTAAGAACATTAGGGTATAATGTGAACATGTTCTCTCCAACAACTGCATAGTCTGTATGCTACGGATTTTTATATCATTTAGTTTTGATTTGTTGTTATTGTTTTTTGTTTTGTTTTCTTAGGTAGCATACTCAGGCGCGTGTAAGTGCATGCGCGCGCACGCGGACACGCGCGCGCACACACACACACACACACACGCACGCACGCACGCACACACACACACACACACACACACACACACACACACACACCACACACACTTACTCACTCACTCACTCACACGTCCATGCCGGGGTTTGGTGCACGTGCGCAAGAATCATCATCCAGTTTATAACAACAGTTTAGAAGCCAAAGTGTCCAGGACGGGGGAAATCGTGATGGTATTGCTTAAGTGCACTAAGTTGATGT
>CM031596.1:31835022-31887522 GCA_018398815.1 Conus ventricosus | reverse complement strand
GGATAGTGCAGGGAGGGTGGGGAGAGGGGGGGGGGAGGTAGAGAGCCAACGGATAGTGCAGGGAGGTAGGGGAGAGGGGGGGGGGGAGGTAGAGAGCCAACGGACAGTGCAGGGAGGTGGGGAGAGGGGGGGGGGGAGGTAGAGAGCCAGCGGATAGTGCAGGGAGGTGGGGGAGGGGGGGGGGGAGGTAGAGAGCCAACGGATAGTGCAGGGAGGTGGGGAGAGGGGGGGGGGAGGTAGAGAGCCAACGGATAGTGCAGGGAGGTGGGGAGAGGGGGGGGGGGGAGGTAGAGAGCCAACGGATAGTGCAGGGAGGTGGGGAGAGGGGGGGGGGGGAGGTAGAGAGCCAACGGATAGTGCAGGGAGGTGGGGAGAGGGGGGGGGGGAGGTAGAGAGCCAACGGATAGTGCAGGGAGGTGGGGAGAGGGGGGGGGGGGGAGGTAGAGAGCCAGCGGATAGTGCAGGGAGGTGGGGAGAGGGGGGGGGGGAGGTAGAGAGCCAACGGATAGTGCAGGGAGGTGGGGAGAGGGGGGGGGGGGAGGTAGAGAGCCAACGGAATAGTGCAGGGAGGTGGGGGAGGGGGGGGGGGAGGTAGAGAGCCAACGGATAGTGCAGGGAGGTGGGGAGAGGGGGGGGGGGGGAGGTAGAGAGCCAACGGATAGTGCAGGGAGGTGGGGAGGGGGGGGGGGGGAGGTAGAGAGCCAGCGGATAGTGCAGGGAGGTGGGGGAGAGGGGGGGGGAGGTAGAGAGCCAACGGATAGTGCAGGGAGGTGGGGAGGGGGGGGGGGGGGGTAGAGAGCCAACGGATAGTGCAGGGAGGTGGGGAGAGGGGGGGGGGAGGTAGAGAGCCAACGGATAGTGCAGGGAGGTGGGGAGAGGGGGGGGGGGAGGTAGAGAGCCAACGGATAGTGCAGGGAGGTGGGGAGAGGGGGGGGGGGGAGGTAGAGAGCCAACGGATAGTGCAGGGAGGTGGGGAGAGGGGGGGGGGAGGTAGAGAGCCAACGGATAGTGCAGGGAGGTGGGGAGAGGGGGGGGGGGGGGGAGGTAGAGAGCCAACGGATAGTGCAGGGAGGTGGGGAGAGGGGGGGGGGGAGGTAGAGAGCCAACGGATAGTGCAGGGAGGTGGGGAGAGGGGGGGGGGGAGGTAGAGAGCCAACGGATAGTGCAGGGGAGGTGGGGAGGGGGAGGGGGGGGGGGAGGTAGAGAGCCAACGGATAGTGCAGGGAGGTGGGGAGAGAGGGGGGGGGGAGGTAGAGAGCCAGGGATAGTGCAGGGAGGTGGGGAGAGAGGGGGGGGAGGGTAGAGAGCCAGCGGATAGTGCAGGGAGGTGGGGAGAGGGGGGGGGAGGTAGAGAGCCAACGGATAGTGCAGGGAGGTGGGGAGAGGGGGGGGGGAGGTAGAGAGCCAGCGGATAGTGCAGGGAGGTGGGGAGAGGGGGGGGGGGAGGTAGAGAGCCAGCGGATAGTGCAGGGAGGTGGGGGAGAGGGGGGGGAGGTAGAGAGCCAGCGGATAGTGCAGGGAGGTGGGGAGAGGGGGGGGGGGAGGTAGAGAGCCAGCGGATAGTGCAGGGAGGTGGGGGAGAGGGGGGGGGAGGTAGAGAGCCAGCGGATAGTGCAGGGAGGTGGGGAGAGGGGGGGGGGGGAGGTAGAGAGCCAGCGGATAGTGCAGGGAGGTGGGGAGAGGGGGGGGAGGTAGAGAGCCAGCGGATAGTGCAGGGAGGTGGGTGGGATGGGAGTGGGGGAAGAGGGTTTTTTTTTTTGTTGTTTTTTTTTTTGAAGGAAAAAAAAAAGGACTCTTCACACGTTGAGCCGTAACCTGAAGCAGTTCGCAGGTCTGAATCAACTCCTCATGCCTGCTAGAGGGCACCCTTTCATTCCCCCCCAGTCTGAAAGCCCCGCTGAGCTGCTGGTCATTGCTTTGACTGACAGAATTTACGTGCGGTCTGTTTGCTTTGGTCAATGACCCGCTGACATCAGCGCTGTTCCGTCCCGTCTGTGGAACGTCCGGAACTCGCCAAATGTTTGCGGTTCCGTGTTACGACGGCCATGAAAAGAGTTATGTAGAATTTGAATCAGAAAGTGCGAGAGCCAATAGGCTGGGACTGAGGCACTCAGGGAGGGTTTGGGGATCACATGGTGGGATTTAAGAATTAATCTTCTCCCGAGAGTAAAGACTTTCAGTTGTCTAGTTTTGATCTCTCGAGCCCATGTGGAAACTTATATTTAACAAGAGAAGAACCAGCTTTTGTCTTCAGTTAGCATTCTACATGTACTTCAGCATCTTCAATTACAATCCAAGAGTTTATCTTTGTATTGCAACATCTGGGGGACCGAGTCACATCAGTCAGAATACTTGACTTGCTTTACACAAATATTCGTGCGACTTTCCCTACAACTTCATTTTTTCCCACAAACATACACGAAACGTTATTTAACATCATTTCGACCGTAGTTGGATGGGCGTAGTGGCACCCACTGGAGGGAGAGCTCACTCACGCTAGCTCTACGACTATGCAGTTATCGTCACCAGGGGGCTTAGCAGGTGATGTCCTGCAATTGCTGGATCAACACAGGAATCACTGAACACCACCGAAGCGACTCGGTGGTAGTGCGTGTCTCCTCTGGTGGGTTGCCTCATGATGACTTGATAATGACTACTTTCTGGAAAGTGCCGGTGCGGGTTGTGGCGAGACGGGCCAGGCTGTGGCTGGTGACAGGGATACAGAATGGGCGGTGTGGATGCAATGCCACTGATACGGCACAGAAGATGAGGCAGAAGAAAAAAAGTAATCGGCCCTTCCCAATGGGCCTTTCCGCGCTAACAAAAGCTAAAAATTTGCTGTCATGTAAAACATCTGTTAGCTCTGTCAGATGCACTCACCCCAACTTTCCCAACACCCGATAAGGTTTTTTCTTTTTTTTTTCCAATTTGTTGTTGTTGTTGTTGTTGTAAATAATTTGAATTCAAATGTAAGAAATGTTGTACTTACAGTCCCAAAGTACTGTGGCAGACACATGAGCAATCAGAATTATACATAGTTCGATCATGAATGATGTGCAGCAGCGCGTTCAAGTTCACACACACACACACACACACACACACACACACACACACACACACGCCGGCGAGTGCGCGCGCACACACACACGCACGTACACACAAATGAAATTACTTTGCTTTTTAAACAGTTCGGGAAAATTCTTCTGCATTATATGTGTCACACTGTCACTTTTGCACACATGCATTCATGACAGCATTTACTCCATACGCACACGCAATCTTTCCAATCAACCAAAAGGCGCACTACCGAATGTTTTTTCTTCTCCACCTCTCCTTCGGGAAAAAACACTTTACTAAATCACATCAAACAATTTATAAACAGATTTTATACATGTATCTCTCTTTACACCGAGAGATAAACTAAATCATTCAAGATTCTATAAAGTCATGGCCTTCACATTACATTAGCCCAAAATCCAGTCCAGGAGAATAAATAACTCCTGTAATCATTGATGCCATGCCTGCATCGATATAAGACTCCATACTGTCATGATTCCCTGTCTCTCTCAGACATCGTATCGCCCCCTGAAATTCTCCCGTCACTGGAGATACGGTTCCGACTCCTCTCCCTTGAATTCTCCTGTCACTGGAGAGATGAGGAGTTCCAACTCCTCTCCTGGAGTCTTTAATTGCGGGGGTGAACTACGGTGTGTTCCCACACCATGGCCTCTTTAACCCCTCACGGGGTGAAAAGTGAAGGGCGAAGGGCGAAACACGAAAAAGGGTTTCGTGTAAGTAACTGCTTCCCAAACTAATTATGAATTTTTTCTTTCTCTTTTCTTTGGGTTTTTCCTGTAGCTTTCCCAACTATCTATGGCTCACCTGGTAATGACTGGTCAGCAGTGAGGCCGCGTCCTGACAGGTTCGAGTTCTCTAGGCCATTGCTGGTTTAAAACTGTTTCTTTCACACTCTCCTAGTGAGTGCATAACTCAGTGTTCAAAACATGCCCAGCCTTAGGCCTATTAAACTATCTCTCAGTGGTCACTTTCACCAATGACCACCCTTTTTCTTTAATGAGTCATTCTCACCATTATTTGGGGACGCCCGCTACATAGTCAACCCACATGAATATTTTTCCTTTTTAGTTGTGGCATGGGGAAATGATTCCTATCCTAACTACATGTGATGGAGCGTCACATGCCTTGATGTGAGCCTACGTCACATGACAAATATTATGGTGAAAGACAAAACTGTGAAAGGGAGGAAATCGAGGGACTTTGTTCCGGGTGATTGTAGCTGGTTTCCTTACGAACTAAAAAATGGAGATGCAAAAAGAAGCACCTAGACCAATTTTGCGGATGAAGCGACCCAAAACAGAAAAAACAAGTCTGTTTTGATATTCGCCCGAGGCTGTCAGACGGTTAGTTTTCTTTTTTCCCAGGAAAGTTAATTGAATCGCGGGGGCGAGTTTCCATTCTCACTGCAATTGCTCTCTCTCTCTCTCTTTCTCTCTCTCTCTCTCTCTCTCTCTCTCTCTCTCTCTCTCTCTCTCTCTAGCCCTATATCTATTTTGCCAGTTCTTTCCAAGCCCTTGGAAACACATAAATAAACTCTTTGCCACATTTTGACTCTCAACCTACTAATAAAAGTCAATCGGGGTTCAGGAAAAATCATTTTGTCAATCATACAGCACTTACAAATCTAGTAGATCAATGGCTACCCAAATTTATTAATGAAAATAAATATTGTGGCGCACTGTTTTTTTGATTTTTAAAAGGCTTTTGATGTAATTGTAATTGACCACAAATTGCTATGCAGGAAGCTTTTATCATAGGGTATAACAGGAAAAACACCTTCCATTAATCTCATCATTCCTAAAAGACCGTAAAACAAACCGTTTGTTGTTAACAACAATTATCAGAGAAGCTATACTTCAAACTTTGGCGTACCCAGGGTTCTGTGTTAGGCCCGTTGCTGTTCTCAGTTTTTTATAAATGTCTCCCTTTTTTATACTGAGGATTCATGTGAACTCTTTTGTGATGATACGATGTCCATACAAGTAGCTCCAACTTAGAAGCTGTTTTCACCTCATTACAGAGAATGCTGTTTATTTTAAGTAATTGGTGCAATGTAAATCAATGTCACTGAATCCTAACAAAAAAAAAACTAATGCTGATAAAAAACTAGGCAAAGAAGAAAAAAACATAACCACACAGCCTCCATCTGTTTTATCAATAATCAGGAAATTGAAATGGTGGATAGCCATCGAGTTCTAGGCGTTATTTTGATAATTATCTCTCTTGGTCTTATCACCTTCGCAGTTTATGAAAAATAAATATCCAGACAAACATATCAGTGTGCAGGATTAAGCATTTCTTAACCTTCATGCCAGGAAATTTTTCCCCCTACATGCACATATTCTCTCTTCAATCAATTATTGTTCAACATATTTGATTTGCTAGTGCTAATGCCAGGGAAACCTCTTATGAGTGTCTACAAAAGAGCACTTAAAGCAGTTCTTTAAATCGTCCAGTCTTACTAAAGGGGATTTATACTAAAGCAGGGGCCCTTCCGCTAAAAGAAATGTTTGCTGTCAAAAAATGTTTGTTAATGCAAAATTGCGTCGGCTTTAGCACCACAACTCTTTCAGTCTAGTTTTAAACCCAAAAACCCGAGGGATTCAACCAAATTCCAGGTTCCACACCTAGAATAGATCTATTTAAATCAATTATCTTACTCTGGTATTTGTTGGTTTGGATTCACTTCACTATATTTCCGAGGCACCAAAATGCAGAATCCTTCAGGGAAAACTAATTTACACATTTCACAGTAGGTCATTACTAGTGGGGATAGAATACATTATACCAGAGCACCCCCCTTTGTTTTGCTGCTTTATTAACTGATACGTCGCTTCCTTTCTTGAACCAGATAATGATATATTGAAAGATATGGTTACATTGGTTTTGTTAAAGACTGTAATTATATCATGATGAATGAATGTTGTGATCACTGATTTTATTGTGATTGTCACTAACTGATGATGTCCTAATATTTTTGATTTATTGAAGCATTGTATCTATATGATGATAAATGCGTGCCCCTGCCCTTGGTAAAATGTTGATTATATTGATGTATTGTTGCTTGTTTTTCAAATTTTATAGTAATGGTTAGTAATTTTTATTATGGATGAAAGAAAAGGAAATATCATTCTCTCTCTCTCTCTCTTTTCTCTCTTCTCTCTCTTCTCTCTCTCCTCTCTTCTTTTCTCTCTCTCTCTCTCTCTCTCTCTCCCTATTTTCGGCTGCGTATTGATGTTTTTGTCACTAAGTTTATAATTATGGTTTTGGGTAGTGTTTTGAACAGTTCAAGAAGAGAAAAGATGAGGGAGGGGGGAGAAAGATTATGATGGCATCTCTCTCTCTCTCTCTCTCTCTCTCTCTCTCTCCTCTCTTCTCTCTTCTCCTCTCTCTCTCTCTCCTACACACACACACACACACACACACACCACACACACACACACCCACACACATACACAAAGCGTGGGGCCGTGCGGCGTGCTTGCACGCGCACACGCACACATACACACACCATGATAATGAGCGTTATTGACTTTTTGACGCTAGGACTTTATTGTTGCTAACTGATAATTGATTGTAGTATGCTCGTTCTTGTCTTGCCTTGTAACCTATTATATAATTGTTAAAGAAACAAACAAACAAAAAAAAAAGTTGATATTACTGATGCATTGTAGTTTTCTAATTATTATTTCCTTAGCAGCTTGCTGTATGTTAATATTTTACAAAAGGAATGTAACTCTCTCTCTCTCTCTCTCTCTCTCTCTCTCTCTCTCTCTCTCTCTCTCTCTCTCTCTCTGTTGTCTCCCCCCCCTCTCTCCCCCTCTCTTTCTCTTCGATAGGGGATCGTTATTCTATGTTGTGTGTGCTGATTTTTTTTTTCTCTCTTCTATGAAATTTATTTCTTTATTTTGTTTGTTGTTGCAATTGCTTTCTTTTTTCTTTTTTTTTTTTTTTTTCCCTTCAAAGTAATCTATGCCTTAAATGTTAATGGTGAACATTTATCAAGTTTTAATGCATTTGTTGAAGATATGTGAGTTTTGTTATAATTTTTGCAAGTTTTAGTCGCTAGTTTGCTTAGTAGTCGCTAGTCATGCTTAGTTGTCCCTTAGTGGGGCGAGGGCCCGGGTGAAAAAAAGCATGTGTTTGCTTATCTGTTTACCCCTTTGGGAAAAAAAGATTATCAAAGATTATCAGTCACACACACACACACACACACACTATATTTTATTTATATATATATATATATATTGTATATGTATTATATATGTCGGGAAGAAGCTTTGGGGTAGATTAATCACTGGCGTTCTGAGTGTGGGGATGCATAAGTGTGGTATGTGCGCTTGTAGTTTTATGGAAGGTGTGTGGGTCGTGTGTGCGGTGTGTGTGTGTGTGTGTGTGTGTTGTGTGTGTGTGTGTGTGTGTGTGTGTGTGTGTGTGTGTGTTTATGATGCATAAATAAAACGCCAAACGTGAAGAATGTGACTGACAAGTGGAATAGATCTCCTGTCCGTTCCCCCCTCCGGCCTCCCCTTACCCCCCCTCCCCCCATTACCCACTTTCCCCGTCACCCCTCAGTAACGGTATAGAAACATTAACCTGAATTGGAAAGTTTTTCACACATCGAGTATAAGGCAGAGGATGCACAGCCACAGACTAAGAGAAAATGACTATTTAAGGAAGAAGTTTTAAAAAACAAAACCAAAAATATAGAAACTGCTATCTATCAGTATCTCTTGAATAACTGTACTGATTTTTATCCCATTTATAAATTATTAAAACAGAATTATACCCGAGTCAGGGAAATTTTATGTCTTCTGTCATTCATAAGTCCCTTTTTACACAGAAATTAGGATTGATATGATTTGGTTTGTGTTTCAATTTCGGGAATATCTTACAGGTTTCCAAAAAAAAAAAAAAAGGAAAAACCAACGGCGAAAGAAAGCTAAGCTTGAAAATGAGGGAAGAGATTAAAGAAGAGAAACAGGCTTTTAAGCAAAAAGGTAAGGTTTAAATTCCGGTTCCCTTTATAGAACTGTACAAAATCCAGCTACAGCAGTGATATTATTTTTGTTTTGATATGTGTCAGTTTTTCAGATTTCTGCACAGTATGTTATCTGAATCAGTTTCCCGTCATGGTCATGAGTGTCATACTTGGTAGCTTCTGCTGTTTGATACGTTTTGATCTTATTGTGTCTTTTCTTTGATTTTGTTTTGTTTTTAATGTGGATAACATTTGATCCTCATTTGTTCTTTGATGGGAAAAATGAAAAGGGAAACAGTCAGGGGTATTTTCGGTATTGTGCTCATCATGTTCCATGAGGCAAATTTCCTGCTTATGTTCAAAAACCAACACTTTTTTTCTCGCCATTTGTGGTCACAGCAGATGTATTTACAGCGTGCAGGTATGCAGATCAGTTGGCCGTATGATTGATGTGGAACTCTTCACATGATTCACTCCAAGTTATTTTTTTTTTAATGTATGTTGAGAAATTTTGACTTCGTCATTTCAGTAAGGAGTTCTAAATTCAAAAAAAACTGTTTGTTTAAACATTCGAAAGGCTCGAAACTTTGGTGGGGTTAAAAACAGGTCAGGGATGAACATTCATGTTTTTTTTAAATGTTTTAAAACTGTGGAGTTTAGATTGGTAATCATCTTCATTTTTGGGGTTTTGCACTGAAATTTGAATAGCCCCCCAAAGCTGGGGTCACCAGGTTTTGTGTTTCTTTACCTGGGGGATATCCGTCTTTGTAAAAAAGTGAGCTGAGGTAAGCTTTCAGCAGAGCTTGATATTGTGTACGATTCGATGTACAGAATGAGAAACTAGTCCCGGACAGTCCCCCAGTCTATGGTGGTTTTGGATAGCCTTCCTACCTCAGGTCCCAAAGTTTTTAATGATTGATGTTCATCATTTTAAAGTTTTGGAGCCCCCAAAGGTTTAAAAAGTGGGTTTTTTTTTTTCAGGTTGACTGGCTCTGTTCTTTCAGGAAAATCAGAATGATTTATTTAATTTTTAAAACCCTTTTCAAGTAAGAAAAAAAAAGGGATTGTGCTGTTAAGAATGTTGCATCAGAGAGGGCAGTTTTTGAAGTTTGCCCCAGGCAGCAGGAAGATATAAGATTATAACTTCTTTTGTGTGTATCATCCAGTGAAACCCGCAGTCTGTTGGTAACCCTGGCATTTTTGAGGCCGAGAGTGGCAGAAGTCGACCCCCAAGGCTTCCCGAGGTTGGAGTTCCTCAATCCCCGGTCCTGATTGCCAGAAAACCCTGGACCCTCACAGCATGTCCCAAAGGTTGACCCCCACCCACGAATCAGGCCCCGGTCAGTAGTATGTGTCATTCACCACTGGGAAAACTCAGGGTTTAGAGCCAACCCGTTAAAACCCAAGCTATTTCGTCTGTTTTTGGGATGTGAAAACTATGTGGAGATGCGTAAATGCCCTTTTCTGCCTATTTTGTTTTGTTTGAATAAAAGAAAGCCATCCTTCTACTTAGCACATAGATCAGCAGGAAAAATTGTTAAGGGTTTGTACGGTCCTTAAAGGTTTGGAGGGTTTAGAGAAGACCTTACAAGCCTGGAAAACATACTTGTCTCAATGACAAATATGCATTCACTGAGGTCTTAAAAGTCTGGAAAAACGTACTGGTGTTCATCATCATGACAAAATGTAAATTTACTGTCCCTGCGCCCCTTTCCCAAACCCCTAATGTACCCAAGATGTTGTGATTCTGGCAAGTGAATTCAATTTCCAGCATAGGTTTCACTGGAACTTTTTAGTAGTTTTTGAGATTCTTAGGAAATGGATTTACCAATAATAACATCATGATAAATGAATTCAGATTTTTACGGATTGCAGCGGATAGCCTGTACATTATGATAAAAATTATTATTAAAATAAGGCGAGGCACAAGTGTTTGTTTTAGTGTGTTTGATATAAAAAAGATCTTTGGTGCATATTAAATTTGAACATGTAGGGCAGCTGGGTCTTAAAAGTTTGTAATTTTTTTTATTGCAGTTTGAACATGTAGGGCGTTGGCACAAGTGTTTGTTTTAGTGTGTTGATATGAAAAAGATCTTTGGTGCATATTAAATTTTTAAACATGTAGGACAGCTGGGTCTTAAAAGTTTGTAATTTTTTTCCCATTATGAACCCTGTTTTCTCATAATTAATCAATTGCTGTGGGGGAGGGGGGGGGGGGGGGACAAACCTAACTCATAGCTGTCGGGGCCCTTTTTCCAAATGTAGTGTATGTGTATGTTCTCCATTTGTTGTATGACCTGAACATTATAGGATTAAGTGTTTGTAGTGTACTTGAAAAATAAGTGAATGTCCACACTTGTAGGATTAGGATTTTTTTTGTTATTGTAGTAATAGTATTTGTAGCTAGGTGTAGGGTGTACTATTGTTTTATGAGAAGGGTAAATGTAGTATGACTTTTTTAAAGCGCTTAGAGAAATTCGTTTGATTAAGCGCTATATAAGAAACCATTATTTTATAAGGCTTCTTATTTTCTCTTTCTAGATGCTCATATACTTTTTTAGTATGTGAGTAACCTTTAGTTTTCTAGTGTATGTATCAGAATATTTTCATGTTCATATTCCAATGTACAAAATGGTGAGAAGTGTTGGAGATTTTACTGTGTGAAATTTTGGTTATCTGGGTAGCCAGTGCACACATACAGAAACCATACAACACTCTTTTACTACACACATTTTAGCTATGTGTGATGCACACACAGAGATGGGATTTTTCGCCGATTGGCGGATTTCCGTCTTTTTGATGGCCCAGGGGTCGTTTTGAGATCAGTGAAAATTCCGTTGAGAAAATTGGGGGGGGGGGGGGGGGGGGGGGGGTGGTGAGGTAGGTTTGTGATGAAGCTAATGTACGGCGAGAGGTCGATCGATATTGTGTTCTCAATGATCCGTTGCAAATGGATGTTTCCGGTTTCTGTTTGGGCCCCGGCGAGACTGCTGTCTTTGTTTTCATTTCTGCGGTTAACCGAAAACCATCAAGCGGAAGTGATGTTTGAGAAAAGCAGCAAACTGTTTGCGAATTTTTTTCTGACGCCATTTTCTTTCGGTTTGTTTAGAGTGGCGAAAACCAGAATGTTTCCTCAGTAGCAGGAAAGCGAGAAAGTTCTGCGAAGCAAGTCGATGCTTCAGTTAAAAACAAATGGACTTGGAAGTGGTTGGAGGAGGAAGTGAGCGCAAAAGTGATGCTGACCAGTTCAAAAGGCGCCGCCCAGCCACAGTGTGATTCTCAGACTGAAAGACTGCATGAGGAAAATCACCTATCCAGGACAAGCAGTCTGCACATGGTGTAATGACGCAATCAAGTATGGCTCACGGGGCAAGTCAGCATTGATCAACACGTTCTTGCTGAAAAGCACCTAGCAAGAGTGAAAGATCGTCTTACAAACGAGACTCTTGGATCGTTTGGAGCATCGGCGAGTCTACCCACCACCCCCCCCCCCACCCCGTCTCTCTCTCTCTCTCTCTCTCTCTCTGTGAAGAGTAATGCTATTTGTTTTGTTGAAGTAATGATATTAATAATATTGCAGGTTATCTCCAGAAGATATGATGAATCTGTAGAACCCCCCCCCCCCCTTTTTTTTTCCTTCTTCTTGATGTAATGCCACAATCATCAAGCTGATTATTTTGCAATGAAGGTTCTGTTTGAAAAAACGTCACAGTATACACAATTGTGTAGTCAATATTTTACGTAATAAATAGCATACAACAAACTATTTTAGTGAGAGAGAGATCAAAACAAAAAAATTGCAAGGGTGTTATTGACATTCTACAGACAAGCAAACAAAACATAAGTAAACAACAGACGATAGTACGGAAAAAGTCATTAGTAGTAGTAGTAGTAGTAATAATAATAAGAATAATGTTTTTTACCTATACCACCGCGTCACAAAAATCTTTTCTTTTCTGGTATAGATATCATGGGGGGAAAAAATCAGTTACACACATTCATACAAACGAGCAGACCGGCAGATATGCATGCATACTTATACTCTGGTGACTAGATTTAGCAAGTGACATCATTAATGTTGAGGAGTTCAGAAGTGTGAAAGTGTTTTTTTTCTTATTGTAATAGAGATGGATCAAGTTGAAAAGAAAAAAAAAAACTGCTTGTGGGCACACAAGGGAGTTAAACCTTCACAATTTGCACACTTTGAATATGATCCTTAGTCAACTCTCTCACTTATATTATTCTATAAAGGAATCGGAATCCTCCGTGGTATTTTGAAGGACAACTATAAGAAATTATTTGATTGGTGTTCAGGTAAACTTTTTTAATAAGTATTTTAAAGGATGGCTATTACTATTAGAAACTAAACTGCTCGCTGAAATGTGGTGATGTGAAGGACAGTAATGAGAAACTGACTTGCAACTGCTGGAAAATTGTTGTGACTATTAGCAACTGGAAAATCACCAATCCTGTGTCAATGGTCTTCATGATTTCCTGACAGACATCAATGGCGAAGGTGAGAAAGTCTTTTTTTTGTAGGATCAAGGTTATTAATACTTTTGAATACTTTTGTGTCTCAGATGCTGATTTTTGCAGGTTAAATTCTAAAAATCTTCAGCTTCGCCCCTGACCCCCACCAGGGGCCTTGCCCTGGACCCACCGGGGGCCTTCAGCGGCCCCCGGCCCCCCGCCACTTTTTTTCCTCCTTTTTCACATTATGAGAATCCATCTCTGACACACTTGTGCAAACACAGACACACACTCACGCACACACACACACACACATACACCACACACACACACTTACACGCAAAAGCATGCGCATGGTTACACATAGAAACTGCTTGTATTGTGTTGTTATCTTGTTTTTAACATATTTTTTTACCGCAGGATAAGAAACAGCTAAAGGAAGATGGAGAGGAGGATTCAGAGGTGATGAAGAAAAAAAGAAAGAAACTGATTAACAAGTAAGTAGTGCTTTCTTTCAAAGCTCCACAAAGACGAAAATAAAGTGTATGTGTGTATGTATGTGTGTGTGTATGTGTGTGTGGTTTGAATGATACTGTGTTCAGATTCTACAGGGCAAGTGCTGGAGCAAAGTGTGTGCACTAGAGTGTTTGATATGGGTTGGGTTGGTTGTGTGCAAGAATGTCTGTGATTTATAGCAATAACTTGATATGCCTCGGTACTGTATGCCCTTCAGGAAGTACACAAACGTTGCAATATAAGACGGACTTTTCTGGAAGGTTACAATTTTTGTTTCTGGAGACATTTTTCTGGGAGGTTACAACTTAGGTTTCTGTGATGATTTGACATTCTGAGCATTTTTTTTTCTTTTTTAAAGTGAAGATAGTTAAGAGCGGAAATCAATAAATTTTGCTACTCGGTTAAATCTGAAGATTCTATTTGAAAACTATTTTTGTACTCAATGATTACTGAATCAGAGTAGTCTAATTTGTATTTCTGATGGTTGAAGTGACCAAAGCACAGAAGTCAGTAAAAATAATTTTATGTTCAACGTTATTGACTTTGAATCTTGGTTTAATCCAGGTATCTTATGAGATTTTTATTTTGTACATGTAAAGCAGAATTAATTTCTGTGTATGTTAATAAGATACTGTGGAACTAAATGCTAGACATGAGTTGTACTATACCATTTCTAAAGACTTACAGCACAGAACTGTATGATTAATTTAAGGCTTAGCCAGTTTTTATTTCTTTTCTGCCTTTCATTTAGAGGAGTAATAGGGGAAGTTTTACCACAACTTCATCAGTTTATGACAGTGGGATGATATGTACACCCCATTGCTCACAAAGTGGGATACTTGAAGATATGAGTTCTTATTAACCCAACGCCTACTGGATCGACCGAGATTGACAGCGAGATTTCCTCTATCTGAAAAACGGATCGACCATGATCGACCACTGAATACTAGGTCAACGACTTCCGCTGCTGTGAATTTTCAAAGTTTGGCTTTTTTTAGCGAAGATTTTCAGGGAAAATGGCGGATCAAGTAACTCTGAAACTTGCAGAATTCATTTTCTGAAGTGATATTGACAAAGAGAGTGTATTTTTGAGCTACACTCTTGAAGAAGATTTGAAGCGAGATGACTCGGATGTCGATTCTTGGCCTAGTTATAAATAAAAATCGACTGGTGACTGATTTTTGTTTTGAGGCCCGAATCGATAATGATTCGGGCGATGATAAGGACGATGTTGAATTTGCCCATTGCTGCTGGGCCCAGCCCTCCCCCCAAAAAAGAAAATTCAAAAAACAGAACTTGCTAGAGATTCTTTAATTGTTGACTAGAGTGGTTGGTACAGAAGTGAAAACCCGACCAGCCGCCGTGGCGAAGTGGTTAGCGTCGCGGACTCCCGGCTGGGAGGTCGTGGGTTCGAATCCCATCAGAAGTCATTTTGGGTTTTCTGCCCCGACGGCTCCTACCCAGAGTTGAGTTTGCTGCGGGGCTCAGTTGGGAAGACTGGGACCACACAGTCAAGTTTCATCCACTTAATGGATGCGTTTCTGAGAGTGTTGCTCAAATTTCCTGACCACACTGCAGGTGCCTGTATCTCTCGGGCCTGGTTGACGCCAGGATATATTATGAAAGGAAGCGTTAGAGTACAGCCCTGTCATGTAGTCTCAGACCGAAATGGAAATCCGTAGCATCATCTTAATCATTCCCCATTCTCATTGATCAGCATTAAAAAAAAATGTCTCAAATTTCTGTGGCCTTCATGCCCTGCTCTCATGGTGACCTCAATTTCGATGTCCTCTCCCCATCTGTGGCCTTGGTTTGGTTCCGTCGGGGTCACCGGTCTCGGCGAGTCCATGGGGGCTGTCGGGTTGTGCGGATGTGGTGGCGCCCTCCGGAGGGAGAGCTCACTCACGCCCGGGTCCGCGGACTAAGCAATTATTGTCGTCAGTAGGGGGCTTAGTAGGTGGTGTCCTGCGTATGTTAGATCAGAACAGGCGCCACTGAACACCACCCAAATGACTCGGCAGCAGTGCAGTGTCTCCTCCGGTGGGTTGCCTCTTGACGACTTGACATTGGATTGCCGGTTCTGGGGCTGCGACGGGGGCCGACCGGGTTGTGGCTGTGGGCGGGGTGTCGGAATGAGCGGCGTGGGTCCATGCCTCTGAGGTGGCGCAGAGGTTGGGACAGCAAAAAAAAAAAAAAAATTAAGAAAAAAAAAATTAAAAAAAAAGAAAAACAGAAGTGAAGCCCCCCAAAAGTTTCCCTTGTTTTGATAGCAGGAAACCGGGTCAGTCAGTGCGTGTGTCCCATGATTTGCCTGTGGGAGCGTCACCTTTAGCCTTTTGATTTCAGAAGAATTTTGGCAGACTTTTAACAAGAAACAAATTTATTTGCTGCACAAAAGCAAGCAGAAAGGATGAACATAAACTCTGGCATAAAATAAAAACCTGCCTGTTTTTAAAAAAGCAAAGAGGAGACGGACAAGAGGTACATCATTACCACAGTTTGTGTGTGTGTGTCGGGGGGGCGGGGGGGGGGGGGGGGGGGGGGTGGGGATTGTTCAGTGCACTTGTGCAAAAGCACGTTTTTGCTGAATTCCATCATAATCTAAAGTCTGTATTCAGTAATCTGTTCTTGTTATTTTTTCCCCTCTGTAGTTAGAGACAAATCTTCTTGTATGTGGTGCCTTCAGTTTAACAAAATAGTTGAAGTTTGGGTGTGTTTTTTTTTTTTTCCTTCACAACAAAAGTTGATTATTTAGTGTGCAGGGCCATATAGAATGACTTTATTTTGTTCCTGAAGGTTTCAGTTCTTTGTTTAGACTTGGAAAATCACTCTTTGCTCCTAATCCATGATGTTCTGTGGGTACAGTGAATTTAGGGAAAATTGTTTTAGCACCGAGAACACTGAAGTTGAAGTGGAGTTAGTCTGTTGTTTTTTTGGTTTTTTTTCCTCATGTACCAGTTCATTATATATGGGAAAAAATGGCTGTTTTGGATGGAGGTGATGTCTTTTAATTTTTTTTTCATTACTTTTATAGAATAGTGAAGTTAAAAACACATTTTTTTTATCGAGGTTTCTTTATGGCAAGTGTGTATGTGTTGCGGAGTTACCTCTCTTGGCATGGTATACACACAGTCATATAGACAAAGTCATGCGGTAGGCAGAGGGTCAAGCATTAACTTTTTTTTTTACATGTGTCATGCCTGTACTTG
The DNA here is from genome assembly GCA_018398815.1 of Conus ventricosus. Classification (NCBI taxonomy): domain Eukaryota; kingdom Metazoa; phylum Mollusca; class Gastropoda; order Neogastropoda; family Conidae; genus Conus; species Conus ventricosus. Next base: position 31,871,268 of record CM031596.1, on the reverse strand, counting down.
CAAAGGATGCTTATCGCTTTGCAACTCTTTGTGAGCATTATCACAGCATATGAACACACAGCAGGGACTCGTCACGATTAAGATTTGTTTGCCAATTTTAAGCTTGAAAAAGATTAGCCTTAGGAATAACTCTATATGAATGTGTGAAAACGCATGTACTGTGTTTTTTAGTTGTCCCAAAAGGAGAAATGTTTTAAAAACACCAAAATCGTGTGTCCTGTGACAATGTATTGTGGCTCTAGTGTTCTTGGTGCAGGGTGAGGGTATGGCGTGTTATGTTGATAGTGTCCATACCATTCTGGTACAACCTTTGTCAATTCTGTTGCATGGATTGCTGACAGGCTTGCTCAAGTAGGCAATGCTCCCAGCTCGAAGAAAAGGAAAGTGAAGAGGCTGGGCAAAGGCAAGTTCAAAGGAGCTGGTGGAAAAGTGGCAGTGGTGCTGGAAGTGGTGGCAAAATGTCCAAGAAGAAGAAGTCTGGCAATAAGAAACACAGACATCAATAAATGTAGAAATAGAGTTGTTACATTTTGTAATTACTTGTTTGTTGCTGTCTTGTTACATCAATCACATGTGTTTTTAACTGATTGTTGTCAGTGATCTGTCTCAGAGCATGTAAAGGCTGTTCAACGTCAAAAGATTGAAGTTTTTTCTTTCTTTCTTTCTTTCTGCATACGCAGGCTGATACTCCTGCGGACATTGCCTGTATAGACAGGCAGGGGAGTTTTGTGTGTATGGCCGTTTTTTATCCCGCCATTAAGGCAGCCATACTCCATCTTCGGGGAAGGTGCATGCCATGTGTAACGTGTCATCCATACCAACGGCCAAACTGGCCTTTTCTCTCCGAAAGTTGGTGATGGGATTTTACGTGTGTGCAAGATGTTGTGCATGCGTTCACACACGGAACCTCGGTTTTAGTCTCATTCGAAGGAGTGTATGGGGAATGGAATCAGAACCAGTGTTAACTCCGAGGGAAAAATCCCCCTGTACCGAAATACGCACCCGTAACCCCAGGATCACGAGTCCGGCGCTTTACCAACTGAGCTATTCCGGCCCCCGAAGTCAGTCGCATTCGTGTACAAGATGTACCCCCCTTGCATATCTCCTTTATTAATGTGTTCGGGGTTGTTATTTACTGGTCATAAACTCGCGCATAGATTATTATGGGACCTGCCCAGAAGTACTCCCCCTAAAGTTGATTCAGACTATATTTCAATATTGATTCAGAAAGAATGTCCATGTGTGAGTTTTTGACCTTTAAATGACAACCCCGAACAAATCAAAAAAGGGAGATACGCATGGGGGGTACTTCTGGGACCGGCCCAGAGGTACTCCTCCTAAAGTTGATTCAGACAATATTTCAATGTTGATTAAGATAGGATGCCTATGCGTGAGTTTATGACCAGTAAATAACAACTCTGAACACATTGATAAAGGAGATATGCAAGGGGGGTACTTCTGGTACTGGCCCAGAAGTACTCTGCCCTAGGTTGACTCGGACTATATTTCAATGTTGGTTCTGGTAGAATGTCCATGTATGAGTTTATCCCCGGGATAGGTGGGTAAATGCCTGCATTTGCCCCTAAAGTTGATTCAGACAATATTTCAATGTTGATTCAGATAGAATGTCCATGTGCGAGTACATGCAATGGGGGTACTTCTGGACCGGCCAGAAGTGCTCCCCGTAAAGTTGATTTGACTCGATTTCAATATTGATTCAGCTAGAATGTCCATGTGTGAGTGTATGACCAGTAAATAACAACCCTGAACACATTAATGAAGGAGATATGCAAGGGGGCACTTCTGGGACCGGACCAGAAGTACTCCCCCTTAAGTTGATTCAGACAATATTTCAGTGTTGATGCAGCTAGAATGTCCATGTGTGAGTTTATGACCAGTAAATAACAACCCTGAACACATTAATAAAGGAGATATGCAAGGGGGGTACTTCTGGGCCCCGGGCCCAGAAGTACTCCTCCTAAAGTTGATTCAGACTATATTTCAATGTTGATTCAGATAGAATGTCCATGTATAAGTTTATGACCAATAAATAACAAGCCTCAACACCTTAACAAGAACCGGCCCAGAATGACTCCCGGGAGTACTTTATGAAAACAGGGGGGTCCATTTTTTACCCGACCCAGAAGTACTCCCGGGAGTCATTCTGTCGCGGGCCCAGAAGTACCCCCCGGTAGTACTTCTGGGCGGGAGTACTTTTGGGTTGTTACAGACCTGCGTTGTGTGACTTGTCCTGCGGCAATGATCGCGGCAACTTCTTAAGCACACAGTCAGTCACTGAAGGAAACTTCCGTCTTCTGTGGTACCTTAACACAAGGTTCAGAACACGGGTTGGATCATGGCATACAGAGACACACATGTGTGAGCCAGCGCGCGGGCACACGTTACATACAGACAGACACAAACACATAGACACACACACACACACACACACACACACACACACACACACACACACACACACACACACACACACACTCACTCACAAAAAAACAACACAACATACACACACACCACACACACACACACACACACACACACACACACACACACACACACACACACATTTGTGAGCAGGCGCACGCGCATACACACATGACGCGCATACAACACATGACTCGCACAGGCACATGTAAAACTCCTGAAGAATACCCCCACACACCGGTCGAAACATTCAGAAAGAAAATAGATTGCTATTTATTTAAGTTCTCTCTCTCTCTGTATGTGGAGAGAGAGTGAGAGAGAGACAAAGAGAGAGGAGAGACACTTTGACACTTTGATAGTTTATTGTCATTACCAAAAGATCTTATGACAAGGGGGTGAACAGGGTAATAACACATTCTTCCTCCTTTCATTGCAAACAATATAACCCAGTTATTTCAATGATCAATCATATCAAAATAAGCAAACATGTAGAAAAAGTAGAAAATAGTCTTCGGATATCCTTGTAGCCACAATTACTCCTTTATCATTACAACAACAACGACGATGGCAAACAACAACATCAACAACAACAACACATGTACAAAAAGGGAAAATGTAGTATTATAGATTAATTTGACCATTCACATCAGTCACGCGATGACTATACTACTGAACTCCTCCACCTGTTTTAATTCGTATTTTCAGAAATTAGGTACTTTTCTACTTTTGTTATAAACAAAAGTCTGTTTTTTCATTGCTTCAATGAACTAGCAACCAACTTGATCACACCATCGTCATCAAATGACAACAAAGAAGCAACATTTTGCCTTTCAAAAACATCCAAAGTGGAAAATGAACATTTTACACACATTTCATTGTATGCAGTACATTGAAATAGAAAGTGCTTTTCATTGTCGGTAATGAATCCACATGAAGGCATGGTGATTCTGTGGATGTTCCACACTCGAACCATCTTTTTATCGCATTGAAACCTAAAATTCGTAACCTAAACCTTGCGTAATTAATTCTGTGCCATTTATCCGTGATAACATTGAGAAACTTTTCCGTATGGAATATATTCTTAAAAGAGAAGACCAACGATACTTTTCTTTGCTTTCCATATTTGAATGCCGTTTCTGTTCAAAAGAACAGACGAGCCTATCTTTAAATTCTGTAATAAACTGCTGTTCGTTTCCCATGCCTTGGGTCATCCACACTATTCCAAAACCCTGTTCTGATAGCACTTTCTTTACATTATTAGCCCAGTTATCTTTGCCTCGTTCCATTTGCAAGAACATCATGTCATGAGTTTGTCTGCACAAACGTGACTTTGGAAGCTTCAATATTTTCAACCAATACCTAACACATTTCACAAAAAGATCTTATTTTAAAGAGGGGTACCTGCCCATCTCTCCGTATAAAAGAGTGTTAGATGAATTTAATTGCACCTGAGCAAAACGCTTCATAGCATACGTGTGCACTTTTTCTACCAGTGGGTTTTCTTCTAACCCCCAAATTTCAGCTCCACACACTTCAGAAATATACTAATTTCCCTGTCGAAATAATGCTCCAACGAATATAACATGGCTATGCTGGACAAATTGGAGCTCTAGAGTAAAGAACAATCAGGATTATTGTCTCTGAGATGTTTATACTGCGGGCACACCTATATGAATATGCTCCGTCTTCTATTTCAGAAATACAATGGGAACAGATTTTCAACTGGGCATTTGGAGCATGTTTATATTCATTGCACTTCATGTTCCTATATATTCATCCGAAATCTTGCAATACTATGTCTACATCTTTTACATTCGATCTGAAGTAAATAAAAGTTATTCTGTAAAGTTTGTTTAAAATTTCTATACGTAAAAAAAAATATTTACGCTATCCATTAGATTGCTCTGCCAGTCCTGGTGTGAGTAGTCTGTTAGACGTTTCATCTCCCTTAGGAACACTCTCTTATTTACTATCCTCTGGTTTAACCCAACAAAATTCAAATGAGAAAAGACATCGCCTCATCTCACTAGCCCAAGTTCCTGCACCCCTTTCATCCTGTTGTTTTATTGATTCATGCGCAGCTTTCGGTTTACAACCGTCTTCCATTTCCAACAATCTGAACAAGTCTTCACTAGATTTCATAACTGTAGCCACACACACTATGGGTATCTTAGCAACTGCCCATAAATCATTGTGTTTTTGGTGTTTTCTGGCTCACTGCTGGAGTTTTCTTACATGCATAATTATGCACCTTTTCAACTTCTTTCAGAAGACAGGTTTCCCCATATTTTCCGCACTGTAAGTCAAGGAAGGCTGGTTCTGCAGATCAAATAGCTTTAAGAAAGGAAGACTGGTTCTGCAGATCAAATAGCTCTAAGAAAGTTCTCACATCAGGATTCCCCTGCTTCTAGATTGCTCGCATAATATCTAACATTTTTTTCTTTGCTTTTGACGTTAAATTCTTTAAAGCCAAATTATTGGATAGTTTCATATTAACGTAAACACAAGGTATGTGTATGAATTGACCACTTCAAGTCGTTCCTTCTCATGTACCATTGGGAGAGAGAGAGAGAGTGTGTGTGTGTGTGTGTGTGTGTGTGTGACAGAGAGAGACTTGATACTTTGATGGTTTACTGTCATTATACACACACACACACACACACACACACACACACACACACACACAACACACACACACACACACACACACACACACAAATATATATATATATATATAATATATATATAAAGAGAGAGAGAGCGTGGTGCATAGATAGATAGATACAGATAGATAGACAGGTAGTTTGACAGATAGATAGTGACAGAGAAACAAAAAATGATTACATACATAGCTATATAAATACTTATACACATACCCAAGTGCGCGTCATACATGCATATACAGAGAGAGAGAGAGAGACAGAGGGGTTACAAGGAAAACATGAGGATACCAGATTGCGAAAGGATGTGTATAGAGCATGTGTGCGACTCCCCTCTCCCCCCCCCCTCCCCCCCCCCCCAGTCTCTGTGTGTGTGTGTGTATGTGTGTGTGTGTGTGAGAGAGATTCAGATAATTTTTTTCGTAATAGGCCATGGCCCCTAACGAAGGGGTGGTGAACATGTACAGCACAATAATTAGAGAGAGAGAGAGAGACGGCGAGGGGGGGGGGGAGGGGAAAATACTTGAGGGTGATAAAAGACTGAATTAATGGGGAGAGTGCTTTTTTTCTAGGTTTTTTACTACTTCATTTTTTTCCATTATGTGTGTGTGTGTGTGTGCGTTCGTGGGTAAGCGTAAGATTGTGTGTGTGTGTGCGTGCGCACGCTCGTGTGTGTGTATGTGTGCTCGTGTGTGTGTGTGCGTGCGTGTGTGCGCTCGCGCGCGCGCGCGTGTGTGTGTGCACGCGCGTGCGCACGGACACACTGTGTGTGCGTGTGCGCGCGGCGCTCGTATGTGTGTGTGTTTGTGCGCGCTTGCGCGTGGTCGTTCGTGTGTGTGTGTGTGTGGTGGTGGTGCGCGCGTGCGAAATATATTCCTTTTAAAAAAAAAAAATGTTGACATTCTTTTCATGTTTTTTGAAATGTCAGAAGAACTATGAGTTAGTCTGACAATAAATGTGATTTCGGTCAGTCAATCATAGAGAGAGAGACACAGAAGACAGAGGCAAGCTGGCAGACAGAGAGAAAGAGAAATGCTCGTCGCGTGTGCATGCGCGCGCGCTCTGTGTGTGTGCGCGCGCGCGTGCGGATACCCATTTATTTTAGAGAAGCGAGTATTCGGTCAAGTTGGTCGTAAAACCATGAAACACGCGCTGACATCGGGGCGAAAGAAGGCGACTCCCATGCAACAGTATCAGAAGCCGCATGCGCGTTTCTTCCGGACGTGAACTGAATACCTGTGAATGAAATGAGGCAGGGAACAGTAAACAAGTGGGGTAACGTTTACTCCCATAAGAAAACCTAACACAGAGCAACTTTTATTCAAGACTGGCACAGCCTTTTAAACTTGAATAAAGTTAGACAAATACATAAACGAACAATCTAATAGTGGGGGAAAAAACAAGCGCAGGCAACAACTGAACTGTCTTCATAGTAATAACTTGGCAAAGATTTAGACTTAAGAAGGAGGGGGGAATTTGAAGATGGAGAAATTGGGAACATGAAATTCAGAAAATATATTACAGATATGAAAACTCTCTACTAGCTGCATAAGGGGACCATCGCAATCCCTTTTGAAGGCAGATATATTTGTATTGCCTGCTCCGAGACCTTTCGTCTGTTGGGTCGGAACTCATCAGGGAGACACGGTTGGTTGTGTATGCGCTCCTGGCGTCAAATAGAGACACACCACAGTCCATAATACTGGGGTGTTCTCACCACCAAGGGTGCAAAAAAGAATCCAATAGCACCCCCAAAGCAGCCAGTGAAGGGTAGTAAATGAAACCAAACGAAAGTGTGGGGAGAAAAGAAGTTGCTGAAAACTAAAGACATTATCCAAATAGTGTAGGCCTAAAATGTAGGGGACAATCTTTGAGCCTACGCTTGAGGATCCACCCAAAGATGCTAGGGAGATCAAAAGACAAACACACAGACAGACAGAAACAAATACAAGTAGCCTCAATTTAATCGAAACAAAATTGGAAATGAAATGTTGCGGTCTACCTTGGGTACGCCACGGCAAATATTACAGCAAAATCTTATATTTTATTACTTTCGCGACGGGCGCGGCAGCGCAACGTCACTTCCCTGCAGCCGCGTGCGCGGCATGCGCCGCGCGTACTTACGACAGTTGCAGACGCACAATTTTCGCACTTTTTAAATTTTATCTTACGTCCCCAATGCGTGACAGGCAATTGTTATATGTCAACGGAAAGGGTAAAACGCGAACGTTGCAATGAGTTTAGACTTAAATATATTTGGGTAAAACAGCAACGCAACAGGCACGGAATCAACATAACAAAACGTAAGAGAACGCAACAATGTTTACGTTTGGCCTGTATGACAACAGCAAATGAGGAGAAAAGAGGCATAAAATTTCACTTTTACTTTGAATACATGCAGAGAAAGCTCGAGATATTCTAGATGTGTAATCCAAGTGAAAAAAAAAGGGGGGAAAAATCATTGCACACTGTATACACTTTTCACTGTTGTGGCTTCAGATGATATGACGTATAAAACTGTTAAATACACAGAGCTATCTTTGCTGCAGCCTACCTTGGGTACACCACTGCAAATATTACAGCGAAATCTCATATTTCAAAGGATTCCTAATGAGCAGATGTTTAAAAATTTATTTAGAACTGAAAACACGTGTTTCCCTGTGCGTGTGTCTTGGTTTCTATGTTCCATGCAAACGAGAATACATAACTTGTGTGTGATTTATCTTGATCATGTTCTGAAAAACACACACACACACAAAAACACACCATTTCCAAACGGTTTTACTGTGTTATTAAAGGTGTCCTCGATATGCCATCGTAAATGCTAGACATCACACATATGTCATGTTTCTTTCTTCCCAAAGAACAAACGAAAAATTCTGATAAAAGGAAGGCTAGATCCTTTACTGAAAAAAATGGGAAAATGAATTAAAAAAGAAGTGTAACACAAAATTAAAGATGCGAAACTGGCCAAATGAAAATCTGTGTCGGTTTGTGTAAGTAAATGAGCGGGAAATGGAAGAGAAGCACGACGTTATCTGTATCCATTTGATTTTCTCCTTTTCAAAAAAAAATTCTGTGTGATTCAGATTTAATGTGATCATATCTGTTACTGATATTTTATATCCATCATAATGGGTAGTGCATGTTGCTGCCCAGGTGTTTGCATGGGCCTGTCAGTGATACGCCATTGCAAGCAAACATTCATTGTCCAGCCTTTGCTGTGGCCTACCTCAGATATGCCATTGCAAATATTAGAGTGACACAGAGAATGACTGATACGCTGTTTTTGTTTTGTTTTTAAAGACGTACGTGTATGTACTCTGATGTGCACATCAGAGTACATACACGTACGTCTTTTCGTTTGTTCTTTGGGAAGAAAGAAACATGACATATGTGTGATGTCTAGCATTTACACACACACATACACACACACACACACACATACACACACACACACACACACACATACACGCACGCACGCACACACACACACACACTTGCGCACATGCACATACACACGCGCATATTCCTCTTCACACACGCATGCACATACGCATGCATACGTGCGCGCGCGCGCGCACACACACACATACACACACACACACAAACACTCACGCGCACGCACGCACGCACACACACACACACTCTCTCTCTCTCTCTCTCTTACAGATATGAAGTCGAAATAGCACACAATTTTAGAAATGGACATTTTCACAGAAGCCGTTACCGTTAACGTTCTCATTTGTCCTCTTTCTGATCATAATACAACACAGTGCATGTCATGTGTGTCACGTATGCATGCGTATGTGCATGCGTGTGTGAAGAGGAATATGCGCGTGTGTATGTGCATGTGCGCAAGTGTGTGTGTGTGTGTGCGTTGCGTGCGTGTATGTTTGTGTGTGTGTGTGTATGTGTGTGTTCAAGTGCTTGCACCAGAACGTATGCCTGTATGTGAGTAGTTGGAGCATTCCTGAATGCATTACGTGTGGGTGTTTGTTGTTGCTTTCCGTGTAATTTGTTACTTATTTTCTTAACAAAATGGCACTGCACTGTAATGTGTACGAAATGTGTTGTGCTGCTGTTAGATCTTTGCAACAAATATCAAAGAAGGGTATGATAACTGGCTGACATTTTTGTGGTTGTAATTTGTTCCCTCCCCTTCTCACCCTCTCCCTCTTTCTGTGTGTGTGTGTGTGTGTGTGTGTGTGTGCGCGCCTGCGTGCGTGCGTGCGTGCGTGTGTGTGTGTGTGTGTGTGCGTGTGCGCGCGCGTGCACGTGTGTGTGTATGAGCACGATGCTCGAAAAATCTACACACAGTAACCCTCAAATATCCGTTGCTACTAGAACCTTTAAGGTTCCAGCAGATCCAACGTATTTATCCTGATCCTAAAAACAAAAACAAAATCTGTTTTGCCCGAAATCACAGTACTGTCTTCGGTAAATTGCAATCAGAACTCTGGTATTAAAACTGGTATAAATCTACAATGCTTACGTAATACCCATGAAGTCGAGATCACTTTCGCCAATATGGATTAACTGGCTTGCCCGATTTGCCTCTCATGGTGCACTTCAAACCTCCTCTTTCGGTTTACGTGCGTTGCTTTCAATTTATTATTTTTCTTTCCTTTATTTCTTTTTTTTCTCTCTTTCTTTTTGTGGTTGTTGCGAGCGTATTACCCACGGTGGGTGTCTTCTAATGCGGGTCAACAATTATTTGCACAGGTCTGTGAAAGTATACCAGGGCGACAACTTGGCTGGAAAATTCAAGATAGGGCCTTGATGGAAACAAGAGCGACTACGAGGTGGTGATTTTCTTTTCCGTAGAGTGTCCACAATCATCAAGTTGATTATTCCGACACTTGCGTGTGTATGACCGTTTTTTTTTTTTTTTTTTTTTTTTTTTTCCTCCTACCATTATGGCAGCCATACTCCAACTTCAGGGAAAGTGAATGCTATAATTTATGTAACGTGTCATTCATACCAACGGCCAAACTGGGCTTCTCTTCCGAAAGTTGGCGATGGGATTTTACGTGTGTGCAAGATGTTATGCGTGCGTTCAAACACGGAACCTCGGTTTCTAGTCTCATGTGAAGGACTGTATGGGGATGGCACAAGGACGTCCACACACGTTTGAAAGTCGACAGGATGAAACGTAAATCGAAAAGATAAGATAAGATAATGTTGCTTATAGCCCAGCCGATCGCAAAGGGCCACATCAGGGCTGCGTAAATCGAAAGGATGTCTCTCCGTGTATTTGATGTAACAAGTGAGTGATCATGTTCAAGAGTAAATGAACATAGATTGCAGTCTTCTCTTCTTCTTCTGCGTACGCAGGTTGATACTCCTGCGGACATCCCCGGTACAGAAAGGCAAGGATTATTCATATTTACCCAACAAAGGGAGTGGAGTGTTGTGTGTGACCGTTTTTCATCCCGCCATTAAGGCAGCCATACTGCAACTTTGGGAAATAGATTGCAGTGAAGTTGACACCAGAAACGGTGCAAAAACAATATGTATACACACACGCTTATAAACCGGCGCAGTGGTTGTCATGAAATTTAAAATGGACGCCCTCTGTGACTGTCACACTAATCGAGACTCTCTCAGTACCACATGCATAAAACGATTTGAAATATTCATGCGCAGTCGATGAAACAAGCAAGAACTCCGACCAACTGTATCAGAAGATTGATCGATCGTGCTGATCCACAAATAATACACTGCAGCTGTGAGCTGGTGACCATGATTATTGCGGAAGAACCCGTGAAAAGGCAGACGCTTGGTACCATCAAACAAATCTTTAACCTGCGCACTGTCTTTGTGAAAATTATCTTTTATAGATGAGGAGCTAGGGAGTTCAACCACTTTGTCGTAGACGTCGGGAAGGCATTCAGCAGAGCCTGGCAGGAGGTGCTAGGCCACAATGAAACCCCCCCCCCACAAAAACTAACATTGTGGTAATCAAGGTAATCAACTTTCTGCTGGGCCATTCCACACAAATGTGAACTTGATCCTGATCTTGATCTTGGTGTGTAGTCGACAGGGCCACACTGTAGCATAATATCGACGGAACAACATGGGGAGAGCAAAACAAAACAACAAGAAAATCCTACATATCTGATGGCCTGACCAGCCAGCGCACGTTTAGCGTGTACTGACATGATGCCAAGCCTCTGCAGCAGTCATAAAAGAGGGGAAAAGGGAAGGGGTGGGGGTGGGGGGGGTGTCAATCAGCAGGTAATTTGATCTTTTGTATCCAGCTTCAGTAAGACATGAAATGTTCTATTTCGCCTCATTCGACTTGTCATTGAACCACCAGGCTACAGAAGACGATAATAGTGGTTAAGACAGCCATTGCTCACTCACCCTGCTCGTGACACCAGCTGTGTGAGTAGACGAAAAAGATATCCCCATGTTCTACAGTCAGCCAACTCCTAATGGCGCAGAGGATTCAGCCCCGCAGCATATGCATGTGTTGTGCGAGAAAAGTATGGCTCAAAATTAAAGAGGGGAGGTGGTAGTGGGAGGGGAAAGGGAAATGGCCTGTGGACTGGGAGTAAAAACATTGTCCATGGTGAGAGTTAATACAAACTATATTGCATAGTTTGTGATGACCGTAAGGCATTGACGGAGAACAAGGCAACTTCACTGTCCCTACATAGAAGTATAGCTTATCAATACAAGTGATTTTTAAACCGTTGTATACAGCTAGGGTTAGGGTCTTGCATTCTGGAGCTGGAGAGTCTTCCAGGTCTTATCCAAGTCCCAATCTCTATGCACAAGCTGCTGAGAAGCAACACTGCTACGATGATGTAGACAGAGAGAGAAAGAAAAAAGACTGGCGGAGAGGAGGAATGGGGATGTAATGAGGGGGTTGTGGATGGGGCTACGCCAGGTGGAAATGCTTATTTAGTAATGCATTTATTTATATCTGCTCCTTTGCCTTGGAAAAATCACAGTAGATGATCCTATCTTATTGTGGTGGATCACAATTTCTAAATGTCAATTTTGTAATATTGAAATTACTGAAAACATTTATCACGGATCTACAGCCTTTACTATTTGATGATAACTTTATGCAGGGAGAGTTGTAAAGGTTTAGTAGATATTCATTATATTATTGTTCTGTAAAGTTTGGTTATGCAAACGCTTGTGTTACTGCCGAGAAATATTAAGAGTTAGAGCTTACCTCAGAAACACACACATTAACTAACACACATACTAATGCACATGGACAACTTAAACTTAACAATTTAAACTAGAAGTCAATCCTAGATTAAATGGGGACCATGCTTTTCACTAGCATTAACCTAAAGTGAGTACATCTGAAAACTGTGGTCTGCCAGCATTATTTGGCAGTGATGGGTTACGATGACACACACTAAATGGGGAATATCCATCACGGCTTTGACAAGCATTGTTGACCTTTGTTTTAATAGTTATTGCTTTCTTTATAGCACTGAAAAGGAATCACATAAAAAAAAAACCCAGCTTTTTCTATTGTCAGGTTCACACAGAGAATGTAATACTGTGCAAGTCCATAACACAACAAATAAAATTTCTGTCAAGGTTCACACACAGAATGTAATACTGCGCAAGTCCACAATACAAGTAAAATTTCTGTTAAGTTTATTCCGTGATACCAAATAAGTCCACAATGGCAGATGATGACAGCAAATTGGAACATATTTTCATACATACATAGAACTCTGAGCTTATGCCAACTCACTCTGCTGCTCCCTTGCACATCACCTTGTCTCATGTTTTCAGGTTTGTCAAAAGGCATAACAATGCAGACGACTAACCACTTTGGTTTCAAATACATCATACATATATATATATATGTGTGTGTGTATTTCTGCATTTTGAGGAACTGTTGGCACTCTGACATGCATGCAGACGTTCTAAACTTCAGTCATGATGCTTTTAACTCCGTAAGTGCCACCAGAAGTGGATAAACACACATACACACAGAACACCATATTGCTCATCCAAACTGACAGTTGAAAAGGACATTTAATCATAACCTGTTAAGATTTCCCACCATCACTTCAAATGCTTCACAGCTGTCATTGTTTTAAAAAAATTACTGGCTGCTGTAGTGTCACATTCCTCCATATCCTTTCAAGACGGCAGGAAATTAATCCTTATTTACTGGCCAGCAGCATCAGAATGTTTCCTTCTATTCCCCCAAAGTTACCATCACTTTTCATGAAAAAGGTTACTGTTTTCAATGGCCAGCATCCATGTGCAACACATACACACACACACATTCACATGTACATTTAATGATGTTATTTAACGCTGTCTATCAAAGAAACATTAAAGCAAAGTTTGTTATTAGCAATGTGATGTGTGCTGCACACTGTTCCTCGGTGTCTAAGTTTTTTGTGCAACACGTCTGATCCAGTCTCATTTTGTGGCTGAATGATGTACTTCATCCACCAGCACTTTACTTAACTGTACAAGGGTTTCTCCATCCTCAAGATATACGGGGCACTTTGTCATGGGCTTTACATCCTGCTATCATGGCAAAATCAGTAACAGATTGTTTTCAACATTGCTTCCAGTGATGTCACATGCCCTCTAATGAGCAAACTACACTTGGGCTTAGTCTTTGTTCTGTAATAAAAGCCACTCCAGTTGAAGGTCCAAAACCATACCCGGAGACACACAAACCGCAAGTACATATCAGTTAAACATTCTAAAAGCAGTGTAACAGGAACAAGAGCCGAGTCATGTTCTAAATCCTAGACTGTGACTAATGTGTAATAGTGAGATTGGAACATCCTTGGGATGGGATCGAATGGGTCAGACTGATTAAGTCGTCTGGCACAGCTGAAATACCTGAGACGTGGACAGGATACCTTTATTCCCTTAAACTCTAAACACAGCACAACTAAACACTCTGATTTGCTTACATCAACACACAGCAGTCAAGCGATTAACTTACACATGCTTGCACTGAAGGCAAATGATCTCTCCGACCCTCTCTTTCCAACCATGTGTACACAAAATTAAAATGTAAACACTCGTAAGAAATTAAGACTTTCATGACATTTGGAAGAACACTATTTTCTCAGTCTTTTACCATAGGACTGAGATTATCTGACGCACATGAAACTTGATCATAATACTATTCTATGTAATCCTTACAATTCTCTTGTCACTGCTCCACTGGGACAATGGGGTAATGTAACTGCAGCATAACAATGGATAGTACCTGTCCATTCTGCAAACTGTGTCAGCCAATGTGGCTTTCTTGCTTCAATTACAACTTAGTTTCACTCGCTGAAGCAACCCACATCAGATGACGTCCACTACTAGAGGGGTTTGAATCATGGCACAGAATATTCAACTTGGTAATTACATGGGTGCCAGTGATTAAGGGCATGTAAATCTGAAACTTAATCTGAAGCAAAAGTCAAATCTGAAACTTTAAACGTCTGGGGATTCTAATCTTTAAAAAATAAAAAAGGGCAATTTGTATCCTTTGATCAGTCATTGCTACATATATCAGCGACAATTCTAACATCCAGTTTATGTGTACATGTACCAGAACATGTATGTGCATGCTTGTTAAGTATACATGTGCTTGTGTATGTGTGTGGAGGGTAGGGGAGGTGCTTACTATGAGCTGGGCATTATAGAAATGTATACAGGCTGCGTGCATAGCGTCCAGTTTATAGCAGGTATACCATGTGGAACAGAGAGAAAGAATAAATTAAACACTTACTATTCCCTCAATTTCAATGTCATGTTTTTTACTGGCACCTGGTGTTCAATACAGCGTCATTCTTTCTCCTGGCAGCTGGGACAAGTTCACTCATTACAGGTGTTTCTCCAGATAACAGTTTTTCTGCCATAGTCTGTTTCTGCTGAGAATTATCAGCAACACCAGGCAGGCAAGAGGGCAGTATCAGCAACACCAGGCAGGCAAGAGGGCAGTATCAGCAACACCAGGCAGGCAGCAACACCAATGAGACACTCAGCAGCAATAATTTAGAGTCATGAATGTAAGTGAAAAATAATACAGCCCTTCAAAATGTTAAGCACTGAATTAAAACTTTGCTGTCTTTGCAAAAAAACTCCGGATATCTTGTGCAGGTTTCCGCTTTAATGATGTGGTGCATTTATCTCCTGGCAAACACACTACAAAATGGTTTGGGCGCCATTCTGCTTCAGGCAAGTCCTTGCCAAGCAAGCGAGACCACATGATGCTTGGGACAGAGTTGCTTGTGACACTTGAAGTTGAAGGCATACGAGGGAAAATCTTCCTGTGGAGATGATCTCTGACAGTATGACCGCCATACTGGGGGTAAACTGACTGGATAGGGGTACACAAAATGCTACAAACTGCATGTAATGGCCACATTCCCATGTATGTCCCAGGCACAACTGCTTCCAAAACTTCTTTAAATAACGCTGACAGAGCAACCTTGTCAGCAGAAAGTCGCTTGGACAAATCAACCAGGGCCTGACTCAACGAAAGTGGTAAACAATGTTCAGCTAAAAAACAACACAGCACAGACTTCAGTTCAGCCGTCCCCTCGCTTACACTCGATTTGGTGGAGGTTGTTTTTGTTGCACCGTCGAGGGTACACGTTTGTCTGACTGATTTCAAGTTTGCTGCATGCTGTGAATCGTCAGCATGGGAAGAAAGTGCCTTCTTTCCTCGGTTGGAATAAAGGAGCGTTTTAACCACACGGGACACAGAAACACGTGCCCGCGACTGGCACTTTTTGACACCATTCTCCGAATTTCACACCACTGTCATTTTTTTCCTCTAGCCAGGCCCATCTCCACTTATTTTTCACATCCTTTTCAAGTTCACTCACATCACAACCCCTTTCGATAAACTTCATATTTCCGCGATCTTGACAAACTTATACCAGTTTTTATTCAGCTTTCTCAGACCATGCCGCTGCATTCCGTGATCCACAAGACTGGCGTCTTTCTACCGCATACTGATAAAGTCGATGACATCATTTCCGCTAAGAACGTGTTTTCGCTGACTATTTCCGTTTTCGCTTCACTTGCAGTAAAGAGACAATGTAAGGGAGAACACTCTATCCATCCTCGTCGGGATTCCGACCCGATTTACTCGTCGGAGACATTCGCTTCGGACGGTTTTCTTTCCGATCGGAATGAGATCGGAACGCTACGCGATTTTTGCTTAAAATCGGAAAGCAACATTTTCAAAAATTCGCAAATCGGATTTCCGATCTGAATCGGAGATCTGGCACCCCTGTAATTAGTGTGTGTGTGTGTGTGTGGGGGGGGGGGGGGGGGGGGGGGGGGGGGGGGAGGGGGGGGGGATGCATAAGACTAGCGTGAAAACTGGGAAATCTATATAACCCTTTCAATGAAAAACATTCCAATTTCCATCTCTTTCAACAACATGCACAAACAAACCAGAGCAAGATTACAACTAGTAATAGTTCAACTGTTGAAGTCATGCCAAAAGTACAGTAAAGGCAATGGAAAACAGTTTTGAGTTCTAAGATAGACAGGTATGTTGATGTTCAATGGGATACTGATTTAGACTATAAAACCAGTTAACTCTCCAAGGCTTCCTTGATAAAAGTACATGCAGATCAACTGCCTGGATCAACTTCATAAAATCAAAAACACAACTTCACAATGTAACAGATTTATGTTTCACCATTTTGACTTTAAAAACATCCTTGGTGCGCACTGACAACAAGGCTGCTGTAAGCTGGCAGTGAAAAGTTACTTTTAAAAAGATGAAAGTCTTCTTGTGACTGTTAGACCACTTCAAGCCTCGTTGTGGTCTCAATAACCACAGTCGTGAAAATCTCGATTTCCCCAGAGTGATTCTCAATGTGAGCCACAACCTTGACGTTTGCTAAAAATACAAGGATTATCATGGTTTTGAAGACATTCAGCATGACTTTTTTAATAACCGATTATCATACACCACAAAACAGAATACACACACCCACAACTTAAACAGTTAATGATTGTACACATAGAAAGTACACTTTACCTTAATGTAAAATTTCAATGGTTTGGGAGACTGGAGGAGAAAAACATATTTGTGATTTGTGAACTTTTCTCCTGACAATGGCCAAACAGTACATATGATCATTAAATGAACTAAATGTTTCCGTCTTCTCTCAGTCTTTGGATTCTTCTTTTGAGCATTGCTTACAGACCTACTGCCTGTAATGGGCCATATCAGGGCCTTGTCAAAGACAACTCTCTACATATCAAAAAACAGACAGACCAAAAAAACACATTTAAACAATACATTATAAACAGTAAGCACAACTGTAATAAAAGTTCTTATAAAAAAGACTAAGGTCTGACACTGATATTGCTTCATGATGAATTATTAAGGAAAGGGTTCACGAGGCTTCACACTCAGTGAGTATAGCAACCTACAGCGATATCTTACATTTAAAAAATTCTACAGCTACTTGGATACTGCCAAGAACAGCAAATAAACACATGGGATTTGACAGACAGTTTCTTGAAATGTTACTTTTAATGCCTAAGTGTCAAAATTGAGTCTAAGATGCATTTAAAGAACAATTTATGAACGTTATGATCCTTTGCTGCATGCTTGTATCAGCACTGATACACAATTTAGTTAATCATAAAACAGAAATTGTATTTCATGTGGTTTCATTGTTCGCCACAGTAACTTTAACTGTTTTTGAAAACAGACTTAATGAAAGTCAATCATACATGTACAGCTACACATAACACTTGATGCACTGAAAGGCTTACAAGCCAAACCAAACAAAGAAAACAAGGTCTACTGATTAGAATAAAATCATTATAAATCACTGACCAAAACACACTGTAAATGACCACTGGGCCCAGACTGAACAGTCTCTAATCCTGACTTTGGGACCGATTGACAAATACATTTGGCATGCATTACGTTTTGGTAAGTCCTTGGGTTAATGGTACCAAAGTTCAGGGGTTGGACACAAGAGGACTTGGGAGCCATCCTGGCCAGGAGTGGGATGCATGACACAGCTGTGCATGTTTGCACCTGTTGATGTATTTAAATCTGTATACAGCCACACCCTTTCCAGATTTATTTCTGATTCTAGCCAGTTGTATCATTCACGTTGACAATAGCGCATGAAACCCTGATAAAGGCTGCATGGGGACTACGTTTCTCTTTTGAGCATTTACTCTTTTGATCGATCATGGGTTCACGGAGACCCGACTGGTTGGTTCCTTCCCTGAGAAGAGAAAGTCTGGAGGTAGAAACCATGTCATGGGGCACTGCACTGCTAGTTAATGCACCCACCATGGTCCAACCATGGCTGACGTTGGATTTGGAGGTAGAGAGGAGCACCTCTGCTGTTCATGTTTTTTCCTCACTGCTATAACATCTTTCCAACTGTGTTTCAACTGCCATTTTAGCTACCAATCATATCACTGCCAACTTCACTCTCTGAAAGTTTACAATCATTTTGCACAGAATCCTCCCATCCTTTTCCATTTGTAACTCCTATATTCCTGTCAATTACAAATCATCATACATTATTTCTAGAAGCAAGAAAAACATTAACAGTGCTCATAATTTGTTTTTATTGTGCAGAGCTGTTAGTGCTACACTTTTGATGTAACAGGCTGATGCTATGATTTTGATGACAATGCTATGCTGCAGCACTTTTTTGTCAACTGTCAAGTTTAGACAGGACAGGAAGAAAAATCGCTGGAGACGATCACAATTTTAGTTTTGTTGTCAGCTCGGCCATTTTGATTTTGTTGTTGGTCATGTCAAATTCATGTCCACCAAGATTGTTTTCTTAGTGTGCCTTCATGTCACCTGTGAAACAAAGCTTGACTAAAAGTACTAATGAGAGAGACCTATGGCACAGCAAATGAATGCGACGCTTCAGCTTCAAAAACTAGACTTAAAATGTTCAACTGCTACACTCTGTGCTTTAGAGTCCTTGGCAGCTCTGACAGTGCAAACTGTGTTTCACCTTATGTGTGAAGGGTCTTGCCCTTGAGTACATATCAAAACAAGATCAATCAAGCAAGCATGAAATAGATTTTATCATTTTTTCCGCTATGGCAGACATTCTGACATCTAGTATTACTTTCAATTTTCAAACTTGTCTATGATTGTCAAGTCGCAAATACCACAAAACCTGCCTGTTCGCAACAGTTCTTCCCTGTCCAGTCCAACAAACCACAAAACTTACCTTTTCATTACTGTTCCAACATCATACATCTAAAAATGCAAGAGTTTTGGAAAAAGTGTACGGGAAAATACAAACGAAAAACGAAACATGCATGCACACTAGTGCTTTCAGCATCACCAGCTGTTGTCCCAAACATACTTGAAATTTTCTTTAGAACTTTGACATATAATTTGTATATTGTATGTGCATGTTTTTGTTGTTTTTTTACAGCCAAATTCCAACTTTGTCATAATCAGGGAATCAGAGGAATAAGCCAATCAATGACATCTCACACACGACATTGCCTGCTTGCAGCTGTGAACATGAAAAAGATTCTCCTTCGGCTCAACCTCTTCCATGGCCTGAACGCCTGTCAGTTGGGTGGTAACAGGCCTTACAAATAAGGACCAAACTGTTGACCGTGACATGGGTCTCAAAGAGCCAGTTGTGCAGTTTTCTCACATCCGCTTTTCTCAATATTTTGCAACAGAAAGGTGTGACATCCTGGATCCTGAAATGGGCATCCTTCAAATTTCATACCTTTTGGAAAATATATCGAAGAAACGTTGTTTGACATCACCCTGTCCATGAACTGTGAAGGAAGTGTCAGAAACACTAACACACATTCTGTGTTCATGGAAATGCCTGAAAACAACACTTACATTTCTGATCTGTATGCGTTTGTTGGTTTTCATTCCCAAGTCTAATACTGAACCTGGCTCAACCTTTGAACAATACTGAACATTCTACACAACAAAGCATGAAATAATATCCCATAAATGATCGATAATTTAAACCACACACTAGCACAACTTACAAACCACAGATGAATGACACACTAGAGACAATACCTGCATCTAGTGTCCTCTTGTCCCGATTCAAAGCAGATTTTGCCAATGACCTGATGATGACAAAACCCACTCACCATTAAATATGCTGAACTTTATACACAGCATAGACTGCATATTATGCAGCTGGATCTCCTTTCCCCCCTCATTTTCCTCATTAAATTAAGCTATCATTTCCCCACTCATATTCTACACACTGATGAATTTCACTTCACATTCATCATACAGCATAAAGACCGGAAGATGAAGTCCACATCCGAAACACACCAGCCACTCAGCAGATGGGCATGCAACCACATGCGGTCGAGGCAACCATATTCACATGAAACTGTTTGCGGATCCCAGCGCGAGTGGTAGAGAGTAGCTTTTGCACATGACAGCCGTTTTGAGTGTCTTGTTCTGTCTGAGCTCAAGTCCATGTTTCATGGTTGGTCCCCATTTTCAATCGCTTCTACATAAGTGGCTGGGAACACGCCCTGTCTTCCGTTGAGCTCTCCTTTCCACCAATTGTCGTTTGACTGCTCCAACACTTTGATGCGATCTTTTCGCCGGAATCCAAGCTCATCTGAATCTTGGGGCTCGAAATCGAACTTGGCTTCCACATACTGAAACAAAACATGGAGGTAAAAAGTCAACAGGTCAATCAAATAGCCTTTCCTCACTTCTCCAGGCAAAGTCAGAAAAGGAGGTCATGGCAAATGATACACTCTCGTTCACTCTTCTCCTTTATCCCTCCTAAGGGGAGCGTGGGTTGGTCGTTTCCAGATAAAATCAGAACACAGTTAACAAAAAAATCCAGATTTTTTTTTTTTTTTTTTTTTTTTTTTTTTTAAAGAAAATAGGACCCCAACACTTGTCAGCTTGATGAGCTTTGTAAGTCTTGACTGATAACCTCACAACAATTTTTTTCCATGAAAAATGTCATTCAGCATGTCTAAAGCTGCTGTGTGTACCAAAGGCCAAACTGTTGCCAGTGGCTTATAGCTTGTCTCCTGTACAGACCCTTTGCCCCTAGCTGCTTGACGTGCTTGCTAGCCCCTCATGGTTCTTGCTACCTCATAATGTGCAATGACAATGAATGAAGCTCAGGTCTGATCGGCTGTTGGAACAAGGCCCCAAAATGTTCAGCAGTTTGACAGTGCTGTGTGCATGCATCTAACAAGCTAAGCGACAGTGAAACAATACTGTAGAGACAGAAAGTAAAAACTTATCAAGGAAAGCAAACACTTGGCCTTGGTGCACAGGTTGATATTCACTGAATGGTCATCTTCAAATTAAAGTTAAAACCTTATCAAGGAAAGCAAACACTTGGCCTTGGTGCACAGGTTGATATTCACTGAATGGTCATCTTCAAATTAAAGTTAAAACCTTATCAAGGAAAGCAAACACTTGGCCTTGGTGCACAGGTTGATATTCACTGAATGGTCATCTTCAAATTAAAGTTAAAACCTTATCAAGGAAAGCAAACACTTGGCCTTGGTGCACAGGTTGATATTCACTGAATGATCATCTTCAAATTAAAGTAAAAAATTATCATGGAAAGCAAACATTTGGCCTTGGTACACAGGTTGATATTCACTGAATGGTCATCTTCAAATTTCTACACAGATTTCTAAGTCTGACAGACAGACTAAATGTAAATCAGTTGTCTGTACTACGTATTTGAAATTAAACTTGCATACTGTTAACATATTAGAAAGACACGATCTCTCGCCTACCTTTAAAAAAAAAAAAAAAAATCATTCTCAGAATTTTAAATGGCATTTTAGCAATCACACTGGACAACTTTCTTTTGTGAGGGTGAGACTGGTAGGCTAATCATAACTGCATTCTGAAGTATTTCTTTTCAAATCAGCAAAATACTTGAAGCATACATAAATGTGCTGATATGCACTATCATGCCCTCCTCCTTCAAAAAAGGGTAAAATATCGCTACAACTGTCAGTGTCTGAGTATACATTTTCATGATAATTTCTCAAAGTGTCTGATGCTGCCTCAGCTGAATAATACCGACACTAACAAAAACATGCAGTCCTCCCACTGTACAAAACATCTACCAAACTCCAATAAAATCATTCTTGGTCTTCAAGATGCCTTAGCTCTTGAATATCACACACTGGTTCTAAATGAAGATCAAACACATTCGAAACACTGTCAAGTTATCCCAGCAAAGCTAATCCATCAGATACAGTCATCAATCATTCCCTTTCAAAAATGCTGCAAGTCTATAGACAGTATCAAATTTGCAAACTCAACATCATGACCCTGATATCTTGACGTTATTCTTGGACGCTCTGCCATCCATCTACAATGCTCTTGACAGTGTAACCTCTATTGAAGTGTTCCATCAAGGTCATGGATGTCTTCCAGCTCTGCCTCAGTGCCCAGGGAAGTGACTCACCTGATTCTGTACTGGGAAGTCTCTGAAGAGAATGGTGTGTGTGCGTGACACAGAGGACGTTCGATGGTAATCCACCAGCTCATTGAGGGAGTTGAACTTGGCCACCCACAGGAAGTATTTGCCTGCACCATCCCTTAACACTTTGAAGTGCTGCACGCCATCACCGTATCTGCAAAAGCGCAATCAACACCAATGGCACTTCATCCAAATTTCCTACCACCAGTACAGACGAACAAATTTTCACAGTGGTGAAGAGGCTGGCAATACAATAAAGAAAGAATATGTTCACCTACCACCAGTGCAGACAAACAAATTTTCACAGTGGTGAAGAGGCTGGCAATACAATAAAGAAAGAATATGTTCACCTACCACCAGTGCAGACAAATTTTCACAGTGGTGAAGAGGCTGGCAATACAATAAAGAAAGAATATGTTCACCTACCACCAGTGCAGACAAACAAAATTTCACAGTGGTGAGAGGCTGGCAATACAATAAAGAAAGAATATGTTCACCTACCACCAGTGCAGACAAACAAAATTTCACAGTGGTGAAGAGGCTGGCAATACAATAAAGAAAGAATATGTTCACCTACCACCAGTGCAGACAAACAAAATTTCACAGTGGTGAAGAGGCTGGCAATACAATAAAGAAAGAATATGTTCACCTACCACCAGTGCAGACAAACAAAATTTCACAGTGTTAAATAGACTGGCAATGAAACAAAGAAAGAATATGTTCTGCTGGTGTTTTTCACGGCAGACGTTTTTTGCATAACACATGCAAAAGAAAAAGTACAAATGGGACTGTATTTCAATTTTATTCTTATGTTCAAACACAGATGCATTCAGACTAAGACAAATATGAACAGGTTTTGTACTAAAACAAAAGCCTTAAAACGTAAGATTTTTTTTTTTAAAAACAAATTTTAAGATGGAAACGGACAAAATACTTTACAGAAGACTGCCTGTGATAATTTGCAAATAACAAGCCCGTAAGTGCAACTTTCAGAGCAGAAGCACTGTCAGAGTAGATGCTAACAGTTCTTGAACTTAAGTCTTTAAACCTGTGCTGCAAACTGCAATAATCACAAAACCATTTTCATTTTGTATATGTGTGTATGGGGCAGGGGGTGGGGGTGGGAGGGAAAAGTAAACACTACCACACTGTCAGAGTAGATGCTAACAGAAAAGTTCTTGAACTTGAGTCTTTAAACCTGTGCTGCAAACTGCAATAATCACAAAACCATTTTCATTTTGTATATGTGTGTATGGGGCAGGGGGGTGGGGGGTGGAGGGAAAAGTAAACACTACCACTGTGTTTCAGTCTCACAATCACATCCAGCACTTCTCTAGTCAAGCAGGCTGGAAGGACAGCTAGGATATATTATCTACGGTCAATCTTGACCAGAGGCCTCATCTCACTAATGCTCGAAAGATATCGCTACAAAATGGTTAACTGATAAGAATAAACACTGTCACATTATTGCACTTTGACCTCTGTGTTAAAAACAGATACACATGATGAATGTCGTTTACTGCACTTCAAATGTTGCAATTAAGACAACGGAGACAAAAGTACTCACTTGACTGTAATAGAAAACTCGCCAGGCGCACTTTCACTTCTTCTGACCAGAAATGTCCCATCAGGAAAATTTCCCTTCAACAGCTTCTGCTCTGCTTCACTGCGGGTAATATTTCCCATATACCATCTGGAGCCAAAAGCATGCAATGAGTTATTAGTATGCAAGATTTTTTTTTTTTGGGGGGGGGGGGGTAATTTTCTTTTTTTGAAGCGAGTCTGCTTCTGAATGGATCATTTTTCTTTGAATTGATGAAGTTTCTACTAAATAATCCATACGCTCAATGCATCTGCAAAATAATCATCAAATATAAAATACAAGTACCAGGTTGTGGATGTGAATAAACATAGTTTACAGAATCAAGTTTGCAACCAGTGAAAAAACATGATGCTTGTTGTATCAATATATGATACACAACTCCTCAAAATTTCAGTTCTTATCCAGAACTATCATGGCTCGTAATAAAGTAATATAAAATAAGGTCACTGCTGCTCTTCCATGGAACTGTTGTAGTGTTATAATAACTACTGTCAAGATGTGTATGTGTAACTATCACTTAAATCAGAAAGTGACAGAGCAAAAAAAAAAAAAAAAAAATTGCAATACAAGATTTGTTTCTGTCAGGACACATTTAAAAGTCACACTCACAGGTCAAAGTTCTGTGAGCAGTCAAATTATTATACTGAGACTAGTGAGAGAGAAGGCTCCACAAAGAGACAGAGAAAGACAGCGAGTCAATGATCACACAGTCCCTTCTTTTGCATGATGAGGTCCTGTAACTAATGTTAATAACAGGAAAAGAAAAAAATAGGATGCTCATTTTCACACTATTTTGTTTCATATCATTCTGGGCTTCAAAGCACAATCCTGACAAAGACTTACAAAGATGAACTTTCAGCTAGGGTCATGGTGTAACATCAAATGAACACATTAGACAAGTGTACCCTAAAACAGCAGGAACTGCATGCACATTAACAGCTTAAAAAATTGTTGCATAAAAAGACTGTACTCACTTATGGCTTTTCATTGTGATGTAATTGTTTGGTACATAGCCCTCTCGTCCATCCTGTTCCGCTCTGTACCAGTTCTTGTCATCTTCTTTGCTCAAAATCTGCGCATAGTTTGACAACAATAATATAAATGCTCTTAAAAGAAATGGGGAGGGGTGGCAGAGGAGCACTGAAGGGAGAGAGGAGAGAAGAAAGGCAGAATAAAAGAAACATGAAAAACCAGGAAGAAAGCAATATAACCAAGATACTGCACAATTTGTTATTATTACAAGCACTGAACTAATACTGAAACTGGGTAGTCATTTCTATTAATTGTATACTAATTTTTCCAGAGGATGGGTTTAGAAACAAAGGTTTCACACAGCACAGCATTCCATGATCATCAGTGCGAATGACCTGCAAACCACTCGTACTGACAATACATGTTTCAATGAATAAATGATTAGCAGGGTTAGATCTCTATGGAAAAAAAAACCCTGCTCAATTGATCCATACTGGATTGAGTCATTCTCTATCTTTGTAACTGATTCCACTTTGATGTCTGCTATAGCGGATGTCCTGCGCACACCCCTTTCTCTTTGTCATCAGCTATAGCGGATCCTGCATCAGCATATTTTCAGAGCCAATAACATGCCGAGTCATGAAAACTGAAGCATGCCATGTGATAGCCTCATTATCATAGAGTAACCTTTCACTGCTGCGTGTGCCACGTCGTGATTTGGTGGCTGACCACCGAGCTGTTTTTTTACACCAGTCCAGTCCTGTGTTTGAAGTCAGATGACAATGGAATCTCAGGCTTCAGCTAGTGGTGTTAGAAGCAGACAAGGAACACATGTTTACAGCTTACAGGAAGTTTTTAAACTTGTCCAAACTGAAGGATCAGACCTTGAAGATATCGAACAAGATAATGACAACAAATTTAGCCCATCTGAAGAGCATGAAAGTGCGCTGGAAAGTGAACATGGCGACGTTCAGAGAGAGAGAGAGAGAGAGGAGTGGGTGGAGTCAGTGACACAGAGAGTGAAGGTGACGTAGCTTAAGGCGATGCATATGCAAATGAACCACCGAAAAACCGGAGTGGGGAAGATTTTCGCCGATTCATGATGAGAGGCTGGCATGGAGATTTGTCTTTTTTCTTTCCTCATCAATGCCTCCATATACAGGCCAGCAAACACATGGACTGAAGTTACAAATCATGACCGACCATGCCCCCTTGGATTTTTTCCCCCCCCAGATCAGGTCCATGCTTTACACCAAGATATTTAGTCATTATTATTTACTTTGTCAGTGTATGTGTGTGTGTGTGTGTGTGTGTGTGTGTGTGTGTGTGTGTGTGTGTGTGTGTGTGTGTGTGGTGATGGTGGTGTGTGTGTGTGTGGAGTGTAATATGTGTGTGTGCGTGTGTGTGTGTACGTGTGTGTGTGCAACATATATGTGTGTAAATGTGTGTGTGTGTGTGTGTGTGTGTGTGTGTGTGTGTGTGCGTGTGGTGTGTGTGTGTGTGTGTTTCTTTTTCAACTCTGTTGAATGTAGATATGGACAAGTATGCTGAACTTGTCAAATTTTTCTTTTTTTACTGACAAGACGACTAAGT
This sequence comes from Conus ventricosus, assembly GCA_018398815.1. Classification (NCBI taxonomy): domain Eukaryota; kingdom Metazoa; phylum Mollusca; class Gastropoda; order Neogastropoda; family Conidae; genus Conus; species Conus ventricosus. Next base: position 31,844,554 of record CM031596.1, on the reverse strand, counting down.
AAACTTGAGATTTTGATTATGATCCGGTTGTTTGTCTGTTTTAAGTGCCATGGGTGTCCTACATGCCTCTGAATCGGGAAAACAAGGAAGTGGTGGAAGACGTTATTCTTTCATATCTTTACATTATCACTTATTCAGGCATCCATACTCCATGACAAGTACCAGAGAACTCAGGGTCTACTCAAAATGCCTCTAAAGAAATCCACTATCTTTGCTGGCAAAATCCGCATACGCGGTACCATGTTGGTGTTGCTGCTGTCCAGGCTGCTGCTCCACCTGCTGCCCAGCCTCTGGCTCATCCTCCTGCTCAGCCTCCAGCCCAGCCTTCTGCCCAACCTCCTGCCCATCCTTCTCTGCCTCCGGCCTAACCACCTGCCCAGCCTGCTGCCCAATCTGGCCCTTCTCGCCCTCCAACACAAGATCCCACACCACAGGGTCAACTTGGAGGTGGACATTTTTTTACCATCATCCTCTGACTCCAAGTGGAGAAACGAATTCCCAGAGGCAAGAAGTAAATCACTAATGTAAAGATATGAAAGAATAACTAAATGACGTCAAAGTGTACAACTGCGGCAGAGTGCAAACTGGTCTATAAAAAAGTGTGGCGTTACCCTATGTGACTGACAAGTTGTGCCAGGGAAAAGATGTCACATGCTTTCATATCTATCACACACACACAAAAAACTATGTCGATTATTAGAAGGTTGTGACCTGCTGGCAATGTGCAGACTACAGCTGTTGGCAAGGCCAATTCATGTTTTAGTAAACAACATATGATTGGTGTTTGTTTATTTTTGATACTGTATAAACTTTCAAGTAGTCATTGTGCACATGTATACTGCCAGCATTCTAAATGAGATTTGCATGGAAAAAGCCCCCCCCCCCCCCCCCCCCCCCCAATTTTTTTCAAGAACAAATGTTTCACACCTGTTTATATTTCCAACTAACCTCATCATGAAAGATACCCCATCTTCTTCCCACGACTGACAGAGTACTGTATAAGCAAGAGCTATGAAATTATGTACTTTATTTATACAGGTACACATTTATAATGTGTCAAAATTTTAAGAGTGTGTGTATACTCATTATATTTCTATGATTTTTTTTCCAATACTAAACAAATACCCAGCCTCATGAAGAATACTGAAAACACGAACTACAAAAACTCTGTCATATTTTATTGATTTTAGTTCTTTTGTTTAGCAAAGAAACTGTCAAGTAGCTATTTTTTACACTCTACTGGGTTGCTCAAAGTGATTTATGATGAAAATGGGCCTTCTTTCAACAACAGAGAAAATTTCACTTATATGCCTTTGTCACTGAATGTGAAAAATAACATCTTCTTCATCCAGCTACAAAAAGAGTATGGTATATGCTACAGCTTTGAAACTTTGTACTAACCCTGTTCGATCAAACAATAATCATGTGTCAAAATTACAAGTATACTGTTCAAAAAAAGAAACGCAACAAATGATATTTTGGAATACGATGCAATATTTACATATTCCCAACATGAATGATGTTGACAAATAGCAGAATTGATTCACCCGTTCCTCTGCCATGTCAGTGTACAAGTTCAGCGCATGCCGTGCGATAAACACGTGCTGGTGGGCTAAAATCTAGCGCTGTAAACTTTCGACTGTCGACGGATTTGCAGACGGGAAACTCAGGTGCAAAGCACAGAATACAATACTGACAACACCTCAATTGCAGGGTATAAAAGGGGTTTGGCTTCATTGAAAAATGAAACCAGAAACGAAAGGAAAGAAAGCCAAATCTGAATAGCCAACAACGAGAAAATGCGATAGGCCGGTTGCAGGCTGGACAGAGTCAAGCGGCTGTTGCCAGACATTTCAATGTGGCCAGAAGCACCATCAGTAGGCTTTGAAACCGGTTTGGAACGACGGGGTCAACAGCAGATCGACCTCGTTCAGGACGGCCAAGGTGCACAACCCGAGCCCAAGATCGCTACATTACACTCCGCCATGTTCGGGATCGTTTCCTGTGTGCCTCCTCTACAGCCCAGGCCATCCCTGGCCACAGACGTGTAAGCGGGCAAACCGTACGCAATCGTCTACATGCTGTTGGAATGAGGGCTCGAAGACCTGTCCGAGGACCCGTTATGACTCAGCGTCATCGCCAGGCACGACTTCAATGGTGCATGCAACATCTTCCCTGGGCTGTTCATCGTGAATGGAGACAGGTTTCATTCAGCAACGAATCACATTTCCTGCTGCAACGCCATGACCGGAGGAGGAGGGTCTATCGCAGAACGAATGAACGCTATGCACAGAACTGTGTTGATCAGGCACCTCCCCATGGTGGTGGAGGGGTAATGGTATGGGGAGCCATCAATTTCAGTGGCAGAAGCCCCCTGGTACTGGTCCAGGGACGACTTAATGCTCAGCGCTTCATTGCAGAAATCCTCCAGCCTCACGTTCTTCAACTCCTGGCTGCTCCTGGTTCCATATTCATGCATGACAATGCTCGGCCACACTCAGCCCGCTTAACACAACATTTCCTGGCTGCCAACAACGTCAATCTCCTTCCCTGGCCCTCTATGTCACCGGATTTAAACCCAATAGAGCACATTTGGGATGAGTTGGATCGCCGAGTCCGTGCCCGAGTTAATGCCCCTACAAATGAACAAGAGTTGTTCCAGGCTCTTCAGGAGGAGTGGGACACCATTCCACTGCGCGTCATCCGCAGTCTGCTGCGATCCCTGCCCATGCGACTTCAAGGTGTGATTGCTGCACAGGGAGGACACACACACTACTGACGTTCGAAAGGTGTGAGCTCTTCTGTAATGACTTTTTGGCACTGGTTTTTTCAACGCAAATCAGATAAGCCATTATGTTTCAATCATCTCCACTTTAACCGTGTTTTGCAGTTACCTGAAAATGTACAATGTTTTGAAAATAGTAAAGGCAGGTGACCAATTGCTGCTGTTGCGTTTCTTTTTTTGAACAGTATATTTTTGTTATGGTGTTATTTTTTTAAATGATTTTCAGCAAAATGTATACAAACGCCCAGTATACAGAAAATTGTTAATTTCATATTGGCCAGTGGGAAGCGAGTTAATGATGGGTCACTCATTACCTCTGAGAACAGTTCCTGGCAAATAATACCTTTGCTGAAAACATACTTTGCAGGACTGATTTTAAAGGGTTCTAATAATACAGAATGCATGATATTTATTCAATACAACACTATTTTCTTGCACGGTAAAAACATTTGCTTTTAGAAATGCACTGTTTACCACATTTATACACACACACACTCCTGGATAAGAAAGAGAGAGAAAGAGCGAGAGCGAACTTAACAAAGGTGCTTCATATATCCATAAACATTTGTGTGGACAACATGAAATTAATACTGATGAGGAAGCATGCCTGAGATCGCAAAGGCAAGTTGCCACCCGCTGCTGAGCAAGTCCTTGGCCTCAACATGTTAGTTATTTGCTTTATCTAAGCTGGTCGTTAGCATCAAACTTATCAAATTGTCTTAATGTGCATACTTCTACCTAGAGAATTAATTTTCGTGTGCACATGACAACGCAGTCTTGGAACCGCAAACTACTTACCAGCATAACCTACCACCCCCCCGGCCCTTCTCCTTTATCTCATATATATGAAACAAAACTTGCATAGCCTTCACTGCTGAATGCTTTAAAGATGTAATCTTGTACCTGATAATGCCGACTTTTAAATTGAACGTCCAGACTGTTCACTAGGCAGACACTGATCTCCTACTTGGTTTTATCTATTTGGAAGAACTGAAAAATAAGTTTTGAAAAGTACTGGTAGTCTCAGATTCTAGTGTGCGCTAGAAACTGAGCTACTGACCTCTGTGGAGCAAGGAAATTATGACAAGTTGTTCAGTTGTGATATGCTGAAATAATTTGGTAGCTTAGGCAATTGCACAGATATTTAGGATCTGGATAGTTCAGTTGGTACAGCAGCTGACTTGTATTCCTGGTGATCTTGGGGTTGTGGGTTTGGATCTCTGCTGGGCTGTTTCGGAACAGGAAGATTTTCCTCTTGGAGTTAAAACTGGTTCTGACACATTTCCAAGAAAAGGCCTTTGAATGGAGAGTTTCTATGAACCGCCAGTTCCATGTGTGAATGTACACATACCATCTTGCACACATATAAAATCCCCATCACCACCTTAAGTGGAAGAGAACACCAGTTTGGCCATAGGTATGAAAGACGTTTTACATAGCATGCAGACTGTGTGAAAAATCTGAAGAACGAAGGAAGAAAATTAGGTGAGCGATATTGACTGAATGACACAGGGCAGCATGCAGCTCTTCGAGCAACATTATCCAGATAGACAGCCGATTATGTAAATGAGAATGTGAATTGTAAAGCACTTACTGACTTAGGGCTGGGTATTTAATTATCATGGGTAGGCACTACATAAGTAATAATAATAATAACAGCCTGGTTTTGATTGTTAGGTGACATAAAATAGTCTGTTTTCCTTTTCACTATGAGAATGAATGATACATGTAGATGAGAAACTTTGTTTCCTTCAGAACACTGACCAAACAGGAGCACTATAAAAACAAACAAAACTTGTCAACATACTTTAAACACACAGACTATTCAAACCAGTCAGAAGTGGAATTAAAAAGAGACTGGTAACTCATCCTCAACGTTACACAAACAAATGGCTATTTCAAACTTAAACTGACAACTACAATTACTACAAAGCCTCTTCAAATAACATAAATTGTCGAACAAGCCTGCACTCTCTGACTTTGAAATGTGGTTAAAATGAAATTAAACTGTGTGATGGGTATGAAAAACTGAGACGAGTTTGGGTTGTAGTATGGCCCTGTGGCCCACCACCACCCCCACTTCCTTCTACTCCTTCAGCCAATTCTTGTCTGAACCGGATATGATTTTATTTTGCATCACGCAGTTTCAAAATCAAATAAGGAACAAAACCTAAGTAAAATCTGCTCGTCATATGATCAACCCACAATGACATGACTTGAAATCTGAATCCAACGAATTGCAGGATCATATACATCGATTCCATTGTTGGAAGACGACTAAGTTGAACAACATCAGTGATAAACCCTTAAATTCACATGAATATCTTGCAAATAGCTAAAGCCCCAGTAAGATGCTCATCGATATCAACATCCGGTCTGGCAGACACCGTAATAAACACTGCGTAATAATGTAAACACATTAAGTTCAGACACACCTCTGAGACATTGGAATGGAATGAAACAAAACACAAGGTTCTGTCTGACATGAACAGCCAGTCTGGCAATGCGCTGTGTTTCCATGTGGATTTCTCTATTCCATAAACAAATAGACAGCGTTTTGTTTCACTCATGTTACAATACTATACCTTTAGTATACTTCCTTTCTTGAAACTGAGCTCGTCCTCAGCTGTAGCGGTGAAGTCGTGTTTAGCAATAGCCTCCATCTTGAAATGTTCTTCTACTGTCCATAAATGAGCATATTAGTACGCCTCGGAATGCCTTAGATTAAAAATTGAAGCAGAAAATTTTAAGTGTGATCTTTCCGACTTCACACTTAGTGTTGTATGCAATTTTACAACATTCAAAATGCACTTTCTTGTCCTGTTCTGACAAAGAATACAAATGGACACAAAACTATATGCTTCTGGCGGATGTAGCTGTCTCATGAGAATGACACACTGACTGAGAAATTGTGGCACAAAGGAAACGGGATATGCGGTGACGTTTGCTAAGAAGTCCCAACCCACATTATGTCACCAGAGGCGAATATCATACCGGCTTTCTGCAAAGGGCATCTTTGTGCAATGACGTGCTTTAATAATGTGAAATTGTCAGCTGAAGGCGAGTGATTCATTTCGGATCAATATACTTATCTTCTGTTTCATGTTCACAGGAATCCAATGAAACTGTTAAAAAAAAAATATTGAAGAAGAAGAATTATTGAAGAAGAAGAAAGATTGAAAGAAGGAGTAGCCTACGATATAGCTACATGCTATGTTACCAGAGGCGAATCTTCATACAGAAAAGGAAAAAAAAAAAAATAAAGTGAATGATCGACTGGGTTGCTGAGGCATAGGCCTATGTGAATCGCTGCACATGGAACTGGCAGCACACGCCTATCACCTATTCCACAGAATACCACATGAATATCAGCTGGTGTGGGCTAGACTATGTAATAGTCTTCATCTGCTGTGGATTGAGTTGTTCTATGCATGCACACACTGACATGTACACACCGATACGCACATGTGCACGCGCACATAGGCCTACACACACACTGACTGACTGAAACCCGTTTATTGTCAGTTTAACTCATGGTTGTAGGCCTACTGACCCCCCCCCCCCCCACACACACACACACACACAAACGCACGCACGCACACACGCACGCGCTCGCGCGCGCGCGCACACACACACACACACGCACACACACAAACACACACACACACAACGCACACACACAAACACACACACACACACACACACACACACACACACACACACCACACACACACACACACATACACACACACACACACACACACACACACACACACACACACACACACACACACACACACACACACCAAAAGAAAATCTATTGAATAAAGTAATAAAGCACAGGTAAACGAGTAATGTTTTAGCTTGGTGGAATTTTGCGGCTGTTAGATCTAGAAGACTTCACAGAAGCTTACACAACACCTGTTCAGAGGCCACTCATTACTTTGAGATCGAGTCACGCCCCCATCCCCACCCTCACCCACCCCTTTTTTTCATGTGTCCCCTCGTCTCCTTCTACTCTCGCGTGCTTATTTCCTCTAAACAGCATCATAACATGTAGGCCTAACAGCCCCTCGACCGACCATTTCTGACACCGCGCGCTTTTTCGCACCTCAGAGCACCAGTCTCCAGGGCCACGCCCCTCATGCTGGTACATGACTAACAATATCCCATACTTGTTTGGGACTCTCAGCCGAGCATCTCAGCCTCCTAGGCACGGTAAGAGAGATGAGGGTGAGACTGAGAGGAGGGATGGGGGGCGAAGGGAGAGGGAAGGAGGGAGGAGGGAATTTTAAGTCCATCTTTCCTCTCCCATTTTGCCTCGACCCCCTAACCCCACCCCCACTCCCATACCATCCTTCCCTCTATGATTGCATATGATGTGACGCTCGTCAGTATTATATTTAGCTTTAACGAGAATAAACTTTTGTTGCTACACTCCAACCCCCACCCTCAGCCGGCCTCATTCCCTGCCCTGGACTGACAAAATGACTCGCCCGGCATAGAAAAAAAGAAGGTGGGGGGGGGGGGGGGGGGGGGCGAGATTACTGTGCGGTGAATGACAGAATAAACAAAATAGAAATAAACAAATTATAAAAGAAACACTTCGCGTTTCGACCTTTCTTGTCTTCTGCAGGCAAGACAAAAAACATTCAAGACAACGAAAACGAAGGACGAACAGTCATTTACCTCCTCAAATGTTGGGGCGTAAACAAGATATGGAACTGAAACGAGGCTGCTGAGAGGGGAGGGGAAGAAGAAGAAGAAGGAGATGACGAAGACGAAGACGAAGAAGAAGCAGAAGCAGAAGCAGAATACTGGGCAAGCTTTTGCATACTGTCTTTGATGACACCCGGACCACATCACAGGAATTAACGTCAGTGACAATGACACCCTAACAGTAACTGAAAAAATGTTTGATAGAATTCGCATTTGGATGTCATTAGAATGGGACAAAGCTCCCCCCCCCACCCCCATCCCTCCCCTATGTCCCACCTCTTTCTCATCCCACCCCTTCTCTCCCTGTCTCCTCTCAGTCATTTTACACATGGATGCTTTCTGTTTGTTTCTGTCGATATCGTTGCCCTTTATTTGTATAACTATTTTGTTGTAGCCATCGCAGACACGCCCTACGTGTACATTAAGCATATTCTGACTTGTATTTACATTGAAGTAAAAAGGTGGTTTCTTTTTGGAAGAAAATATCTGTGTGTTTTTCCCAGACATGTCGAGGGGGAAATTATGATAATGAGATTCTTACTTACGAAAATTGAAAAAAAAAAAAAAAAAAGCAGTAAAAAAGTGCAGTTCGCTAACTTGTTTATAACTGACCCAGACTGCTGTGGAGGCCTACCGGGGCTGAATGATAATGACAACGAGAACGACGACGACGACGATGCTGCCGCCGCTGCTGCTGCTGCTGCTGCTGCTGCTGCTGATGATGATGATAATGAATAAAAGAAAGTATTCAGTTCTCCCGGCTAACTTACATCTCGTTTAAATGGTAATGATAATGATGATGATAACAATAATAATGACAAGAAGAAGAGTAAGATAAATGAATAATGATGATGATGATGATGATGATGATGATGATGATGATGTGATGATGAACAGAAAGCATTCAGTTCTCCTGTTTAACTTGTATTTCGTTCAAACAGTAATATAACTACTGCTACTACTACTAATTACAATAACCACCACAACAGCAATAATAATGATGATAATAATACTAATGATGATAATAACAACAATAGTAATAATATTAATAACAATGATGATGATGATGATGATGATGATGACGACGACGACGACGATGTTGCTGCTGCTGCTGATGACGATGATGATCTTCCTAAGCCCCGGCCGTCACGAGCTCCATGGCGAGCATTCCCGGCAGATTACTGTGAAAGAATTTTCCGGAAATTCCTCAGGCTGTCGTCTGCACGGGACCAGATATAGGTATGCCATTTCCGCTGCTTATGACAAATGACGTCTCTCATATTTCAGTGTGTGTGTGTGTGTGTGTGTGTGTGTGTGTGTGTGTGTGTGTGTGTGTGTGAAGTCAAGTCAAACAAGCTGTCAAGTTGGGTTTTTCTTCTTTTTCTTTTCTTTTCTTCTCTCTTCTTTCTTTTCTTTCTTTCTTTCTTTCTTTCTTTTTTCACATCTTGCCCTCATAGAAAGAAAGAAAGAAATATAGCATACAACGAAGAAAATTATAACATTTTCAAAAGCACACAATTTTTACCTTACAAATATGTACATTACTCTTATTGTCACAAAAAACAGCCAAACTATTGTTGGAATGTCAATTTTAAATGCAATTGGAGAGAGAGAGAGAGAGAGAGAGAGAGAGAGAGAGAGAGGAGTGAGAGAGAGAGAGAGAGAGAGAGAGAGAGGAGAGAGAGAGAGAGAGTTATTTGTTGCGTAGAATTGCCATTAGATGCTTTTTTAAATGCCTGATTCGAGGAACGTGATTTTAAAGAGGAAGGCAAATTATAACTCGACCCCTCCAGAGTATACAAAATTTGATTTATAAATATTACTTCGGGGTCTAGGAAAAGACACTTTATGTGTATGCCTATTTCTATTGATGGCAAAGTATTTGTGTGTGTTTTTGTGTGTGATTTTCTTCGGAGCTGATCAATACATTATACTGCACATGCGTGAGCGTTTGTTGAAGTAGAGTCTGTCTTTAAATGGAAGAACATTTAAAGTTCTGTAATCACTCCAGGTGTGTGTGTGTGTGTG
>CM031596.1:31824873-31829022 GCA_018398815.1 Conus ventricosus | reverse complement strand
TGACCCACTGACATGGACAGTGTCACGATAACATGCTGGTACCTCTAACTGAGTTGTCACCTTACCTGTCTTCCCCTTGTAAACGACTCGGTACAACAACCCCCTTTCACCAAAAATTTCTTGTCACACCACCTCTAACCACCTTTTTTCTCTCCACCTCTTGCCAACTCCCAAGACTCACGTACTGAAGGGTCTTGTATCTGCGCTGCCCTAAACTCATCAGGCGACACATCTATGCCTGACTCCTGCTGGAACCCACTAACGGTTTATCAACCTTTTCCTTCTTCTTGCTCCGTGTTTGAATGCTGCCCTGTAGCCAGTCACAAACTCAGGATCCCTCCCCTGGCTCCTTCACCTGGAATATTTCCAATGATCAAATTCATAAAGGGGTTTCTTCCATCCACCAGCGCAAGACACTCGCTGAGAAGTAAGGGTACGGTACTTCTATCTTATCAACTGGAACTCCTACACAGTGCCATCGATTAGAGTACAGGTCTGGAAATGCCCTGGTCAAAATCCCTCCTCGACCACGATGTTCTTACTACACCACATGAACAACGTGTCCCCATAACACTATCACACCCTCTGCAGCCCATCCACCCTTCTTCCACTGGTAATGAACCACTCAAGGCCATAGTGCCACTCCTCCCAGACACTGTACTGCTGTCCAGCTCTAGCCATAGCCGCACTCTAACCCTCATCAGATGATCCTATTGGTTCCACTGCAGTCGTTTTCCCCTGCGACCCTTTATCACCCTTTCAAGGCTGCTGCCTTCTGGAACCTCATGCGACAATCCCTCGCCACATGTCCCTTCTTACAAAAGAACTACACCTATTGCAATCCATGACACTTCTCTCCTTTCTGCCCCCACCACTGGTTTGCAGACTTTGCAGAAAACTCCCCAATCTCCTTGCACTCTTCCACAGCCTGGGCCTGCACCTGCTTCTCCTGCACCTTAGTGCCCAAACGTTCCTCCCTATACACTCTGCAACTTCAGCAACGTCCCTGCTGTCTCTGCTGTCTCTCTTTCCAAATGTATAAAAAACTCTGAGGACTGCACCTGACCAAATCTGTTCTTTCGATAACCAGCTCTTTCAATTCAGCGTACTCCTTTCTCGTACCACTCAACTCTAATAACCACTTCTCAAAATAGTGATCTAGACTTGCACCAAACTGAGTGAACGTTTCACCTGCTTGTATTCTACAGATCGAAAATTTCTTTCTAAACCCTCCTCTGAGATCAAAACCCTTCATCAAAGACCCTTCACAGCACCACAACAATTGTTGGTCACATATAAGCCTGGTAACGCAGTGAAAATCTGTAATGCTTCCCGTCAATAGCGCAGACAAAATGACTGCCCACTTCTTCTGAAGGCCAAACCTGACTATTAGCAAACGTTTCAAACGACTGATGTACGCATCATCGAATCTGTTTTCCTTCAGAGAAGTTTTGGTAACTTTAGGTCGGTGGGCATAACAGCCACAAAGGTCACTGAACTGAACTAACCATCCCGGTGGTCTCCCTCTGTATCTCACTCATCTTCAACTCGAATTGAAACCTTATCTTTCTGTTTCCTGCGTTAATCTTTTCAGTTCCTGCCGATTGCGCTAGCCCTGAATATTGTTAGCCCATGAATCCTTAATCTCTTCAGTTACCTGCTTTCTATTAGCCTGATTATCGTTAGCCTGAATCCCTTAATCTTTCTGTTTCCTGCATTTCACTGCGACACGGGGACTTCTCTCCGCTCGCATCATCTCTTTCCATCTTTTGTTGGGTATCAACGAATTGCACGCAACTCTTCCTCCCGATAGCCTAAATCACGAGCGACGCTCACAAGTTGTCAAAAGAGGGTGTTCTTTCGACCGCCATAAATATCCTTTTCTCTTTTTTTTTTTTTGAACAAATTTTATTACTAACGACAGCCCAACTGTGTTACCGACATGAGTGACGTGATAGCACAATCCTATAAGATATATTACCTTGGACAACTAATTAGTTTTTAAAATACTGCCTAGCCTGACCCAACGATGAGAGCGAATTATAGGGCAAAATTTTCTGTGCGCAATAAGTACTCTGGGGCTGAAATGCCAAGCTAGTATTAACGATCTTGGAAGCAATGCAAGCCTAGTATTTAACTACTTGGGAACATACATAGACACTACCTTGTCTAGATTACAGTACTTAATCCCACCCAGCCCACCCAGCTTCCTCTCTTAGAAGTTAACAATTAAATAAATGGGGGCCAGAATATCCAGGCAGGCCTCGCAATAAATTGTCAACCACATGGAATGTCAGTGGAGAAGCTTAGCGCACAGCCCAAACACACTCAATGCTTGCTTACAATCTCATTCATATATCATGCATTCGTCAAATCAAACCACTAGAAAGTCTATAACTTTACTACACATAATCATGGAAGAAAACATCATGCGCATGAGTCAAACAAAATAAAACATCTCTCTTATCCTTAACTTTCCCAAAACCATTCTCTAAATCATCATAACTAACCCGGGTATAAATAGAATTCTACTTATACCTGGTCAGGTAATAGGGTGATCTAAAACTATATTACGAATCACTGGTCTTTCCTTTCTCTTTTTTTTCCTTTTCTTTTCACTGTCACTTTCCCAAACACCAGTCACGACACATCTGCTGCATGTCAGGTTGAGGACTGCTGGCACTGGTCAGTTTGTAACTGCTGGCACTGGTCAGGTAGTAGACCAGCTGCACTGGTCAGGTAGACCGCTGGCGCTGGTCAGGTTCTGCTTGATGAAATGGACGCTGCCAGGTATGAGGTCGAACCACGGATCAGTCGAACCAGTGACTACCAGACATCGATCTGTTCTCCTTTCTTTCTTCTGCATTACCGCGCATTGCACTCTCACTCTCTCTCTTCTAGTCTGCCTCTAATCAAATGGACATGGTTGATTTTCTTTCTTTTCCTTTTACATTTTTTTTCCTCTCATAAGTTAGCAACTCTCTCTCTCGAAATCTCTCCTTAGTCCTTCCTGCACACTCTATCTGGTGCTAATGCTTCAACTCGGTTCTCTCACTCCTCTCTCATCTCTCTGCACCTTCTCTCAGTGCAGAGTCTACTCCCCGAAACCTCTCTCCTGTCTCTTCATCGTCTTCTTTCCACTCCTCTCTTCTTATCCCCGTTCCAAACAGTCAAAGGGTGAGTACCATTGGTCAAATTTTTCCCGCCTTGTACCTAACCGAGTACCTCCCCGTCAAATACCATTGGCCTACAAATCGTCAAAGTCACATCTAACCGCCTTGCTCTCTTGGAGGTCATGGTACCAAGTTTAAAAAATAGCTTGATTTCACCCCCACCACACAATACCTTCCCCCTCTACATCAACACGGCGACGTCCAGGCTTTAACTGTCGCCTGGTCATGCAAATGCGGCTCAGACTACCCAGGCGCTGAGACCCGTCTGCCAGACCTATTGAAACCGTCCTGCAAGCCACATCATCTGTCTGCGTAATGATGCTGTCTCCGTGAAGACAAAAAATAACCTAAACGCCGTGCCTATTCTGACGCGACACCTGAAGTCGTCTGCCTAAAACCAATGTTAGGTTTGGACTATGTCCAATTGAACTGGCAGGCGACTGACCACGAATTCGTTTTTTCTATTTTGACCGTACAAACAACATCATCGTCGGTCATCATCATCATCATCATCATCGTCGTCATCATCATCATCATCATCATCATCCCAACATTACATCATCCAACATCCTCACATCATCCATCATCATCATCATCATCGTCATCATCATCTATCATCGTCATCAACATCATCATCATCATCATCAACATCAACCGATCGCGTCCGTCGTTCGTCGTCGTCCGTCGTCGTTATCATATCATCATCATAATCGTTAATATCTTATCATGGCCATCATAATCACTATTACTACTGCTATGGGTAGCAAAATGTAGTCAAAATCGTCATTATGTTCGTCACTCAGGAGGATTTTAATAAAAATGAATAAGTGAAGGTCCATCCGTTAAAAAAAAAAACCCACACAGACAATGCATGGTGAGTATGAGTCAGTTTCAGAAGAAAAAAAATGACAGTGGGTGAACATAGGAGGATGGGGGCCCCACTGTTTAAAAAAAAAAGTAAAAAAAAGAAGAAAAA
>CM031596.1:31804873-31812373 GCA_018398815.1 Conus ventricosus | reverse complement strand
AAATAAGAAGCCCAAAGAAACAAAAACAGAGGTTTGTTATCTGTCGCTCCTATGAACATCTCTCTCTCTCTTCTCTCTCTCTCTCTCTCTCTCTCTCTCTCTCTCTCTCTCTCTCGCGCTCTCTCTCTCTCTCTCGCTCTCTCTCTCGCTCGCTCTCTCTCTCCCTCTTGCTCTCTCTCTCTCGCTCTCTCTCTCCTCTTGCTCTCTCTCTCTCGCTCTCTCTCTCCCTCGTTCTCTCTCACTCTCGCTCGCTCTATCTCTCTCTCTCTCTCTCGCTCTCTCTCTCTCTCTCTCTCTCTCTCTCTCTCTCTCTCGCTCGCTCCCTCTCTCTCTCTCTCTCTCTCTCTCTCTCTCTCTCTCTCTCTCTCTCTTCTCTCTCTCGCTGGCTCTGTGTGCGTGCGTGCGTGCGTGCGTGCGTGCGTGCGTGCGTGCGTGCGTGCGTGTGTGTGTGTGTGTGCGTGTGTGTGTGTGTGTGTGTATGTGTGTGTGTGTGTGTGTGTGTGTGTGTGTGTGTGTGTGTGTGAAAATTACAGATGCATTACCTCTAGCGAGAACCACCACCACGTGACATAACTGTTGGATGGTGATTAATGTTGCAGGCTCCATCCTGGACAAGCTGGGGCTACCCATCACTGCCGAAACCTGGTTCCGCCACGCCACCAAGCACGCTTCACCAGGAGATAACAGCGCCGCCATCTTGTTCCAGAAAACCCGCGCCAAACGCCTGTACGCGCCCTTGACCCAAGACACTCCCGTGGAGGTGACGTTCACCTCTCAGGGGAGAGCAATCCACACGACGCGAGCCATCAAGAAAGGGGAGGTCATCTTCGCTGACAAACCCGTCTTGCTGGCGCAGACGTTGGCCTCTTTGAGGTTCGTCAGCTGCGCCAACTGTGTCAAGAGCCTCATCCGTCCCGAGAACGTCTTCACGAAAGAAGAACTGCAGGACAAGCGGTTGGCCAAGGCCCTGAAGAAGTACTGGCCAATCCACGACCGCTTCCCCTGCGCCTGCGGCCACGAGGTGTACTGCAGCGCCAGCTGTAAGGACGAAGCGTGGGACAACTACCACCGGCTGATCTGCCCGGAGAAGAACCCAGCCGTGACAAAGCTGTACGAGGTGTGCGCCTCTTTCAACCAGCTGACCTCCACCAACTTGTCGGCCTTCGAGGGCTGGTGGGCGGCGTCCTACAGCCCCGTCCTGATGGCGAAGCTGTGGGCTCAGATCGTCTGCAACGCCTGTCGCCTGGCCAGGGACAAGGGAAGGGCTGGGGGTCCTTCTCCTCAGGACTGGGCCTTGGCCAGGGCGCCGTACCGCCGGTGACATAAATATTTCAACCCCACCCCTCTCCTCTGCGTTTGTCACTCTGCCTGCATGATGTGGCGATGAGGCCGTCAGGTTTACGCCTTTTTACCTCCTTCTTTGTCTGCTTGTTTGGGAGACCAAAAAAGAAGAAGAAATGTTGTGGTTATGGTAACAGCCCCCCCTCCCTCCCCGTCTCTGCCCCCTCCTCCGCGGTCCCTCACTCCTCCGTCCCCTTCTTGACATTAGTGTTATGGCAAAATGCACCTTTTTTCCCACCGTTGTTCAAAAGGAAACTAAACTCCTGGAGGGGATCGCATGGAAATTGCCATTTCTCCTGGAATTCAGTGGCTTATACGGATGGTCGGACAGCAATCAGTTTGTGCTGTACAATTACAGTATTTTTAACTGTCGAGAGGAAAATCTAAGGTTAGCAGAAAAAGAAATAGTCGGTCGGGTTAACGTAACCACAACAATGTTGAGGGGAGTAGGGAGGGGGGGGGGGGGGGGGGGGGGAGGAGGGGGAGGGGATGTAACTTGTTTTTGTCTTCACAGCCTCCTCTCACCCCCACCTCATCCTCCTTCTCCTTCCATGTTTTACCCATGGTCATCGTTTTGAAGTGGGTCCCTATTTTTTTTTTCTTCTTCAAATGATGGATTGTTGCTGTTATCATAGTCACTCCATGTTGACGGACTTAGTGCAGCGAAGTGTGCTTCACCGACCACTAGGTGACATAGTGGGAATCTGTGTGGCAGAATATCCAGTCTTGGATATTCTGTAGTCTGTTATCGCTGCGAGGAGGACGCTGTCTGGTAACCATGACAACAGCCCAGGTACCGCTCACTTGATCCATATAAGGGACAGCCCGCGACCCAAGTTTGGGAAATGCACCAGCCGCCGTGGCGAAGTGGTTAGCGTCGCGGACTCCCGGCTGGGAGGTCGTGGGTTCGAATCCCATCAGAAGTCATGTGGGTTTTTCTGCCCCGACCGGCTCTTACCCAGAGTTGAGTTGCTGCGACTCAGTTGGGAAGACTGGAACCACACAGTCGAGTTTCATCCACTTAATGGACGCGTTTCTGAGAGTGTTGCTCAAATTTCCTGACCAACACTGAAGGTGCCAGTATCTCTCGGGCCTGGTTGACGCCGGTATGTATTATGAAAGGAAGCGTAGAGTACAGCCCTGTCATGTAGTCTCAGACCGAAATGGAAATCCGTAGCATCATCTTAATCATCCTCATTCTCATCGATCAGCATTTAAAAAAAAAAGTGTCCCAAATTCTGTGGCCCTTCATGCCCTGCTCTCATTGTGACCTCAGTTTCGAGGTCCTCTCCACGTCTGTGGCCTTGGTTTGGTTCCGTCGGGGTCACCGGTATCGGCGAGTCCATGGAGGTGTCGTTGGACGGACGTGGTGGCGCCCTTCGGAGGGGGAGCTCACTCACGCCGGCTCCGCGACTAAGCAATTATTGTCGTCAGTAGGGGACTTAGTAGGTGGTGTCCTGCGTATGTTAGATCAGAACAGGCGCCACTGAACACCACCGAAATGACTCGGCAGCAGTGCAGTGTCTCCTCCGGTGGGTTGCCTCTTGACGACTTGACATTGACTGCTCCCTGTGGATTGCCGGTGCCGGGGCTGTGGCGGGGCCGACCGGGCTGTGGCTGAAGACGGGGTGTCGGAATGAGCGGCGTGGGTGCACTGCCTCTTAGGTGGCGCAGAGGTTGGGACAGCAACAAAAAAAAAAAAAAAAAAAAAGTTTGGGAAATGCGTTTGCTACCGACAGCCGACACCTTCCAACCTGGCTTTGTAGGACTGACTGGGACTCGGCTTATGACAAAGCCCCGTTCCCACAGTTCAGGCGTGTTTTGTTGGCAGCACTGTCAAAGACCACTTGTTTCCTCCTCGTCTGGTAGGCTGATCACACACACCACACACACACACACACACACACACACACACACACACACACACACACACACACACACACACACAGATTCTCTGTCTAGCTGTCTGTCTGTTTGTCTCTCTCTCTGTCTCTCTCTCTCTGTCTCTCCACCATCTGTCTCTGTTCATCTGTCTGTCTCTGCCTCTCACTGACTCTCTCCCTCACACACACACGCACCCCCCCCCCCTCCACACACACACACGCATACACGCACACATACATACATACATACAGACAGACAGACACACAAACACACACTCTCTCTCTCTCTCTCAAACACACACACACACACACATGCACACACGCACGCGCGCGCACATACAAGAACGCACGCATACGCGCGCGCACACACACACACACACACACACACACACACACACACACACACACACACACACACACACACACACACACACACACGCACGCACGCATGCACGCACGCACGGACACACGCACACACACACACACACACACACACACACACAGCACGCATGCACGCACGCACGGACACACACACACACGCACACACACACACACACACACACACACACACACACACACACACACACACACACACAGACACACACACCGGATTGGCACAGTTGATCGTAACTGTCCCCTGGAAACTGTTTTCAGTGTAACCAAAGACTCCTTTCTAGGCTGAACAGACATATCAACAGCATGGAAATATGCCCCATGATTCTGACACTCTGTGTGCCTCGTCTTCAAGTCTTGAATGTTTTCTGAAAGAGCATGAAGAAACTCTGGAGAGAGCTTGACAGCAGAGGGTCTTCAGAGAAGAAACTCCACTCAGACAACTGTTTCGACTCTGAACTCCTTACATTCTAAGGGAGCTGGGCTGCATCAAGGTCATGACTCCTGACAGATTGTTTTCCTCTGAAGTGTCCAGAATTCGAATTAGCAACTTCTGGATCGGTGGACATCTCAAGGCGACGCCATTTTGAAGCGGATGTGTTACCCAAATCGCCATCTGACATCTGTTCCAACTCGGGGAAATATAACTTTTTAAGCTTTCTCAAGCTGACATTTGTTTTAACTCGACATGGTCCAGCAGGAACTCTTTTAGCTGCTCTGTCATTGCCTATAAGGTTCTAGTCTTCTTCTTATCAGAAATTCCGATCTATTCTATGAGACCATAAGGTGATGAGCCAACAAACCTTGTTTCTACTTCTTAGGCGAGGACTTTGGCTTGGAAGACAGATTCTCTCAAGCTGCTTGCTAGAATTTTCAGTTTTATTGATGTGGCTTGCTCCATTCTGCTTTCCTGTGGTACGGTGACTTCAATCAGGCTTAATTGCTGAAACAGTCTACCCACGCTGGAGCTAGGTTCTAATGAAATTATAACCAATGTTAATAACCAGTTACCACTGTCTTACTGGTGTTGGGACCATACAACAAAAAACAGTATCGATATTATACAAGTAGCCTATTTACGTTCATAGGAGTATGATGTGCAGTTTACCGCCTGCCTTACTGACAAACGTCATGGAACTCGACTGTATGACATCTTCATGATCAGCTGTATTGCCAGTCACCCAGTGTGTACTGTACACGTGTATGGGGGAGGGGATGGGTGGGAACAGGGAGGAGGGAATGGGGATGGGGGTGTGGGGGACTCCAAAATAGTATTTTACCATATATTTGTGCACAAGATGTGGTTTCTTCTTCTTCCTCAGGCCGCGGTAAACTAGTACTCCGGTGTTGTGTGCGAAGTCCGTCCCTGCCTCAGCAAAGTTGCTGGTCCTTACCGCTTCTCCCTCAGGTCCGCTGTACTGGTCACACGAGGGGTATCAAAAGTGGGACAGGATCGCAGAATGTGGGCGGGCGTCTGTGGACCAGTGCCAAATGGACACTTATTTGAGTGAAATACAGCTGTATCGCTCGGAAAAGTGCTGAAAATGTCTTTTTCTCAGCCCGAAATTGGTGAACTGCAGCACCCTTTCCATCTGATAGATGCAGTCCTCCTCAGGTCCTGTCTGCAGACGCTGTCTCCGTGTGTTTTTGAAGAGGCTTTCACAAATGGTCTTGACTTCTCTTCATGATATTTGGTGGGCAGTTCGTCCCTGCTTGCTGCTTTGCTTGGAGAGTTTGTCAGCTTTCTGGCTTTCTGGCTCCCCTTAACCTTTCCCGTACTCCGTGGGTGTGAAATCACTCAGACACGTGTTTTTTGCTCTGTAACTCTAGTAATTTTGAAGCCACTTCCACTTAATTTCATGACTTTGTCCCTAATATATTACACTACATATCAACTGAAAATTATTTTGTTTTATACATAAACAAAGAAATAATTAAACAATTAATGTCCCAGTACGTCGTGGGTGTGAGAACACCCATACTACCAAAGAATAAACCTTGCACGCCGTACGCCGTGGGTGTGGGACCACCCATACTTACAAAGCTTGCGCACCACACGCTATGGGTGTGACGTCACGCGTGCTTGCTACAGAGAGATAAGAGTCGCGTTGGTAAGAAATTCCTTGCGGCTTTCTTCCTGAGCGGGGCGCGTACTGCCAAGTGTGAGCAATGTACGTCATAATCAAAATGATGCAAAGTAACATTACGTATTTAAAAAAAAAAAAAAAACACGTAGGCCTTGGCATGTTGCACATTTTAGGAAACGTCATACTGACAGAGGATCAAGTATTTCTAATGTTTTACCAATACACACACACGCTATATAGCATAGCTCATATATATATATATATATATATATATATATATATATATATATATATATATATATATATATATATATATATATATATATATATATATATATATATATATGTCTTTCCATGCATGCACATACACACACACTTCCTCTCTCTCTCTCTGTTTCTCTTTCTCTCTCGCACAAACATGCAATAATGCTCACATGCACACACACAGATAAACGCACATTCATGCGGCCGCCCGTGCACAGTTATTCACTGAGAAACAACAACAACGAACAACCGTTTGACGCAAGTAGCAAGACTCATCTCGTAGAAGTCAAATTTGCATGACGTACGGCAAGGTCTTACTTCCTCGAGAAAAACCATGGGTTACTGTACACCCACGGCGTACGGCGAGGGGTTAGTTCCTACACAAAAACCATGGGTTACTGTACACCCACGGCGTACGGCGAGGGGTTAGCTCCTATACAAAAACCATGGGTTACTGTACACCCACGGCGTACGGCGAGGGGTTATTCCTTCTTAGAAAGCATGGGTTTCTGCACACCCACGAAGTACAGCGCACAAAATTTTAGGCGACGTACGGGAAAGGTTAACACCTCAGTGGGAGGAGATCCATTACGACACCTGGAAAGAAAATGAACTTTGGCCAGTGGTCTTTATCTGTGACGTAAGGCAACTGGCAATAGCGACGGGCCTGCAATGACGGTATGTGTGACGTAAGGTAACTGGCAATAGCGACGGGCCTGCAATGACGGTATGTGTGACGTAAGGTAACTGGCAATAGCGACGGGGCTGGAATGACGGTATGTGTGACGTAAGGTAACTGGCAATAGCGACGGGCCTGCAATGACGGTATGTGTGACGTAAGATAACTGGCAACAGCGACGGGCCTGCAATGACGGTATCTGTGACGCAATGTAGAGTGGGGAAGGAAAGGGGACATTGTTCATCCCCAGTGGCCTTTGATGTAAACGTTTGGGTTTAAACAAAGACCGACAGACAGACAGGGTGGGTAAAGATCGGAACAAATGACATAAAAAGCTGATAAGGCGAGAGAGAGAGAGAGAGAGAAGAGAGAAGAGAGAGAGAGAGAGAGAGAGAGAGAGAGAAGGATGGCAGCGGATGGACAAGGAAGGAGGGGATGGGAATGGATGCCAGCTTGTCACAAAAATGAAATTTAAAATCAGGCAGGGAATAATTAACGGTAAATAATGAACAAGTAGGGCAACCTTTTCTCCCATGATGAGGCAATCACATCCCCCATCAAACGTATGGGGTTATGGCCTTGTAATTATCTCATTACGGGAGCGCGAGTTACTCAACTTGTTCGTAATTTGCTCGTCAGTAATGATGTTCTGAAGACAGTCGCCCCACAAAGACCAGGCTTATGTGGTTCCGGAGTAATCCTGTCTGACTGTATCTAACTGTGTCATCTTCCGCTACAGGTTCATCGCTTATGGCGCGAGTACCAAGACTGACGTCTTTCCCAAAATGCTCGAGCTGATGTCAGAAATTTTCCGTGACCTTGGAGACGGCCTCAGTTACGCCATCACCAAAGA
>CM031596.1:31792373-31799873 GCA_018398815.1 Conus ventricosus | reverse complement strand
CGCTGAACACCACCGAAATAACTCTGCTGCAGTGCAGTGTCTCCTCTGGTGGGTTACTTTGACATTGACTGATCCCCGTGGATTACTGGTTCCGGGGTTGTGGCGGGACACACTGAGGTAGTGGCTGTGGACGGGGAGCCGGACTCAGCGGCGTTGGGATTACGTCAGGAAAGTGGCACCACAGATGGGACAGAATGGAAAAAAAATTACGCAAAAACCGCTGAGCCGATTTTTTAAAATGAAACTTTGTGGAAATGTGGAATGTGGCCTGAGGACCAAATAATGAACTTTTGTGTCTTGATTTGGGTCAAAGGGCGGATACAGGAACTGTTTGACCTTTCTGAAGGTCTTCTCACTTGAGTGCCCTTCAAGTTCTCATTGAAATCAAACTGAGTAATGGTGAATTGTCAGTTCTTACATGATGTCATTCCGGATGAAAAAAAAAAAAAAAAAGTCAAACGAAAACGGGGGTTTCAACTGCCTCCGCCATCTTGCTTCTTTTCTTCTTCTTATGTCTCGTTTGATCGAACAGAACTTCGATTAGTTCGGATGCTTTCACTTCATCACTGATTTGACTGGGAATACTTTCACTTGATTACTTGTACTTTATCGCCGATTTGACAAGGAACGTGCCCACTTGATCGCCACTGATTTGTCTGTGAAAGCATCACCGATCCTCTTGACAGCTTGTTGTTCTTTCTTCCAGGTGTTCAACCAGTACATCGACACCAACATGAGCCGCAAGGAACGCCGCTATTACCTGTACATCTCCTACAGCTTCTGGTGCCAGTGCACGCGCTGCCAGTTTGAGGGGGACGGACCGAACTCCTGCACGGAGTGTGAAGCTACAGCCGCGGAGGGCCAATCCTTCCCCAAGTGTTCCCGCTGCAAGCAGGCCTGGTACTGCTCTACCCAGTGCCAGAAAAAGGCCTGGAAGAGAGGCCACAAGAAAATCTGTGGTCTGCAGATGTGACAGTCGTAGAAGAACTTGTGTAAGCAAAGGTTGTCAAGAGTATGAATGAGCAGTCTGGTCAGGTTCTGTCAGAGGGTTTATTTTTACCGCTATCACCAGTAGGGATAGTTTGGACAATATGAAAAAAAAATCTAATTTGCTCACCCCATCCCATCAGCTTTACATGCCTTGAAATGCAAAGAAATCATTTTCTGAAAGATCCTCTTTATGTATGTCAGAATATGTGTGTGTTGTCTAAGGCCTGAACACACTCAGTACTCGCGAATATAATGAAGTTTGACGACCTGAATAGTGGTTTAAAAGTGAAGGCCAGGTGGAAACTAGTGCTGTTGAAAGCGGAAGAAGAGATGGAAGAAGAAAAGAAGAAGGAGAAGGAGAAGGAGGGGGAGAAGAAGAAGAAGAAAAAGAAGAAGAAGAGAAGAAGAAGAAGAAGAAGAAGAAGAAGAAGAAGAAGAAGAAGAAGAAACCCGGTGTACAAAGTCTCTGCTTCATAAATTCTTTACTCTATTCTACTGTTAATATCAATTTATTTAAACAAAAATATTTCTTGAAAGTTTTTTTTTTTTTTGTCAGCTGTGATTCCTCTGTCTCAGACTACGAAAAGTAGCCACAGCTAATTCGGTGAGCTGTGATAGGATTGTTCTGCGTATGTAGTGATGACAGTGTTGATCAAGTTTTGCAAGAGAAAATGACAACAGAATTTAACTCTTTTTTTCTGCAGGAAGACTTAAAGTCACGGCTAAATCGTTCTTTTCCTGACTGCGAGTATGAAGTCATAAAAGCTTGTTGATGAATGATTTAAATGTCTAGAAATAAAACAAAACAAAAAAGTAGTCATAAAGCTATAGCTACAGAAAGTGTCTAAAGACAATGATTGAAGGGCTGCAGAAGCCAGATTGTTAATGTCACCTGACATGATTATTTCAATGATTGAAACATACTGTGGTCTGTTCTTTGATTGCCTTCCAAGAAATGTGTTTTATTTGTTTTTATCCTTTGGTCGTTTGGCTCTTTAAAATTCATTTATTCTTCACTAGTTGTCTGTACTGTGGCTGATTACTTTGTCTGCTCTTTGGACGAGCGATTCTATGGAGGTAGCCATTGATGAAAGATAGGATAGTGGTTATGGAATCATTCCACAGAAAAAGAAGATTGTTGGAAGTGTTAATGGATGTCAAATGATAGTAAAGTCTAGAGGAATCTGGAGGGAACCTGAACAACATAACATAAATAGTGATTCAGAGAATGGTGGATAGTTAGGGAATGTGTAACTGAGAGGATATTGCAAGGATTTTGAAACTACATTGACCTCAGAGACTGAACTGGAAGTGTTGTGAAACGTCTTGAAATAACAATTCCTGAGAGAATGTCGGAATGGATATGAGATGTGAAGTTGGAAGTGATTCTGAAAGAATACGATGAACATTTTTGTGAGAAATAACCTGCGAATGTATGCGTTGGCTAAATAATATAAACAAAAAATGGCCACAAATAGCGTGTTCTCTACTAAGATTTTTTTTATTGATTGTCTCTGGAACTATTTATTTATTTTTGTTGTTGTTAGTTGATTTATTTTCATTCAATCCTAAAGACTGCTTTGAAGAATGAAAATCTTAATCGCGGGAAGAAAAAAAGGAGTTTTATTGATTTATAATCTCAACGCTTAATTATCAAAGTGACGGAAATGTCTTGAAATGACCTGTTCGCCTTTTCCTTTATGTAAACTTTATTGAGAAAGTTACATTTTCTGTGATTTTCTGCGGGCGGTCCTTGTGCTCTATGAGCACACTATGTACATGTGATGTAACTGACATTTTCACACAGATCTCAGGACCAGCTATCGGTTGGTGCTTGAATGGGTCTGATGGTTGATCACTGAAAAGTTTCTGTTTCTGTTGGAGTGTGTTGTGTGTGGGTGTGTACGTGCGTGCGTGCGTGCGTCGTCGTGTGTGTGTGTGTGTGCGCGCGCGCGCACGCGTGCGTGCGCGTGTGTGTGTGTGTGTTTGTGTGTGTGCGCGCTGAACAGGAATTGACGGAGGGAGGGAGAGCACTGTGAAGGCACAGGACGTAGACCAAAGAGCAGAACACAGGATCCTTTCCAACGTTTTCTGATGTGTTGATCGTGAAAACAATCACAGGAATTCTCCGAGACTGTCGTGCCCTGCTTTCAAACTGGAAAAAAAAATCATCACTTTGTCACATGGCGCATGCAATGATGATGACGCTTTTCTACATCTAGACCTGTCCTAACATATTTACCTTCTACTTTGATTTTTCATATGTGAGGACAAAATGCTACGAATATACCTGTCTGCCTCAGCATCTGTCATCGCCCCTTCATGTTGAAAATCCCACGTCGACGAACGAATAAAACTGTTCTTTCCAATTTCGGATGACGCTGAAAAGGTGACAAAGAAGGTGGGCGGAGAACGCATCAATTTTCTCCTTAAAGAAATGAACAGCTGTTTGGTCATTTGTACTTTTCAGCCTGATCTCTGGACGTCCTACGATGTGTGGTCGAGCAACCATCGAAGAAATATTACAGGCAAATGAAGGTTGCAGTTATGCTGTGAAAGTTGGAATCTCCACTTCTCTGTTGTACCCCATCTTGAGGCTTTGAACGCCAGTTATACCAGAGTGATCCGTCATAGCCTGCACATCATGATAGCTGAAACTGAGACCGAACAGTGGTCGAAGGGCTGGGTTGTAAAAACCAGGGTTTAGGGAGCTCATAGTGTAGATTCGTCCTCCTAGGAAACCTGTTGCACCTTGTCTTGCAAACTACTCGTTCGAGAGTCGATAACTCGTGTGCGTTTCATACAGGTGAGGCGGCGAGAATTCTGGCTCGCTTGGCAGTGTGAGCGTTTCATATCACAGTCAAGTGGCGAACGGAGCTAGGCATTGGAGAGGAGGGTTCGCTCGAGTGTGTCGGGGATGTCTTGTATGCGAGGGCTAACGGCCGATTTTTGTTACATCCTGTGACTGGTGCACGGAAAGTAGTGACGTTCTCTAATTGGTAGTTGAAAACGATCTAAACACTGACCCTTCAACAGCAAGAAGAGCTTGAAAAAGATGTCAAATCGTCAGTGTGAATTTTTGTCTAGCGCACCTTTCTTTATTCCCATAGCCTCTCACATCCCTCGCCAAGACAGCCAGTTCACACGTCTGTGAAACTCGCCACTGACAACCTCACTTTGTCTGTACGGCCAAAGTTATGCGACACTCTTTCCGGGAGAAAGACCCATTCCAAAAAGGCCCAAACCACTTAGAGCAGTGACAATTTGCAAGCTGATCCAGACAGGACGCGCAAAAAACATCGTGCCGTATGCTTATTTCAGCGTGAAATGCTGTTTTGCAAGACCCGTGCGACAAGGTCCAAGGAGGGAGATAAGAATGGAGATCTACAGATTCATATAAGGAGATAGTAATGGTGACTTAAAGGTCTTCATAGGGAGATGATAATGATGACACAAAGGTCCACATAGGAAACATAATGGAAACTTAGAGATCCTTATAGGGAGATAATTGTTACTTAAGGTCCATGGAGGGAGGTAATAATAGTGACTAAAAGATCCACATAGGGAGATAATATTGGCGACTTAAAGTTCACATAGGGAGATGATAATAGTGACATAGAAGTCTACATAGGGAGATGATAATTTTGACTTGCAGGTCCATGGAGGGAGGTAATAATAGTGACTAAAAGATCCACATAGGGAGATAAGAATGGCGACTAAAAGATCCACATAGGGAGAGGATGATAGTGACGTAGAGGTCTACATAGGGAGATGATAATGTTGACTTGCAGGTCCATGGAAGAAGGTAATAGTAATAACTAAAAGATCCACATAGGGAGATAGTAATGGCGACTTAAAGTCCACGTAGGGAGACAATGATAGTGACGTAGAGGTTTACACAGGGAGATGATAATGTTGACTTGCAGGTCCATGGACGGAGGTAATAATAGTGAATAAAAGGTCCACATAGGGAGACGATAATAGTGACTTAGAGGTCAACATAGGGAGATGATAATATAGACTTACAGGTCCTTGGAGGGAGATAGTAATGGAGGCTTAAAGGTCCGCATAGGGAGATTTACAGATCCTCATAGGAAGATGACAAAAGTAACGCATAAGTCCATATAAGGAGATGATAATGGTGAACTAAAGATCCACATAAGGAGATAATTGTTGACCTAAAACAACCTCAATGGGAGATAATAATAATGATTTACAAGTTCACATTGGGCGATAAGTAATGGAGACTAACAGGTCCATGTAAGAAGATAATAATGGATATTAGCTGATACTAATGGGGAGATAATGGTGACTTACAGATCCATAAAGGAAGAACCTTTTGGAGGCTTGCAGGGCAACACAGAGAGATATCACTGGAGGCTTACATGTCCTCATGGAGAAATAACACTCTTTATTGACTTTCAGGTCTACATAGGGAAATAATAATGGAGACTTGGGCCTAAGTCACACGCCATCGATTCCAGAAGAAAGACCCATTTTTAAAAAAAAAGCCCACTCACATTAGAGCAGGAACTATTTCCAATCCAAGCCAGACAGGACACGCGTGAAACACTGTGCTGTGCTCTTATTTCACCACGAAATAGTGTCACCATTCCCGTATGACGTAGACAAAATGGATTTCCGGTGTGTTTCCGTCTTGTTTTCCGATAAGTCTTGAAGGAGTTGAGTTGAGTTGAGTGTATCCGCTCCCCCCCCCCCACACACTCCCCTCCAAGACCCCCCCCCCCCCCCCCAATTGTTTGACTTTCAACGGTGTTTCTCCTTTTGATGATGAGTTTGAGTTTACCAGTGTCGTTCCCATTCCTACTCGACTTTTATTTCTGTGAGTGATACAGCTGCTTCTTTGTCGACAGACAACCCGTGTATCTTTAGTTTGATGTAAAGAAGAATCGTTGATTACTTTAATTCATGATACACTGACCTGTTTAGACTAATGTGTACTTGATTTTTTAGGCTGTTTTTACATGTGTGCGTCTTTGTGTGATTGAGTGTCGTCTTGTGAAATAAAGATAGAGCAGCAAAGGAAACCAGTTGTGTGTGGATATCACGGTTGTGGTGATGGTGGTGGTGGTGATTTGGGGATATGTGTATGTACGTGCGTGCATGCGTGCGTGTGTGTGTGTGTATGTATGAGTGTGTGTGTGTGTGTGTGTGTGTGTGTGTGTGTGTGTGTGTGTGTGTGTGTGTGTGTGCGTGTGTGTGCATGTATGAGTGTGTGTGTGTGTGTGTGTGTGTGTGTGTGTGCGTGCGTGTGTGTGTGTGTGTGTGTGTGTGTGTGTGTGTGTGTGTGTGTGTGTGTGTGTGTGTGTGTGTGTGTGTGTGTGTGCGTGTGTGCGTGCGTGCGTGCGTGCGTGCGAGTGTGTTAGGTCTTCAATTTAACGTCTATACACATTATGTGATGTTAGACGAACATAATCTATAAGAATAACATGAACAGCAACAGCAAGAAATGGATAACTAACTATAAAACATCGAAGAATAACCGGTCATAACAAGGACGTTACTGAAACACTAGTTCCCATTTTACAAAACAGAAAAAAATAGGACTTTGATGCAATGAAACAGCAATTTTACACATTAGTGATAAATCGGTAACAACTCTGTGTGTGTGTGTGTGTGTGTGTGTGTGTGTGTGTGTGTGTGTGTGTGTGTGTGTGTGTGTGTGGCGTTGGTTGAAGATGTTCAGGAATTATTCCTGAGTCTTGAGGACGGTGTCGGGGAGCGGTAGAAGAGGAAGAAAAGGCACTTCTTTGGAAGGGGTTTAGTAGGAGTTGTTGGGGGTGGGGGTGGGGAGGGTGTCGCTGAAGGGGGTATCAGAGACTGTAGATGAGTTGTACTTGGGACCATGGACTGTTGAGGTCAGGCAAAATGGGCGACAGGGAATGTCGACATAAAACAATACCCAACATGGGTAGCACAGCATGCCTCAGTTCAAACCCGTGTCCTATGAAAAAGGTCAAGGTCGGTTATCACAGGGCTGCTGAGGTCATCATAGGGCATTACAGGGCTGATGAGGTCATCATTGGTCATTAAGGACTGCTAGGGTCATCACAGGTCATTACAGGGCTGAAGAGGTCATTTTGGATCATTACAGGGCTCACGAGGTCATCATAAGTCGTTACCGGGCTGCTGAGGTCATCATAGGTCATTACAGGGCTGCTAAGGTCATCATACTTCATTACACGGCTGCTGAGGTCATGACAGATCATTAAAGGGCTGCTGAGGTCATCATAGGTCATTACAGGCCTGCTGAGGTCATCATGGGTCATTACAGGGCTGCTGAGGTCGTCATAGGTCATTACAGGGCTGCTGAGGTCATCATAAGTCATTTCAGAGCTGCTGAGGTCACCATATTTCATAACGCGGCTGCTGAGGTCATGATTGATCATTACAGGGCTGCTGAGGTCATCATAGATCATAACAGGGCTGCTGAGGTCATCATATGTCATTGCAGGGCTGCTGAGGTCATCATAGGTCATTACAGGGCTG
>CM031596.1:31779873-31787373 GCA_018398815.1 Conus ventricosus | reverse complement strand
GTTGTTGTTGAATGGGATTTAAGACACATGCAAAATTGTTCTTCAGTGTGTTCGCGCACGGGAAATCGGTTTAATATCTCACCCAAAGGACTAGGATGATCTTAGTATCTGTACATACCTTAACTAAGAAGAGAAAATCAGACCGCTTCATGTGGAAATTAAATCCCAGACCTTGCAACAAGAGACTGATGCCTTACGATCAAGGCTCTTGTACTTGTTAAGTATTGTGACATTCATCACAATAGGTTTTTTCATAGGTCATTAATGCTATTTTCCATTTAAAGTTAATGCTTCTTTAAATGCAGAACCATGTTCACAACAGCTGTTGTTCTTTGGTGTGGTGTTGATATTTCATTTTCAAAAGTAATATTTCCTAAGAAAAAAAAAAAAAAGCGAAATTCATCATTGTTCGAGACAATTCAGACTGTTTTCATTTTAAGAACTAGTGTTCACTAAAATGCAGCGCCCGTCACACAACAGCTATTATTCCAGAACTCTTTATGGTCTTCCATTTTCCAATCCCCCCCCACCCCACCCCCACCCATTTTTCGATTGTGTTCTTTTCTTTTATTCTTATTCCTTTTCTTTTTTTATGATGGGTCCTCCTTACTTCTATTTCCCCCCACTTTTTTGTTAATCGACTCTCGTTCAGCTTCCAAATTTGCATGTTCTATCACCAATCGGACACTCTCATGCGAACTTTAGTGTTTGATAGACCGCGTCTGAGTGTATTGATGTGTAGGACCCTATTTTTTTTTCTTTCAAAAACCGATCAATGGTTGCTGAAACGCTAGATCAAAATTCATGACAGGTATTGTTTAAGATCGTTAATGTTATTTTCCTTTTCAAAGTGACTATTTGCTAGAATGCAGAATCCATGATTTCAACACTAATTGTTCCTTGCCATCAATGCTATCTTCCTTCTGAACATTAGTGTTGCTGAAATGCAGTCACAACAGTTATTGTTCTGGTCCTTAAAATCACTTTTCATGTCTACAAAAAATGTCAACTGAAAAGCGATCTCCACAATCACAGCAGTTACTGCACAGGTCATAAATAATATTACTTTCCTTGTTACAAATAGGCTTTGGCTGAAATGCAATATCTGAAATCACAGCTGTACACTTCTGGATCGTTTATGTTATTTTCCCTTTCGAAAAGCAGTGTTTGCGGAAATGCAATGGCCCCAACCGTAGCTCTTACAGTTGTGGATGATTTATGTTCTTTTCTTTGTAAAAACCAATGTTTGCTCGAATGCGATCTAATTACAGTTGTTACTGTTCTTGGTCATTTATATTAATTTCCTTTCTGGAACTAATGTTTGCTGTCATGTAATGCCCGTAACCACAAAATGAATTACTTTTGTGTTTGTCATGTATCATAGCACAAAGTGAAAGCACCACCGTGTTACCAAATCAAGTAATTAGAAAATATATACATGTGTAGATAGACAGACAGACAGACAGACAGACAGATAGACAGACAGACAGACAGACAGAAGACAGACAGACTGACAGGCAGGCAGGCAGGCAGGCAGGCAGGCAGGCAGGCAGGCAGGCAGGCATAACTATAGATACACAACTTCAGTTCAAGCAGCTACCCCGACCTGTCCTACATTAGAAAAAAACGTGTCCAGTTCATCACTATTTCCCATCACCAATGATAATTCATACCAGCAAGATACACATGGAAGCCTTATTCGTCCCACAAAACCCAGGAGGCAGCTGATGATAACATGCCAGTGACCAAAGGACGTGGGAAGCGCTCAGCATTGTCGGCACATGTCTCAGCAGTACACTCCTGCCACTGGTGCGGGGGGTTGTGACCCCTGCTTCTTCGCAAACCCTGACCAGGTCCGCTGCGTCGATGTTGTCCAAAGATATCCCTCTGCGCAGCATCAGCTGTCTTGCTGCTTCCAGCACCAGCTCTTCAGGAAAGCCGTAAACTTGCATCACAGCCTCCATTCTGGGAGTCATCGTCACAGCTCTGGTCTCATGAATCTGCAGCAGAAAACAACAACAACAACAACAACAACAGTGCGCCTGATTAGTCTTGTTACGTCAGAAAAATCACCATGATTGACTGCATGGCTTGTCATGCTACGGTTGTAAAGTTACCATAACTGACTGCATGGCTTGTCATGCTACGGTTGTAAAGTTACCATAACTGACTGCATGGCTTGTCATGCTACGGTTGTAAAGTTACCATAACTGACTGCATGGCTTGTCATGCTACGGTTGTAAAGTTACCATAACTGACTGCATGGCTTGTCATGCTACGGTTGTAAAGTTACCATAACTGACTGCATGGCTTGTCATGCTACAGTTGTAAAGTTGACATAACTGACTGCATGACATGTCATGCTGTTGTGAAATTACCATGATTGACTGCATGGCTTGTCATGATACAGTTGTAAAGTCACCATGATTGATGGCATGGCTTGTCATGCTACGGCTGTAAAGTCATCATGACTGACTGCATGGCTTGTCATGCTACAGTAGTAAAGTCATCATGACTGACTGCATGGCTTGTCATGCTACAGTAGTAAAGTCACCATGACTGACTGCATGGCTTGTCATGATGCTACAGAAGTAAAGTTACCATGACTGACTGCATGGCTTGTCATGATACAGTGGTAAAGTCACCATGACTCACTGCATGGCTTGTCATGATACAGAAGTAAAGTTGCCATGACTGACTGCATGGCTTGTCATGATACAGTAGTAACGTCACCATGACTCACTGCATCACTTGTCATGATACAGTAGTAAAGTCACCATGACTGACTGCATGGCTTGTCATGATACAGTAGTAAAGTCACCATGAGTGATTGCATCACTTGTCATGATACAGTAGTAAAGTCACCATGACTGACTGCATCACTTGTCATGATACAGTAGTAAAGTCACCATGACTGACTGCATGGCTTGTCATGATACAGTAGTAAAGTCACCATGACTGACCGCATCACTTGTCATGATACAGTAGTAAAGTCACCATGACTGACTGCATGGCTTGTCATGATACAGTAGTAAAGTCACCATGACTGATTGCATCACTTGTCATGCTACAGTAGTAAAGTTACCATGACTGACTGCATCACTTGTCATGCTACAGTAGTAAAGTCACCATGACTGACTGCATGGCTTGTCATGATACAGTAGTAAAGTCACCATGACTGACTGCATCACTTGTCAGGATACAGTAGTAAAGTCACCATGACTGACTGCATGGCTTGTCATGATACAGTAGTAAAGTCACCATGACTGACTGCATGGCTTGTCATGATACAGTAGTAAGTCACCATGACTGACTGCATGGATTGTCATGATACAGTAGTAAAGTCACCATGACTGACTGCATGGCTTGTCATGATACAGTAGTAAAGTCACCATGACTGACTGCATGGCTTGTCATGATACAGTAGTAAAGTCACCATGACTGACTGCATGGATTGTCATGATACAGTAGTAAAGTCACCATGACTGACTGCATGGCTTGTCATGATACAGTAGTAAAGTCACCATGACTGACTGCATGGCTTGTCATGATACAGTAGTAAAGTCACCATGACTGACTGCATGGCTTGTCATGATACAGTAGTAAAGTCACCATGACTGACTGCATGGATTGTCATGATACAGAAGTAAAGTCACCATGACTGACTGCATGGATTGTCATGATACAGTAGTAAAGTCACCATGACTGACTGCATGGATTGTCATGATACAGTAGTAAAGTCACCATTACTGACTGCATGGATTGTCATGATACAGTAGTAAAGTCACCATGACTGACTGCATGGCTTGTCATGATACAGTAGTAAAGTCACCATTACTGACTGCATGGATTGTCATGATACAGTAGTAAATTGCCGTGACTGACTGCATGGCTTGTCATGTTACAGTAGTAAAGTTACCATGACTGACTGCATGGTTTATCACGCAGCAATAGAAACGTTATCATGTTTGATTGGTTTGTCATGGTGTAATAGAAAGCGACCATGGCTGATAACGTGACTTATCATGCTACAATAGAAAAGTTACCAATGCCACCATCATCATCATCGTCGTCGTCCTCTTCGTGATCCCCAGTAATAATCATTAACATACTGCAAACATCACCGTATAATCACATCATTGTACCTCTAATCGCCTAAGAGATTTTTTTTTTTTGGGGGGGGGTGTGTGTAGGGGAGTGTGTGTGTTTTGGATAGGGTAGGCTTTTCCCCCGCCATCACCCTGAGTTCTGAGTTCTTTTCTCTCTCTCTCTCTCTCTCTCTCTCTCTCTCTCTCTCTCTCTCTCTCTCTCTCTCTCTTCTCTTCTCTCTCTCTCTCTCTCTCTCTCTCTCTTGTTTGATGCATCATTGTACATCTCCCATATGAAGCCGTTGTCTCCATCTTCCAAAAATCCTTATATTCCATATATTGACGGTTTGTTTTAACTGTTCTTTTCACATTGCTGTTATTGGCGGTATATCTTATGTCCTCTGACTACATTACGAATTGTTTATCTTGAAATCATATAAAGTTGAATAACTTTTCATACGCAGACACATAAACACTCACATAGACACACATTCACGCATACACACTGTGATAAGAGTTTGGGGGTGGCAGAGTATTGTCCTTTAGAAGAAGCACTCTAAATGTTTTGCTATTTGAGTTATATAGTTGTGTATTAAAATTTTGCCTCCACCCTCAGTCTTACTAGTGGTGAAGGAGCAACTTTCCCTGTACAAGATATCGAAAGAAATTTTTTGTTTTTCTTAGGACTGTTGAAAATACTCAAGAGTGGCTCAGAAATAAACTCTCCTTAGGCTTGTGCACTTTGATCGTGCCTGTAGCTCCAAGGGACAGAGATGAGTTCAGACATGAAAGAATGTATGAACGACAAAGAACTGACACCAGTTAAGTGTATTTACACACATCAACTTCACTGGTGTATACAAGAGTTAAATATACAAATCTATAGAACTTCAGTCAAAACCGTCTTTGTTTGGGCTGAATTCTTCTAGCGTTATCTCATCATAAAGAGTTGGGATGTTCTTGGTGAGCTGAGTTGGAGTCCACTTTGGTTACTCTATCTCGTTAGCTGGAGAGGTGTGTGGATCTCTCTCTCTGGTTGCTGGTGACTGGTCCACCTTCACTTCAGGCAGGCTGATCTGTTCGGACTGCTTGGCCACGTGGTAGCATGTAATCTTGGTCCTGTGCTGAGCCGGTAGCGGGAAGACCAGGGACAGCAACAGGAACACGAATCCAGGACCTGGTTTGTAGTTAAATAGCTGAGAGTCCAGCTTGTTGAATCCTCACACTTGCCTCTGTCTTTCAGTAAATTTGTGAGATCTCAGCCAGCAAAGGATTAGTCTAGCATAAGAGTATCTGCCATAATTATCGAAATCCCCTTCAGTTCTTCACTCTGATTTGAGATGATTTTAACAAGTGGCATGATACATTAATAAAATTCTCAACAATTGAAAGCAAATAACTCTTAATTTTTAGTTACAATCTCAGGTGAAGTAACTTGGAACACACTTAGCCCAAGTACACCCGTTGATTAGATTCACCTTCTATAAAGCATTAAGACAACTGTGTTCATAAATCACCTTAACAGTTTTCTCCCAGTAAAAGCATACTGTTTTTAGTCAGAAGATCTCATTCAGGGATAATCTTAACTGATAGTATTGAACACTGGCAAAAAGTGATATAATTAACATAGAATGTTAATCAAACATCCTAACAGTTTTTACCAAATTGTGGCAAAAAGTTACACAGCTACAACACGAGGCACAGAAGCAATGCATAGTATTAAGACTTGGAAACTTAGCCTCAACTTCTTCAACAGTTCTTCTGGGCTGATCAGTGAAACCTAACACAGGATCTCAGAGTAGGAGAGTGTTCATTGGTGGTTCACTGTTGGTGATCAGTCTTACAGTCTTTGGTGGAACAGTGAAGTGAGGAGACTTGCTTTCCTTTTTTGTGTGTGCTAAGCTACACATCCGGTCTCTGATGCCTGTCTGATTGACAGGCCGTCAGAGAAACATGACAGACAATATAAAGAGGGGAGGGGTGTTAGTAATCTGGGTTGGCGGGAGGGGGGGGGGGGGGGGGGGGGGGCGGATCTGGAATGAGACAGTCATCCCACACCACCTACAGTCTGAGGAAATATGTAGATAATTTGAGAAGATACATTCTCAGATGTTGGTGGCATGTTTCGCCTTTATGCAAATGAACAAAGCTACCTTGTCTGCTCCTTTGAGACACATGTAGACATGAACATCTTGCCATTTTTCCCCATGACCACAGTGGGTGGGGAAGGAAAGGGGAGGGGCAGGTCGGCTTCTGTGAAGTATCCTTTCCCCTCTGTGATCGGTCGCTGCATGACCAGATAAGGTAAGGGGAGACAGGAGCGGAGTTTTAACGGCTCACTCTACACTTTCATCGAAATTCTCCGTACATCAAATGTGAGCACAACAGGCCAAAGGAAGAGTGGTAAGGGTAGAGATTGAAAAGTGGGGTAGACTGCTAACCCCAATGGCAGTTTGTAAGACAGAGAGAGAGAGAGAGAGAGGAGAGAGAGAGAGAGGGGAGAGAGAGAGAGAGAGAGAGAAGAGAAGAGAGAAGAGAGAGAGAGAGAGAGAGAGAGGGAGAGAGAGAGAGAGGAGGGAGAGGAGAGTTGTAGAGGATGGTGTGGCTGACAATTATTACGTCACACACACACACACACACACACATACACACACACACACACACACACACACACACACACACACACACACACACACACACACACACACACACAACATTTACCATACCACACCACACCAAATAATATACACATACACATGCGCACACACGCCCAACCAAGAGAGAGAGAGAGAGAGAGAGAGAGAGAGAGAGAGGAGAGAGACGAGAGAGGAGAGAGAGAGAGAGAGAGAGAGAGCTCCTCATTATGTTCCATGTCTGCCCTAATTTAAATGATGCTATATAAGGCCTGACAGATATTAGAAGGTGGATGAGGAAAGCCCATTGTGGATTGAAACAATCCTTTTCCTTTACTTGAAAGTCAGAAGTGAAGAGAACGTATAAACACCGATTCAGACTCACTTGCTCCTCCACCGAGTTTTTGGGCGAAAGTGGCCTAAAAGCCGCCTATTCCTGTTCTCTGACAAGTAACCAAAAAATAACGACCCTACAAACAAACATACTGTGCAGGGTTATCCGTTTTTAATACTAATTTACTAAAGTTTTCAGAGAGTAGCGTTTGCCGGGACTGAACACGCCCCATAGAGTAACGCAGGGGAAAAGCAGTTGTGGCTGAACGCGCCATATACAAACGTCTAGCCTTTAATTGCTAGTTGACGGCCTACCTAAGGACTTTGCACTATCCGATTACTTACCGCGTGACTGGGCATGGCGATTTTTAACCAACGCCAGTCTTATTAAATTAAGTGCAGGGCTTACAACGCAGCTTTGCCTCGTCATTTCCATTGCTGGTGTT
>CM031596.1:31749281-31756781 GCA_018398815.1 Conus ventricosus | reverse complement strand
TTTTTTTTTTTAAATAAGCTTACGTAGTAGTATTCAAAGTTCTACACGCTTTTCCCCTATCCCTCCACCAATCTTTTCATAAGCACACATTCGCATACCCCACACACCATTAACACATTGTCTGATATCACTTTTAGTGAGAAGACGTTAAATTGAGGAACCACACACACACACACGCACACACACACACACACACCACACACACACACACACACACACACACACACACACACACACACCACCACACACACACATACACACACACATGCACGCACGCACGCACGCACGCGCGCACACACACACACACACACACACACAACACACACACACACACACACACACACACACACCACACACACAACACACACACACACACACACACACACACACCAAAGACTTATTCCGTTCAGTTCGGAC
The DNA here is from genome assembly GCA_018398815.1 of Conus ventricosus. Taxonomy (NCBI): domain Eukaryota; kingdom Metazoa; phylum Mollusca; class Gastropoda; order Neogastropoda; family Conidae; genus Conus; species Conus ventricosus. The sequence goes on along the minus strand of CM031596.1, from coordinate 31,756,364 downwards.
CCTGCAGTTGTGCGAACACTGTTAGTGACGATTGTCACACAGTATGACGCCTGTGCTGCCGGTAAACAACACATCATCATCACCACCCCCTTCACCCCCCATCCCCTCCTCCTCCTTTCTGGGCGCTAGCTGTTAATCTGGGACGAACAACATTGTCAAAAATATCCATCGATGTTAGGTTAACATCAGGTGGAAGAATTCTAAGTATGCCTGTTATTATGACTTCCAAAATTCTTGTTTGTCTGGTTATTATCATTGTTATTATCAGTAGTAGTAGTATATCGTTATCATTATTGTTATCATTATTATTGTTGTAGTCGTTGCTGTTGTTGTTCTTGTCATTTTTATTATTATTATCATCATTATTATTATTACTACTATTATCATTATTATCACTATTGTTGTTCTTGTTCTTCTTGTTTACTATTATTATTATTGTTATTATCATCATTTCTATTATCATTATCATTATTATTACTATCATCATCACCTTTAACATTACGATTGCTGTTGTCGTTGTTGTCGTTGTTGTTGGCGTTGTTGTCGTTGTTATTTTGCATTCAGATCTCCAGAGCCTCATAGTGCCAGACATGTCTTTATCGTGGTCTCCCATGCAAGCCCCGGGCCAGGAAGTGGTTTTCTCTGTCACAATCCCGGAGCCAGCTATGCACATGGAGCTGTCAAGAGGCCGGTGTCGTATATAATACTGTCGCCGTGGAATTGTATCGCAGCGATAGCATTTCACGTGAAATATTGTTGCAGCGACAATAATTGCTGGAAAAAAATGTCGCGCGACAACTTTTCACGAAAAATGTCCCATAGAATATTGTAGCTGTCCATAAAATGCAGTATTTCCCGGGAAATACTGTCGCTGCGACACGATTTTATGAGCGACAGTATTATATACGACACCGGCCCTCTCAAGGCTACCTGCTGGAGGAGACACTGCAGTATCGCTTCAGTCGGGCTCAATGGTACCTGTTCTGGTTCAACGTATGCAGGATATCGTCCGCTGAGCCAGATACTAACAACAACAAGTGTGAACAATGCACATGGACAAAACAAATCTGTGCAAAGACTATAGCATGATAATTATAATAATGATGAATGCTTGTATAGCGCCTATTCTCGGCTAGAGACCAAGCTCTAAGCGCTTCACAATCCACTCTCGTTTACACAACAGGCTGCCTACCTGGGTAGTGCCGACTGAAGAGCTGCCAGCCGGCGCTTCATTCAGTCGTTTCCCGTGTCATCCAGTCCATATCATTCAATATTGTTCACTCAGTTTCCTTGCTTCCTCCGTTATTTCCATTTCTTACGCAGGGTGCATGCTATGTGTAACGTGTCATCCATACCAACGGCCAAACTGGCCTTCTCTTCCGAAGGTTGGCGATGGGATTTTACGTGTGTGCAAGATGTTATGCATGCGTTCACACACGGAACCTCGGTTTATAGTCTCACTGGAAGGACTGTATGGGAAATGGAGTCAGAACCAATGTTAACTCAGAGGGAAAAAATCCCGCTGTACCGAAACGGCCCGGCGGAGATTCAAACCCGCAACCCCAGGATCACCAAGATTACAAGTCCGGCGCTCCACCACTGAGCTATTCCGACTGAAGGCGATACTCCTACAGGTACAAAATGCACAGGGGAGGGTTTTGGAGTCATGTTTGATACAAATTTGAAATTCTGATCACCGTATTCATTATGAAGTCGACAAATCAAGTAAGACACTTGATATTATAAGAATAACATTTTCATTCATTAGCGTGCACGTTGTTTTTTTTTCTTTTTTTTTTCTGAATGTGTGCAAAGGGACCATTGAAACCACATCTATAGAATGGTAAAGTGTTATTTGGGATTCATATTTGAAAAGACCATCGACGTTGATTAAAAAAAGGGTGCAAAGAGGGGGGGGAAAGAAAGTACAAGGGATTCAAAGTAATTTTTAGAGAAAAAGGCTGAAGTACCTAAAATCATCCGCTTTAAAGGAAAAAGACTTAGAGGTGATCTCTTCCAGATTTTCAAATGTCACGAGTTTGTCACGAGGCCTACGACGATTGACCCATCTAGGGTGGCGGAATTGTTCATTTGTTTATTGCCGTTGTTGTTGTCGCGTGTCCGTCCCTTAGTGTGGCTTGTGGTGCGGTTGCACCTTGGTGTAGTTCAGCTCAGGTTAGGTTTACTTTCTCTCTCTCTCTCTCTAATTCCACTGCCCGTGCAATTCATCCTGCAGGTTCACGGGTGGCTGGTATCTTTTTCTTGTACTGGCTGTCTCTATCGGCCTCTCACCTGTCTTTCCACCTGCCGCACGTGCAAGGTTCCTCTTAGGCTTGAGGTATTCTCACCGTGACGTAGCGTGGCATGTTGGCCGCCATCGTTTAGGCATGTTTTCTCTTCACTCGAGCGGAAGATGTCTCTGGGAGCGCCTGCTCCGGTCTTGGTTCTTCACCTTATCGTCGAAGGTACAGTCGGTACCTTCATTTCCTACAGTCGGCCTGTAGGAGAGAGACATCACTTCATCTTTTTCCGCATCTGCGCTGCTGTCCTCTCGACTGGACAGAGGGCAGAGAGAGTCGTTTGACCCGCCTCTTTTGGGTCACCCACGGGTAGCTGGTAAGCATCAGTTTCGTGGTTTATTTGTTGTTGTGTGTTTTTTTTATGTTAGCCGGCTAATTCTCTTTTGCACAATTTGTTTTTGGTTTTCAAAATTATAAAAGAAATATTGTTTGAGACCACTTTTTCTGGTTAATTCAATCTTTAACCTGGCCAGTCAAAATTATATCTTAAAAGTCTTTCTCCTTTTTATGCATTTGGTGATGCGGTAGTCGGCGGGGATGGGAGAGAACCTGGTGATTCAGGGTTGGTACTTGCTTGGTCTCGCTCGTCCGCCCCTGTCACAATTGCGGGGCTCACATTCTTCGGCCACCGTCTGTTTGTGTGTGCAAGGAGAACGAGTTTTATGTTCGCGAGCGTGCGTACGCATGATTAGTCGTTTGGATGCGTGGTGGGAAATTTGTGTTATTTTGAAATGTTGCCATAAAATGTGGGATAATTGTGCCATTGAATTATTATTATTTGCAAATGTGGTGGCAGATGTAAAGCCATGGTTGCTTTATTAGTTCAATTCCTAAGAAAGGAAAATGTTAAACGTGAGTGAGAGAAGGATGAAGATAATTCATATTTGTTTTATAGCCTGTTAATTTAATGCAGTCTCTTACCTGCTTCGTATGAGAAGACTTTAACGAACATTCCTGATTTGGTTGGTTTGCCGCGTTATGCTCAGGTCTGTGTTGAGCTGATGTTGTGGGTGTATTTAGTAGACCTCCCCTCGCCCATCATGCGAGTGGCTGTTAAGGTTTAACAGCATGTGTCAGACTGTACTGACTGCGGGGTTCCAGTGCCCTTCTTTCTTATTTCCTCCCAGTTACCTTTTCCCTCCTCCCTGGGGCTTCACCCGGAGCTTGCACTGGTTGGTGCCGCGCACTGGTTGGGACCGCGCACTGGTTGGGGCCACGCACTGGTTGGGACCGCGCACTGGTTGGTGCCGCGCACTGGTTGGGACCGCGCACTGGTTGGTGCCGCGCACTGGTTGGGGTCACACACTGGTTGGTGCCGCGCACTGGTTGGGACCACGCACTGGTTGGGGCCACGCACTGGGTGGGACCACGCACTGGTGGAAAAGCCTGTGGACTTGACTGGACGGTCCTGATGCCCGTCCAGGACCTCCAGCAACAACGCCCCGTCCCCCGGGACGCGCTCTCCACCGTCTGTTTGTGTGCGTCAAGGGTGTCGGGCTTGGAACGACTCTCTTCAAGAACCGATCCGGTTTGGAGCACCTAGTGCGACAGGGTGCTCCCAGTAGACTTTGGGGAGGCAAGGGTGTGGGGGCACTACCTGACATGAGAAAGGGATGGGTGCTGGAAATGTTTATTTATAATTGTGTATATGTCATATGTGTTGAAATGCTTGATTGTGATTGTGCATGTTGTGTATTGAAATGCTTGATCGTGATTGTGCATGTTGTGTGTGTTGGAATGCTTGATTATGATTGTGCGTGGTGCGTGTGTTGAAATATTTATTTGTGATTGCGTGTGTTGATGTGAATAAATGGGGTGTTGTATCGTAATCTTTCTTGTGTGGGCTCTTGCGAGGCGTGTGAGGTCAGTCATTCCCTTCACTCCCATCTAGACCGATCCTGTCAGGGCAGACCTCCAGGGGTCGGTCGTGACAATCGACGACTGGAAGGTGCATAAGTTCTTCAGATTATCTCGTAATATAACCAGAAACTGTGCAGACAAAGTGTTTATTGAACACAGCCCAGCACAGCAACAAAAGAATTTTTTTCATTTTCTTGAAGAATTACATCCTTTTGGAATAAACTACCTATTAACACGAAAAAGAACACTTATTGGACATAAATATTACAGGCATAAGCTACGAATGTGACGAATCGGGTCACAAAACCATAAGCTTATCACTGACGACCTTCGGTATATTACAATCAATCATGAATTAAAGACGGGACTTTTAAAAGCCTTAGAGCTCATTGTATTTAGACTCTGTTTTCCTGATTCCTGATTCGTGAATAATGGCTTGTTGTCAACCTAACATGAGAGCGTCCCCGTACAGAAAGAGACCATCATCACACCCATCCAACGACATACCCCTACGAACTAGCCCACACTAGAGACTAGGACATAAATTCACAACGGGGGGGGGGGGGGGGGCGATGTGGACATGACACCGACGTTGAGGTCACCACGAGAACAGGGTGTGATTAAAAGGTCTGCGACTTCGAGACTTTCTTGATGACGATGAGTGACAGCGCTATGGAGTTCTGTTCTGTTCTAAAACAGCCAACGTGGATTGAGCAAGAGCCTTGCTCTGCTCTTAATTTCAACCAGCGTCAACCAAGGCCGCTCAAAACACAAATAAAAGGCTAACGAATGTTATCTAGTGCGAAGCAAGCTCTAATGAACTAAGTGGTCCACCCTCTGTTAATATTCATTGTTACAGGCCACAATGGTCAACAGCTTCAAAGCATGTCACTTCTGACCTTTCACCTGTCCCGGAGTCTTGAAGACCGTTGGGACGACCAAGAAGACTTTGCAACCAGCTTCCTCCAGCTAATGGCATCCCTGGGCGGAGGAACGCCTTATTGAGTCAACAGCTAACGGCATCACTGGGCGGAGGAACGCCTTACTGAGTCAATGGCTAACGGCATCACTGGGCGGAGGAACGCCTTACTGAGTCAACGGCTAACAGCATCACTGGGCGGAGGAACGCCTTACTGAGTCAACGGCTAACGGCATCACTGGGCGGAGGAACGCCTTACTGAGTCAACGGCTAACGGCATCACTGGGCGGGCGGAGGAACGCCTTACTGAGTCAATGGCTAATGGCATCACTGGGCGGGCGGAGGAACGCCTTACTGAGTCAATGGCTAATGGCATCACTGGGCGAGCGGAGGAACGCCTTACTGAGTCAATGGCTAATGGCATCACTGGGCGGGCGGGGAAACGCCTTACTGAGTCAATGGCTAATGGCATCACTGGGCGGGCGGAGGAACGCCTTACTGAGTCAATGGCTAATGGCATCACTGGGCGGGCGGAGGAACGCCTTACTGAGTCAATGGCTAATGGCATCACTGGGCGGGCGGGGGAACGCCTTACTGAGTCAATGGCTAATGGCATCACTGGGCGGGCGGGGGAACGCCTTACTGAGTCAATGGCTAATGGCATCACTGGGCGGGCGGGGGAACGCCTTACTGAGTCAATGGCTAATGGCATCACTGGGCGGGCAGGGGAACGCCTTACTGAGTCAATGGCTAATGGCATCACTGGGCGGGGGGGAACGCCTTACTGAGTCAATGGCTAATGGCATCACTGGACGGAGGAACGCCTCACTGAGTCAACGACCCGGGCGGAAGTGCTGCCACCCAGCCTAATGGCTACGTGTCCGCCAGCTTCCGACTTGGAGGACATCGACTATGGTCAAAATACAGGAGAGGGATGAGCTCCGCCAGGTGTCAACAGCCCAAGGCACGCCACAGTCATGAAGATGAAAACCAACTAAAGCATGTTAAACTTCTTAAAGCTGTCCAGTTACTGCCCTTTCCCAGATCTCTCACCTGGTGAGAGAAGGCATGAAACAGAACTCTGGCATTGTGCATCTAAAAAAAAATATTAAAAAAAAAAGTAGAGAAAAAAAGAAAGAAAAGAAAAAAGAAAGAAAGAAAAGAAAAGAAAGAAAGAAGACGACGAAGAAGCAGTACGTGAAAAATTATGTTCGGGTCAAATCTCGAGAGATGACATTAATTTTGTGATTCCGTCATAAAACCACACTCGGCAATGGAAACAATATGGTTGGTCGTGATGATATGACAGTTGTTATGAACCCCTTGGGAGTCACGCGGTATTCCATCACGATAATCACGATGATGATTGGGTCACGTACCCTCAGGGGATGACTGCCGAACCCTCCCAGGAATTTTGCTAGTGCCGGTTTGGTGTAGAATGACAGTGGTGTGGTCGTGTGGTCGATTCTAGCAGCAGTTATTGGGTAAGGTTTCTCTGCTGCTTTCGCATGCAGTCGGACACACACACACACACACACACACACACACACACACACACACACACACACACACACACACACACACACACACACCGCACGCACGCACGCACGCACGCACGCACGCACGCACGCACGCACGCACGCACACACACACACACACACACACACACACACACACCACGCACGCACGCACGCATGAACACACGCACGCATACACACACAGACGCAGGCATGTATACACACACACACACACACACACACACACACACACACACACACACACACACACACACACACACACACCACATGCACGCACGCACGCACGCGCGCGCGCACTCCTCTCCCCCCCCCCCAAGTCGTTCCCCACATACAAACATGCGTGAGCACCGTATGTATGCATACACGCACGCCCGCGTGCGCGCGTGCAAACACACGTACAAGCACGCCCACGTGCGCGCGGGCACACACAATACTCTCTCTCTCTTCTCTCTCTCTCTCTCTCTCT
>CM031596.1:31699078-31736681 GCA_018398815.1 Conus ventricosus | reverse complement strand
TTTTTTCCCCTTGTTTGTGGTTTCTGTGCACATTATTTTCCTCGTGTTGATATTTTTTGAGGAATTGTTGTTTCCTTTTTTTTTTTTTTTTTTTTTTTGGAAGGTGGGGATGGAGTGGGGGATCTATTTATTTATTTATTTATTTATTTATTTTACCTTTTTTTCCCCAGTCCTTTCATATTTTTCGTACCTATTGCTACTGTTTCCCTCTCTCTATTCTCCGCTTCCCCCCCCCCCTCCCTTTTTAGCTTGTGTTTTTTCTCTCTCTCTTGTCTTCATCTAGTCTTTTTTAGATTTAGTCCCTCGTGTTCGTAAAAGTCGGGTTTTTTTTTAATGTATGTGGTATTTACTCCTATTAATATCTCCCCTTACTGCTTTCACAACTCTTGATTTATCACACCCACTGTTATGTTTTGCACATATTCTATATTCCTAGTTTTTATTTGACTATTTACCAACAGTTTCTCAGCGTTGAGACACATTCGTATGTTTACAGTTATCCCTGCTTCTCTATGATTTTCTCGTCTGTTCATGTCTCTTCCTAGTTATCTCGATTCTTTCACAGTGTTATCATTCGACGATTTCCCTGCAGCTTTCTCTGTTGTTCTCTACGTTACTCTTTGGTCTCTCTTTCTCACGGGTTTCTATTTTGCTTACTTCGTTCTTCGCAGCAGTCCTAATTCCTCTCACCCTACCACTCATGATTCTCCTTACTTGTTCTTTCTACCGTTGATTATTATTGTCCATTTCCGCCCCCACTATAGTTAATAGTTTTTCCTACAAAACCTTTTTGTTTACGTATTCGATATTTCCCAAACATTCATAATTCGTGCATACCCTACTCGTCCCCGCTGTTTATTCTTCTCCTGTCATGTCCTACTTTTCCCACAGTCATAGTTCATAATTCTCCTATCGTGTCCTACTTTTCCTACAGTTCATAATTCTCTTATCGTGTCCTACTTTTTCTGCAGTTCATAATTCTCCTATCGTGTCTTACTTTTCCTACAGTTCATAATTCTCCAATCGTGTCCTACTTTTTCTACAGTTCATAATTCTCCCATCGTGTCCTACTTTTCCTACAGTTCATAATTCTCCTATCGTGCCTTACTTTTCCTACAGTTCATAATTCTCCTATCGTGTCCTACTTTCGTACAGTTCGTAATTCTCCTATCGTGTCCTACTTTTCCTACAGTTCATAATTCTCCTATCATGTCCTATTTTCCTACAGTTCACAATTCTCTTATCATGTCCTATTTGTCCCTACAGTTCACAATTCTCTTATCCTGTCCTACTTTCCCCTACAGTTCATAATTCTCGTATCATATCCTACCTTTCCCTACAGTTCATAATTCTATCATTTCCTAATTTTCCCCACAGTTCAAAATTCTCTTATCGTGTCCTACTTTCCCCTACAGTTCATAATTCTCCTATCATATCCTACTTTTCCCTACAGTTCATAATTCTCCTACTATGTCCTACCTTTTCCCCAAAAATCATACTTCTCCTACCACAGTTCATAATTCTCATATTATATTATACTTTTTCCTTCAGTTCATAATTCTCCTACCCTGTCCTATTTTCCCTACTGTTCACAGTTTTCCTATCATGTCCCGCTTTCCCCTACAGTTCATAATTCTCCTCTTATGTCCTACTTTCCCCTACAGTTCATAATTCTCCTACTATGTCCTACTTTTACCTACAGTAAATAATTCTCCTACTATGTCCTACTTTCCCCTACAGTTCATAATTCTCCTACTATGTCCTACTTTTACCTACAGTTCATAATTCTCCTTTCATGTCCTACTTTCCCCATCAGTTCATAATTCTCCTACTATGTCCTACTTTTACCTACAGTTCATAATTCTCCTTTCATGTCCTACTTTCCCCTACAGTTTATAATTCTCCTTTCATGTCCTACTTTCCCCTACAGTTCATAATTCTCCTTTCATATCCTACTTTTCCCTACAGTTGATAAATCTCCTATCATGTCCTACTTTTACCTACAGTTCATAATTCTCGTATTATGTTCTTTTCTCCCCCGCCCCCAACACACACACACACCCTTTGTGTTCGTAGTTTTGCTTACATGTCCTACTTGTCACAACCATTCTCTTGAAATGTTGTTGGTGCCCATATGGTCGCCGGCCCATAAAGTCGCCGGCGACCATATGGGCAGGGACTTTGGTGCCCGTACGGTCGTCAGTTGCCCATAAGGTCGCCGGTGTCGTATATAATACTGTCGCTCATAAAATCGTGTCGCAGCGACAGTATTTCCGGGAAATACTGCATTTTATGGACAGCTACAATATTCTATGGGACATTTTTCGTGAAAAGTTGTCGCGCGACATTTTTTTTCCAGCAATTATTGTCGCTGCAACAATATTTCACGTGAAATGCTATCGCTGCGATACAATTCCACGGCGACAGTATTATATACGACACCGGCGACCGTACGAGCACTGAGTGTAGATATTTTCTGCAGTGAAAATACACACGTGAACGACTTAGTAAATATATGACCTGAGAGAACGGGGAAATACCAATCCTGGGCCACTTCCGCCCTCACCCAGTTTCGGGTGAAAGTAACCCAGGATTGGTATTTCCCCGTTCTCTGCCAAGTAAGGCTTCAATAACCAAAAAATATACGATTATCTACAAACAGACATACTGTGTAGGGTTATCCGTTTTCAATACTAATTTACTAAACTTTTCAGATTTCAGTTTTTGTTTAATCCTATGTTTTTCCTGATCATTTTCAATAACATCATTTTCGCGCAAACATTCTTCAAATGAGTCTCTGTCTTTCATGTGAAATAAAACTACAGTCTTTAACTGTTCTCTAAAGTCTTTTAAAACCGAGTATATTTCTGGCATAAAATCCACACACTTATCCCAGCATGTCTTCCGCTGAAAGCTAGTTTCGACAAAGTGTTTTCTCTTTTTAACTATGTCTCTTTCTGCCGAACAGTCATCTATAATAAATAGTGTCTGCGTTCCTTCAAACAGTCTATAAACTGTTCTAAACACTCACTCAGTTTATTGCTAGGATTAACTAAATATATGTCATCATCTGTCCATATAAACCTTCTATTATGATATGCTTTGTTCCATTTAAGTGTTGGACAGAAAACCACAATATGATTAAAATTATAACGATAAACTGTTTGTAACAGGTCGAGGATAAATATTGTTTTTTCCACAACCAGTCTGCCCACAAATCAATGAGCAATGAGGAGTTTTTGTCATAAAGTTTAACTGCTTCCATAGTTTTATAACAGAGTTTAATCTAATCCAGTTATTATTTTTATCATACTTTCCGTCAAAACTTGTTCAGTATAATAAAACCCTACGAGGCCTAAATGTGTAAGATTAATCCAATTTAGTTCTGTAAGATTGTTTCTATTTAAGTCAACATTGATTTTGTTGCTTGTTGTTATGATCTTAATATCCTCGCCATTGTGAAGAACGACGACAACAACGTTAAGACGTTTAACGTCTAAGTTTTGCCAGCTAATATTAATTCCTTTTATAAGGTCATCACTAACGCCCACAACCCCATCCCTCTCCACATCTTTAAAGACAGAAATTTCAAATATTATTGTGAACGTGTCTCCTAATTTTCTGCTTGGAAAGAACTGTAATTTTGTAGAAGCTTTTTTACAACTGTTTCTTTTCTGTGGAGGATGTACTGCTTTTTCCCATACGGCGTTATTTCAATTTCTTTCCGACTATTGTCGTCCGGCATAAGACTTACATGTAAAGGGCCAGAGTTGAATGCTTTTCTGAAACTTTTTTGACGGCTAAAATATGTAATGGGCTTATGAATTCAAATTTTATTTCCCATTCTAAATATGGTTCCAAGTGCCATTTGAGGTCAGGTTTTCGAACTATTTTATATTCATACTGGCCAACATTATTTGCCTCTAGATTGCGCAGTTGTTCTAGTTTAGGAAACTTTTGCTGTCGCCAACCTCTTTGCGTTTATAATCACCGTCTTTAGTGTACTCAAAACCATACAAAGCGCCTATCTCACCGTTCTGTTCAAAGTCCGCAACGTCTGCAAGGTCTTTTAATTCTAAGGTTATACACCTTACAGGCGCTAATGTAAACTCCTGATTCTTCTGGCCCACGCGACATTATTTTTTAGTAACGTATTATTTTATTTCCAAAACAATGTGCAGGTTATCACATTTTACAACTTTTCCTGCTTTGTCTTTGATTTTTATATTAAATGATCCGACCCTCCCACAAACTAATCTTTTAAACTGTAAATTAGGAATTGTATAATTTCATAATCGCAATATGCAGCTTTTCCAGATGGAAGAGCTCTCAAAACTGTTGAGGGCCTTCCATCATATAAGTTTTCATCAGTGCTCAGCTCATCCAAATGAACATAGAGTAATGAATGTAATGCAAGATCGAGCGGACTTTCCCCCTCATAAGTAGTTTTGTTTGGTGTAACTCTAAATCTATAATTGTTAGCTGTAAAGCCTAACATTTTAGCTAGCTCTTTATCAAAATAGTAACCTCCTTCTTCTTCAGGCTTGAATGTTAACATTGTTTTCAGATTCGCATTGTTAAGTTTGAGAGTAATGTCAAAGTTACTCATTGCTTCTTTTAGTGAGCAAAACCCGTAATAACCATCAGGTATTGTTAACTGGCTAACTTTGGCCCCTGTTTTGTCAACTTTTAGAACCGTATTATTCTCCTTGGCTTCGCTTATATTAAACCATACGACTTTGTAAAATATTTCATGAAGTGCAACCATTTTGGCTCCGCATTCGTTATCAATAGCATGTTCTAAAAACGAAGGCCGGTCTTGGGTTGTTATTGTTACAAACATTTTTTTAAACAAAATAAAAATGAGTGCATTCAAATATACTGGTGCAAAATATTCTGTTGGGCCGCACTACAATCTTAAAAATATAGCAACTGATACTCTTGACATTGCTGTGACCCAGACTGCCTCTTTTCATAAAAAGGTGAGTACTCCATTGAAGAGCTATCTTAACCCCCCTATTGAAAACGACCACATCAAGAAAGCGTGGTTTAGTCATCCGATGCAGTTTATCAGAACCAGTTAAACTTTGCTGTGTTTTGCGCATCAACTGGGTGTGGAAGGTAAAAAATCCTTTGTGAGGTAGTGTCGGTGCAGCGACAGTTTTTCCCCCGGGAAAATTTCTGCTTTTTTATGGACAGTCCCAATATTCATGGATTTTTTTTCCCTGAAAATTTGGTCGCGCGGGAAAAAAATTTTTTTTTCCAGAAAATTTAAATTTGTCGCTGAAAACAATATTTCACGTAAAATTTGCAACCCTGCGATAAAATTTCCCCACGGCGACAGTAAATATCCGCCCACCGGCGACCGAAACAAACCCACTGAGTGTGATTTTTCTCAGGGGAAAAATCCCACACTTTAAACGACTTGAAAATTATATGACGGGGAGAAGGGGGAAATACCAACCCGGGGGCCACTTCCCCCCTCACCCAGTTTGGGGTTTTAAAAGAAACCCCGGGAATTGGAAATATCCCCTTTCTCTGCCAAGTAAGGCTTAAATAACCAAAAAAAACAATATCTACAAACAGCCCTTCTGTGTAGGGTTATCCTTTTTTAAATTTACAATTTTTCCCTAAATTTTCCGTTTTCATTTTTTGTTTAACCCTTGTTTTTCCTGATCTTTCCCCCAAAAAACACTTTTTTCCCCGGCAAAAAATTCTTCAAATGATCTCTGTCTTTAAAGTGAAAAAAAACCCACGGGTCTTTAACTGTTCTCTAAATTTTTTTTAAAACCCGAGTTATTTTGGCATAAAATCCACACACTTTTTCCCAGCATGTTTTCCCCGCTGAAAGCTTTTTTCGACAAGGGTTTCTTTTTTTAACTATGCTCTTTCTCCCCGAACTTTCATCAATAATAAATAGGGGTTTTGCGTTCCTTCAAACAGTCAAAAAAACTGTTCAAAAACACTAAATTCCGTTTATTGCTGGGTTTAAACAAATATTTGTCATCATCTGTCCATAAAAAAACCTTCTTATGAAATGCTTTGTTCCTTTTAAGTGTTGGAAAAACCCCCCCCAAAAATTGTTTTAAAATTATAACGTAAACTGTTTGTAACAGGCAAAGATAAATATTTTTTTTCCCCAAAACCCAGCTGCCCACAAATAAAAGAGCAATGGGATTTTTTTTGGCCCCCTAAATTTTTAATGCCCTAGTTTTATAACAAGTTTAACCCAACCCCGAAAATTTTTTTTAAATCTACTTTCCGTCAAAAACTTGTTCTTTAATAAACCCTACGGGCCCCAAAATGTGAAGATTAACCCAATTTAGTTCTGAAAATTTTGTTTTATTTAAGTAAACATTGATTTTGTTCCCTTGTTGTTATGATTTTAAATATCCTCGCCATTGTGAAAAAACGACGACAAAAAACTTTTAAGGGACGTTTAAGCAAAGGTTTTCCCAGAATTTTAAATTTCCCTTTTTTATAAGGTCATCACTAACGCCCAAAACCCCCCTCCCCCCCCACCCTTAAAAGACAGAAATTTAAATTTATTGTGAACGTGTCTCCTAATTTTCTGCTTGGAAAAAAAACTGTTTTTTTGTAAAAAAGCTTTTTTTAAAATTTTTTCTTTTTTGTGGAGGATGTACTGCTTTTTCCCTGGGCGTTTTTTAAATTTTTTCTTTCCGACTTTGTCTTTCCGGCATAAGACTTCATGAAAAGGGCCAAGTTGAATGCTTTTTGAAACTTTTTTGACGGCTAAAAAAAGGAAAAGGGGGTTTTATAAATTTCAAATTTAAATTTTCCCATTTAAAAATGGTTCCAAGGGGCCCTTTGAGGTCGGTTTTTCCAAAACTTTTTTAATATTCATACGGGCCCCAACATTATTTGCCTCTAGATTCCCGCATTTTGTTCTAGTTTAGGAAATTTTTTGCTGTCGCCAACCCTTTGGTTTAAAACCCCGTCTTTAGTGTACTCAAAACCATCAAAGCCCCCTACTCACCGTTCGGGTTTTCAAAGTCCGCAAGGGTCTGAAAGGGGTTTTTTTAAATTTCAAGGGTTTAAATACCCCTTTACGGGCGCAAAATGAAAACCCCTGATTCTTTCTGGCCCACGCGAATTTTTTTTTTTAGTAACGTATTATTTTTTTTCCCCAAAACAATGTGAAAGGTTTTATACTTTTTTAAAATTTTTTCCCGGGCTTTGCTTTAAATTTTTAAATTAAAATTGTTTCCACCCCCCCAAAAACCAAAATTTTTTAAACTGTAAATTGGGGAAAATTGAAATATTTTCAAAATCGCAATATGCAGCTTTCCAGAGGGAAAGAGCTCAAAAAAATTTTTGGGGGCCCTTTCCATCATATAAGTTTTAATCATTTGTTTAGCCTCCAAATGAACAAAGAGTAATAAATTGTAATGCAAGATCGAGCGGCCCTTCCCCCCCCTAATTTATTTTTTGTTTGTGAAACTCAAAATTATAATTTTTAAAGCTGTAAACCCTAACATTTTAGCTAGCTCTTTATCAAAATATTTAACCCCCTTCTTCTTCGGGCTTAAATTTTTAACATTTTTTTTCAGTTCGCATTGTTAATTTTTGAGAGAAAATGTAAAATTTACTCATTCTTTTTTTATGGAAAAAACCCGTAAAAAACCATCGGGTATTTTTAACTGGCTAATTTTGGCCCCTTTTTTTGTAAACTTTTGAACCATTATTCCCCTTTGGGCTTCGTTATTTTAAAACCATACGATTTTTGAAAAAATTATTTCATGAAGTGAAACCCATTTTGGCTCCGAAATTTCGTTATCAATGCATGTTTTTAAAAACAAAGGGCCGGTCTTGGGTTGTTATTGTTAAAAAAATTTTTTTAAAAACAAAAAAAAAAGTCATTCAAAATATACTGGTCCCAAAAAATTCTTTTGGGGCCGAAACAAACAATTTTAAAAAAATTTTAAAACTGATACTCTTGACATTGCTGTGACCCAACGCCTCTTTTCATAAAAAGGTAAAGTACTCCATTGAAGAGTTTTTTCAACCCCCCCAAATGAAAACGACCCATCAAAAAAGCTGGTTTAGTCACCCGGGATGATTTTTTAACCCAAAACCAGTTAAACTTTGCTGTGTTTTGCGCTTTCAACTGGGTGTGGAGTGGCGTATGCTGATAAATTTAAATCCCCCAATGATCCTTTGGTGAGGCCCGTGTCCAAAAATTTTAAATTTCTATTACCCCTTCAGACGTATTTTGTTTGAATTTCAACTCCATCCCAAAAAAAACCCCGTTTAACCCCACTCAGCAACAGAATAGACATAAAGGCTTTTGAAAGGTTTTAACGAATTCAATATTAACATCAAAAAAAGGCTTAACAAAATTTGGACTTAATCAGGGGCCTTGGGCGCCCTTTATTTTCGGGGAAACGCACAAAAGTAAAAACATGATGGCACCCTCCTTTAAAAACTTTTTTTTTTGGGCCCAAACCCCTGTTCAGCCCGGGTCTCAACAGAAAGAGCAAAACCCCCAGCATGGAAAAATTTTATCTTGCCCCTTTCCCAAAGGGGCCTAACTAAAGCGGAATAGAACGAATAAACGACCTATTCGTCCTTACTTTTGGTGTTTGCTGGGTTCCCCAAGCACGGGGCGAGATCGAGAAAAACTGACCCTTCTACTGGCTTTATGCACAAAAAAAATACTTAAAAAATTTAGAGGACGCCATTAATTTCCCAGTTGTTTTACCTTAAATTATTCAAAGGTACCAACTTTGTTTTACAATAGCAAGACGAAAGTAGACTTTGCTTTTGGCACGGTTTTTTCCCAAGTCCCTTCGGGACCTCGACCCCAGATGGGTTTTACAATAAAAAACTATAATAAAAAAACAAAAGCGGGGCAAAAAAACAAAAGGGTTTGGGAAAAACGACAAAAATTCTGGCCGAAATTTTAAAAAACCAAAAAAGAACCCCCAAGATTAAGTCACCCAAAACCCCCAAGTCCAAACCCCAAAGTCATTGAAACCCCACCCAAACCCTCGCGGACTCTGTTCGCGTTTCCCATGAATAGGGAAAAAAAAGGCGCTTGTTCTTGGTTTAACCCGGGCAAAGGAAAATTTGGTCTTTATCTTACAAAATGGGAAACCCCAAAACTTTTAAAAAAATAATGCCCTAAAGTGCTGGGCCAAAAAGCCAACTTTTTTTGGCTTCCCAGAAAGACAAAACCCCGCTACAATAACCCCCAATTTCCGGGTAAACGTCTATAGCTTTCCCAGCAAATTTTTTTTAAAAATTGGGAAAAGTTTATCAAGCGTTTTTTTCCCCCATGATTTATAGGTGGAGGCGTTTGGCGGGGGAGGTACTGGACTTTGGCCACCGCCCCCTGAAATAGCCAAAAAAAAAGTTTTTATTGCAAATCCAAAGGCAGTTTAACGTTTGGCAAAATTGTGACCCCTTTTGCTCCCCTAACAGTTTTCTATTCTTTCCCGCTGGGTTTTCGTGTTTTTCAAAAAAAAATTTTTGGGGATAGTTTCTCTTTTCATTCACTTATTTCAAATTTGGGTCTGGGTTTTTAGTAGTCAGGCTTCAAGTCTTGGGATTTTCTTTTTCAAGTTTTTTGCCCTTTGATTTATTTTTCCCTTAAATATCGGGCCCCCTACGATGGGGCCCCGTCAGCCTAAAGGGGAGTTTTTTTTCCTTTTCTCATGCTCACTAGTTAAAAAAATTTTTTTCTAAATTGTTTGAAAATTTCCCGCCTCTGATGCTTTCAAAGAAATGATAAAGGGGGGCCGCTATTTCTCCATGGGTAGCGGTGAGTCTGTATAGTTTTTAATGCTGTTTCCTGAAAAACTTTTTTTGGCTTAATTGCATTTATTTTTTCATCTCCCCGATTGTTTTAAAATTCTTCTTTTTCCCCTGTTTTGTTTTTGGTTAGCTTTTGGGATTTTCCTGCAGTGGGGTTTTTAAGTTTAAAAACCCTGCCTCCCCCCTTAAATTTTTGGCCCCTAACAAGCCCAAAGGCGATTTTTTTTCTTTCCCACTGATTCTTTGTAAAATTTGTACTCTTTGGCAAAAAACTTTGAGGGGCCCTGGCTTGGGTTTGGTAACCCCGAAAGTTCCCCCTTGGTCTTTTTTACAAAAAATGTTTTTTTTAATTCAAAATCTTTTGGGTCAATAAATTCGGGGGGGTTTTTGGGCCCCAAAAACTTTCGTAAAATGATTTAACCTTATTTTTTCGTTTTTTTAAAGCCCCCTTGGAGGGCATTGAGCGATGCTGTGCCCCCCCCCCCCCCCCCCCCAAAAGGGATCATTTACTCAGGGGGTCGTCTCCAGGATAAAAAACATCATAATCTTTTTCACCTTCAAATCTTGCCATGTTTTTAAAAAATTAAAATTTTTTATTTTGCTTCTAAAAATGGCGCAGCCCCATATGGCTCGATTCTTAGCCCGATAGAAAAACTGGAAAAAGCCCCCTTTGGGGTGAAAGGGGGTAAACGGAATATTATTGGGTTTCCCAAAAAATCCATTTATAATTTATGCAGGGTCCCCTTTCTTACTGTCAAATTTCCAGACCTAGGAGGGGAGATGAATTTATTGTGCCAGGGTCTGGCCCCCGTCTTAAATTTCAAAATGAACCGCTTCAACCCAAAAGACCCCAAAAAGGACAGTTGTACCGAAACTGGGGGGGGCAAAAAAGTTAAGAAAAAATTTTTATAAAACTTTAGGGGGAAAAAAATATTTTTTTTTACATAATGCGACAATTTTTAACCCGTTCTGACTGGCTAACCGGGGAAAGAAAGGGTGAAACTTTCGTTTCAAGGAAAACGAAAAAAAGAAGCACTAAAACAAAAATAGGGCCGGGAGATACTAAAGAAAGGCAAAAAAAAAGAAGCTGTAAATTTTTCGTTTTGGGGAAAACGGCTTTTCCATCCCCCTTTGGGTTTTTTTAGTTGTTAAAACGCAAAGCCCCATAAAATTTAAGGGGGCATTAAAAGCCCCCTTGTCGTAAGAACTAACTTTTAATGAAAAACAAACGCGTTTCAGATCTAAAACCCAAGCAAAAGTACCGCATTTTTTGGGCATCTCGTTAAGTTTGACTTGTTAGCAAAAACCCCCCCCCAATTTAGGGAAGGTGATTGAGCACCAATATCGGCCAAAAATTGCAATAAAATTTTGAAAAAAGTGATTCATCATACAAATATCCCCGAAGCAGGGGGGGACACTATATTGGGAAATTTTTGTTTTAAGGGGTCGCCGCAAGTCGCTTTTAAAAGGGATTTTATTTCTTTTGTGAAGAAGAAAGAACCGTTCAAAAGAGGGAAAGGGAAAAAATTTTTTTAAACCTAAAAAAAAGAAAGTACAATGTTCGATTTAGGGGGTCCTAACCAAATCTAGCTAGGGGCTTAAACCATTTTTTGCCTTTTTTGAAATTGAAAACTGTTGGGGGCCCGGGGGGTGTAGAAAACCAACGTTGACCTTGTGTCTAAAGTTTTCATCTTTACAAAGTTAGGCTTGAAAAAAATTTTTTTTAACAACAAAATACGGGTTTAAAAAATTGACCTAAGGTAAAAGAGGATAATAGTTGCATGGGGCGGGGGAAAAACTGTGAAGCCCTAATAAACCTTCAAATTGAATTTAAAAGAAGAAGCCGAAAAAAACCCTTTAAAGACCTTTGTTTTTAAAAAATGTGCGCAGCGAATAAAAAAAATGCAGTTAGAAGATTACTAAACTAAAATTTTTTTTTATTTTTAAAAAAACAAGTCCGTTTAGATTTAACCAAAAATCCCCACAAGTCGCCCAAAGAAAAGGGGTAGTTTTAAAAGGGGGGGGAAAACCCCAAAAAAAAACCTTCAGTTTAAACCAAAAATTACCAAAATTTCAACAAAACTGAGCAAGACCTTTCAAAAAAACAGCAAAACCCAAAAGAAGGTATTCTCGCCCTTTTAAAGCTTTTTTCCTTTTTTAATACTGGAGCATCGACAAAAAGCGCTTATCAGCAGGAACGAGGGGTTGGTCCTTTGCAAGGGGGGTAGGCGCACCCCCAGCTTTACCTCTAGGGGGTTTGTCTTTACTCTCGGGCCCTTTTTCATTACCGGTTTGGTGCTGCTAGCAAAAAAAAAAAAAAAAACTCCCAAAACCCCACAGTATGGTTCAACTAATAACAGCTAAAATTAGTTCCTTCAACCTGCCCAAAAAATTTAAAACGCTACCCCAGACAGCAAGGGTCCTAGGTTCCCCCCAGGTTCAACCCCGCTCCCGTTGGTTTTTTCGTAGAAATCCTAGGGGCCCCTTTGGGAACCCCCTCTAGGTTCTGCCTTGGGACTAGTTTTTCCACCCAAAAGCAAACGTCTGCCCCCTTTGGGTGCCTAGTTAGATTTTAGGGGACCTACTACCCGGTCCTCCAAGGGGGCGCTGACCCAAAGGGAAACCAAACTAGGTCGACCCAGCTCTTCCTGCCACCCTAGCCCGCACCTTTAAACTCCCATGGGTAAAGCTGAGTCATCAGGGCCCAAACCCCCAAATGGCCTTTTATTAGGCAAATCTCAATTGTATTTTTTTTCTTTATCGTTTTTTTTTGTTTTTCTTCTTTCCAAAATTCTAGTAATCACCGGAAAAAGATAGAAAAAAAACGAGAAAAGTTGCCCAATAAATTTTTTATTGTTTTTTTGTCTTTTTTTTGTGGTATTGACATGGGGATTTTTTCCCATCCAAAATTTTTTGTGATGGTCGATCCCTTTTTTTTAAACCGGGTTTTTTTTTTTTTGTCGTTTTTCCCTTTGTCCGGGTTGCCCCAGGGGCCCCCTTTTGGTTACATTTGGGGTTGTTGGACTTTTCCCCCCATCGTTTTTAAAAAGGGAGTAGTTGTTCTTTTTTTTTTTCAAAGCATGTCTTCATACCCGGGGGGGGGGGGGGAAAAAAGACGTATAAAGAAAATTTTTTTTCGAAACTTTTTAAAAACTTTTTTGATTTAGGGGTGCAGGGTTTTTTTTCGATGAAAGGTTACAATCCAAACAAAGCCCCGAAATTATCTTTTTGTTTTTTTATCATGAATTTAGCCCACAGCCAACTTCTTTTGTTACTTTGGGTTTTGGACTCTGTCCCGTAACATTGTAATAACCCGAAGATCATTTTTTCACTTGGTGGAAATGGGAAAAGGGGAAAGGGGGGCACCCGCCCTTGTAATCGATCGTGCATGGATGTTTCCCGTGGGGACCCAAAGAGAGGGCCCCCCGCAACGGGTCAGCTTTCCCCTTGTAAGGGAAATTTTTTTTCCCCCCCGATGTCTCCTGGGATCTCACCGCACTCCAGGTCCTCAAAAGCCCCAAATAAGTCTCTTTGAATTTTTCCTTTAAAAAATTACTTAGTGGGGGGAAACAAAATGCAACAACAGTGTAGAAAGAGTTCTTCTCAGTTCCCCTTTTGGGTTTGGCAGGGAAATCCCGGAGGTAAATGGCAAAAAGGGTTCAGTATGGTGAAAGGGCCCCCCAGGGTCAGTAAATTTTTCATCATCGGGGGGTTGGCAGGGAGGTTTTTCCCACTTTTTGGGGTTGTTGGAAAATGTCTGAGTGGACAGCACTGCTGTTTAAAACCCCCCAAAATTGTCAGCAGCTAAGAATTGTGCAGAAAAAAAATTGAATTTTCCTCAGCGCCATTAAAAACTAGGGCTTAAATAAACAGCCCAATGAGGCCCGAACAGTCCCAACAAAACCAAAAATAGAAACCTGGCCTGCCAACCCCCCAAAGGTTTCAAAAAAAAATATTGACCCCTGGAGGGCCTTAACATAAAACAAGCCTTTGGGCCCGTACCTTTCCCGGATTCCCTGCCTAAGGGGAAACCCAGAAAAAATTCTTTTTACACTAACCGGTTTATCTCACAAGAATTTTCCAAACCCCTCAGTGCCCGATTGATGATAATGATTTTTTCCCCTTTTTTTTGAATGTGTTTTAAAAATATTATTATAATTTTTTTATTATATTTTTTATATTAAAATTTTAATTTATATTGATATATTTTATATATATAGTGGGGTGTGTGTGTGTGTGGGGTGTGTGTTGTGTGGTGTGTTTGTGTGTTTTGAAACTTTCCCCATTTGTTTAATTTTGGGTCATATAATCATAACTCGCCAGGGGGAAAATTGTTTTTCTGTGCCCCCCCCCCCCCCTCTTTGTGTGTGTGTGTTTTGTGTGTGCAACACATGTACCCTGTTTTTTATTTATCACTGCATGTTCTCTCAACAAAAAATCAGCATAATTTATGCCAACATTATTTCAACCCGTTCAATGAACATCTCCCCACATCATCGTTTACTTTTTTTTTCAACACATTTTTTATGAACCCCACCAACCTCCCCCCCCCCCCACCCCCCCCCCCTAGTGGATGAAGAGAATAGTCTCCTTCTCTTGCCCCCCTTCCCCTCCCCCCCCCCCCCCCCCCCACACATGTATATTAGTTTTTTTATTATTAACCCCCCCCACCCGCCCTACCCACCCCCTTTTTTTTTCCCCTCTCCCACCCCCAATTAAAATTTTCACCCATTTATCTTTCATTTCCCCCTTTTTTTCCCCTTTTTAACATTACCCACAACCCTTTTAAAACTAAACCCCCGCCTTTTTAAAACTGCCCCCCTCTTTCACCCCCCAGCGAAAAACATTTATTTTATTTTACCAAAAACCCTTTTTTTTTTTTCCTTTTTTTTTTTTAAAAAACAGTTTCTTTCCATTCTATTTATCTACTTTTTTATCCCCCTTTTAAAATTTTTTTTTTCCCCCAAAGAAAAAACAAGGAAAAATTCTTCTAAAAGGATGCAAGCTTGGGTCAGCTGTTGGTAAAAAACAGACCACAAAAATGCCCAAAAAATTCAGCTTAGTTGTCAAACTTTCCAAAAAATTTTTGAATTGGAAAGCTTCGAGTATTTCAATTTAGTTGTTTGCAAAAAGGGAAAAGAAATACTTAATGCAAATTTTTAAATTGTCTTTAAAAAGACCAAAAATAATCGATCATCAATAGATGCAAATTTGGTAAAAATGACATACAAGTGAATGGTAAAATGACATATCTCTTTGAGGATCATAGTCCGGTTCACTGTTCCCTGCCGCCTGGTAAGTTAAAGCTTTAAAAAACAAATAATTCTAAGTAACTTTGGTTTTTCCTTTAAAGGTTTAAAATTTTAGTATAAAAAACTAAATTAAATTTTTTAGACCCTTTTTTTAGAATTTTTTCTCTCATTTAGCGAAGTCTTGCTTGAAATGAATGTTTAAAGCAATTTTTCAGTGGGCCCCACAAGCAAAATTTTGTTTCTTCCGATGTAATTTTCCCAGTTGTTTTTTTTAGAAATTTTCCTCCCCCGGTGTACTTGAATTTTGTTTCCTTCCAGTTTAGCTAAGATGTGCTCGTTTACAACCCCTTTTATTCCCCAACAAATGCACACCCCCCTGGACTTGACAGACCGCTGCATTGGAAGTTCCTCTTCGGGGGGGGTAATGTTTTGTGTATAGGGATGGGGGGGGGGGGGGGAGGGGGGGAAGAGAAAAGGGGAGCTCATAAACCTCCTCCACAGGTAGGGGGGGGGTTTTGGGGGTTAGGGGGGGTTCATACAAATAAAATAGTGTTGTTGAAAAAGTAAACAAGCGGGGGGAATGATGTTCATTGAAAAAGGGCAATGTTGTTGGGTTAATATGCTGGGGTCGGTTTTAGAAAAGATAGCACGACCAATGGGGAAAAAAAGGGGAAACATGTGTAAAAACCCACCAGACCCACAGACACACACAACACACCCCCAACAACCCCCACCCCCACACACAACACCACACACACACACCCCCCACACACACACACCCCCACACACACCCACCCCCAAAAAAGGGGAAAAAAAAAGGGGGGGGGGCACATGTTTAAAAAGTAAATTTCCCGATGATTATGATCATAATGGACTGTTTTTTACACACATTTTTTCCCAAAACACACCACACTCATTTAAAAAAAAACATTAATCAGTTTACGATGGGTTTAAAGATCAGTGAGATAACAGTACTATAGGAAAGGGCTTTTTCTCTGGTTCCCCTTAGGCAGGAAACCCGGAGGTGGCCCGGCAAAGGCTGCTGTAAGGTTGGGAAAGGCCCCCCGTGGTCAGTAAAATTTTTCACTCCCCCGGGTTTTGTTGGCAGGGTAGGGTTTTTACTTTTTGTGTTGTTTTGGGAAAGTTCCGCTGTCACGGGGCCCGCATGGTAAATTGAAAACCCCGCCAGTTTTGGAATTTGTGGAAATGTGATGTCCAGTCTGGGGGTTTCCCCGTTCTCGGGCTCACAATTTAAAGGTCTTCCCTTTTTCCCTTTTCTTAGGTAGGGAAACCTGGGGTATTGACAGAGGCTAAATGTATTTTGAAAAACCCTCCGTGGTCACAAGGGTTTTTTTCTATTGGTGATTGGCAGGCTATGTGCTGGTTTTGGGGTTTTCTGGGGTGTTCTGCTGTCTCTGGGGCTGTTTCTGCATTGATAATTTGAAAACTCAAGGTGTTTGGGAAAATAGGGACCTGTGGGTGTTTTAAAATCTGGGGAGCCCAAACCCCAGTTTACAATGTTCACTTGGTCTGATCTGGGCATTGGGAAATAAGCCTCCCTCTTGGTTTTAAATTGGGGGCTGCTCAAGTAAACTTCCTATTTGTCCCTTGGGAAAAAACTTTTGATTTAAATTTCCCAAAGGGGCTACCTTTTTCCTTTTTGGGGGTGCGTCCTTTTTTTTTTCAATTGGTCAGCTTCTTCAATTTTCCCTATATAGTTTCAGTATGAAGTGTTCATGGTGGGAGTAATTTTTAGTGACTGATAAATGGTAATTTAAATTTTAAAATCAGTAGTCCCCGAGGATGATGAAAAATTGTTATATAAGTGGACAAATTTTGTGGTGATGGTTTTCAAAGGGGCCCAAATTGGGGGGGTAAAAACACAACTGCACAATTTTCCACGTCAAAAGCACTCCGATCACAATAAAGCACCAACGAAACCAAATGCACAATCACGATCAAGCACTCCACGCACACAATGCACACACGATAAGCACTCCAACGCACAAACATGCACAATCACGATCAGCACTCCCACACCCACAACATGCACGATTATATATTTCGCCATACGACGTACACGATCACATTACGGCATTCCAGCACATATGACTTACACAATTAAAAGAAATATTTCCGATCGATCCTTTTCTCACCATGGAGTGCGTCCACATCCCTGCCCCTGTCAAGCGCTGGGAGACCCTGTCGCAGCTAGTGCTCCGAGCCGGGTTGGTTCTCGCAGGGAGTCGCCAAGCCGACACCCTCGACCCCAAGCGGGCGTGAGGTCCGGGGGGGGGGGGGGGGGGGCGTAGCTGTTACTGGAGGTCCTGGACGGGGGTCCAGGCCGGGCCCAGTCAAGACGGCGGGCTCCTTTTAGCAGTCCACGGTCCCGACCAAGGCGTGGCCTCGACCAGCGCGTGGCACCATCCCGTCCGTGGTCTCACCCAGAACGTGGCCTCGACCAGCACGTGGCACCATCCAGTTCGTGCTCCAGGTGAAGCCCCCGAGAGGGGGAGGACGTAGCTGGGAGGAGAGTCGAAGAGGAGGGAAAGAAGAAGGAAGGAGGAAGGAAGAAGGGTACTGGAACCCTGCCGTCAGTACCGTCTGACCATTGCTGTCAAGTCTTAACAGCCACTCGCATGATGGGCGAGGGGAAGTGTATTAAACGCACACAGTAAACCCATTGAATCAAGTCTTCTCACACGATGCAGGTAAAAGACTGCATTAAATCAACGGGTTATAAAACAAATATGAATTATCTTCACCCTTCTCTCACTCACGCTTAACATTTCCCTTCCTTAGGAAATAAATCAACACAGCGACCATCGCTTAATAACTGCCACCACATTTGCAAATAGTAATTCAATGGCATAACTGTCACATTTTATAAACACATTTCAAAATAACACAAATCTCCAACCACGCATCCGAACGACAATCATGCGTACGCACGCTCGTGAACATAAAACTCGTTCTCCTTGCACACAACAACAGACGGTGGCCGAAGGATAAAAGTCCGGCGAATGTGACAGGGGCGGACGAGCGAGACCAAACAAGTTCCAACCCTGAATCGCCAGGTTCTCTCCCTCCCCACCGACCACCGCATCACCAGATACATAAACAGTGAAAGAATTTTGGAAATAATTTAGAATGCCAGGTTAAAGATTGAATTAACCAGAGAAAAGGTCTCACACAATATTTCTCTTACAATTTCGAAAACAAAAGAAAATTGCGCAAAAGCGAAGACTAAGCCGGCTAACAACAACAAATCAACACAAACAGACCACGAAACTGATGCTTACCAGCTACCCGTGGGTGACCCCGAAGAGGCGGGTCAAAGGACTCTCTCTACCCTCTGTCCCGTCGAGAGGACAGAGGCGAAGATGCGGAAACAGAAGAAATGATGTCCCTCTCCTACAGGCCGACTGCAGGAATTTAAAGTACTGACTGTACTCTCGATGATAAGGTAAAAG
Organism: Conus ventricosus; assembly: GCA_018398815.1. Classification (NCBI taxonomy): domain Eukaryota; kingdom Metazoa; phylum Mollusca; class Gastropoda; order Neogastropoda; family Conidae; genus Conus; species Conus ventricosus. The sequence goes on along the minus strand of CM031596.1, from coordinate 31,718,179 downwards.
AACCAGGACTGGAGCAGGCGCCCCCAGAGACATCTTCCGCTCGAGTGAAGAGCTAACCTCCCTCAGCAATGGGGGGCCAACATGCCATGCTGCGTCACAGAGTGAGCATACTTCAAACTAAAAGAAACGAAGCACGTGCGACAGGTAAAAAGACAGGCGAGAGGCCGATAGACAGAAAGTTCGAGAGAAAGGTACCGGCCACCCGTGAACTTGCAGGATGAATAGCACGGGCGGTGGAATTAGAGAGAGAGAGAGAGAAAGCAAACCGAAGTTGAGCTGAACCACACCAAGGTGCAACTGCACCACAAGCCACCCTAAGGGACGGATACACGACAACAGCAACGACAATAAACAAATAAGTAATTCCGCCACCCTAGGTGGGTCGAACGTCGTAGGCCTCGCGACAAACTCGTGACAGGGGAAAAAAAATATTTAAAAAAAGGGGGGGGGGGGGGGGGGGGAGGGGAAGAAAAGAAAAACGACCTTCTCGTGACTGTAGCGAAAATTTGTACGTACAGGCACCTGAAATCAACATTTGGTTTAGACCACAACTGTACAAGAGCATACAAAGAAGATAATTATCATGAGGCGTCATGATTTTAACTTGATTAGATGTGAACTTCCTTTCTACATGGTTAAGTACAACAAGAGAAAAAAAAAGACATAATCATTGGACAAAAAAATGAACTATAACAGTCACGATAAAATCATGGGGAAAATTGTCAAGATGTTTTGGTTTCCGGATCTCACGCCTGGATCGGCAACGCATCAGTGGTTCTGAAGTCTGCATGGGAAGAGAATGATCGTACGGTGTGTGTGGTGTGCGCATGGGGGGTATCTGACAGCCTTGGGTCTTCGGCATTATCAAGTTCGGCCAGGTCTGCTTCAGCCTCAGCCCACGTGGGGTGTCGGGGGCAATGCCTGAAGAAGGTGCTGTGTCTGGTGACGAGCCGGACACCTGGCTGTGCACTAAGCCTTCTTCACTTCTTCCCGACGATCACAACGGATGGTTTTCTTTCTTTTTTTATCATTTTTTTTAAAAATTGAACAGTTGGAGCATACAGGTGAGCTGAAAGAGGACAGTGCGCAAAGTCAATTACATCAGCAGCATTTCTGTATGTCTCGCCTATAAACATTTGTTACATGAAATAAAACGGGGGAGTGGGGCGGGGGGGATCAAGAATCACTGAAGGAAAAAAAAAGCAAATCAAATAAAATGCAGCTTTAACTAACTTTGTCAGCATGTAACTTTCATAATGCAATTTCAATACAATACAATACAGTACAATTCAATACAATACAAAGAGATCTGCAAAGTGGTGCGCTCCTTCGACATGACCTGAGGAATACCTCAACAGGCCTTGACCCAGACCGTCACACAATGTTGATTCGATCCAGAGGTGACTTCAGCCCCAAATGTCCTCAGCTTGAACCTGACCTTAAAGCTAAAACCTGTCTTTCCTATGGAAGGGGTGGTTGACAAGGGGTGAATGTTCTTAAAAAGCACGTGGTCACCGATGTTGAGATTTTGAATATTCATCGGTGACGACAGGGATATACTGACCATTGGCAAGTGTCAAAAGTCGCGGGACAACTCGGTCCATCTGGCGTTGGATTTGCTCGGACATCTGTAGCTGCTTCTGTGCGGCTGTTGGCGTGGCAACTTGTCAGGCCATGCAGTTTCTGTCTGTGGTCTCCGCAGTGGCCTTCATGAAGTGGAATCACACTTTCTTTGGCAACAAGGTCACAATCTTGACGGTGCCTTGGTGGCCGCTGTGCGCAGTGTTGACCGCTTCCTGATTCTGCGATGCAGCTGACTGCCCTTGATGACAATGCTGGCGTTGTAGACAAGTGGCAGCTCGGAGCGACAAAGGAACAAGGGTTGGAAAATCTTTTCATCAGTGTCTCCACCCCGTGTGTGCCACTAGATGGAGATAAAGGCGGTCATGACAGCAGACAGCGTTTTGTCCATTGCTGTGGCCTCAGCAGCTTCTTCGCAGATCATCGCCTTCGGCGTAGATGTGCTGACGGATGTAGCTGACGTAATCTTCAGCCATCAACCCCGATCGGCCAACGGGAACTTGAACGGCAAGGTGGTATCTCAGGTAGTCTGCAGGTATATCAGCGCCTGGGCGATAGTGTGCAGTTATTTTGTAGGGCTGCATTCTTAGCACCTAACGCTCAATACAGTAGACAGCTGCGCTCGAGTGTCGTTGACCATGGACAAAGAGCAGCTTGTGATCAGTATACACGGTGAAGGGGGCACCGAATATGTAGCCCCCTCAGGGGACAGCTGGTGCCCCTCTCTCTCTAAGTTCGTGAGTATTGTTGTTCAGTGGTTGTGAGTGCCCTGCTGGCGAACTGGATGACAGGACCGAGTCAGGACTGTGGAGATGCCGACTGGCGTGGGTTCGAATCCCATCCTCGTCGCGAACTAGCCTACTTGTGTATGACTGTATGCGTTACTGCTGCTGCTGCTGCTGCTTGCTTGCTTTCTCGCCTATCATAAACACCAAAATGGGATAAAAAGTCTTGCAGACTTTATTTTATACTTCAACTTGATAAGAGTCAACGATGTTGCTTCTCGCAAAGATTCCGACGCAGTTACCTCCCCAACTAATCCACAGAGAATTACACGGGTTTTCTCCCTTTAAGTAGGCCCTGTGCTTGCCAATCAAAACACTACATGGAATAATCGATGTAGCTGATGAGTTTGTGGTGTGTGAATCTGGACGTAGAGTTCATGATGTAGTCTAGGGACACACTATCTACACTGAACATGATGGACTGATCAGTCCTTGCGGTGACCGCTGAATCAAATATTAATGAAAAAAAAAATGACTCCCCTCACACCACACCGTCCCCCCCCCCCTCCTCCCGCCACACACACACATGGTTTTCACACCGATTTTTATTAGAGTTCAACCACTTCCGTCAGTACAAGACTCACCCCAATTTTTTTTAAAAATTGTGATTAGACAACCAGTTTGAATTTATTTTAGTTCCCCAGCTCAGCCTAAACATCGCTCTTGTGCCATGGAACCATCGCTACTCCCACTCTGACCTCGGCAAACTACGATCATAAATGAAGATCGTCAGGCAGCCCGACACGGTTTGATTGAAGCTGATCTAAGATGATCCACTTTGCAACATATATAGCGAAAGACCTATCAACCACGCATATGAGATAAAAATGAAATGAAATAGAGGCAAGTCAGTAAAGTGAAATCGGTACTTGTCGCCGGTGAACCTACGCCGACGGAGCGACCACAAGTCTAAGGGTTCAGAAGTTGAAGTTGCTAAACAGTGGAAATCGACATCAACTTAAACCTAGGAGATTCCTAAAAAATCTTAGTATTGCCACCAACAGTCGGTCCCTGGAGACCCGTTCAGCTCGTTGCCAGGTGAGTTACATGTACGGTGTAGGAACCCAGTCTAACGGATGCTCATGTGATCGAGGCAGCATTGCAGTTCCTATGTCGCTGGTGTGCAGTTGGGGAGACAGCAAAACATGACAGGGACATAGACCCTCTGCCTGTGTCAAAGCCAAGGGCCACGTGAAACAAATTTTAAAAAAAATAAATAAACAAACAGAAACTGACAAATTTGAAGTTAAGCCTGGAGTTAACACGACCCAGCAAGCGCAGGGGAAATGAACCGGACGCAGAAAAATGCAGCACTTAACACTGTGTCAGCGCATGAGACAGAAATAACAATTGTGGACTTATGAAGACATAAAAAATAAGCACAATCTCTCTTTTTTGTACTCCCAGTTCTTATAGAACAGGGAGTACTTTAGATTGGGAACGAAGAAATGCTGTCTGTGTGTCCGTCCGTCCGTCCGTGGTCAAAATGTGTTCCATTCGCTCCAGACAAAACTACTGGATTGATCCTTCTGAAAATTTGTAGATATGTTTATTATGGGTCAAGGATGATGCCCGATGTTTTAGTTTACCGTTACAGCCGTTCCTAATGGCTGTAACGGCCTGTAACGGTTTTTCTACTTTATGGAATATCTCCGAAAGTACCTGGCCGATCTTTGTGAACATTAGCAGGCATAAAGAGGATGGGAGACGGATGACGCCCGATGTTTTAGTTTACCCCGTTATAGCCGATACTAACGGCAGTAACGGCCTGTAACGGTTTTCCTTCTTTATGGAATATCTAAAAAAGTACTTGGTCGATCTTTCTGAAAATTTGTAGGTATGTTCATTATGGGTCAGGAATAATGCCCAATGTTTAGTTTACCGTTATATCCGTTACTGGCGGCTGTAACGGCCTGTAACGGTTTTTCTTCTTTATGGAATATCTCCGAAAGTACTTGGCCGATCTTTCTGAAAATTAGCAGGTATGTTCATTATGGGTCACAGATGATGTCCAATGTTTTAGTTTACCGTTATAACCGTTACTAACGGCTGTAACGGCCTGCAAAGGTTTTCCTTCTTTATGGAATATCTCCGAAAGTACTTGTCTGATCTTTGTGAAAATTAGCAGGTATGAAGAGGATGGGTTACGGATGACGCCCGATGTTTTAGTTTACCCCATTATAGCCGTTACTAACGGCTGTAACGGCCTGTAACGGTTTTCCTTCTTTATGGAATATCTCAGAAAGTACTTGGCCGATCTTTCTGAAAATTTGTAGGTATATTCATGATGGGTCAGGAATAATGGCCGATGTTTTAGTTCACCATTATAGCCGTTATTAACGGCTGTAACGCTTTTTGTTCTTTATGGAATATCTCCGAAAGGACATGGCCGATCTTTGTGAAAATTAGCAGGTATGTTCACTATGGTTCACGAATGAAGCCCGATGTTTTAGTTTACCCCGTTATAGCCGTTACTAACGGCTGTAACGGCATGTAACGGTTTTTCTTCTTTATGGAATATCTCCGAAAGTACTTGGCCGATCTTTCTGAAAAGTAGCAAGTATGAAGAGGATGGGTCGCGGATGACGCCCGATGTTTTAGTTTACCCCGTTATAGCCGTTACTAACGGCTGTAACGGCCTGTAACGGTTTTCCTTCTTTATGGAATATCTCAAAAAGTACTTGGCCGATCTTTCTGAAAATTTGTAGGTATGTTCATTATGGGTCAGAAATAATGACCGATGTTTTAGTTTACCGTTATAGCCGTTAGTAACGGCTGTAACGGTTTTTGTTCTTTATGGAATATATCCGAAAGTACTAGGCCGATCTTTCTGAAAATTAGCAGGTATGTTCATTATGGGTCACGGATGGCGTCCGATGTTTTAGTTTACCCCGTTATAGCCGTTATTAACGGCTGTAACGGCCTGTAACGGTTTTTCTTCTTTATGGAATATCTCCGAAAGGACATGGCCGATCTTTGTGAAAATTAGCACGTATGTTCATTATTGTTCACGACTGATGTCCGATGTTTTAGTTTACCCCGTTATAACCGTTACTAACGGCTGTAACGGCCTGTAACGTTTTTCTTCTTTATGGAATATCTCCGAAAGTACTTGGATGATCTTTTTGAATATTACCAGGTATGAAGAGGATGGGTCACAGATGACGTCCGATGTTTTAGTTTACCCCGTTATAGCCGTTACTAACGGCTGCAACGGCCTGCAACGGTTTTCCTTTTTTATGGATTATCTCAGAAAGTGCGTGGCCGATATTTCTGAAAATTTTTAGGTATGTTTATTATGGTCACGGATAATGCTCCATATTTAAGTTTACCGTTATAGCCATTACTAACGGCCCATAATGTTTTTCTTCTTTATGGAAAAACTCAGAAAGTTCTTGGCCGATCTTTCTGAAAATTTGTAAGTATGTTCATTATAGGTCACAGATGATGGCCCATGTTTACCAGAATAGCCATTACTAACGGTTACACCAGCCCAAGACGGTTTTTCCTCTTTATGGAATATCTCACACGTATTCAGGATAAACTAGGAGTACCTTTATATGCTTTGCATCTTGTTTTTCAATACATCAATGATTATCCGACCAAACGCTTGAGAATACGAAGTCTCTCAGACAAAGCTGACTGGCAATCTACACTACGATCGCGCCTTCGCACAATCAGGTCAAGACTTTCATTTGGACAATCACCTAACCCACCCAACTAGCGCCAAATTCCGATACTGTAGGCCTACCGGATTTACTCGTGGTGAAAACAAGCAAATTCCGAAACAGAAGCAGAAGCGCGACGTTTCATGTCGGAGTACGAAAATGGCAACGAAGGAAACCTTGGCAGTGCCAAGTGATTGTGCAGAGAGCAACATAGCACAATACGGCAGCTGGCAGAGCGGTGACGGTCAGATGCCGTGTTTCTGTTATGAACATCATTTGTGTAGATCGACCCCAGTGTGTTCATGCTCCACGACCATCCCCTCTATGGAGGTAGATCTACGCCCCGACTGTGAAATGTGTACTTATCGAGACGTGTACCTACCCTACCATCTAACCACAAAGAATCACTTGTTTTACACAGGTGAAGGAGACCCGCTGATTTCTTTCGCTAAGCATCTCATAATGTGATGGAAAGTTGCTACATGTCTTGTTGTCTTCTTTGCTGGTGGGGAGGGAACCCGAGAATCTCGCACGTGACGCATGGTCTCGTTGAAAGATAAACTGCGTGTGTGCTCGGTGTGTGATGGAGGATTGCGTGTGTTTGAAGTGAGCAGTTATCTCGGCTAATTGACGTCGTTAAGATTTTCTTCTCCGCTGGGAACTCACACCGTTGGAATCGAATGATAAGAAGGCGAGAAAGCGAGGGCTGATCACCAGTTTTCAGGTCATCTGTGGCATGCAGCTAACACAGCGAGGCCACAACACTGGGAAGACGGTTGACAGAAAAGTGTGTGAGACAAGCCGAAGTGGAGAGAAGGAAAGATACAAGTTGACTTCCAGAGGAACAGATTTCTCTTAGTGGAAACTGCTAGTATCTCTGAGAAAGAGCTTCTGGGTTTTCCTGTTTTTGGTGGAGTAGATACGGTCCAGATGGCGACGGCGACAAAAGCTCCGACAAACAGCACAGGCTCCGAATGCATCCAGGAGCGGCATTGGTACGCCTTTCTCGCGTCCAGCCTTATCTTCTTTGGGCAGGTTTGGTGATTATTCTCATCTACCGGCTTATCGCTTGGTTCTGCTGCCGCAAGAAGAAGAATGTCACCGTGCAGGCAGGAACAGTGGGGAAGGGGAGCACACCCTCCAAACAGGGGTCGCAGGAGCAGACGACACCCGGGCCTCCGGGCCGACCAGGGTCGTTCCTAAACAAGACCCCGGATCCAGAGATCGGATGGATGACAGAGGCCAAAGACTGGGCAGGAGAGCTCATCTCAGGGCAGACCACCACAGGGCGGATACTGGTGAGATTTTAAAAGAAAAAGAATGTTTTAAGTTCGAGCCAAATTTCGGGCAAATCTGGTTTCCAGGTTTTGAGGCCCTTCTAAACATCAAGACTCCACTGATAACATCCCTTTGATAGAGAACTGACAGAGGCTGGAGTAGTTGAACTGTAGGCCATTTTGTTGTATATGTTTATGTTGGGCTTTTGTGAATCTATCTGTCAAACACACTGTGATCCATGAAGGAGAGTGACTGTTGAAAATGAAAAGTCTTAAGCCCAATAGCCACAAGGCAATGAACTATGCAGAGGTTTATGGTGTCTGGGACACAGTATGATGGAAGACAGAGCCATTCTATAGCCTTCTACTGTCTTTTACCTTCCCTGTAGTGAATCAGGTACCCATTTATCTTGGGTTGACAGAGGGTTTTCAAGGCATGTTAAAAGTAAGGGTCCCCCAAAACTTGAGGTTTGTTGACTTTTTATTTTTTCAGATACTAATTTTTTCAGATACTAAAATGTCCAATTTTTTTTTTAATTGCTCATTAATTGGTAATTTGGGAAATACTGTTATACAGCCCCAAAATTATTTTAAGGGTACATGTTGTATCATTGTATTTTGTGCAGGTGGGGTTAGTGTTCTTGTTGAGCATCGCATCATTAATCATCTACTTCATTGATGCTTCGTAAGTACTTCCTCAGGGTCTTTCTTTCTTTTCTGTGATCCCTTTGTCCTCATATTGTCACTCCTCTCATCATTGAAAAGTTCCATTCCTTGCTTTGTTTTTTATTTGCCAGCCGACTGCATCACTGAATTATTTTAATAATCATGTCCCAAATTTTTAATCTCCCTTATCAGTTTGTTGATTTTTTGTTTTGATTCATTTATTATCACAATAAGTTGGTCAGTATCTTGAACAGTTACTGAGTTTGTGACAGTTCATTTATTGATGGCTGTTTACAGAAAACAGGTTATGAATGCTAGAGATGTGGTCCCTAAAGGCTTTGAAAGCTAAGATTTGAAACCATCATGTCATGGACTTGAAAGTCTTTCAAAGTGCGAGTTCTGCCTAAAGGAAGGTGTTCTTTCTTTCTTTCTGCGTACGCAGGCTGATACTCCTGCGGACACTCCCTTTATAGCCAGGCAGTGGAGTTTTGTGTGTATGACCCTTTTTTATCCCGCCATTAAGGCAGCCATACTCCATCTTCGGGGAAAAGGAAGGTGTTAAATCCTTAGTTATTTTTTTTACTGTTTAAAAGAATAGAGTACTAAATGCAAAGTCGTGAAGGTAAGGGTGTCCAATGGAAAAAAAAATTGGCCCTGTCCTGAGAGATGCCAGTTATCTATCGTCATCAGTTAAGTCTGACTTACACTTTGAAGCTTGCCTGTAGCGATTTCAGGCAGGTAGCGATTTCAGGCAGGGATGGTGAAAAGCACTTTTTTTTCAAATGGCCAACTGGGCTAGCAAAAAAAAGTTTATCGCTAAATTTAAACTCTTGTAGCCACAAGTTTCATTTTCACTCTGCAATGCAGCAAAGCATTTACACAGACGCATATATGCACACACAGTCACACATACACACACACACACACACACAGACAGACAGACAGACAGACACACACACACATGCACGCACGCATGTGATGTATGCACGAACGCGCGCATGCGCAGAGAGAGGGAAAGAGAGATTGAGACCTTGGAAACTTCACAGTTATTGAAAAATGGTCCAAAGAACAAAAACAAACAAAAAACAGTTGTTGAAAAATGGTCCAAAGAACAAAAACAAACTAAAAACAGTTATTGAAAAATGGTCAAAAAGAAAAAAAACAAACCATGCAGTCTGTTGAGCAGGAACAAGATGAACTGTAATGCCTTTAACAATTTCATTTCACTGAAAATTCTGTGACTGAAAAACAACCAGTTTTCCATTTCGTAGTGCATGTTTTTTCCTTTTTCTCTGTCTGGTCGAGTTTGCATGTTTATGTTCGTTGTGGGCTGCTGACACTCCTGAATTTCTCCATACTTTTTTTTTTCGTTAGGGGAAAAATAAAAGTCATACTGAGTGACTTTCTCAGCTTACCTGAATTTCGTGAGGGAGCAGGTGAAGCTTCAGTGTCGATAACAAAACCTGCACAAGTGCCCTCTTTGTTGTGTGGCTGGGTTCAAGTGTTGGTGCAAGTTCTCTTCGTTTGTTCATTTTGTAAGAGGGTAAGAAAGAGGAGGGAGTGGGGTGGGGAAGGGAGCAGAGGGGGTTGGGAGGGGTGGGTGGGCATCAGGTGGGTTGGGAGGGGGGTGGCAGAGGTAAAGGTGGGGATGTAGTGTGGAGTGCAGTGAAAAAAAAATCACTGTCCTGGATAACTCAATTTGTTAGCCTGACCAGGCCTGCTGAACACTGGAAAAAGTTGTGAGCAGTAATGGCATTTGTCCACCAGATGAATCTTTTGTTCTTCTGCTTATAATAGTTTATATTAGTTTAATATGTTATTGAAAAACAAATGGGGTCTTAAAAATTCCTGGAAAAGCCTGAAGAATTTTGATTGGGCAAATGAAAAATCAGCATGTGAGCACTGTGCCAGCTTTATATTGGTTGTCTAATATTGTGATGGTAGATATATATGCACTGTACCTGGCAGTGATACATGCCATGGATCTTATTACTTGTCGATGGATAGTCTGTGTCCACAAAGGCGTTTGTGATGATTTTAGTGTTGCATCTTTGCCAAGTGGTTAAGTGGATCACTGGATGGGCATGTGATGTAATTCAGGATCTTTGGCAGGCCAGCAAAGTCTGTGTTGTCTGTTTGTCAGTGTGGAAGCTTTGGCATTTTACAGTTCTAAGAAAGAACCTTACAAAATTTTGCTGTATTTTCAGAAAATCTGCTTGAGTGAGTTATGTGTGTATTCTTTTTTTCTTCTTTTTTTTCAAAGTTCTGTTTTGAGAGTTGACTTCAACAAGGTGACAGGGCTGATAATGGCTCTTAGCGGTTGGCTGGGCTAAAAGTAACATAATCTGTCTCTCTCTCTCCGTCTCTGTCTGTCTCTCTGTCTGTCTATCTGTCTGTCTGTCTCTTTCTTGAGTTGGCTAAAAGTAACATAATCTGTCTCTCTCTCTCCGTCTCTCTCTGTCTGTCTGTCTCTTTCTTGAGTATATATATATTTCTCCTATTTCATAACCAAAATGTGTGCATTTAAAGTAGACGGGAGTCCTTTGGACATGACATTACTGTAAGACCATGCATGCTGGTCTTTATTTTTTTATTGAGAGTTTCCAGTTTCAGTTCCATCAAGGTAGTGTCACTGCAAGCTGACTAGTCCATATATGCTACATCACAGCTGCTAAGTTTAGAGACCACACTGTGCATTATTCAAAACTGATAGATAAATGAATTAATGACTAAGATGACTCTCTCTCTCTCTCTCTCTCTCTCTCTCTCTCATTGAGAGTACATATAAAGTGCTATTCCTTGGCAGGAAGTGCTTGATTTACAATCGATTTTTCATTCACATGGAGGGCTGCCTGTCTTTGTAGAATTGACTGAAGAGTTGCCTACTACTATCGCTAATCTTTGGTTTCCTGTGTTTTTCAGTTCAAGATCAATTACTCAGTTTTCCGCTCGATCTCTTGATTTTTTTTTTTACTGAGGATGAATACTTTTTTGACATCCATACCAAATCCAACTTCACGTTAGAAAGTTGGTGCAAGATGTTATGTGTGTTCACTTATAATTATGGAAACTCACTTTATAGAAGGACTTTTTGGTCAGTGGACCCATCACAAACTCCAAAAGAAAAAATCCCCCTGTGCTGAAATAGCTGGTGTAGATTTGAACCCGCAACCACAGGATTATGCAACAGGTGCTCTACTAACTGAGCTATTTACATGTGTGTGTGTGTGTGTGTGTGTGTGTGCATGCGTAAACATTTTTCTAAAAGTTAATTTCATATGTCCTTTCCCCTGGGAAATCACCCTCGGAGTCCATTTAGCTGGTCATGCTATTAAACCAATTTGAAGCTCACTGCTGAAGGTATCTCGGTGTGATCTGAAATCAAACGTGGCGTTCTAGGCTTTCTGTGGCAATGCAGTGTTAACACACATCCCATGACGTGAACCATAGCAGGCACCCAGTGATTGAAGTTTTATGATTGGACTTTTGGCATCATCTTTCATAATGACTCTAAGGTAACCTTGGGCATCTACTCCCTACCTCCATCTGTCCTTATCTCTGTGGACGATACCCCCACAGTACTTCAAAGACAGCACCCATTGGTGGATACCCTCCTGCTGTTCTCCCCTTAAATAATATCCTCCTGTCTCTAACTTTCCTTCCTCCTACCCTGGCCAGTGCTTCCCCAGACCAGCTAGAATAATATTCCCCAGGGCGATTACATCTCTTTATCTCTTTCCAGTCAGTACCTCCATCCATCACTTATAAAATGCACAGGTTGCCTCAAGTTACAAAATGGTTGCGTATTAGTTATCACTGAAACCAAATCACTGCAGCAACATTGTGTTCTTATGTACTTTAATATTTCCTGTATTTTGTGACTTTCTTACAAAATGTACACTTAGACACATGCAATAAGGCATGTGTGTTGTGTCAGTGTTGGCAGGGACATGAGTGGTTGAGTGAACGAGAGAGAAAGAGTGTATGCGTGTGTGTGCATGTGCATGTGTGTGTATGCGTGTGTGTGTGTGTGTGTGTGTGTGTGTGTGTGTGTGTATGCTCATGCTCTCCCACGTGTAGATGCACAGCTCTGTATTTGTTTATGTATTGCTACCAAAGCTTAAAGCTTGCAGATTTATTGGTGATCCCCAAAACATACTGGATGTCTCTTGATGTACATACTACTCAACATGACTGGCAGTTGTTTCTGTGATATTAAGGTACATCTGGCATTGAAGGGATACTTCAAGTTCAAGACCATTAGTGATCTGATTCAGAATATTGCCTGTGGGGCCATGTCTACATGTATGTGAAAGATCCTTTATATGGATGCATCTAATTGCTTTGCACATTATCAGTGGTGTGGAAGGGGTGGGTAATGTGCACTTCAGATGTTTACAGGTCTTTTTTTTTTACCACCACCCCACTTCCCTTCCCAACCGTTCCCAGCTGCCTCTTTGTCCTCTGCACGTTAAATGAAGGGCTGAGTAAAGTTCTTTCACGCGACGCAGCACACCACAGTTCTGCGCACAGAAAAGAACCCTCAGCAACAGAAAGTTTGACTAAATTGTAAGGAAAAATTGGTGTGGAAGTTGAATTGCAACTTTTCAGTTTCACTTTCAGTGTTGTTGAAGTCCAGCCCACCAAGCGGACAGTGCCCATTTAAGTCTGTCAGTACATTCTCAGATTATAAAAAAGCCCTGAAAAATAAAGTAGCAGACACAAAAAAGCTATCAACAAAGTAATTTATAACATAATATTAATAAGCCAGAGCCAGAACACAAATAAAAGCACAGACTGTAAAGTGACACACATTTGAAATACGCTCAAAACAGTGAATTTTCAATGTCTTCCTCTGAGTCTGACGTATGTCACAGATGACGGACATGAAAATTACACGAATCCATAATCCCCACATTGTTGTCAGCAGCTGTTTCTCTGTTTAGTGTTTTGTATCTTGTACTGAATAGATTTAAGTTTGTAAGCATTTTTTACTGTATTTTGTGTGTTGTATAGCTGTCTTTTTTTGTTATTTGTTTTAGTAATGCTACTGTCTGTTTTGATCTGCTTTATAACAGCATAATTATTTTCATCGGTAAGACCTTTGAAATTAGGCCATGGTTTACACAACATTTCCTATAGTCATATAAATATCATACATCCTGGCAGTTGTGTAGACATCCGTACACGCACGCACGCACGCACGCACACGCACACACACACACAACACACACACACACTAGCATTTTTCTTTCTTCAGTACCAATAATACACACATGTATAAGTTCAGAATATTTGTTGCAAAAATTTGTCTAAAGCTTACAGTCTAAATCACTTTTTCTGCTAGAGCTTGTTTCAATTTTAATTTTGTGAGTTACAGATTGGCATAGTGGTTGTCAGTGTAAATTTGATATGGTTGATAGAGTTCAGTGCAAACTGGGTGAACTGACTTCAAACAAGACAAAAGGGAAACATATGGACACAGAACTGGTTCAACATTCATGATTTTATTTCACAGTATACACACTCAGTGCATTCACTCACTAGCAAAGTTATGAGAAAAAAAAACACCACAGTAATATACACTTAAGGCTTTTAAAAGTAGAACTGTACTGCAGATTTGGGGAAAAGAGAAAGAAAAAGCACTACGGTAGTAGACAGTTGAGACTTCTTAAAGTAGAATTATACAGCAGATTTGGGGCTGTTGGAACTTTCATCAGCTGAGCAGCTTTCAGACTGAAGTCAGGTAAGCAGATGAAGAGGGCACAGAGTGGACTGGCAGCAATGGGAGGCTGTGGCCAGCCCCTGACTACCAGCACTGAGGCAGGTGCAGGTGTAAAGTAGGGGGCAGGACTGTGTCCTGTTTATGTTACCTGTCTTTAACTTCCTGGCCTCTGGAACCGTTGATTCACACAACTATGTCATGTTTTAACACACAGCTGCCAACGTCATCGCATATAAAAAGATGACTTTTTTCATCTTCTTCTTTCTCTCTTTTTGTTTTTTGTTGTTGTTTTTGTTGTTGTTAAATGAACCCGTATTTAAATGTGTATGTTAATCATGGAAATTATCAGAGTGGTCTACTGCATCTTTGTTTGCTTAATTGTGTCTTGTTTAAAAGAGTGTGTGTTTATGTTCAGTGTGGTCAGAATCTGCTTGATTCATTTAATTGAAATACTACTAGGCTTTCTTTCCTCTTGTTTTTTTTTTCTCAATTCATTTTTTCTTTTTTTTTTTCTTTTTCTTTTTGTACAGCAGAATATCTGTTAATGACTTCTCTAAATAGCTTGCTCTTTACAACAACCGTACTTCTGTGGTGAATCATTTCTGTTGGATTAAGATACTATTTTAGACTCTGTAGAATGACCCATCTGTATTCTTACTGACAACCAGCTAGTCCATAATCTGTAATTGATGCATGTGTGTGTGTGTGTGTGTGTGTGTGTGTGTGGTGTGTGCGTGTGTGTGTGTGTGTGAGAGAGAGAGAGAGAGAGAGAGCATATTATGTGTGCGCTTAAATCATTGAGAAAGGGGGAAAAAGCCTTCATCAGACTCTCAAAAACACCGTTCTGTATTTACTTGAAACCACCCACTTCCCCTCCGTTTTTCTTTTTTTTGCTGTCCCATCTTTTGTGCCACTTCAGAGGCATTGCATCCACGCCACTCATTCCTACACCCTGTCCCGCTGCAGTTCTGGGAGGGGCAATCCACAGGGGCAGTCAATGACAAGTTGCCAAGGGGCAGCCCCCTGAAGGAGACACTGCACTGCCGCCAAGTCACTTTGGTGGTGTTCAGTGGTGCTTGTTCTGATCCAACATAACCAGGACACAACCTACTAAGCTCCATACTGACGACAATAATTGCTTAGTCGCAGAGCCGGCATGAGTGAACTATCCCTCTGGAGGGCACAACCACGTCTGTCCAATGACAGCCCCCACGAATTGGCCGATACCGATAACCTCAACGGAATCAAACCAAGGCCATAGATGTGAAGAGGACATTGAAACTGAGGTCACCATGAGAGTAGGGCATGAAGGGCCACAGAATTTGAGATTTTGTTGTAATGCTGATTGATGAGAATGAGGATGATGAAGATGATGCTACAGGTTTCCATTCCGGTCTGACACTGCATGACAGGGCTGTACTCTGCTTACTTTCATTATATATCCCAGTGTCAACCAGGCCTGAGAGATACAAACTCCTGCAGTGTTGCTCAGGATATTTGACCAACACTGTCAGAGACACATCCAACTAGTCTTCCAAAACTGAGCCGGTAGCAAACTCAACTCTGGGTAGGAGCAGGTCGGGGCAGCAAAATCTGACATGGCTCTGATGGAAACTGAATCCACAACCTCCCAGTGGGATGTCCGTGATGCTAACCATTCGCCATGGTGGCTGGTCACTCTCCCTCCTTTGACTTCCAAAATTTTAAAGGTCATTCTGTACGCTTTTGTTTTTGTACTGAATGTTTGTCTTCTGTGAGGGTAGTCTTAACAAGAATTTGACTATCTTCCAAGCTTCAGCGTGACTTGTCACGTTATGATAAATTCTGAATATTTTCGTGATTTTTTTTTTTAACCACTTGGCTCTTTGTTTCCATGTAAAAAAAAAAAGAAGAAAAAACTCTACAAAGACAGAATTTTTATGACATTAACCTCTCTTTGGCACTTAACGTTTTAGGAGTTGGGGGATAAGGAGGCGGACTGAGAAAAGAGCATGATCTGGATTATATTATCAGCTGCAATTTACACATACTAACCTGAGCAAAACCTTGATGAACGTTTGGAGAGAGAGCAGAGAGAAGGATCCCCAACCTAAGAAATGAATGAGAGAGATCCTGAAATATTGTTGTGGAGAATGTTAGAGAGACGAGAGAGAGAGAGAGTGATTACACGTGCAATGAATGAAATATTCAAGCCGTTGGGTAGAGTGAAGAGGTTGCCAACAAAACATGGGGACTGATCTGGCCAGACCCAGTGGTTGACTGTTTCAGGAACTTGTGTTATAGACTGGAGCTTTGTGTTTGAGAACATTGTGATAACATGTGCATGCCAGTATTGATTTGGGAATGCAATCTTAATGCTTCCTATGGAGATCCTTGATAAGTATTTACATTAAAGCTAATTCTGAACAGCTGTTGCCAAGCACTAATCTTTACACAGCTGTAGGTCTGTCTCCAGAATATGATTTATGAATGTGTGATGAAAGAACATTTTCCTTGTGGATATATAACGTTCAGATTGAAAATAATTATTATTATTAAAATCTGGATGACACTTTTTTTCTGTTTAGAATTGTACTGCCAGAGGTATATATAATATATTAACATATGGGTTATTTCACTACTCCATCTTAATCTTTTAACAAGATTTTGAGAGAAAATGTTTAGGTATCTCCCCCCCCCCCCCACCCCCCCACCCCCCTCCTAATCTCATCTTTGATGCCCTTTCAGAGGCATTGCACTCAGCTGCTTATTGTGGCCACCTGTCCACAGCCACAGCCTGGCCTTCCCCGCCATAGCCCGTGCACCTGCAATCCTTAGTGAGCAGTCAGTGTCAAGTTGTCATTTAAGGATACACACTAGAGAAGACTCTGCACTGCTGCTGAGTCATTTTGATGGTGTTCAGTGGTGCCTGTTCTGATCCAACATGCACAGGACCTTCTAAGTCCCGTACTGACGGCAACACTTGCCTAATTGCAGAGCCAGCATAGGTCTCCTTCCAAAGGACACCTCCACGTCTGTCCAGCGATAGTCCCCTGAAATTGCTTATGCTGGTGACCCCAGCAGAACCAAACGAAGAACATAGGCATGGAGAGGTAGTTGAAACTGAGGTTTCCGTGAGAGCAGGACAGGAAGGGTAATTGAATTTGAGACTTTTTTCATACATGTTTAATTGTATTTCCACATTATACTAAATTGAAATACTTTCTAGTAAGGAATGGATTTAAGCTGTGTGTTGTTTGTCAGTATGTGAATGCTGCTAGTATTTCAATACAAATTGTTGATATTTGAATGTAAATAGAGTCATGTCTGAGACAAAACTGTGTGCTGGTCTTATGCTGTTCAAATTTTCTGTGTTCATCAGTTCCTACAGCCCTGATGTGGCCCTTTGTGGTCGGCTGGGCTATAAGCAACATTATCTCATCAGTTCCTGTCTGTCTGCTGTTTTCTGCTGGCTTTGTCTTTCTCAGATTGCCATGCCCCTATGTCTTTCTCCTGCACCCCCCCCCCCCCCCCCACTCCCCCTTCATATTCCTTGTTTCCTTCCCACTCCCACACCCTTTTATCCTTCCTCCACCCCTTCACCCACTTTGCTCCCCATCAGTTTCCCCCACCCCCGAATTTGAAATGTAAAATTTCATGTACATCACCCATTTGTTACGGCACACAAGAACCTATATATGTATGTCAAAGTTCTAGGCTGTTTGTTGTGGAAGATTAAATCGGTTTCATCCTTTTATGTGTCATGCTGAATGACACTCTTTTCCATTTTCCTTTTTCTAAGAAATTTTTTTTTTATAATGCTTAGTGATCAGGGATATTGTGGAGAGTGAAGAAAAAAATGAATGGAAATGAAAACATGTGGACAAACAGTGTTGCACGTACCAGAATGATTGTTGTTGACTCTGAAAAATATATAAAAATGAAGAGTAAAAAGTTAGGGGAAAAAGAGCACAAAAATCACCCAATCTGCAGGAGCAATGAAAGTTGTACTGTATGTGGTAGCCAACATTCCAGTAAATTTTGGACATGAGGTATCATTTATGTGAAGAAATTAAGTATCATAAAGAATTACCTGTTTTGTAGAATAAACCTGTTGATGTGACATTTGGGAAAAGCTTTGTTTTCTCTAAACAATGATGCTCTGATCATAGATACTTCTGTATTGTGTTTTTAATTTTCACTTCTGTATTGTGTTTTTGATTTTTAATCCATCTTCTAAAGGACTTATTAATTTAAGACTCGTATGATATGATTTCTTCCTCTGTCTGTCAGTTTGTCTGTCTCTCTCTCTGTGCTCATCTTAACCCCCCCCCCCCCCCCCATCTCTCTCTCTGAAATATAATTCCATCCATGTTTTCCTCAAATTATTATTCTGATCACATTCACTGTTGCCAATTTATTAGAGTGTGCTTTTTGGATTGATGTTTGTGTGTGTGTGTGCGTATGTGTGTGTGTGTGCGTGTGTGTGCATGCATGCATGTGTGCACGAGCGTGTGTGTGTGTGTGTGTGTGTTGATTTCCCCAATACTGTGTACAAATTTGATTTCCTACCCCCCACCCCCACCCCACCCTTCACCCCCCTTTCTGTCTGTCTCTCTCACTTTTGCTCCTGTTCTGGAGTGGCCTTCTTGGCTGGCTAGACTGTGATGTAACAACAAAACTTGACTAGATCTGTCTGTCTGTCTTCTCTGTATAGTTTGCCCTATCTGCTAGAATAACCCAAGTGTGATCTGATCAGCCTGTCTCTTAGTCTTAAGTTTCTGTCTCACTCTCTCTCTCTCTCTCTCTCTCTCTCTGTCTGTCTCCACCCCTCCCCACTCATCCCACTCTCCCACTGTCTCTTTCTCTCTCCCCTTCCCTCCTTCCCTCTGACTGACACTGTTTTTCACCCCTTCCCATCTGTGGGATCAATGCCACCGTTTTTTACATTTGTATGTTTTCATAGCATGATTTGAAAAATAATGATTGCCATATCTCCCTTCATATCTCCATTATCTTTTTTTCTCTTCTCTTTTCTTTGTCCATCCATCTATCCATCTCTCTCTTTCTCTCTTTCTTTCCCCTCCCCTTTTTTTTTTCTCCCGACCCCTCTCCCCCTCCCCCACCTGTCCCTCATTTCTATAAATTTCTCTTCCATTCCTGGCTTGTCTCTCCCTACCTCCTCCTCCTCTCCATCCTCCCGCAATATTCCTGTTTTACCTAGGTTTCTTCCCTTTCCACTCATTACCTTTGCTTTTCTTTTTTTTTTTTCTTCCCCGCCCACTTGCCCGCCCTTCCTCCCTCCCTTTGATAGACCTGACCCTTCAAAATCAATGTTCTGTCTCCTTGGAATTTTCCTTCTTCAAGAACACATAGGATCCAGACATTGTTGCATTGTGTGTGACCTAGATGTTCATTGG
>CM031596.1:31669078-31689078 GCA_018398815.1 Conus ventricosus | reverse complement strand
CACACAGAATCCTAGTCATAGCGCTTTCTACATCACTGTGGAATTCAGGGTGTGTGTTATGAGTCAGAAGGATGCTGAGACATCATCTCAGACTTTTTCTTTCTGTCTCTGTGTAATGCTTCCTCACCTCTGTCTCCCCTCTTCTCCCTCCATTCCTCACCCACTCCACCTCCACTCCCCCCCCCCCCCTTCCTGCTTGTCTCTTCTCCCTCCTCCCACCTCCTCCATACCCTCCCCCTTCTATCTCTCTCTTTGAATGTCATAAGGACAAAGGTTTACTTTATTATTATTTTTTTAACACTATTTTTGTTATATATTTTGCTTGATCAGATCCCACAGAGCTTAACATGGTTAGTTGCAACTGCCATTCTGCATTACCAAGAAAACAAGTTCGTTTTTAAAAAAAAAATGTTGTCAGAGATAACAGTTCAAGTTATCTCACAGGACTAAGTCTGCTTGTTAATGAAATATGAACATATATAGTATGTGCACTGGTCACAGAACCAGTACAGGTTAATGTTTTTATGACCTTGGGTTACTGTCTCTCTCGCTGATATTTTGTGCGTGTTGATGAAGATGATGAGTGGTAAAGAACAATTATATGGCTTTGCAGTCTCGTGTTTTGTCGTTTGTGTCATTTGATACCTGCTCTATAAAAACCATTCGTGTTGATGAGTTTCCTTAGTGATATGGTTGGCACCTGTGTCACGAGGCAGATGTTGCCCTAGTAATATGGCTGACATCTGTGTCTCCAGGTAGATGTTTCCCCATCTGTTGCTGACGTACATACTTCATTTTCATTATTCCCTTTCACCAAACTACCACAGTGAAATGAATCACTTGTGTGTAAATACACTTTATGCCAAATGATCGGATGCTTTCTCTGTAAGATACAAAGGCTTTGGAAGATGACGGATCTGATGTGTTCAAGCACAGTATTTAGACTGTTGGACCGGTCACTTGCGTATCTTCTAACAGCATTCCAAAAGAAACCAAATACTAAGACTTCACAGACATTGTTAAGTGTACAAAGAGTCAGTATATCATGCTGGCAGTAAACATGGTAACATGACACATGATTTGTGTTTTGATATAAGGTCATACTTACAGTTGATTTTAGTTGTTTATACCCGAGACATAAACACTTTACAGCAGACTCCATGAAAAAAAACCCTGTTCAGAGATGTCCCACCTGACGTGATCTTTGAGTTTCTGAACGAGATTAACATTTTTCATCTGATCTTTAAGATTTTACAGAAGAAAGATTTTTAACGAAGTTTTTGGTACACTTTCAGAAGATATATTTTAAAGAGATATGTGAAAGGTTGTTGTTGTTTTTGTTTTTCTGTTTTTCTTGATGACTTGAGAGTTGATTTTAACGTGGTGACAGCCCTGATATGGCCCTTTGCGGTTGGCTGGGCTATAAGCAACATTATCTTACCTTACCTTGAGTTACAGCCCTTTTATTGCTTGTATTCATGACATGACCTGTGTTTGTATTCATGGCTTGACCTGTTTACTACATGTTATCAGTGGAACACAGGCCAGACTTACCAGCTGAATCTTCTGTCACATCATCAGTGCTTCTTGCATGACTTACTCATTTCATCATCTTGTGTTTGGTAAAGATTTCGGGCTTTTTTGTTTCTTTCTTGTTTTCCAGATCAGATTGGTTCAACCTGACTTATGAAATCAAAGGAATTAAGATGTTGGATTTTTTCTTTTCTTTTTCTTTAAAAAAAAAAAGTTTGACGAGGTGTTCATGAAGTTACTGGTGGTTATGCTTTGTAAAGCTTAACTTTTTGAAAAACAAAATCACAGAATATTAGCTATGTTAAAAGTTTAGAAAGATATTCTTGAAATGGCAGGATGCTAGGTGATGTAAAGTTTGATGAGATGTTTTTTTAAAAATCACATGTTTTACGTAGATCACATGTTTTTTTTTTTAAAAATCAAGTGTATGTGGATACATGTGTATGTGTGTGTGCACATGGCATGTGTGCCTCAGTGTGTATGTGTGTGTGTGTGTTTGTGTATATGTGAACATAACATTGGTTTAGCCTAGTTATGCAAACACTGTTATAAACACTTCTTTCTGCATGTCATTCCTTCCTTCCCTCCTCCATCCTTACCTCCCTCGCTCCTTCCCTGCATCTCTCTCTCTCTCTCTCTCTCTCTCTGTCTGTCTCTGTCTCTCTTTCTTAGTTTCTCTCTGTCTGTCTGTCTGCCTCTCTCTCTCTCTCTCTCTCTCTCTCTCGCACACGCGCACACACACACACACACACACACACACACACACACACACTCTCTCTCTCTCTCTCTCTCTCTTTCTCTTTCTCTTTCTCTCTCTGTCTGTCTCTCTCTCTCTCTCTCTCTGTCTCTCTCTCCTGTCTGTCTCTGTCTCTCTTTCTTACTTTCTCTCTTCTTGTCTGTCTGCCTCACACACACAACACACACAAAACACACACACACACACACACACACACACACACACACACACACACACACACACACACCCCTCTCTCTCTCTCTCTCTCTCTCTCTCTCTCCTCTCTCCTCTCTCTCTCCCCCCCCTCTCCCCCCCCCCCTCTCTCTCTCTCAACTGCTTTCCTCTCTCTCTCTGTCTCATTTTCACTCCATGTCTCTGAGTCTCTCTTACTCTCTCTCTCTCTCTATGTTAATCTGCTTCTGTTTTACTGTTTGTGTCTATCTCATACAAAGTGCACATGCACACTCACACACACAACTCACACACAGACAGACAGACAGACACACACACACAGACACACACACACACAGACACACACACACACACACACACACACACACACACACACACACACACACACACACACACACAGAGGAGGCACGCATACACACACACAGGCGTGCAAGCACACACACACACACACACACACACAAACACACACACACACACACACAAAACGCACACTCACACTCATAACTGATATCTTGCATCAATCGTTACTGTGCCTTGAATCAGTCAGAGAGTGAAATGTCCTGTTTCTGTTTGTGTGTGTTTTGTTGGTTTTTTTTGTGTGTTTTGTTTGTTTTTTTTTTTGCATTTTTTCATTTCTGCTGATTCTTAGCAGAGTCTGATTGATTCTAGCCTGGGTGTGTCTCCAGGGACACCGGCTGTCTGACACAGCAAGGTCTGATGAAATGCACGGCTGTGCACGCCCTTGAAGAGGTTATAGAAATGAGGCAACGTCCTTTGCACAGACTGTCCTGTCACTTTCACCCTCCCTTTGCCCTTGGCTGGCTGGCCAGGCTAGCTGTCTGTCTGTCTCTAGCTCTGTCTCTCTGTCAGTCTCATTGCTTGTCTGTCTGTCTCTGTCTGTCTGTCTGTCTGTCTCTCCCCCTCTCTCTCTGTCTCACAATCTCACTCACTCGCTCACTCCCCCTCTCTCCCACTGTTTCTTAATCTCTCTCTCTCTCTCTCTCTCTGCTCTGTGGCTGTCAATTACAGGCAGTCTGATGAAATGCACAGTTATGCGCGCAGGGAAGGAGGTTATAAAAAGAGGCAGTGTTGTGTGTACAGATTGTCTTGGGCATGACTGTTTCTTTGTTTTTCTTTGTCTCTGCCATACCAACTCCCCCCCCCCCCCCACCTTTCCCCTCTCCCCACTGCAACAACCTTCCCCCCTCCCCCCCCCCCCCTCATCTCTTCATCCCTCAGGTGAGTGTGACCAGAGATGCTTTGAACTATCTTTGAACTATCCCAGCCTCTTTGGTGTGAGGGAGAGAGATGAGGTCGGTGCGGGGATGTCTGATAAACTGGATTGCTGTGCACGACTTGGGAAGGTGCCCACACACACGCATGCACACGATGTAGCCAGTGTGATTAATCCTCTTCAATCCTCTTCAAACTAGTCAAACCAAATGAATATCCAGTCCCTGATTCCCTCACCAAAGATTGCAATGATCTCTTTGTAGGCCTGTCAGTAGGGGGAGAGAGGATGGAAGAGGGAGACAGAAAGACAGACAGGGAGGGGGGAGGGAGGGCAGGCAGCCACCACCCCCCCCCCCCCAGCAAGAGAGAGAAAAAGATATAGGTAGAAAGAGAGGAAGGGGAAGAGCTAATCAACTAATCACATTAATGGGCCACAGATCGGCGGCAGTGCCAGGGGAATGCCAACTGGGGCCCCTGGAATGCCAACTGGGGCGACAGCAGGGTCGGTCTACAGATTATACATATAATATGACATTGCCCTATTTCCCCATAAGTCAAGTGCGTGCACAGCCATGCATTTCATCAGACCTGGTTGTGTTAGACAGCCAGAGGGTGTCCTGGGAGACACGCCCAGCACCAGGATCAATCTGACTCTGCTGATCAGCAGAAATTGAAAAAAAAAAGTGATGATGATAATAATAATAGATAATTTTGTTTAAAAGGAACAATTTACTGACTTTTGCTTTGTGCCAGGTGTGAAACTGTGTGTGTGTGTGTGTGTGTGTGTGTGTGTGTGTGTGTGTGTGTGTGTGTGTGTGTGTGTGGAGAACATGTGCATTTCCGTATACATGTGTTTGTGTACATGTCATGTATGTAGTGTATGTCTGTTGCCAAGATGTAAGAGTCACTGGATGGGTGAGTGGGTGGAAGCATGTGTCATGCATATGCATTAGGATGTGTGTGTAAACAAGTGCTTTTGTATTAGTATACATATGTTTGTATTGTGAGTGTGCATGAATGTATGTCTTTGAAATATGTGGAGTGTATTTGTTGCGTGTATTTGTGCATGTATGAATGTATGTGTGTTATATATGTGATATTTGTGCTTGTGTTTGAAAATATGTGTGTCTGTGTGTGTAGGTATGTCTGTGTGTGTGTGCATGTATGTGCGTGTGAACATGTGTAATTGTCTCTGACGAAAGATATTTTAGACCAAACAAAGAGGAAATTTAAAGACAGTTTGGTAAAAGGTGATTTGCATTCATGCTCTACAGTTTGTGAACTTGTATTGGTAAGAACATCTGTGAATATCATTAGATTTTAAAAAATCATGAAAAGGATTTTCATCTGAAAGTCAGAGGAAACCATAGTCAGGGAGACTAGACATTTAACATGATTTAATCTGTCAAGAAGTTTGTGTGTGTGTGTGTGTGTGTGTGTGAAAAGAAAATTTGTTTAATTAAGCTAGTTTAGCTGTTTTTATGGCTTGAATGCATGCTTAAAGATCAGGCAGATTCTATGCTTTCTGTTATATTATCATACAAATGAAAATGACATTTCCAGATTCAAGTTGGTAGTGAATATTCTAAAATTAACACCATTCTTGTTTCTTTGGCATCATCACACAGATGAATGATTCCATGATAAGATGACTCCAGATTAAAGATACAATGATGGGTCCCAAAGAATATTATGCATGTCTTTTTAGTCTGGAATGGGAGAAAATGGATTGTGTGAATAGAGTTCCACAAGTTGTGTACAACATGTCATGCAATGCAACCTCTTCCTAAGTATCTCTACAAAACCTGAATGAAAACCTGAGTCTCAGGTTGGAATCTAATTTCTTTATTGATTGATAAAGATAAGATTTGTTCATGAATAGAAATACATCTTTTGGAGGAAGAAACCCTAATTATCAACCTGTGCTTCCCTCCATGGATGTATTGTTTAGACCCTTGTTCTACAGATACACTAAGCTCTCCGCACTATCAAAGCAGTTATGTATAGTATATTCACATGTTCATGTAAAAGCCCTTTTTTTTCTTTGATGACAAAGACTAGCCTTCTCTAACCATGACAAGATGGCGTCAACTGGAGTGGGATTTATCAGTGAAAGTTTCAGAACTATCCTATGCCTGTTGTTGATTTGGATCGTGGTTAAAAAAAAAAAAATGTCTTCTTGTAAGAAGTATGAAACAGAGTTTTGTGGAAAATATTCCCATATGTAGTGAGAAGTAGTCCAACAGACAAGTTGTGAGGGACAGGTATGTATGTCGCCGGGATGGTCTTTGGTGTGAGGTTTCCTTGTGTAACCTTGACTCTGCTGATTGTTTCAGGATGAACTCTGAGGTGGAGACATGTCACCCGTGGTCATCCAGTACTACACAACAGGTGGACCTGGCCTTCAATGTCTTCTTCATGATCTATTTCTTCATCAGGGTCAGTTGTGCTTCTTGTTGTTTGACTTGCGTGCTTTTAGCAGATGTAATCGTCCTACATCGGTTGTACGTGTCTGTGTGCATGTCAGTGTCCATGGTAAACTTTTATGTTGGTGTTTTCTTCACAGTTACAGGCGCATGCTGTTATATGACCAAAATTGGCAGACTCATGAACATTGAAAAGACCTTTCCTGCCTTACCCTGCATGCAGGTGGAATAGGAGTAAATCTGTCATTAACGTTTTCAGTGATATTTTCAATATTACAAGTTGGATGTTTTCTTTTAAATTATGATCATTATATTCACAGTTGTTGCTGTATACACTGATAAAAGATGTGTTATGACATAGCCCCTCTAACTGCCAGTTAGTTCCTGTGAAATATTTTTTTGCCAGAAAGCACAACAGAAATATGAAACATTGTCTTTTTTAAAAAAATCAATTCAATAAACCCTTGACATTTAAACCACACCAAGTTTTGATGAAAAAGAAATTAGCAGTGGATGTAGTTTGCTGTGAATGTGCCTGTTTTTGTATTGGTCTTGTAAAGAATTGACCATTGTGCTGACTCATATCATTCTGGTAAATGCAGAATCCGCCTGTAATCGTGAAACTGACAGGTCCTCTCATATGCTGCCACAGAAGTTTGAAGCGAGCGCAACTTCACACATACATATTATACAGCTTTCTGAGCTGTCCCTCTTAATTCAGCAAGGCTTAAGCAACTAAATTATCCCAAGTCGTATGGAATGGATAGTTCCATAGTATTGTTGTAGTAACATTTGACGTTTAAACCAATTTTTTCTTTTTTTTTCTTTTTTTTGGTAAAGAGGTGAATTGAAGCAGTTGCACATCGACAGTCACTTCAGCAAACGAGATGTCCTCAGATGGCATGTCTTCACATTCAAAGCCTTCCAAATACTCCTTATAGGAATGAAATAGTGGCCGTATGGGATTGGCCAGTTAATAAATGGTTATGCAAATGCTGTAATGAACATTTATTTTTATTCTGTCAAAATTAGACCTTGTGATATGATTTTTTTTTTATAGCTGCATACAGCATAGATGCAGTGTAGATACAGTTCTGATGTGTAGAAATGAAACAAATACAGTTCTTATGTGTAGAAATCAAATGAGATAAACCAACATATTTTGCTAGATATAGCTTAAGCCAGACTGGAATTTTTATCATTTATGGTGAATTAAGCAAAAGAAGCAGCATTAGAGTTAAATTAAAGTCTTTAGTGTTGCAACAATAACAGATCTTCGAACAAAGGTAAAACTCATGTCCATGTTGCATTGTTGCTAAAATGTCAGAAAGTTGGCACTAATCATGGAACATTAAAATTAAAAAAAAAAGGAAGCATGCATTAAATGCGGTAGAGCATCATGTTTGTTACATAGGATGACACATGAATTTGATGTTAAATGTTTTGATGATGCACTTTGGAATAAGTCATTGACCTTGTTTTTGTAAAATAAAATAAAAAAACAAAAACAGAAAAAAACTGATTTCAAAATCCCTGACTGAACCAGATGGCTGGGGGAGGGGAAAGGTATGTGAAGAGGGGAAGGGATCATTTTGTTGATTGATTTCAGTTTGTTGTTGATTGATTGTTGGTTGGCTGATTGATTGATTCAGTTTTTGTCA
The DNA here is from genome assembly GCA_018398815.1 of Conus ventricosus. Classification (NCBI taxonomy): domain Eukaryota; kingdom Metazoa; phylum Mollusca; class Gastropoda; order Neogastropoda; family Conidae; genus Conus; species Conus ventricosus. The sequence goes on along the minus strand of CM031596.1, from coordinate 31,681,297 downwards.
ATTTTGATAAATTCAGTCACTTTTCAGTTGTGCTCAGTTTGTTGATGATGAACAGTTGACTGGTTGGTTGGTTTAGTCTGTTGTTGGCTGATTTCAGTTTGTTGCTGCAAATGACAAGTTGTGGTTCTGGTTGGAGTTGTTCTCCTTTGTGGATTATTTCACCATTCCCCCTTCCTTTGTGGCCATCTATCTGGACAGAAACTGGCTGGGTAAGTGAAAGGGAGGGAGAGATTGAAAAGAGATGTGTGTGTGTGTGTGTGTGTGTGTGTGTGTGTGTGTGTGTGTGTGTGTGTGTGTGTGTGTGTGTGTGGAGGTGGTACAGAATGAATGGAGTTGAATGAATAGATGAATACAAGATATTTGAATTGTCATGAAGTCCTGCTAGCCACAGTAAACACCTCTCTGCCGAACAGAAGTTTTGAACACTGTTGTCTTTCACTCTGCCTTTTTTTTTTCCTCTGTCTGTCTCTTTTTTTCTCCCTTTGGCCCTTAGTGATGCCTACTGTCCCGGAATAGAAGAAATTTGTTACAGAAAAAAACATGAAAATTGATGGCTGTTCTGGCGTTATAGTGGCAGAGTATATGTTACTGACGAAAAGAAATGGAAACCGTGAAAAAAATGGAAGCGCTTTTATCACGGGTAGACAAGCATAATGGCAGAATAGATGTTGCAACACAAAAACACCGTGCACACATATTAGTTCGTAACAGGTTTTGGAAGAGATCAAGCTGAGCTGAAGTTAAAGAAAAAGGTCTTAACAGATTGCTGGATGTGACAAGCAAATCTGAAAGTACAAGCAAATCTGAAAGTGTGACTGAAGAAGATGGATGGAGAATCCTGCTGCAGACCTTCAGGAAATGATATGATGAGCAGTAGCCATATTCAGAACCATGACAGAAAAAGGAGCAAAAACAAAAATACTGCGCCACCAAACGAAAGAATAAAAGAATAAGAAAGCAGTCACAACATGTTTTGACTTCTTTGGTCTTCCTCAGGCAAGACAATGAATTTCCAAGGCAAAGAAAACGAAGGATGAACAGTCAGTCACTTATCCCTGTGTTCTGGGTGCAAAATGAATGACCAAAACCATGGAAAGGAACCGAGGTCAAGTGGGAGATGACATGGGTCAAAACAATAATAATAATGATCATAAGATAAAGAAACTACTACCACTGCCACTACTCCTGTTGCTGCTGGTAGTATGATCACATACCTGTAATACTAACAATATTGATAATGGTGACTTTAGTAATAATAATGATGCGAGCAGAAGAAGAGGAAGGAAAGGAATGAGAAGGTAGTTACAATAATATGGTTAATAATGATAATGATGACAATGATGGTGATGATAAGAAGAAGGAGAAGAAGGGAGAGGAAGGAGGAGAAAAAAGAGAAGAAGAAAGAGGATATAAAGAATAGGAAAGATAGTAAGACAGATTCTAATAAATATACCACTAGTTATGATAATCATAATCATAATCATGATAATAATGAAGTGTATGTAATTGAAAGAAAACCAGGATAAGAGGAGGAGTGGACAGTGTAGTGAGTAAAGAATAGATCGATAGAGAAATTGGAGATAGTGAAGTGTGTTGGGAGGGGAGGGAGAGAGAAGAGAAAATGGCTGTAACATATATATGAGGCAAAGAATGAGTAGTTTGGTAGTGTGTCTGTAGAAAAGAACGTGGTCTGGTGTTGTAGGGGTAGACAGGCTTGTGTTGTTTGTGACTGTTGATGCCAAGTGGGCAAAGGGTTCCTGGTCTGGCAATAAGATGGGACTCCTTCATGGTATTTTTAAGTTGTCAGTCAGTTCCAGGACTTCGTAAGAAAAAAAAAAGACAAGAGGGGGGAAAGCGTTAGTGTGTGCATGATCTGCAAGTGCCTATTCAGTGATTCTCCGCCACTCATAGTGGCCATGATGATGTGACTGTGAGACCATGCATACATGTTCATCTGCGCAGCATGACAGATGTAAGAATATTTAAGTGTATTCCAGAAAATTCTTGGAAATTGTAGTTTGTTCCTTGATTTTTGCATCATCTGTTCCTGATAGAACAATTTGGAGGTAAATAAGTCTTCTCTCTCGTGTTTCTCTTTCCCTCTTTTCACTCTCGCTCTCTGTCTTCTCTCTCTCTCTCTCTCTCTCTCTCTCTCTCTCTCTCTCTCTCTCTCTCTCTCTCTCTCTCTCTCTCTCTCTCTCTTCCCCCCTTTCTGTGCAGCAAATGGAACATGGACTATCAACACATTGGGCACATCAGAAAGTTAGAGCCATTCCATGAATCCTCACCGTGTTTCGTCACATGAAAGTCTGAAGAACTAGAATGCAAAGCCAACTCAGCATGCATTGAATCTGGATGCCAGTCTTTTCATACTTGGGCCCAGCAATTGCTGCTTGTATAGCTGTCTTACTTGAGTTATCGTTAGGTTCATCGAAGGACAGAATTTGTAATTCTTCACCCCAAAGCAGAAAGATCAGCATCAACATATCCAAGCTAGTGTCTCAGACAGGATCAAGTGTTTGGGACTAATTTCAGCAAGGTGTAAGACTAATCACTACCTGTGCCTGGCTGCAGCTCATTGACAATGGAGCAGCCTTGTCAGCCAATATTCCATGTCCCACCTGCCACCTAGCTTCATTGTGGTTGGCCTTTGGTCCCTTAAACAACAGATGTGGTCTTTAGTGTATTACACAATGACTGATTATCCTAACGATGGACAGATGCTGCAGAACTACAGCAACTTTTGAGAAGTATTAGCTTACCTCTTTTTTCTTTTCCATTTTTGCATGGGTGAAACTTTTCCGTCTATGGACGGAAATCCGTCAAAATGACTTTCAGTCTGGACGGAACTTCCGTCAATTAAAAAAAAAAAAAAAAAAAACCCAACCGATTTATCGGTTCCGATTTTGTGTTCGATCCAAGTTTTCCATCTCATACTGGAAGTAGCTGTTTCTGTGTTTCCGGCATCTTCACAGGCTGACATTGGCGCGTCTGACTGACAACGAAAGTTTGCACGGTGCTCCAGAAATTAAGTAGTCATGGCTTTTTTGAAAGAAGGAGATCCAGTAGCATGCATCGAGGGCAAGATTAGAAACAAATGGAGATGGCAATGGCAAAACGAAACTGATGACGACGGCAATGAATATCGCAAGTGGTGCAAGAAAATAAATGTGGCCGGCATGTGTTTCTGTATCGTTTGTTCAAAACGATCAGTTACGGAGCGAACGGAAAAAAAGAAACTTCGAAGCCATGCTGATCACCCAGAGCATAAGAAAAACGGATAAATCTATTTTAGCGGCGCAAAACATTATTTAGGGTTAGGGTTAGGGGGTGATCGGAAAGAAAGTCAACGGGAAAGAAAGTCAACGGGAAAAAAGTCACGGAGGGACCCAGTCTACTCCAAAGCAGAATCGATGGTCTTTAGATTAGAGTAGGGCGAAGCCCGAGAGAGGACGAAGGACGAATGAACGAAGGCCGTTAGGCCAAGTCGTGCTCACACATTTCTGAGTCGCGCATCGGGGCTCAAATGTTTTGCGCCGCTAAAATAGGATTTAACCAGAAAAACACGAAGGCGAGTTAACATTTTTGTATTCTTTGCTAAAGTAATTAGAATCAAATAAAAAAAAGTTGATTGGGGGGGGGGGGGGGGGGGGGGGGGGGGGATTGGATCTGGATCTGGATCTGGAACAATACGTTCGCAGAAGCCGATCAACGGCTATAAACGCGACGGAATGGGGAGAGAGCGCAAAAATAGTTTAAAAAGGGGGGGCTAATTATACTTATAGTTCATATTTTTGGTGGGGTGGAAGTAATTTAATGTATATCGGGGGGGGGGGGGGGGGGGGGGGGGGGGGGGGGATTTTCCAATTTTTTATTGTTTGGATTTTTTTAAAGAGTAAATTTCCTTCTTTTTTTTTTTATATTACTTTCAGGTGGTGATGGGATTCTTAGAATTTTATTATTGTGAGTGGGGGTTTTGTTGTTGTCAGTTTTCATTTTGTTTGTTTATTTATTTTTTTTAGTTCCTTTCCTTTAAAAAAATCATGTTTATTTATTTATTTTTTTTTTAGTTCCTTTCCTTTAAAAAAAATCATGTTTGTTATCATACTTTTTTGGGAAAAGAAAAGGTGGAAAAACAGAAATGACCTGAATCCTCCCTACACTTTACCAATTCCCACCTCGGAATATTTATCACAAGCAGCCAAAAAAAATGTAGCTACTGTCTCCTCCACGTCTAGCCTATTTCCAGCTGCAGCCCACCTGTCAACATTTCTACATCTGTATGTCCATCTGTGCCCTGTCATGTTCAGTCTGCTTCTTCAGCTGCTCCATTGTCTCCAGTACCTGGCTCCAGTAGAAAACGAAAAGCTGGTGCTGCAGACATCGGGCAGTTTTTCAAGTGCCCACTACTGGACTGAAAGACTTTTTTTTTCTTCATCTTTCCTTTTTACCACTCATTGTTTGACAGGGCAAGAGAATTTCATTAATATATGACTGCTTAATTAAAATCAACAGGAATCATAATGACTCGTCCTTGCTTTTGTTTGACACCATGGAAAATGATAGAAATGTGGATGACAGCTTTGCACTTTATTGATGGACAATTCTGAAAATGATTGAAAGGATGAATTATACTTCATGTATATGGTGGCTTTTTGACAGTGAGGACAAGAGGAACTGACAAGATAAGAAGGCCACCTTTGTTCATCCATTTTCTATATGTGGTGTGGTTGCTAGGAAAGACAAAATGTGCTGACAACATGTCAACTTTGATTTCTCCTTATTTAAAATGGTGTGATTCTTTGGACTTAAAAGACAAATGGTGCCGGCAAGAATAAGGCTACTTTGGTTCCTCATTGTGCATCTCAAATGTGTGAGCATGTATGTTCTTTTTACACACAGTCTTGATTCAAATAGTAAAGTGACCATTTTAAACAATTTGTGGGGGAAATTTTGTTGATTTTTGGAATGTTTTGATCAGTTCAGATTGGGTGAGAAAAATTTCCCTTTTTGAGTTTTTATATTCTGGTTTATTTCTACACTTTAAGACTAACTTTCCTGAGTTTGTACAATAAGCCATGAATATTATTTTTATTCATTTAAATGAATTAATGGAACATAAAGTCTTAACGGTAACTCACAAAAGCATGTTACAGTTAAGCTTTTTACTGCAGAAATCATGTTACAATTAAGCTTTTTCTGGTGCAGGAGAGCCAACGAAATTGGCCTAAAAAATTAAAAAAATCAATTTCGCCCAGGGGGGACCCCCCAACGGGGCGCTGCCCCTGTACCCGCCGGGGCCTAGGCGGCCCTGGACCCGGCCTAATTTCAGTCAAATCAAGTTTTGTAGGTTTCACCATGTTTTTGTAATATATCATCATTGCTGTTAGTTGGTTCCTCAGGTTTTTCCCCTTTTGATAAGGTATTGTTGTTGTCATTGGGTTCCTTCTGTCTTCTTTTCCCTCTGGCATGGTATCATTGCTGCTGTCAGCTGATTTGTTTTATCACGCTGGAGTTATGTTGCTGCTAATGAAAATGAAATGATCTAGATTCTGGAGCCTGTTGTTTAGGTAAATTTGCACAAGAAGTTCCTTTTTACTTAAATACATTTAGTGCAAAATTTCCTGTTGTTTTATCACAGCCACTCTTAAGACAAAAATCTTATAATCTGGGAGAAGTTTATTCAATTTTCACTGCTGAGCCTGGCTGATATGCATGAAAAGTTGAATAAGGTGCTCTCAGATTTCATGAAAAATTGGAGTGGATATTCTTCCTTATTCTGCCGTATTTCCAAAGTCCTTATGGGAATGCACATCACCAATAGTCGGCCTGAATATGTTTTCCCTTTTCACTTCCTTTTGCTCCTGTGTAATGTTCACAGGCTGGGGATCTCGACAGCAAAGCTGTGTTTTCTTTCATATCCATGGTGGAGTCATAAGTGAGCGTAATCTTTTGTGTGCAATCAGATAACCTAGTTGACTTGTGAATCAGTGATGTCCATCAATATATTAAACTCCACAGTCCACTGTTTTATTGTGGTTATATTCATGATGTTCATTTTGCCTAGGAGGGGGATTCTGTAAGTTGTTCCTGAATATGGTGTTAGAAACAGTTTTCTGCATTGCAATATTTGTCCTGTTCTTTTTAAATTGTTGGTATTCTGCTATACCTGAACACATGCTATTGTGCATCCAACCCAGGTTCGTGTTTCTAAGTGTCTTTTGGATTACGTAGCTGACTGTTCTAATGACCTTGAATTACTTAGCTTAGCTGCCATTGAGCATTGTTTTTTTTTTCTTTTTATTCTCTGTTCATGTAACCACATCAGCCTGACCCGCCTTTTTTTTTTCCCTAATGTCAGTCACATGATGTAAATGTTCAAATGATTTCATTTCATTATCTATAATTATGTATGTGTGACAAGACATTAAACTGAATTCAAGCCATCCATTCATTGGAAAGAGGGTATGATTGAGGAAGAGAGCGTGGTTAGGTACAGGAATTTCTTGCATCCTTATGTACTCTTATGTGAACATTGTATCAACCTTTGTTTAGGTGATACCAGCAGCCATGAAGTCTTAGCATCTTGCTCTGATTCATTTTGTGGTATACAATCACATAAATATGATGGGTGTTGAGCTTTGAGATTGCCTTGTTTCCTCCGAGTCTCATTCTGTCGAGCTTTGAGGTTGTCTTCATTCGTGTAATCTCATTCTGTTGAAACCATGCTTGTATGAGGCTGATCTTGTTCATGGATACGGTCAGTTTGCAGTCTTCAGACTTGCCTCAGACAGTGGGACCTGCACAGCGTTCATGCTTTGGCTGTTCAGCAGTCTGATGTAATAAAGATCACAGAGCCAGGTGTTTTAGAAGGTCACCCATGGATGGCAAGGGAGGCTTTGGATGGCATCCAGTCCATTGATCAGGTTGCATGCATTTTGCATTCTCCAGAGTGTACAGCCATCTGAATAAGTAATCCAGCTTTTTCCCATTGCCAGTTAATGGGATTTGTTACTAGGCTTGTGGAACGTTCCCAGTCAGGCTTTTGGCTGTCAAGGGACACTGTTGCTGTGGTTTTTTAAGGACAATAATGTGGTCAGGGTATTTTTAAATGACGAAACTTTTTTTTTTTAAAGGCAAACCTTCAGAACCAGAAATTTACATCAGATGTAAAACACACCTGTTTGAAAATGCGTTCGGTTGTACTTCTCCAAAAGATAAAAGTAATATGTTTCCAGCAAAAGATATTATGTACAGTTCTCCCAAATTTTTGTAAAAGTGGGAGAAAAGGGGGCAAACGACCAATTGGGTGAGAAGAGGGGGGGGGGGGGGGGGGGGGCAGGCATTAATTTTTTCCCCAACCATCGCTAACAGAAGAAGAACATTCCTGATTTTGCACTAAAGACAGTAAGTTGTTGAGTCTGTGGCATAAACCTCCATTGCAGAAGCTAAGAGAAGATAATCAGTTCCTGACAGAAAGAAGCACAAGGATTTAACTCATATTTGAATGAATGAATGAATATTTAGTTTAATGTCTGTTCACAAGGATAGTGATTTTAGACGCTAACTCATATTTCTTCCATACCTGATTCATCTGCATAGTTTGTAACTAATTCCTAAATTCCTTCTTCTTCTCCTTTAAAGCACATTCACACACACACACACACGCACACGCACACATTACTTATTCCTACTCACTCACCCTTTACACACACACACACACACACACACACACACACACACACACACACACACACACACACACACACACACACACACACACACACACACATACACACACACACACACATACATATAATTTCAGGGCCTGTTGAACTTGTTATTGTGACCATGTATCAGCATGATGTCGTAGAAGCAGACTCAGCCAGATGAAATTTTGGACATGTGAGTTTACGAGAGCTATCGCTCTTCGATCAAAGCATCCAACTTGGCACACTGAAAAAACACTGTGGTGTCATGCGTTTCAACCTCTTTGGTCTTCTTCAGGCAAGAGAAATAACATTCTAGACCATGAAAACAGAGATGAAACAGTCACTTATCTCCTCAGATTGTGCGTAAATTCCATTTTGGCCGGAGGGTTTTGCCCCTTGACTCACCACCAGGGTGATGCGCATGGACCGCCCTGAGGGCTAGGTGGCCCCTGGAACCTGGCCTTCTTCACAGATTTTTAACGTCAAATGTTTTCCAGCCTGTTTCATTCTTTTCCTTTTTTAGAGTGCTGGTGGGGTTACTGTGTTTTATGCTTTCATTCTGAAGTTAGAGATTTACAGAATGGCACATTTCATTGAAAACAAGCCATCCAATTCTTCTTAGATTATCTTTCATGTGGTGTGTGTGTGTGTGTGTGTGTGTGTGTGTGTGTGTGTGTGTGTGTGTGTGTGGAGAGATAGAGAGATTTCTCCTGTCTGTCTCTCTGTCTTGTCTGTCTCCCTCCCTCCCTCTCACCCTCTCACCCACCCTTTCTCTCTCTGCCTGTCTGTCTGATCATCTCTCTCTATGTATGCCTATCTGTTCTCTGAGTCTGTCTCTGTTTTTCTTTCTTTAGCTCCTTCCCTTTCTTTCTGTATACATGTGTGTTTCTCTTTTTCAGTTTGCCTCTCTCACTGTTTCGCTTGCTTGCTCCCTCCCTCTGTCCCTCCCTCTCTCTTCACCCTGACTGTTCAGTCTCATCCACAGTCTTTTACCCCCCTTTTTTTTTGTTTTGTTTTTTTGTTTGTTATCAGAGCAGCAATGATTTTCTTGTGTGTTGGAGTAATAGTTAAGGTATACGCATGGGGTGGGGGAGTGGAGAGGAGTGTTTATGTGTGTGCCTGTACGTTTATCATTGATGTATATTACTGCATTCTATGAATGTGAGTGTTTGTTATTACACACACTTAAAAAATGTTGCAGTCACAGGGAAACGGTTGTATGATTGAGAAATGTGGGGGGATGGAGTTATGTTGGGAATAAAGGTGCAGAGGAGACAAGGAAGCAAGCGGGGAGGGAAGGCATTGAGAGAGAGGGGGGGAGGATAAAGATTACTGATCAGAGACTGGAAGGTAAGGGGGACAGTGTGTGTGTGTGTGTGTGTGTGTGTGTGTGTGTGTGTGTGTGTGTGTGATTATACTTCAATGTACTTTCTTTCTTTTCTTAGTTTATTTGAAGATTTTACTTGTGCACATGTCCAGCCCTGATGTGGCCCTTTGCGGTCGGCTGGGCTATAAGCAACATTATCTTGTGCACATGTCAGACAATGAAATTTTGTTCCTGCGCATCTTTTTTTCCTTCAGAGACAATAAAGCAGTCTTGTGTCTTCGATTCATGCCTGAGAAATTTGTTTGTAAATGAATATTTAATTCGCAACCGTGTGTCTGCTTTCTAAATCAAACATCGGTAAGTGCACTTTCAGAACAAACGATGATACAGAGATGGATTGAGAAAAAGCTAGTGATTATGATAAATGAATGCTGTGTATACATGAAATTACTATTTCAAATATTCCTTCAATTGCAGCAGAGGAACTCTACCATCTCCACTGCCATCTGAAACCATTAAATTGCTGCAAAAGACTTTTGCTCTTGCAGTCAGTACAATTACCATAGTATCTGGCCCTTCAAATTGCAGTGGCTGACACTGCCTGCCACACTCGGCAGTGTCACTGACAGGAACGAATGTACAATTTGTAAAGCTTCTAATACCAGAGGCAGGATAGGATGGCCGGAGAAGCAAAGGGAGTGAGTATGGGGGGTTGTTTCTGAAGAGATTTGAGAATGGAAACTGTATTCATTTTAGGTTTTGTTATTCAATTGTTTTGCAAATCTTAAATAAATGTTAGCAAACCTAAAAAAAAAAAAAGTAAACAAATGAATCACAAAACAAAATATGATGTGTTTCAATCTTTTAGGTCTTCTTCAGGCAAGAAACAAAACAATTAGGACAACGAAAATGAACGAGCAGTCACTTACCTTCAATCACTTCAGCACCTATCTTGCGCTGAAGTGATTGAAGATAAGTGATTGCTCGTTCATTTTCGTTGTCCTAATTGTTTTCTATCTTGCCTGAAGAAGACCTAAGAGGTCGAAACGCATCGTGTTTTGTCTTGTGATTCGTTTGTCCACGATTTTTTTTTGCGGTTCGCTAACTTTTATTTTAGATTTGTTTAGATTTTCACCTGCAGTCGTCTCACTTTGCAACTAGATCTATTGTTTTGCATTTATTACTGTTTGAGGAATGTGTCTGATCTTTTGTGGAACACCAGTTGATTCCTTTACTTTCAGATCAGATTTCTTTGTGTGAATAAACAATTGATCAAGGCATTTTCTTTTTCATACAGATCAGAAGCTGCTGAAGCATTTTCATCAGTTTTTAGCTTTCTAATTTTATTGTATTTGAATTGTATTCAAAAGGTCAAGGCCAGTTGAGGTCTTAACAGCATCACGAGCTATGTAATGGAGCTTCTTGCCCAAGTTTAAAAAAAAAAAAGAAGAAGAGAGAAGAAAAAATCAATAGGATGGTAAATGTGCAGAGATTTCTGTGGAGGTTTATGGGCCAAAGCACTGACTGGGTACTTGTGTTCTTGAGTTTCTCTTTGGTGGCCAGAATTGTTGGAAAACAGCATCTGTAACATTTTAACTAATGAAATATTTATAGTATGTACTTCTCCTGAGGTTGCATTGTACCTGTGCTTCTTCTTCTTCTTGCGGGTGTTGGTATGTGTGATTGTAGGATTTGTGTTTGGGCTTTGTGTGTGTGTGTGTGTGTGTGTGTGTGTGTGTGTGTGTGTGTGTGTGTGTGTGTGTGCGCGTGTGTGTGTGCATGTGTGTGTGTGCACATGCGTGTGAGCATTCACACATGCATGTATGTGTGCGTGTGTGGTCAGTGCTGCTTTGCCCCCCCCCACCCCCCCACCCCGGCCGCCGTCACCCTTCCCCTATTCCATTTCCATTCCATTCCTACTCCCACTCCGCTCCCCTATGGCCTTATATGTGAACAGTGACTACATTCCTGTAAAGACACTCTTCAAGTTAAGGCCAAATATGTATTTATGGTGGGATTTAAATGTTTTTCATTAATAGTTTATAATTCTGTTAGATTCAGGAGTGAGAAATCGAGGAGAATGGCGCTGTCAGCACTGCCCAGTTTCACCTGCCATGTCAGTAGTCAGCCACCATGTCCTCAAGCTCTTTGTGGTTGGCTGGGCTATGAACATAAAAAAGAGAAGTTGATTTGTTGATGGAGAGACACACAGCAACTGAAAGAATAATTCAGAAAGCTTCTTTTCACCATTAGATGATCTTCTTGTATGGGGATAAACATGGATATAGCCCCAGTAAGTCTTTTCATGAGTACTCTATATAGTAGAATTTACAAATGTAGATGCATGCACACAGTGATTGATCTTTTTTTGTACCTGAGCATAGGCCCACTCACATACACATAGTACACACACACACACACACACACACACACACACACACACACACACACACACACACTCTTTCAACAATTCATTTAGGAATGAATGTCAAACAATATACAAAATTCAGTTCTTCTCCGGACACCAAAAAATGAGAAACTGCTGTGAATGGTCTTATCCATACACACTGCCAAAGAATTGAATGGCAGAACCTTTCGATGCAGAAGCAAGATCAGCAAGCACTCCGTCCTGCAGGAAAGGCCAAAAGAGCCTATTTTCAGGCATAGTGGGAGGTACTTGTGTCAAACTTGGCACTGTAGTGGGTATCAATAAATGCACTGAAGGGCACGACCACCGTGACTAGACAAACTTTGCAGCTAGTGCGGTTGATAACGGTGATGTCAGGTCTGTTGGCCCTGGTGACAAAGACGTCTGAATCTATGTCAAATGTGTGATGTCAGGGGCATGTCTTTTAATGATCTGATCTGTGTCAGAAACAGGAATGAGTGCACTGATTACCTGAAAACAGTCCTGTTGTGCCTTGGTATTTTTAACAGCCATAAAGCACATGAGAGGTTGTTCCTGTTGGTTAATTGCACACATGAGTGGCTGTTTCTGTTGGTTGATTGCACACAGTACATCACCTGTTGCGTACATGAGGGTAGAACAGTGCCATCAGATTGTTGTGGTGTGAAGCTTCCATCTCTGTTGTGCTCACCCACCACTGTTCCCCAGGCACACACTGTCATTGAAGTGCAGCCAGTCAGCAGTGCTTTGAATGGGTTCTTGGGTTCGCAGTT
>CM031596.1:31589078-31664078 GCA_018398815.1 Conus ventricosus | reverse complement strand
TCACATGTATAGAGAAAGGAGCGAGTAATGCAATGGTCATTTCTAGGGGAATGCCCGGGGATAGTGATGAGTGAGTGTTGTCATGGTCATTTCCATGGGGAATGGAGTGAGTGTTGTCATGGTCATTTCCATGGGGAATGGAGTGAGTGTTGTCATGGTCATTTCCATGGGGAATGGAGCGAGTGTTGTCATGGTCATTTCCATGGGGAATGGAGTGAGTGTTGTCATGGTCATTTCCATGAATGGAGTGAGTGTTATGGTCATTTCCATGGGGAATGGAGTGAGTGTTGTCATGGTCATTTCCATGGGGAATGGAGCGAGTGTTATTATGGTCATTTCCATGGGGAATGGAGTGAGTGTTGTCATGGTCATTTCCATGAATGGAGTGAGTGTTATGGTCATTTCCATGGGGAATGGAGTGAGTGTTGTCATGGTCATTTCCATGGGGAATGGAGTGAGTGTTGTCATGGTCATTTCCATGGGGAATGGAGTGAGTGTTGTCATGGTCATTTCCATGGGGAATGGAGTGAGTGTTGTCATGGTCATTTCCATGAATGGAGTGAGTGTTGTCATGGTCATTTCCATGGGGAATGGAGTGAGTGTTGTCATGGTCATTTCCATGGGGAATGGAGTGAGTGTTGTCTTTGTCATTTCCATGGTGAATGGTGTGAATGTTGTCATGGTCATTTCCATGTGGAATGGAGTGAGTGTTGTCATAGTCATTTCCATGAATGGAGTGAGTGTTGTCATGGTCATTTCCATGAATGGAGTGAGTGTTGTCATGGTCATTTCCATGGGGAATGGAGTGAGTGTTGTCATGGTCATTTCCATGAATGGAGTGAGTGTTGTCATGGTCATTTCCATGGGGAATGGAGTGAGTGTTGTCATGGTCATTTCCATGGGGAATGGAGTGAGTGTTGTCATGGTCATTTCCATGAATGGAGTGAGTGTTGTCATGGTCATTTCCATGGGGAATGGAGTGAGTGTTGTCATGGTCATTTTCCATGAATGGAGTGAGTGTTGTCATGGTCATTTTCCAGAATGTCTGAGGATTGTATAAAGTGTGTTGTCATTTCATAGAGAAGGGAGTCTGTGTTCTCATTGTCATTTCCATGTTAAATACCTTTTTGTTTTTGTAAATACTCAGAATTTACATCTGGACTGGAGTTTTCCCATGGTAAATATCTGATGGATGTAAATGAATTGAGTGTTGTCACTGTCATTTCCACTGGGAATGGAATGAATGTGGAGTGTTGACATGCCCAAGGTAAATATCTGATGTAAATGAAGTGAGTATTGTCATTTCCATGGGGGACAGTGTGACTGTTGTCATCGTCATTTCCATGGGGTAAGGGCTGTGTATGGAACAAAGAATGTTATTGCAGTGGGGAAAGTCTAGGAGCTGTGTATGGAACAAAGAATGTTATTGCAATGGGGAAAGTCTAAGGGCTGTGTATGGAACAAAGAATGTTATTGCAGTGGGGAAAGTTTAGGAGCTGTGTATGGAACAAAGAATGTTATTGCAGTGGGGAAAGTCTAAGGGCTGTGTATGGAACAAAGAATGTTATTGCAGTGGGGAAAGTCTAGGAGCTGTGTATGGAACAAAGAATCTTATTTCCGTGGGGAAAGTCTAAGGGCTGTGTATGGAACAAAGAATGTTATTGCAGTGGGGAAAGTCTAGGAGCTGTGTATGGAACAAAGAATGTTATTGCAGTGGGGAAAGTCTAATGGCTGTGTATGGAACAAAGAATGTTATTGCAGTGGGGAAAGTCTAAGGGCTGTGTATGGAACAAAGAATGTTATTGCAGTGGGGAAAGTCTAGGAGCTGTGTATGGAACAAAGAATGTTATTGCAGTGGGGAAAGTCTAGGAGCTGTGTATGGAACAAAGAATGTTATTGCAGTGGGGAAAGTCTAAGGGCTGTGTATGGAACAAAGAATGTTATTGCAGTGGGGAAAGTTTAGGAGCTGTGTATGGAACAAAGAATGTTATTGCAGTGGGGAAAGTCTAGGAGCTGTGTATGGAACAAAGAATGTTATTGCAGTGGGGAAAGTCTAGGAGCTGTGTATGGAACAAAGAATGTTATTGCAGTGGGGAAAGTCTAGGAGCTGTGTATGGAACAAAGAATGTTATTGCAGTGGGGAAAGTCTAAGGGCTGTGTATGGAACAAAGAATGTTATTGCAGTGGGGAAAGTCTAAGGGCTGTGTATGGAACAAAGAATGTTATTGCAGTGGGGAAAGTCTAAGGGCTGTGTATGGAACAAAGAATGTTATTGCAGTGGGGAAAGTCTAGGAGCTGTGTATGGAACAAAGAATGTTATTGCAGTGGGGAAAGTCTAGGAGCTGTGTATGGAACAAAGAATGTTATTGCAGTGGGGAAAGTCTAAGGGCTGTGTATGGAACAAAGAATGTTATTGCAGTGGGGAAAGTCTAAGGGCTGTGTATGGAACAAAGAATGTTATTGCAGTGGGGAAAGTCTAGGAGCTGTGTATGGAACAAAGAATGTTATTGCAATGTGGAAAGTCTAGGAGCTGTGTATGGAACAAAGAATGCTATTTCCGTGGGGAAAGTCTAGGAGCTGTGTATGGAACAAAGAATGTTATTGCAATGGGGAAAGTCTAAGGGCTGTGTATGGAACAAAGAATGTTATTGCAATGGGGAAAGTCTAAGGGCTGTGTATGGAACAAAGAATGTTATTGCAATGGGGAAAGTCTAGGAGCTGTGTATGGAACAAAGAATGTTATTGCAGTGGGGAAAGTCTAGGAGCTGTGTATGGAACAAAGAATGTTATTGCAGTGGGGAAAGTCTAGGAGCTGTGTATGGAACAAAGAATGCTATTTCCGTGGGGAAAGTCTAGGAGCTGTGTATGGAACAAAGAATGTTATTGCAATGGGGAAAGTCTAAGGGCTGTGTATGGAACAAAGAATGTTATTGCAGTGGGGAAAGTCTAAGGGCTGTGTATGGAACAAAGAATGTTATTGCAGTGGGGAAAGTCTAAGGGCTGTGTATGGAACAAAGAATGTTATTGCAGTGGGGAAAGTCTAGGAGCTGTGTATGGAACAAAGAATGTTATTGCAGTGGGGAAATTCTAGGAGCTGTGTATGGAACAAAGAATGTTATTGCAGTGGGGAAAGTCTAAGGGCTGTGTATGGAACAAAGAATGTTATTGCAGTGGGGAAAGTCTAAGGGCTGTGTATGGAACAAAGAATGTTATTGCAGTGGGGAAAGTCTAAGGGCTGTGTATGGAACAAAGACTGCTATTTCCGTGGGGAAAGTCTAGGAGCTGTGTATGGAACAAAGAATGCTATTTCCGTGGGGAAAGTCTAGGAGCTGTGTATGGAACAAAGAATGTTATTGCAATGGGGAAAGTCTAAGGGCTGTGTATGGAACAAAGAATGCTATTTCCGTGGGGAAAGTCTAGGAGCTGTGTATGGAACAAAGAATGCTATTTCCGTGGGGAAAGTCTAGGAGCTGTGTATGGAACAAAGAATGCTATTTCCGTGGGAAAAGTCTAGGAGCTGTGTATGGAACAAAGAATGCTATTTCCATGGGGAAAGTCTTGGAGCTGTGTATGGAACAAAGAATGCTATTTCCGTGGGGAAAGTCTAGGAGCTGTGTATGGAACAAAGAATGCTATTTCCGTGGGGAAAGTCTTCCTAAGGAGCTGTGTATGGAACAAAGAATGCTATTTCCGTAGGGAAAGTCTAGGAGCTGTGTATGGAACAAAGAATGCTATTTCCGTGGGGAAAGTCTAGGAGCTGTGTATGGAACAAAGAATGCTATTTCCGTGGGGAAAGTCTAGGAGCTGTGTATGGAACAAAGAATGCTATTTCCGTGGGGAAAGTCTAGGAGCTGTGTATGGAACAAAGAATGCTATTTCCGTGGGGAAAGTCTAGGAGCTGTGTATGGAACAAAGAATGCTATTTCCGTGGGGAAAGTCTAGGAGCTGTGTATGGAACAAAGAATGCTGTAATTTTAGGGGGGAATGTTTAAGGGTTGTACATGGAACAAAGAATGTTGATTTTTCAGTTGGGGTGGGGGATGTTTAAGGGCCTTGAATGGAACAAAGGGTGTTGTCATTGTCATTTACAGGGAGAATGTCTGAGGGCTGTGTGTGGGGGATGGAGTGAATAAGTCATGGGGTATTAATCATTTAATGGTAATGTATTGGACAATAGAGTTCCTGCCATTTTTGTATGTGTGTGTGTGTGTGTGTGTGTGTGTGTGTGTGTGTTTGTGTGTGTGTGTGTGCGTGTGCATGTGTGTGCACATGTCCTTGTCAAGACTGCTGTTTGTTAATGACAGGAGAAGTGTGTGAAGGGCACTGACTTAAAGTTTTTTACAGGATAACCAATGAGGAAGAGTGGATGAAGATGATGTACTTGGTTCCATTATGGTCTGAAACTGCATGAGATATCTCAAGGCATCATTCAGGACAGCGAGATAGACACCTGCAGTGTTGGTCAGGAAATTTGAGTGACAGTCTGAGAGGTGCATCAGTTAAGTGGATGAAACTTGATTGTGTGCAGGCAAGAAATTCTGTTTTCAACAGAAAATCAGCTGAGTTTTTGGGATGGAATCACGTGAAAATGAGAAGGATCCGCCAGGGGAAAATGTATCCCAAGAAAGCCCAGAAAGAGCAAAGTGTTGCCCTGAATAGTCCGGTATGAACTGTGAGAACACCATGTTTTGGTATGGTTGAAGCCTCTCTCCCACCTTTTCTGCCCCACCCATCCCACTTTCCCACCCTCCCCTTTTCAGCATTTTGACTTTGCATTAGTTTTATGTGTTTGTTGTTTTCAGTCCTTCCATTTGAGACCATTTCACACCCAACAAACAACTCTCACTTGCAACTGATCGAAGGTCAAAAGAGGTTACCAGCAAGAAGAAAGTGTAGGGAGAGCTTAGCTGCAGACTTTCAGAGAAGAACCCCCTCAGGCAAGTGTTTTGGCCCCAAACTTCCCACACTCTAAGGGAACAGACTGCATCCATGTCATGCCGCTAAGATGCCATTCTGGAGCCAGAAATTGTTTTGGCGCTGTCAGGACTGAAACCTGTGCCTCCATGATGGTAGCGTATGCAAGCATTAAGTCACTTTGTGATTTACCAGACCCGCATAGCTGTTAGACATCTGTTCTAAGTAGGGAGATGTAAGCCTCATGAAGTTCACTTTTGTTCCCCCAAAACCAGATCCAACTGGAACTCTTCAGCTGCCCCTGCCTTTAAGTTCTCGTCCTCTTCTTACCAGAAGTGAAGAACTGTTTTGTACAGTCCCGCTCATAGGCTGATGAGCTACGAAAACCCCATGCTCCGACCTCTGTGGTGAAAACTTTGGCTGGAAAGCCAGAGTCCCTCACACCACTGGCAAGACAGGCGTACTTCTCAGTCCTTTTTAGATGTGAGCTTGCAACGTTCTGCTTTTATATGGTACAATGAGTTCTGTCAAAATCATTTTATTTTGATGGACCTGAGTAAAGTACTATATAGTCGTATAAGTTCTTGATGATCTCTTGGTTTTCCCATTCTGGAAGATCATCTGTGCCTTTTCAGTCATCCAGTCCATCCAGAAAACCCCACTTCCATGCTCAGAATGTCACAGCGGTTCCAGGTGGTGATTATCAACAGAAAGTCGGTGTTGGAACTTGTGGTGGTTCAGTGTTTCTTCTTGCAGTACTAAGCATAGTGTCCTTAAGCTCTTGATTATACCACCATGTTTATCTCACTGGGTTAGTGCTGATTTGCATGCATTCAGGACGTGGCTCCACTGTTTGTGGGCCCTGACAGAGTGAATGCACAGCACCATCTGATTCGCCTGATTTCATCAGGTGGAATTTGAGGGCAGGAGGTCATATACAGATCTAGTTATTCAAAGCTGATCTGTATGCCATAGTTCATTCCAGCTGAAACTTCTTGGGAGTGCATTTGCCTACAGACTTCATGGCCCCTATTGGCCTTGCTAGTTTGTCTGCTGGATTCTCTTGGTATCTTCTTACGACTCCTGTGTTACAATGTTTCTCTTTGAATCTTTGCTTTCCCTTTTGCCTTTGACCGTCACTTCCTTTCTGTTAACCCCAATCCAAGCCTGTTGTTTAATGTGTGTTCTTTTATTTACTTAATTGGTGTGTTGAGGTTTTCCTTTGCCACATTCACTGCATCCTGAACGTTCAATTTTCTGCCAGTCTTAAAGCCTGGGATGGATTGATCCCGTGACCTTGTCTCCCAAGTCCTGAAGCATGGTTAGGAACCTTACTTTGTTGACTTTGTACACCTTTAGGGATGGATTTCAAGCATAGCTTCAGCTTCACTTGATGACAGTAAAAAGCAGCATCAGTGAGACCATTTCCCTTCTACATTTGTTGGCCTCCATCTCCCCTGTGTTAGTGCTGATATTATATGTCAGTAAAGGCCAGAGGAGCTTCAGGATCAGCTTGAGCTGCTGGTACCAGACCTTATGTTTGCCAAGGAAGCCAGGCTAGTCTGTTATCTGCAGGCTTTATTCTGCCATTTGCAAGGTTTCTTTTCCCCCTCTGTGTCTTTAATGAGTCATATACCACCATCTAAAGCTCACGGCTGATTTTTCTGTCAGTGTTGGAATGGCTTGGTTGGCTGCAGTGAGTGTGACTGTTGCGATTACTTTTCCATTCCACAGGGAGAGGCTTTACATCACCTTTGATTTAAAATTCACTGTGGATGAACTAATGAATTTTGTCCAGCTGCTTCCTTGGTGGAAAAGAATGTTGTGTCGACTATGAAGGCTGACCAGTATTTGACTCTGATGGGACTTACGACCTCTCAGCCTAAAACCATGGATACTAAGCTCTCCTGTAGTTGGCTAGTAGTGGACTGCTGGATTGTCTGTGCAGGTTTAAGGTTTCTGAGAGCCTTGCGGCTGATGTCCATCCCTGACATCCTGACCTACCTGAACGTGCTGAAGACCAGCACCTTGATCAGACTGGTGCAGCTGGTGGCCTATTTTGTGTCTCTGTGGCTGGCTGCCGCTGGATTCCTGCATCTGGTAGGGTGTGTGTGTGTGCGTGTGTGTGTTTTTCTGTGCGTGTTTGTGTTACATGCAAATCATTATGTCAGCATGACTTAATGCACATGATTTAAGAATGCATGCGCATATGATTAGGTATGTATGACTGAATGCATGTGTATGTAAGAACGCATGCATATGTGAACCCGATATAAATCATGCAAATTTCACGTGTCCACGGATAGAATGGCAGACAGTGCTTGGGTGGGTGGTGTGTGGATGGAAGGGTGGGCAGTGAGGGGCTAGAAGGGTGGGTGGTGAGTGGATAGGATGGATGGCGAGAGGATAAAAAGAATTGGTGAGTGGAGAGAAGACTGGATTGTGAGTGGATAGCAGGAACGGTGGGGAGAGGATAAAAGGGTAGGTGGTGAGTGGATAGAAGGTGGCGAGTGGTTAGAAGGGTATGTGGTGAGTGAATAGAAGGGTGGGTGGTATATGGATAGAAGGATGGGTGTTGTGTAGACAGACAGGTGTACGGTGCAAGGATTGACAGATGGGGGTAACATGGATAGAAGATGGGTGTTGTATGGATAGAAGGCTGGGTGTTGTATTGATAGAAGACTGGGTGTTGTATGGATAGAAGGCTGGGTGTTGTATTGATAGAAGACTGGGTGTTGCGGGGATAGAAGAGCAGGTGGCACATAGGAAAGATTGGTGATGCATTGATGGAAGGTTGGATAATACATGAATGGCAGGGTGGGTGGTACATGGGTAGAAAGGTGAGTAGTGCATGGATAGAAGTTGTGAGCGGTGCATGGGTAGACGGATGTCTAGGTACCAGATAATGCATGGATAGAAGGGTAGGTGATGTGTGGATAGAAGGGTGGGTGTGCGTGGATAGTAGGGTGGGCAGAGGTGCACACAGAATTAAGGGTGTGTGGAGTGTGTACAGATAGAAGGGTGAGCAGAGGTGTATACAGAAATGAGGGTGGGTAGAGTGTGTACAGATAGTAGGGTGGGCAGAGGTGTGTACAGATAAAAGGATGGGTGGAGTGTGTACAGAAATAAGGGTGGGTGGAAGTGTGTACAGATAGAAGGATGGGTGGAGTGTGTACAGAAATAAGGATGGGTGTAGGTGTGTACAGATAGAAGGATGGGTGGAGTGTGTACAGAAATTAGGATGGGTGTAGGTGTGTACAGATAGAAGTATGGGTGGAGTGTGTACAGAAATAAGGATGGGTGTAGGTGTGTACAGATAGAAGGATGGGTGGAGTGTGTACAGAAATAAGGATGGGTGTAGGTGTGTACAGATAGAAGGATGGGTGGAGTGTGTACAGAAATTAGGATGGGTGTAGGTGTGTACAGATAGAAGTATGGGTGGAGTGTGTACAGAAATAAGGATGGGTGTAGGTGTGTACAGATAGAAGGATGGGTGGAGTGTGTACAGAAATAAGGATGGGTGTAGGTGTGTACAGATAGAAGGATGGGTGGAGTGTGTACAGAAATAAGGATGGGTGTAGGTGTGTACAGATAGAAGGATGGGTGGAGTGTGTACAGAAATAAGGATGGGTGTAGGTGTGTACAGATAGAAGGATGGGTGGAGTGTGTACAGAAATAAGGATGGGTGTAGGTGTGTACAGATAGAAGTATGGGTGGAGTGTGTACAGAAATAAGGATGGGTGTAGGTGTGTACAGATAGAAGGATGGGTGGAGTGTGTACAGAAATAAGGATGGGTGTAGGTGTGTACAGATAGAAGGATGGGTGGAGTGTGTACAGAAATAAGGATGGGTGTAGGTGTGTACAGATAGAAGGATGGGTGGAGTGTGTACAGAAATAAGGATGGGTGTAGGTGTGTACAGATAGAAGGATGGGTGGAGTGTGTACAGAAATAAGGATGGGTGTAGGTGTGTACAGATAGAAGGATGGGTGGAGTGTGTACAGAAATAAGGATGGGTGTAGGTGTGTACAGATAGAAGGATGGGTGGAGTGTGTACAGAAATAAGGATGGGTGTAGGTGTGTACAGATAGAAGGATGGGTGGAGTGTGTACAGAAATAAGGATGGGTGGAGTGTGTACAGAAATAAGGATGGGTGTAGGTGTGTACAGATAGAAGGATGGGTGGAGTGTGTACAGATAGAAGGATGGGTGGAGTGTGTACAGAAATACGGGTGGGTGGAGGTGTGTACAAATAGAAGGACGGGTGGAGGTGTGTGCACAGATAGGAGGGTGGGCAGAGGTGTGCGCAGAAAGAAGGGTGGAGGGAGTTTGCACAGATAGGAGGGTGGGCAGAGGTGTGCACAGAAAGAAGGGTGGAGGGAGTTTGCACAGAAAGAAGGGTGGGCAGAGGTGTGCACAGGCAGGATGGGTAGAAAATACAGGTGTAGAAGAAGAATGGATGCATGGCACATGTACTGAAGAGTGGATGGGTGGTGCACCGATAAAAAGAAAGGCAGCATTGTGGATGAACAAAACAGCTGATAAATTAGGAGGTTTAACGGCGATGTATGGGTGGATGGAAAGAGGGGTTGCTGATGATTGGTTGGTGATTCCTGTGCGTTTTGACTTTCAGATTGAGAACTCAGGCGACCCATTCTTCAACTTCAGTAACCCCAGAAGCTGACCTACTGGGAGTGCCTGTACTTCCTCATGGTCACCATGTCCACTGTGGGCTATGGGGACATCTTTGCCATGACTGTGCTGGGCCGGACCTTCATTGTTCTCTTCATCCTCATTAGTATTGTAAGCATACACACAGACACACATAGACACACACACACACACACACACAGAGACAGAGAGAAATGGACAGAGAGAGAACCAGGCAGAAAAAGAGAAAGAGAGACAGAGAGACAAATACACACACACGCACATGCACACACACACACACACACACGCACATGCGCGCGCGCACACACGCACGCACGCACACGCACATGCACACACACACTCATTTTATTTTATTTAAAGAAAGAGATGAGGGAAGACAAGAGAGATGGATGCTCAGTGAAACCTCTGAGGAATGTCTGAGAGAAAGCCTTGAAAGTATTTTTTACGGAGAGATCAGTCACTCGTTAAAGCCAGTCTTTACTTGTAAGTCAGTCGGTCTGTAAAGCCAGTTTTACTGACAGGTCAGTTAATCTTTAAAGCCAGTGCTCACTGAGAGATGAGGCTTTAAAGCCAGTCTTCAGTGAGAAGTCAGTCATTTAAGACGGTCTTTAACGAGTGTTCAGTCTTTAGCGTCAGTTTTTGCTGAGGGGTCAGTCAGTCTTTAATGCTAGTCTTCACTGAGAGATCAGTTGTCAGAGCCAGTATTTATTGAGAGGCAGTCAGTCTTTCACTGAGAGATCAGTCGGTCTTTAAAGCCAGTCTTTAACGAGAGGTCATTCAATCTCTAGAGCCAGTCTTTAATGAGAGACAGTTGGTATTAAAGTCAGTCTTTACTGAGAGATCTTTTAAGCCAGTTTTTACTGAGGGGCAGTCAGTCTTTAAAGCCGGTCTTTACTATGAGGTCAGTCTAGCATAAACGTAGAACGGAAATGTCCAGAAAGCAAATCTTCAAAGGATAAGAGGCATTCCTGGGTGGTCAATTTTATACAATGGTAAAGGTGAGGGATCTTAAATTGTGAGGTCAGTGCTGTTGCACAATGTGGTCCAGAAAAAAATTCTTTATTGGGAGGGAGTCATCTGTGAAGACAAATCTAGCATAGACACAGACAGAAATGTGGCTACCAATGGTTACAACATTCTACACTGTTTTTATGGGTAGGAGACACACATTATGAACAATTAATTCAGTACAGCGAATTGTATCCAAATGTGTTATATAGTTCACATGTTAATATATACGTTAACACTCCAACTGCTTACCTTATATCAGAGCATTACCAAATTTTCATGATGGATACTGCTATACATAAGCAGATTAGAATTTCATAGTCTTTGTTGGAAAAAAAAAAGAGGCCCAACAGACTGTTTGAGGATACATTTTGTTTAAAAGAAAAAAAAAAAGTAATTTTCAGTTTTCAGCCCCCAATTTTGTCCTGTGAACTGATTAGGCCAGATGTTTTGGTTGTGTAAGTTTGATTAAATAAACCAAAATATTGCACTACTCAAGGGTATTGTGTGGCTTCAAAGTTTGATCTTTCATGTTGATTCAAGTATCCAGAAGGGACCTTCGTATAGTGCCACCATCATTTTGATGTTTCAGTATTGTTCAGAATGCTTGCTGTCACTCATGTTGATTTTGCTGTCCTTGCCATCCTTTTTATGCACTCCCACTTGAAAGGAAAAATTGATTTTGTTGACAGTGTTTCGGTACAGGGGGATTTTTCCCTCAGACTTAACATTGGTTCTGACTCCATTTCCCATACAGTCCTTCGAATGAGACTATGAACCGAGGTTCCATGTGTGAATGCACACATAACATCTTGCACACACGTAAAATCCCATCACCAACTTACAGAAGAAAAGGCCAGTTTGGCCGTTGGTATGGTGACACATTACGCATAGCTTGCACCCTGCGTGAGAAATGGAAAGAATGAAGGAAGTAAGAAAATTGAGTGAACGATATTGACTGGATGACATGGGAAACGACTGAATGAAGCGCCAGCTGGCAGCTCTTTAGTCAGCAGTACCAGGTGGGCAGCCCTTGGTGTAAACGAGTGTGGATTGTAAAGCGCTTAGAGCTTGGTCTTTAGCCGAGGATAGGCGCTATATAAGTATTCATAATAATAACAGCGCAAGAAAAATCGCAACATATTGGAATAATACAGCTTGGTAATTAGAGTGTGAAGCATAAAGCTGTATTCTAATTGTAGTTTCATGTTTGTAGAGAAAGGCCATGCCTGTGGGTACCAAAACAGACTGATCTGTCAGCATTCCTTGGATGGCTGTATGTTGTAGGTCTCCTTCACCAGCTGCATCCAGAAATTGCTGAGATTCTGGGCAGGAGACAGAAGTATGGTGGATCTTACAAGAAAGAAAGGGGCAAGAGGTACTGAGATTTATATCACCTTTTGCTAAGGCTGGTTGTATGTGGTAGCATGTTTTTAGACTTATTTCATGCAAGTTTGTGATAGAGAGAGCTGTATGTTAAAAAATCATTTTAAAAATACTGTTGTTTCTTTAATTTTTGCAACTGTGTGTTGGAAGTTTGTTGCAGTTTTATGTTTGTTTCAGTGGAGTCAACAGTCGACCATTTTTCTTTTTGTCCCCTAGATCATGTTCAGATAGATCTGTAGACTTTCACAGATGGTGATCTCCTGTTCATCGAGCATTAAAATCAGTACACTCTTTGCAAGAAAAGAGAAATCTCAAGACATCATTTTCAATCAGCAAGTATAAATTGGTATTAGACTGGTCCAGCCTGTTTGCAACAGAATAGTGTCTTTGTGATAAGAGATGATCTGCATTGTAACTTTGACTTTTGGCACAGGTTGTTAAGGAAGCTATGTAATGTTTCAGAAATGTTATTGCTATGTCTGTAGAAATGTATCAAAGTTATTACACATGCGAGCACACAGATGCACACTCACACACGCACACAACACACGCACACACACCACACACACTCACTCTCTCTCTCTCTCTCTTCTCTCTCTCTCTCTCTCTCTCTCTCTCTCTCTCTCTCTCTCTCTCTCTCTCTCTCTCTCTCTCTCTCTCTCTCACCACACACACACAACACACACACACACACACACACTCTCACTCACTCACTCACTCATCATTCACACTCATACACATTTACAAGCACACATGCATGCATGCGCACACACGTGCATGCACCTGTGCATGGCATGTGTGCCTCAGTGTCATTCTTGGAATGCTTGATGAATTGTATGAAAAATCCTTGAAAGTGCATTGACAGTGTTCACTGCGTGTGTGGTGGCCGTCTTGCATCGTTTCCCATCCCCCTTTTGGTGTGCAGACATGTGGTGGTGTGTGGTCATTACCTACGAGTCAGTCCTGAACTTTTTGAAGGACTTCCTGCACAAAGACAGGGAGGATGTCGACGTGGAGATTGTCTTCCTGCACAAGTGAGTGTGTGTGTGTGTGTGTGTGTGTGTGTGTGTGTGTGTGTGTGTGTGTGTGTGTGTGGTGTGTGTGTGTGAGAGAGAGAGGGAGAGAGAGAGAGAAGTGACTGTGAGAGTTTGTTTATATGAGTGAAAGTTTGTTTTTATGTCTAGGAGAATTTGAAGGTGTGTTTGTGTGAGGGTGTGTATGGATGTACATGTATGTTTATGGACATCTATGTGTGTGTTTGGCTGTGAAAAAAGATAAAACCAGATCACTCTTCTTCACTTCCTTAGTTTCTGCCACAGTTATAGATTGAATTTGTCTGCCCTTTCTAAGTATTGTCAAAGTCATCCACTGAAAGCAGAATTTTATCATGAATAAAAAAACTAGTCAGCTTTTGTAAAGAGCAACGGGAATAGGGATTTTATGTGTATTGAACTGAGTGATGCTTTGATTGATGATGATGACACTATGGAAATCCAGTTTCATATTTTATGACAGTCCTACATTCTATACTTTCTTCTATAATTTGTCGCAGTGTCAACTGTATTAGTAATACAGAGTGCAGTGATGGTCAGGAAATGTTGAACAGCACTGTATAGATGTAGATAGATACAGAGAGATATATAGATAGATAGATAGGTAGGTTGGTAGGTACTTAAAGATAGTGAGAGAGAGAAAGTGATGCACACACACATACATACATATATACACACACACACACACACATACATACATACAGATGCACACATACGCATGGACACACACACACAGTTTTGGGCTATCCATTACAGAAGGAAACTTGTCTCTAATCATACCCATTTCACAATTACGGTAAATGCTAATTGTTGTGGAACATATTTCGTCTTCAACTTTTATATGTAATTTATAATTGCCATATCTGAAATAAAAAGTTAAAAAAATGTCGAACTGATTGCCACATCTAAATTTAAAAATATTGTCTTCCTACTTGAACTTGTGACTGTAACACATCAACAAATGAAAATAAAATTGTCTGACAAATTGACTGCCACATCTCATCTTAAAAGATATATGTCTGACAAATGCCTTTTTTTTTCTTCCAAACCTTTTTTTTTTAATGATTTTAAAACCAAGAGTCACTGCTGTTCTCAGAGAATCAGGCCACGTGTGAATATAAATATCCTGCACTTCCTGTTGAACGCATTGACATAATCCATGGTTGTGTTGGGGAAAAAGAGTAAAGTTCTCTGACACTCTGGCTGCCTGCACCTGGTGGGTGGCCTTTGGTATGGTGACAGGGCTGCTGGCAGCCGTGGTGCTGATGCCGATGTTTGCATTCTGTCAGGTGGAGGGTATTGACAGGCCCCCCAGCCTCACATGGTGTGTCCTGATGCCTGTGTCAGCGTTATCCTGCCTTGCCAGGATGGGTGGCTGACATCTGGTATTGGCCTCATTCACTGTGTGAGCTCAGCTCTCAGATCTGTGTCGGTGCAATTGATGGAAAG
The DNA here is from genome assembly GCA_018398815.1 of Conus ventricosus. Taxonomy (NCBI): domain Eukaryota; kingdom Metazoa; phylum Mollusca; class Gastropoda; order Neogastropoda; family Conidae; genus Conus; species Conus ventricosus. The sequence continues at coordinate 31,649,600 of CM031596.1, read as the reverse complement.
TGAAGACAGAACTACTGGGCTGCCAGATGAAGTGACAAATCGCAAAACAAATCGAGCATGTTTGGACCTCTTGGGTCTTCTTCAGGCAGGATAAATAATATTCAAAATAATGAAAACAAAGGACAAACAGACAGTCACTTATCACAGATAAGACCCAATGGGACCAAATGTATAATGTTTGTCTTGTAATTTGTTTGTTTTGTTTTGTTTGGTGACCCAGTAAGTCTGTTTTTACTTTTGCTTTTATTTCAGCCTTTGAAGCCTAAAATTGATGAGATTATGCCTTTTTACAGTGCTTCTGTAGGCTTATGTTGAAAGATGACTGGAAGGTATAAAAAGGTGTGATGTAATGAGACCAAATAAAACCATCTGTATGCATATGAAAGAAGCATACATGTACTTAACATATATTTGTTTACATGCACATACTAAGAAACATCAATGATTGATTGACACATTCATGGATGAAGAGATAAATGAGAACAACGACCAAGAAAGACTCACAAAGTTTTTCTCTGAAGTAATCCCTTAGAGCAGTGAAAATTGCCTCCCTGTTCAGACAAGTGTTTTCTTATTACCGTAAAGTTCGGACTATAAGCCGCGACTTTTTCCCCCAGCTTTAAACCCTGCGGCTTAAACAACGATGCGGCTTATTTGCGGATTTTTCCGATTTCAGAAGCATCACACCCTCGTCTATTCTTAGCTTCTCTGTAACTCACCATATCGTGTTTACTGTTCATGAATTTTTATTATGCTTTTAACTACGATTTTCTGTGTAATCGTGTAATGGAATCAGTAACCCGTTCAGAAATACGGGAATCGACATAAGTAAAGCCCATTACTGATATCTTTTTTCATCAGTTTATCTTCTACAAAAATACGATCGCTTCGAACGGCGCACTGTGTTGGCCGTTTCCGACCTGTTTAATCTTGACCAACACTAGCTGAATTACGAACAAAATAACTCAGCACTGGCACGGTATTAAGCGAAATAAAACAATCGAATCGTTTCATTAATGTTCTGGTTTGTTATTATATGCGTTATCTTACCAAGTGCGTCTTGCAATTCAAAAACGATTAGCGCATTCAACTCATTGTCAGACCTTGGCTTCGATCCGCCATTGTTGAAATCGTGGACAGGGAGTGAAGGTTTGCATTTGATACCTTCGCTTTGATTGGCTTGCGCTTTCGAGTACTCAACCAATCACTTAGCTTGATACACCAATGAATGCAGGAGAGAACTGCCTTTCTAGCGCATCGTTAATGCGTTGGTTTTTTCGGTATTTTTTTTAAAGCAATGATGTTGGAAAGACAACACTTGTAAGAAGCCTCATAAAAACTTCGATTCTAATTGATTTAAAACACATCGTACTAAAAAAAAAAAAAAAAAGACTGAAGAAAAGCTGGAAACATGCTCTTGTATTCTGACTTATTTAAACGCCAATGAATGCAGTGAACACATTGTATGTGGTGATTTTCGACACTGTAAACTCAACGCTCGGCCAGCTGCCGCCTGCGGCACATCGGACTGTGTTGTATATATCTGCGGCTTATAAACCGGTGCGGCTTATTTGTGAAAAAAGTTCAGATTTTTTAAAAATTTAGTGGGTGCGGCTTATATACAGGTGCGCTCAATAGACCGAACTTTACGGTACTTGGACTGGTGGCATAATTTTAGCACTGCATTCAGTGATTCAGTGGTATCTGTAGGTAATGGAATGTGGAATGTTAGCAGTACCTGAAGTAGTATTTGTATTTTCATTTTACCTGTAATGAATGGTATCCGTTTTGCCATTGTATCTGTACTGTGAGGGGCATCAGTATTATCAGTGGCATGTGTATTGTCATACCTATACTGTTAAAGTACCAATACTGTTAGTGATAGCTGCACTGTTAGTGATATTTTAGTGAGGGCTGCACTGTTAGTGATATTTGTTCAGTCTGATACTTGTATTATCAGTGACTGATTGTACTGTCAGCGATATTTGTACAGTTCAACTGTTTCCTTGTTTTCAAATGATGTCTCTTTTGCATTGGTCGTGTTCCTCAGTCATCTATCTCCATATGTAATCACTTGTTGGCATTGCTCATGTGAAAAATTGGGTGAAGCGAAAGTCCTGTCTGCTCTGCTTGTCTTGAACACACACACACACACACACACACAACACACACACACACACACACACACACACACACACACACACACACACAGGCAGAGAGAGATAAGGCCCCAATTTCCTACTCCACAGACAATATCTTCTTAGATTTTTTTTTCTGTGTAAGAAGTTAAAGAGATTGGAGTTAGGACCATTGAAGAGGATAATGATACATAGATAGCTGTACACTTTACTTTCTCTTGCAGGGTTTACCAGATGCAGAGTGAGAGGGACTGATGAAGAGGATAATCAAACCTATACAGGATCGCATTGCTTTGTGGTTGCAGGGGTTTACCAGACCTGGAGTTAGAGGGACTGATGAAGAGGATAATCAAACCTATACAGGATCACATTGTTTTGTGGTTGCAGGGGTTTACCAGACCTGGATTAGAGGACTGTTGAAGAGGATAATCAAACTATACAGATCGCATTGCTTTATGGTTGCAGGGGTTTACCAGACCTGGAGTTAGAGGGACTGATGAAGAGGATAATCAAACCTATACAGGATCACATTGTTTTGTGGTTGCAGGGTTTACCAGACCTGGAGTTAGAGGGACTGTTGAAGAGGATAATCAAACCTATACAGGATCGCATTGCTTTGTGGTTGCAGGGGTTTACCAGACCTGGAGTTAAGGGACTGTTGAAGAGGATAATCAACCTATACAGGAATACATTGCTTTGTGGTTGCAGGGTTTACCAGACCTGGAGTTAGAGGGACTGTTGAAGAGGATGGTCATACCTATACAGGATCGCATTGCTTTGTGGTTGCAGGGGTTTTACCAGACCTGGAGTTAGAGGGACTGATGAAGAGGGTAATCAAACCTATACAGGAAACGCATTGCTTTGTGGTTGCAGGGTTTACCAGACCTGGAGTTAGAGGGACTGTTGAAGAGGATAATCAAACCTATACAGGATCGCATTGCTTTGGTTGCAGGGGTTTACCAGACCTGGAGTTAGAGGGACTGTTGAAGAGGATAATCATACCTATACAGGAATACATTGCTTTGTGGTTGCAGGGGTTTACCAGACCTGGAGTTAGAGGGACTGTTGAAGAGGATGGTCATACCTATACAGGAATACATTGCTTTGTGGTTGCAGGGGTTTACCAGACCTGGAGTTAGAGGGACTGTTGAAGAGGATGGTCATACCTATACAGGATCGCATTGCTTTGTGGTTGCAGGGTTTACCAGACCTGGAGTTAGAGGGACTGTTGAAGAGGATATCATACCTATACAGGAATACATTGCTTTGTGGTTGCAGGGGTTTACCAGACCTGGAGTTAGAGGGACTGATGAAGAGGATAATCAAACCTATACAGGATCACATTGCTTTGTGGTTGCAGGGGTTACCAGACCTGGAGTTAGAGGGACTGTTGAAGAGGCACTTCACCCAGGTGGAATACTTTCAAGGTTCTGTCATGGACGCCAACGATCTGGAGAGAGTGCGGGTGAGTTATGTCCATAGTGCTACATGGTTTTGAAGACAGTGTTCATCAAAGATTGTGTGTTGGGGCTTCTGTGTGTGCATGCACGTTTGTGAAATGTGAATATGTGTGTGTGTTCACACTTGTGTATGTAATGTGAATTAGTTTGATTTTGCTTTGTATGTTTTATTATATGGTCACAGCAGATTTCTCTTCAAGATGGTTGGTCTGATCTTTCCAGGAGGATCCTAAGCCATGATGCAGTGCCACCTGCATATTTTTCTTTATTGTTCAAGCTCTGCATATTTTTGATGAGCTGCAGAACTGTCTTTTTCTCCAATCCTATTATTTTAGTTTTATCAAAAGGCTGAAATGAAATAGGATGCTTTTTGTGTTCTTTATTTCTTTAGGACGTTATTGTTTTTATTGTACTAAGTTTGTTTTCACTGCAAATATTTAAATGAAGAAATCACTCTCTAAGGTTTGGAAATGAGAGTGAAGATGCCCCGTAAAATATTAGGGTAAGGGTACTCCAGAAGCAAGTGAGAAGGAAGCACCCTGATGGTCCCCTGCACTTGGATTGCTGCATTTTAATTGCACTTTAATTGGTTGGTTTGGAATGTTCAAGATTTGTGGACAGTGGGGTGCAGAAATGAGTGTTGGGCGACCAGGGTGCAGAGTGGGTGCAGTGTGTTCTGGGAGAGTGAAGAGGTATGGATGGTGTGCAGATCCGCCATGCTGATGCCTGCCTGGTGCTGGCCAACAAGTACTGTCAGGACCCAGACCAGGAAGACGCCGCCAACATCATGCGGGTCATTTCTGTCAAAAACTTCTGCTCCGACATCAAAGTCATTGTACAGCTCCTGCAGTATCATAACAAGGTATGTGGTTATATTGTGGGTTTTTTTTTTTCTCCCAGTCCTGCTGTGAGTCATGAGCTTCCATACGTGTGTGGGGGCCACACTACTGGATGACATGGTTTATAAACATTTCACAGGTGATATGGCATGTTGAACATGATTAGCAATGGTTCTCTTGGGGACAAAACTGAATTTTTTTTCCTGAAAATCATACAGTTTTGGCTTAGTCAGGGAGGTGTGACTGAGGACCGATTAATCCATATATACTACACCACAGTCTGAGGCATGAGAGTTTAGTGTGTTGGGATTGCTAGCGTACAGAAGAAATTGGTGACTGAAAAAGGAAGTTTGAGAGAGTCTCATAGACATGACTGACTTGCATATTAACCAAAATTGATATGCTAGTCAGGTCTTGGATACTTGGCTGATAGTGTCTGCATGACTACTTCAGTTATGTGCATGTTCGTGTGTCTGTGGGCATCGCTAGGTATGAGTACTTTTACGGCGAGTATGTGGACATATTCACATGTATTTGAATATGTATGCCTTTGTGTTTGGGCAAATGCACATATATTAAAATTTATGCATACGTGCATATGTGTATGAATGTGTACAGATGTGTGCACCAGTTGTCTCGGATCTCGGCAGTCTTGAAACACTACATCTTGTAAAAACTGAGAGAACAGATTGAATTAGGTACTCTGAATGCCATCGATCAGCACTATCCTCACAGCTCAAATAGAACAGATTGAGTCAGGTATTCTGAATGTCATTGATCAGCACTGTCCTCACCGCCTATATAGAACAGATCGATCAGCTACCCTGAATGTCATTGATCAGCACTGTCCTCACAGCCCATATAGAACAGATCGATCAGCTACCCTGAATGTCATTGATCAGCACTGTCCTCACAGCCCATATAGAACAGATCGATCAGCTACCCTGAATGTCATTGATCAGCACTGTCCTCACAGCTCAAATAGAACAGATCGATCAGCTACCCTGAATGTCATTGATCAGCACTGTCCTCACAGCCCATATAGAACAGATCGATCAGCTACCCTGAATGTCATTGATCAGCACTGTCCTCACAGCTCAAATAGAACAGATCGATCAGCTACCCTGAATGTCATTGATCAGCACTGTCCTCACAGCTCAAATAGAACAGATCGATCAGCTACCCTGAATGTCATTGATCAGCACTGTCCTCACAGCCCATATAGAACAGATCGATCAGCTACCCTGAATGTCATTGATCAGCACTGTCTTCACAGGTCATAAAGAATAGATTGATCAGCTACCCTGAATGTCATTGATCAGCACTGTCCTCACAGGTCATAAAGAATAGATTGATCAGCTACCCTGGATGTCGTTGATCAGCACTGTCCTCACAGCTCATGGACAAATGCCAGTACGGACAGCTTTGCTCAGGATGCCACATAGAGTGAAGTGGAGGAATCCTCCTGAAGCTGACACACAGGTGGAATCTCCTCCATTCAGTCCCCTCTGATTTTTTTTCCCACTGTTTAAAAAGCTGAGGTGGAGACCTTTAAAGTTGTAGCTACAATACTGAAAGACAAAGTGCAGGATAATCGTCTTCTCTAATACCCTGTCACAGTCCTTCCAGTTTTACGTACAAAGGCAAGGAACTGAACACGTTCACCTCACTTATGTCTGCACACCAGAGTGTTGGTGATGTAACATGTCGGTGAACAGCCTTACACTGCAACATTCAAGGCAATGAAGAAGTGAACAACCAGGCTAAAGGAGTGGCTCAGCTGGAGCAGCTGGGTGAGGCCTTGCATATCGGTGCATAATTGTATGTGTACAAACCACTCATTTTCATTGAAAATAGATGATACTGGCTCAGCGGGGTGAGGCCTTGCATATCGTTGCTTTATTGTATGTGTACTAACCACTCATTTTCATTGAAAATAGATGATACTGGCTCAGCGGGGTGAGGCCTTACATATCGTTGCTTAATTGTATGTGTATTAACCACCCGTTTTCGTTGAAAAATAGATGATACTGAGGATAGTTGAAGGCGTGACCCTTGTGACTGCCTGTCGTTGTAGGCCTACCTGTTGAACATCCCCAGCTGGGACTGGAAGCGTGGGGATGATGCAGTGTGTGTGGCAGAACTCAAGCTGGGCTTCATCGCCCAGAGCTGCCTTGCACCTGGCTTCTCCACCCTGATGGCCAACCTTTTCACCATGAGGTCCTACAAACCAGTGAGTACCCCATACTCTTTTCCTCTACACTAAAAGGTCCTACAAACCAGTGAGTATCTGTACTCATTTTCCTCTACATCACTAGGTCCCACAAACCAGTGATTACCCCATACTCTTTTCCTCCACACCATAAGGTCCTACAAACCAGTGAGTATCCCATACTCTTTTCCTCCACACCATAAGGTCCTACAAACCAGTTAGTACTCCATACTCTTTTCCTCCACACCATAAGGTCCTACAAACCAGTGAGTATCCCATACTCTTTTCCTCCACACCATAAGGTCCTACAAACCAGTGAGTATCCCATACTCTTTTCCTCCACACCATAAGGTCCTACAAACCAGTGAGTATCCCATACTCTTTTCCTCCACACCATAAGGTCCTACAAACCAGTGAGTATCCCATACTCTTTTCCTCCACACCATAAGGTCCTACAAACCAGTGAGTATCCCATACTCTTTTCCTCCACACCATAAGGTCCTACAAACCAGTGAGTATCCCATACTCTTTTCCTCCACACCATAAGGTCCTACAAACCAGTGAATACCCCATACTCTTTTCCTCTACACTGTAAGGTCCTACAAACCAGCGAGTATCCCATACTCTTTTCCTTTACACCATAAGGTCTACAAACCAGTGAGAGTGAGTACCCATACTCTTTTCCTGTACACTGAAAGGTCCTACAAACCAGTGAGTATCCCATACTCTTTTCCTCTACACTGTAAGGTCCTACAACACAGTGATTACCTCATATTCTTTTCCTCTACACTAAAAGGTCCTACAAACAAGTGAGTATCCATACTCATTTTCCTCTACATCACTAGATCCCACAAACTAGTGAGTACCCCATACTCGTTTTCCTCTACACCATTAGGTCCCACATACCAGTGACTATCCCATACTTTTTTCCTCCTCTACCGTAAGGTCCCTCAAAAGAGTGAGTATCCTACACTTCTTTCCCTCCATGCCATAAGGTCCCAGAAACCAGTGACTGCACCATACTCTTTTCCTCTACACCATAAGGTCCCACAAACCAGTGAGTATTGCATACTCTTTTCCCTACACCGTAAGGTCCCACAAACCAGTGAGTATTGCATACTCTTTTCCCTACACCGTAAGGTCCCACAAACCAGTGAGTATTGCATACTCTTTTCCTCTACACCATAAGGTCCCACAAACCAGTGAGTATTGCATACTCTTTTCCCCTACACCGTAAGGTCCCACAAACCAGTGAGTGTTGCATACTCTTTTCCTCTACACCATAAGGTCCCACAAACCAGTGAGTATTGCATACTCTTTTCCCTACACCGTAAGGTCCCACAAACCAGTGAGTTTGCATACTCTTTTCTGTACACCATAAGGTCCCACAACCAGTGAGTGTTGCATACTCTTTTCCTCTACACCGTAAGGTCCACAAACCAGTGAGTATTGCATACTCTTTTCCCCTACACTATAAGGTTCCACAAACCAGTGAGTATGCATACTCTTTTCCCTACACCATAAGGTCCCACAAACCAGTGAGTATTGCATACTCTTTTCCCCTACACCATAAGGTCCTACAAACCAATGAGTCTTGCATACTCTTTTCCTGTACACTGTAAGGTCCTACAAATCAGTGAGTATTGCATACTCTTTTCCTCTACACTTAGGTCAATGAGTATCCCAAACTCTTTTCTTCTACACTGTAAGGTCTGCAAACCAGTGAGTATCCCATAGTCTTTTCTTCTACACTGTAAGATCCTACAAACCAGTGAGTATCCCATAGTCTTTTCCTCCACACCATAAGGTCCTACAACCAGTGAGATCCCATACTCTTTCCTCTACACTGTAAGGTCCTACAAACCAGTGAGTATCCCATACTCTTTCCTCTACACTGTAAGGTCCTACAAACCAGTGAGTATCCATACTCTTTTCCTCTACACTGTAAGGTCCTACAAACCAGTGAGTATCCATAGTCTTTTCCTCTACACATAAGGTCTACAAACCATGAGTATCCTATAGTCTTTTCCTCTACACTGTAAGGTCCTGCAAACAGTGAGTATCCCATAGTCTTTTCCTCTACACTGTAAGGTCCTACAAACCAGTGAGTATCCCATATCTTTTCCTACACCATAAGTCCTACAAACCATGATAGCCTACATTCTTTTCCTTCATCACCGTAAGTCCAACAAGCAATAATCACCGTAAGGTCCAACAAGCCTATGAGTACCCCATGCTTGCTCTTTTACTCTAAAGTTCTACAAACCAGTGAGTACCTCGCATCCTTTCATCCTCCATGAAGTCCTACAGACCAGTCAGTGGTCCACTGTCTTTCTCTCTTTACCATCAAGTCCTATGAACCACTGAGTCAGTCATACTCTTTCTTTCTGTACAATCAGACCCTACAAGCCATTGTCATAGCCACTGTATTTTTCTCTTTATCACGAGGTCCTATAAACCAGCAAGTCTGCCACATTATTTCCATCTTTACCATCATTTCCAACAAATGAGTGCCTTGACCACTGTCTCTTTATCATGAGGTCCTGTACACCATCAAGTCGGCCACATTATTTCCGTCTTTACCATCAGGTCCAACAAACTAGTGAGTAGTCCATACCCTTTCTCTCTTTACCCTGAGGTGCTGCAAACCATCAGGTCTGCCTCATTATTTCTGTCTTTACCATCAGGTCCAACAAACAAGTGAGTTGTCCATACCCTTTCTCTCTTTACCCTGAGGTGCTGCAAACCATCAAGTCTGCCTTATCTTACAAACCAAAAGTACCCACACACTCTTTCTCTCTTTTTCATCAGGTCTTGCAAACCAGCGAGTCATCCACCATCTTTTTCTTTGACACCAGGTCCTACAAACCAGTGAGTCGGCCACTGTCTGTGTCTGACAGTTTTTTTCCATTCACTTCATGCCATAAATTGTACCAAGTATCAAATATAATCAACACCAGATATTCTATTTCTCAGTGTATAATAACTACATGTGAAATTTCTGCCAAGATCTTTTTGGCTACATTAAATGACACCAAATCAAAATGGGATGATTTTTTTTTTTTAACGATGGTGTAGTTCGTGCTAAAAATGTGAAAGAGGATTCCTTCCTCTTCATCACCTTCCCACCTCCAGGTGTCAGAGAGAAAAGAAAAAAAGGAAAGAAAGTTGAAAAGAAATGGACAAAATGGACAAAAAGCTTGAGTTCAATGGCTGGCTATAGAATGAACAAAAGCAGTTTCAGGGTTGATTTAATCAAGGAGGTGTCACTGCGTGTGGGCTAATCCATATGCACTACACCACCTCTGTTGAGCACTTAGACCACAGACGGTCTTAGGGAGAAGACTTAGGAGTTACCTGACCTGCGCAGTGACCCAATTCACTGGTCATTGGGCATGTGACTTATTGTCTGTTTCACTGCTACAGCTGTGTATACATACTTATGTGTGCGTGTGTGTGTGCACACGTGTTTATGTATGTGCTCATATGTGTGTGTGTGTGTGTGTGTGTGTGTGTGTGTGTGCGTGCAGCACATGCCTGTGTAGAAGTGCTCATGCACATGCCTACATGTGTGTAAGCCTGTGAATGTGGGCGTGTATGCTGCCTGAATGTGCATATGCATGATGAGAAGCAGATGTTACTTGTTGCCAAAAAGCCATAAAGGGTCTGAAACTTGTGGGTGGAGGCTGATCTAGCCTGCAGGTGTTAAGCAGCTGACACACGAGCCTCCCCGCCCGTACGCTTCGGACGTACCGGTCGAACCCGATCCCAAACGGAGCGTCTGTCATAGTAAACGTACGTCTCAAACGGACTTCGGCATCCAGTTCGACCCGACCGTTCGAGATACACTGTGATCTATTCGAAACGGACAGTTAGTATCCTCCAACCAATCAACGCTCAGCATTGAGCGAACACCCATGACAAAGGAAAAATGGCGTCGTCCAGCAAGGCGATCAGACTGTCCGATTCGGAGACCAAACATTTGATTGAATCGTACCAAGGCCATGATGTGCTTTGGAATGTCAACTAAAAAAATTATAAGAATCTAAATATTCGAGAAAAAGCTTCGTATTCAATTGTACAGTCCTTTGAAGCAGCATGTGGGATCAAACTCGATGGGTAAATAAAACTCACATAGGTCGGACCGCACAGGTTCAAACGTTTCGTGAAGCACTCCGTCCGTTCGACACTGACTGGTCGGACCGCACAGGTTCAAACGTTTCGTCTCAACCGTACGGGCGGGGAGGCTCGTGTGTCAGCCGCTTTAGTCTTGGTAGTAATTCTGACTTGCCTGTGGACAGAGCATTCTCATTCAGAGGTTGCAGTGAGCTACGGGTCTTTCAGGCTGCCAGAGAGCTTTTTTATCTTGTTTTAGTACTGTGTTAGCTACAGAATTTGACCAAGCATATATTGGTGGAAGTTTGCACCTGTGTGACAGGTAAACTGCAGTATCCAAATGAATATGATAACAACAAAGATCTTCTGTTTGTTTTGGCAGACGCCGGACATGCCCCAATGGCAGGCAGACTACATGCGTGGCACCGCCATGGAGATGTACACAGAGTATCTGTCTAGTGCTTTTAATGGATTGACGTTCCCTGAAGCTGCTGAGTAAGTTATCATGGAGGGCATGAAGATTGTGCATGTTTGCTAGAATGTGTGTGTATACTGTATATGTTTGTATGTTTTAGGGGGAAAAATATGCAAAGTTGCAGAACTGATAACTGAGTGTTGATTGGAAGGTGGGTGCCCAGAATTGAACAAGGAAACTATGACACAGCATGCATCCACACAGTGTGAAAGCTCGGACATATTAAACGAAAAAATGAGGTAAGCATGCACACAGTATGAAAGTATAGAATTTTTAAAGGCTTCAGTAGCATTTTATCGGTACTTTAGGCCCACTGCTCTGTCTGTCTGTCCCTTTGCCTCCGTCTTTCTTCGTCTGTCTGCCTGCCTGTTCCCCCCCCCCCTCCCTCCCTCTCTCTCTATCTCTCTCTGTATCTCACAGATTGCTCAGGGACTTTTTTACCAAGTGAAAGACATTTAAATTAAACGGCGCACCATATGCTTTATGTACTCACAGTCTTTCACAAACGGTCATCTTCATACATTACACACACACATTTATAATCCTGTTCTCACCCTGTCTCTTTCTCCAACTGCCACACACCTATATACATGTATACCTGCCTTTACCTTCACTTTCCTCTCACCTACACATGCATGTGCACCCCCCCCCCCCCTCCCCTCCCCCTCCAACACACAAACATGCACGCTTGAAGAGGCACACTCATTTGCACACACATACACACGCGCACACACACACACACACACACATTCATTCTTTCTCTCCTTCTCTCTCTCTCTCTGTCTCTGTCTCTTTCTCTCTCTCTCTCTCCCCCCCCCTCCCTCTCTCTCTCTCTCTCTCTCTCTCTCTCTCTCTGCTTCTCTCCACTTTCCACACTTTTGTCTTTTTTTATTTATTTTCTATTTAGTTAGTTTTTTACTGTCTGCTGTCACTCACTTTCTCGCAACATTTTAACAGCTGGAGACCACACTCACTCCTGCCTGTACCATGCTGAGGCAGTATAACTGTCTGTATTATATCATGAAGGAGTCATGAACGCCAGCTGTTGCCCAATGTTTCTGTCAAAACATCCATTGATTTTCCTTGCTGATATCCGTTTCACTGATGCAGATTTCAGCGTTCAACCTCCTGCCGTAATGCTGGACGACGTGTGATGTTGACACTGTATCTTAACTTCAGACAGCTGTCACAGTCTAGTTGTTCCTGTTATCTACTTGGTAGACAAACTAAACTTGCTGTGCCATACCCTTTTTTTCTTCTCTTTCTTCTCTTTAAAGTGCTTTGTTTTGGCCCTTTTCATTCAGTGTGTGTATGAAACTGCGCAACATGGGTCTTTCTTTTTTGTTCGTTAGTTTAGAGGTTTTTTACATTTGCAACTAAGGTTTCTTTTCTTGGTCTCATAAATCATGCTGGTCACAAATATGTTATCATATCAATCATTAGGGACCCAGACATTGGAGTATGTTATTAGAGTAACAATTAAGTGAAAACAGATGAACATCTGTTCCAATTCATAAATCACCTCAGTACGTGGTAATTACAAACATCAATTGAACTGAGCTGGCTTGCTGACTGTACACACTGAGGACAATGTCGCTGTGATAAATCAGTGGCTATTTGATAATGGAGACCCCCAAAACAGCTATTTACTATTTAGGGCTAATTTGATTATGTTAGGCTAATTTGAAACATCTTTACCCCCAGCACCACACACATTCACCCATACATGTACACATATGCGTGTGCACACAAGAAGGCACACATACACATAGTTGCATATACACATTCACTTGCATGCACACACATGTACATACACTCATGTACGTGCATGTATTCATGCATGCCTATGTGCACGCACATAGAAGAAGAAGAAGGGACATGCTGTCACACACACACGCACGCATGCACGCATGCACGCCCTCACACACACATATACACACAGAGTCTCTTAACCCTTTGCCCCTTGGACCGTCTGAGTGCTTACTAGTATCAAAATCTTAAGGGAAGGTAAGTAACTCCGTAAATTGGATGTACTGATGTTAAATAAAAAATCAGAAAAAATACAAACCTTGGTCATAAATATGTTTTATTTGCTCCAAAATTAAGTTAACATTTTGAAGTAAAATTCCACATGCATCAAAGCTTATATCTTTGTTGATAAAATGGTGTAAAAAAATTATGCTAAGTTCAACACTACTGACCGAACTGCATGAAACGCCATCCGCGGCCATCGTAGTCGGCATAGTTGATGTTAAGATTTTCGCTGAGATCGCCTCCATCAGCCACCAAAATCGACATCGGACTCCTCTCCTTTCACTATTCTTCTAATTTAAAGCCAGTAAATAGCTCGTCATCACTGTCACTGCCACCAAAAATGTTCGCCAACATCTCCACAGTTTCGTCGTCCATCTTGCCGAAGCGAAAATCTCGATCACAAACTTGCTCTCAACTTCAAAAAATCACTGCGACCGAAGTCCTCCATGAAAAAATGCGCTGTTTGGACTGGAAGGAAGTTGGAAACCGGAACTACGTCACTGTATAACGCCGCAAAGCATTGTGGGAAAAATTCGTCTGCTAGGGGCAGCCAAACGGCATCAGTGTATTTCGGGCCACAGCGGGCGTTACAAGGATACGAAAGGCATCGCGTTTCGGGCCACAGCGGGCGTTACAAGGGGCAGAGGGTAAACATACGCATTCATACATGCCTATTCACACACACTCGTACATTTACACATACACAAATATGAGCACACACACCCATGTACTTACATGCACACATAATACACACACATGTACACAATCAGGAACTGTGCCCAAATTCCTGGTGGTTTCATGTTTATTTATTTGTGAAAAGAGTATGTCAATGAAAAACACTTGAGCAAGCTTTCAAAAATGGATGGACATGAAAATCGTATTTACTGTCTTGTGCCTGGGCCTGCCTGATCATGGAAACCATGCATCTTACATGAATGGCGTGTAGTGAACAAGTAATACAAGGTGATTGGTTTATCACATGTGGGATGGTCAGTTCAGTCAGAGAACAGACTTGTTGATGGCATCGTGCATGGAAGTGTTGGCAGGGGCGCATGCCGTATTGTTTTTTTGATTGACATGGGAGGTGTTGGTGATACATATTCGGGCCACAGCCAGCCTATGTTAGACTTAGCAAACTTCTAGGAACATTTTTTCCCCGAGAAATGTCTGGGGACATATAGTTTACTTTTTTTTTTCTTTTCTATAACTGAGAAGAGCACAGACACAGTTTTCATTTTGGAGGTCAATGCAAAGTCATGGCAATTGAGGAGGTTCTGTGGTTTGTGAGGCCAAACCAGGAAAGAAGGCTGTTTTATAGGTCTGTGATGACCAGGGATTTTGTTCAATGAAAGAGATTTTTGTGTGGTACAGTTTTAGGCTATCTTGCTGAAAGAAAAGTAATTGTGAATGCATGAGGACGTAGCTAATGTTGGATTTGAAACAAGTACATGTGATTATTTCCCTCCGGGGGTTGCAACCTTGACGTGGTCGGAGGGCTTGCGTGGTCCTGTGATCCCTCAGGCTTTGCTGGCGGGGGCATCAATACTTGGAGATAGGCTGGTTTTTTCAAACTGCTTCTAGGCCTGTGAAGTCGAGATGCTACCTGGCCTAAGCATAACGTGGTAAGGAGTTGATGCCCCAGGTAGGGCTTCCCATGTCAGATAGGCTAAGGGTGAGGATCCTGACTAAGAGTAACCGCCTTTCTCCTTTTCTTGTTTTCTGCCTTTCTTATTTGGCCCTTTTCTATCTTCGTCTCCCCTTCAAGTCTTCTTTTCCACACTCTTTTTCTCTCTGTGGTCTCCTTAAGATCCGCCGCGTTGGCTGTGCGGTGCAACCTGTGTCGGAGGGGGATGAGATCCTGGTGATTGAGAGGGCCAGTGCTTGAGGAGGCCGGTGCTCTCAACACATCACTTTGGCTCGGACCTCTCCTAGACAGGGAGTACACTCTGGCCCGGGTGTACTAATCGGCTCCCTTCTTGGGGCTGGGTCAAGACAGGCAGTTCCCTGCTGGCCAAGTAAAACCCCTGCAGTGCTCGACTCTCTGTTCCGGGAGTTGAGCATGATCAGGGGGGATAGGGGTTAGTAGCGTTCTGTTTGTCGTATGTCTCTCCTGAAGCCTGGAAGGGGTCAAGACAGTGATTCTGGCCCTGGCCCCTTAGTTGGACTCCAGGTGGGTGGGTAAGGGAGAGATGAAATTTTTGCTATAAATTGACTTCAGTCAAACATCATCCCCCCAAAAAGGAAGTGCAGTTAATTTCGCAAAGGTCGTCACAGGAGTCTGATGGAGACTCTGATTCTGAAAATGAAACAAGGCTTTTGTCAGGATTTTGGTCCTCTTGGTTAATCAGGGAAAAGTAAGGAGCAGGACAAACCTCTTTCTGCACTAAGCCCATTTGCAATACAGAAGGCTTCCAAGGTATTGCAGGAGACCACAGTCCATTAAGCGACTCAGAAACGGCACATTTCTCATCCAGTTTTAAAACTAAAAAACAATCGGAGCAGCTGCTGAAAGCTACAAAGCTGGTAGACCGAGAGATCGGGTGACCCCCCATAACAGCTGAATTCCTCAAAGGGAGTCATTCGATGCCCAGATCTTAGAGGTGTCTCGGAGGCAGAGATCAAGGCGGAACTGGCATCCAGGGTGTGACAGAGGTGCATAGGTGACAGTGAAAAAAGGTGCAGAAAGAGTGGCCACCAACACCCTCTTTCTGACATTCTGCACCTGTGCTACCTCCTGTCATCAAAGTAGGATATTGAATGTCCGTATACAAATGTATGTTCCGTCTCCAATGCGTTGCTTCAAATGCCAGAAGTTTGGTCATGTCAGAGACCGCTGTTCTGGGCAGGAGGTGTGTGGGGTTTGTTGCAAGGCAACCCATGATGGGCCGTGTAAAGACCCGGCGCATTGTGCAAACTGCGGTGGCGAACCCCTCCTCTTCATGCAACTGCCCTGTCTGGATACAAGAGTCAAAACTCCAAAAGGTTTAAAACAGAAAAGAAGATCTCGTTTTTTGAAGCCCGCAAACAGGTTGTTGGCAGTCAGACACCAACAGCATCTTCATACGCTTCGGCGGTAAAAAAAAGTATCGACACGTTCGTCTGCTGCCAGACTGACGATTTTACTTTCTCCAAGACTTTACAAGGAAGACAGATAAGCTTTGGTGGAAGCAAGTCCACCACCTCCCAACCCAAAGTAGGTGCCCCTGGTGGGGGCAAAAAATCTGCCATCCCCCAGACTGCTCAGCAGTCTACTCCATCTGCTGTGGGCAGATCAAAAAGCCAGCCCTCCCACTCGACCTCCCTTGAGCAGTGCTCGTGCAGGCAGGGGAGTTCAACTGAGTGTGGAGATGGTGGAGATGAGAAAGAAACCTCACCATCTCCAAACCCAGGCTTCCACCATCTCCAAACTCCAGGCCTTCGTCACCTGCGGGCAAGTCTGCCAGCAGGTCTGAGACCAACACAGTCCAGTGAAACTAGCAATAAATTCACTCCATTGGAAGCGCACGTTGATGAGGAGATGACCTGATCTCTCTCCTTTTCGCCCTCTGCACCATGGATAGTACAGTATTCCATTGGAATATCCGTGGACTAAATTCCAACTTCGAGGAGCTGCAACTTCTGTGTCAGTCTATAAAACCTTCCGTCGTGGCTCTTCAGGAAACTCAAATTCAAAGCCAGAAGACCTTCACTCTTTCTGGCTTTAATATTCTTTCAAAACCTGCACAACCATCCACGTTGGGACTGTCGGGCGGTGTTGCCCTTCTCATACACAAAACTCTGCTATATAGTCCGGTCGCTCTGACTCCCTCCCTTCAGGCTGTAGCTGCGAGAGTCACTCTCACAAGACTGTGACAATCTGTTCCCTTTATCTTCCACCTTCTGTCCCGGTTTGTCGTCAGGACCTTGTCAGTCTGATAGGAGAACTTCCTCGTCCTTTTTTGCTGTTGGGTGACTTTAACGGTCACAATCCTCTTTGGGGTAGTGTCAGTACGTCATCCAGAGGTCTGCTAATTGAGGATGTCCTTTCGGATTTGGATTTGTGTTGTCTGAACGACGGATCCGCAACTTACCTCCACTCTTCCACAGGTTCACTTTCGTGTTTAGATTTGTCGATTTGTGACCCTCGCTGGTCCTGGACTATGAGTGGTCTGTCCATGACGATCTGCACGGAAGTGACCATTTCCCTGTCCTTTTACAACCCGTAATAACTGAAAACGTCTCTGTCTCTCAACATCTAAGTTATAAGAAAGCAAACTGGGATCTATTTGCAACCACTATTTTCTAAGGAATTCCAGGACACTGATTTTCTTCAGAGTCAGACCCAGCAGAATCTCTGACTAACACTGTGATCAAATGTGCTAAAGCCTGTATTCCAGTGTCTTCCGACAAACTCCAAATGCCAAAAACACCTGGTTCGATTCAGACTGCCAACAAATTTCCAAAGTTCGAAAACGGGCTCAGGTCGGGTATACAATGACCTTCGGGTCCAAACGCTCGAGCCCATCAGAAACTCCGTGCCAATCGAGACACTTTTAAAATCGGTAAACGTCAGTCCTGGAGAAGCTTCTGCTCCAGGCTGAACATCTAAAACTTCCAAGAAAAAAGTGGAACATCATTAAGAAAATCAAAGGGAAGAACACCTGTCCACTGTGAACCATCTCAAGTTTTCTGACTCTTTAATAACGGAGAAAAAAAGCAGTTGCTAATCTGCTTGCTTCAACCATTGAAAGAATTCCTCCTCTTCTAACAAATCAGCCAGTTTTGTCAAAAACAAAGCCCTTAAAAAAAATCACCCTGCAACTTTTCGTCTGACAACATGGAAGACTACAATCTTCCTTTCACGTTAAACGAACTGAAATCTGCCTTACTCTCTTGCAGCGATTCCTCTCCAGGTATAGATGAAATCCTTTATCAACTGTTGAAACATCTTCCGCAAAAAAGGTCTGAACATACTGCTACATGTATACAACCATGTGTGGACTACTGGTTTCTTTCCACCTTCTTGGCGAAAAGCCCTCATTGTTCCCATTCCCAAACCTGGAAAGATCTTTCGAACCCATCAAAACTACCGTCCCATAGCTTTGACCAGCTGTGTCTTGTAAATTGATGGAGAAAAATGGTCAATGCTAGGCTCATGTGGAAACTGGAAACCGATGGCCATTTGGCGAAAGAACAGTGTGGTTTCCGCAAACATCGGATACAGTTGACCATTTGATTCGTCTGGAATCTACACTTCGGAACGCCTTTCTGAACAAACAGCATGCAGTGGCCATTTTCTTTGACTTGGAGAAGGCCTATGATACCACCTGGAAGTCGGGGATACTTCATGATCTCCATGATCTGGGTTTTCGAGGTCATCTTCCACTTTTCATACAAAATTTTTTGGCAGAACGACAGTTTCAGGTCCGGGTTGGCACCACTCTCTCTGTGTTTCACGAGCAGGAGTTGGGTGTTCCACAGGGGAGCATACTGTCTCCTGCCCTCTTTAGCATCAAGATAACAACATTGTTAAATCAGTTCAGCAGGGTTCAGACTGCTCATTGTTTGTGGATGATTTTGCTGTCTACGCAACTGGAAGCCTGTACCCGAGCATCCAGCGCAGGCTCCAGCTTTGCGTGGATAAAATTCATCAGTGGGCGGATGAAAACGGTTTCACCTTTTCTCCTACAAAGACACAGTGTATTCACTTCCATAATTTCCGTCAGTTTTTTCCAGATCCTGAACTTCAAGTAGGGAAATCTCCCATTCCAGCTGTCAAAGAGGCCAAATTTCTAGGAGTGATTTTTGACCAGAAACTTAACTTTCTCAGCCACATTAAAAACCTCAAAACTGCTTGCCAGAAAGCACTGAATATTCTGCGGGTCGTAGCGCACACCGACTGGGGCGCTGATAAGAAAACTTTGCTGCACCTCTACAGAGCCCTGGTCCGTTCCAAACTGGACTACGGTTGTGCTGTGTACGGCTCCGCAAGATCGAACAGCCCTGATGTGGCCCTTTGCGGTCGGCTGGGCTATAAGCAACATTATTTTACCGCAAGATCGTCTTACCTCAAACTCTTGGACCCTATCCACCATCAAGGGCTTCGTCTCTGTCTTGGAGCGTTCCGCACCACCCTGTGTACAGCCGTACGCAGAGGCGGGTGAACCTTCACTGCCCAAACCGCAGGCTGAAATTGTCTTTGAATTATTATATCCGACTGTTCTCGGAACCAGAAAACCCTCCCTATGACGGGTGTCTTTGACCCTCCGTTTCAAAGTAAGTTTGAAAACAACCCTAAATGTATTCCGCTTTTGGTCTTCGTATGCGGCCTCACGTGCGGAATGCAGGTCTATACCTAGGATTTGTGTCTGATTTTTCCAAGTTTCGGTCAGCCTCCGTGGACCTTTTTCACACCAGAGATTCGTTTCGATCTTGCAGCTTTTCGCAAAGAGTCTACCAGCTCTCTGGCGTACAAGGCATTTTGCTGACCTCTGTTCAAATTCCATCCTATCAAAAAGTTTTCACTGACGGTTCCAAGTCTGAAGATGGAGTGGCCTGTGCAGCCTACTGCCCGGGGGCTCCTTCTCAGATACTGTTGGAACATATGGGTCATTCTCTCGAAACGTATCCCTTTTCTGTGACGTTTTCAAGTCAAAAATGAAAATGATTTTTCTGATGAAAAAAGCATTCTGCTAAAAAGGCATCCCATTTCCTGTATACATTATCATAAAATAAAAACAGTCAAAACTCTCGTTTGTGTAAAATTTGATGATAAGTAACAGGGTCAGCCCCCCGTCCCGCGTGTATCAAGGACACCATATGGTGTTATTTAAAGATTTTTGCATTATTTTTTTAGTATTTTTGAGTAAAGATGTACTGATACAACCAATATACAGGAATCAGTGTTATGTTTTCATTTTTATGCATTGTTACTGCATTCTTCTTTTTGGGACGTTTGGAGATGACTGGAATCTGTTCTTAATTTATTTGTTTTCACACAGGATGGCAGAGCTTGTAAATACTGGTTGTATGTGATCAGTGCTTTTATTGCAAGGTTGAAATGAAGGGATATTTATTCATTCCAACTGATATTGTGTTTGAATATTACAGTTACTAAATCGTGGTCTGCTTTGTAACATGGACACCACCCCGCATGTAACAAGGACACCACCACTCATCCAAGCAAACTTCAAGAAAAAAGCACCACAGCAATACATTCCAAAACAATGTTTTATTTCCCCCATGTTTCAGCAGTTTTCGAATTCACTGAACCTTCGACTTTCCAGTCTCTAAAAGAATTCGAACATGGAACAAGTTCATTCCTGTCTTGATATCATGTTGTAGTCACTGTTTGAACATCGTGGATCCGGATAGAGGATCTTTTTGTCTTCCAGGACGAGGCCACAAGAAATTGACAGTCAGTGGATCTTGCTTGTGACCACACCTGAGGAGAGAGGAAAAAATTAGACTTGCTGAGCAATTGGAGTTTTTTTCTTTCTTTTTTGTGTGGTTTAAGTTATCAATACTGTATGTATTACCTACAAAGCATGTATTTCATTTTTATATGCCTACAAAACTGGATAGAACTTTCTCTTGAAAGCTGGTATTTTAGCTAATACAGTCACAACTGATTGCTGCACTACAAAAATTTGCCACATAGAAACTTATCATGGTCACATCTGTCATAACAACAATGGATTAAAGTTTAAATTGCTACATTTATTCCGCACTAATTACCACTGAACGTCACTTTTATATTTTTAAGCACTAACAGAAAATTTAACATTACTTATGTACCGCACTATAAAAATTTAATTCATTTCATCCAAGTCTTTGAAACTATGTAGACAATCTCATGTGTAACGGAGACGCCATCTCACATGGTGTCTCTCTTTTTCGTTGGGTTTGTAAAAACATTTTTCACATCATTTTGAACAATCACACAGAATGAAAAACATTTTACGTCATTTTTTTTACGTAAACACTGCTAGACGCTTTATATAAATAATTTAAATTTAGAGGTTTTTTGTTTTCAAAGAAAGACACTGATCATCAAGCAATTAAAACTTTCCGAACGTATCGTGACGTCGCCCAAAAGGGTTCCAATACGCGCAGTGCCCATTCACAGGTTTCTTTCAAATTATCATAATCAAAACAACATTCGGGCAAACATTGAATGACTTTATCAAAGACATTAACTATATTAGTGCTACAAACAGTTATTGTATGGAAAACATCAATTAAATCGAACATAATATGGTAAGAATGCCGAACAAAAACGTAATGCCGTGTGTGAAAGCGTTCCATGTTCGCATGTGTCAGGCACATTTAGCTGGCAAAGCAGCAAAATTTGCGACAAATCCACACAATTCAGATCTATTATATATGCAAAACAATACCACTGATTAAAACTATGGTAATCGAGTGCAAAATAAAGAACTTGCTTCAGATCTTTGGAATGGCACTGTCGATCACGAACGTAAAATGGCGACGTCGGACACCACACACACTTTTTCGGATTCTCCGCGCCCTGCTCGTCCGAATGGGGTCACCCAGTGGGAACACGTACGCATTTAACCCCCGCTATCATAGTTACTCACCTAAAAACGGTTTTTTGTGTGAAAGTAGTCCCCATACAAGTATTTGCGGGATCTCATACGTATCGCGAAAGTGGACCCATGTTCACCGATCGGTAAATAATACGTTTTTGTGTAATTATCAGATAAATGGCGATACACAACAAGAGAATATTGCTGCAAAAGAATTAAACTCTCTAAACCATTTTGGGTTTTGGGACTAAATACATTTGCATATATCGCTCCGCCAGTTTTTTTTTGCTGAATGGAATCGGACACCATGCGATACGCTCGAGCCGGTTCAATTTTTGTCGTTTTCTCCTAAGTACAAAGGTGATGAGGCCCGATATTTTTTTCAAATGCAAAATATACTATGCTTTTTTCCATTAACATAGTTTATACCGTCTACTTTCGTGGCCAGATTGATATTATGTTTGTGAGATCGGGTTTTTCGATGTCACAAAATGGCTGCTTATGAAACCCCCAAATTTGACACAAAATGATCGGGAAAAAAACAAAAGAGGGCAGATAAGAACCAACACTGCTCATGCAGGTTATACAATGCAGTTGCTAATTGGAATGCATTAGGTGCAATTTAAACATTGTTTAATTTAAATTTGTACGAGGCTTTGACATCGGCCACCCCGCGTGGTTACTTTCGAGAGAATGACCCATATACATTCAGATGCTTCTGTCTATTCTGCTGAACTTACTGCTCTGGTACTGGCTTTGAAGAAATCTCACAAACTACGAAGAGGGACTTTCTGGTTCTGTCGATTCGCTGTCAAACTTTGGAGGCCATAGCTGGCCGCACCTTCACATCCAGAACTTTTACATTTTTTGAACATTTTAGCAAGTTTAAAGCGGATGGTTACAACATTACTCTTGCTTGGGTTCCTGGTCATGTTGGCATAGCGGGAACGAAATGGTTGATCGTTTAGCCAAAAACCCACAAGAGAGAAACTGTCCCAAAATTTATATCCCCCGCTCAGATGTGAAACCAAAGTTAACGATTTTGGGGAGAGACCTCTGGGAGGAGGATTGGAACACACAGACGAGTAACAAACTCTTTCAGATCCGTCCAAAACCCTTTAAAGGACTTCCTCCCATTTAGTCGGGTGATCGTAAGAGGAAACGGTTCTGTGCCGGCTGCACCCGGCGATTCGTATTTTACCCATTCTTACCTTTTTAAAAAGTGAAGAAGTCCGTGGTGCATTCCATTCATGCGCCACTCACAATGAAACATGTTCTTTTAGAGTGTTGGACTTGCACGATGTGAGACACAAACATTTTACGTGGAGTCCATGAAGATTGTTCAGGGATGTCGCCTGACGTGATTTCCCGGGTTTTTGAGAGAGATTAACATTTTTCATCTGATTTAAGATTTTACGGAAGAAAGATTTTTAACGAAGTTTCTGGTGCGTTTCTATAGTTGTCATTTAAAAGAGTGTGTGAAAGTGGTGGGGTTTTTTTTTTTTAAATGACTGGTGGTTGATTTTAACGTGGTGACAGCCCTGATGTGGCCCTTTGCGGTCGGCTGGCTATAAGCAACATTATCTTATCTTATCTTATGTGATTATTTGAAACCATATTTAAAAGAATTTTATGTGAAGAATGTGAAAATTAAGTTAAACACTTAAAAAGGGGGGTGGGGTGGGGTCAACTCTCTTCTGTTTACTGATTAATAAGGTGTAGACAGTGTGTGAACAAGTCTGACACACACTTAGATGCACACACTGTGTCACACAACAAAACGACCACATGCACAAAATGCATGCATGCAGTCACACATATATTTATGTATAAACATGCGCATGTGCATGCATGCGCACATTTTCACATACAAGCGCACGCACACACTGTTGTCGGTTTTTCATCATGACCATTCCTTCCTCCTCTGTCAGTCTGTCCTAACAACAAGCAACAGAGGGGAAGGGATGGATGAAAGAATGGAAGAGGTAACCTGACTTAACGGTGTATCCATGCATTTTTTATGTATTCAGTATGCTTGTTTTACCAAAAGTACACAGAAACATGCTTTAATATATTCATAGTTAAGATGAAAGCCATTTTCTCTAGCCTTTATTTCATTTGTAGTTTATGCTAAAAATAATTGCACTGATATCAGATTGGTCTTCGTCTTGCAGCAGTTGGTCCTGTCAAGATGAAATGTAAGAGTAGATAAAGGATGTATGCACCTTCCAGTTCAGCTCTTTCACTCCATTTTCATGTTTTCGCTGCAGGCTGTATTTCACCAAGTCCTAACCGCTGCTTGGAGCTGTAGACAGAAATTTAAAAATGTATTCAATACTGAATACCATAACACAGTATGATTGAAAACAACATGGGCAACATGTATTACAGTACAGTCACATGCTACATAATATAGAACTTCCCCATGTTTGGTGTGCTATGGGCTCAGATGCAAAGACTGGAACCTGACAGTTGAGTTTCATCAGTTCTTCGATTCATGGTGTTTCTGATTCTGTTCTGAGTGTTGCTGGGATTCCCTGACCAACACTGCAGATGTCTCTACCTCTCAGGTCTATTTGACGCCAGTATGTGTTATAAAAGAGACCTAGTGTCTAGCCCTTTCATGCAGCCTTTGACCAGAATAGAGCTCCAACACGTCAGTCAGTCTCACTGATAATTATATTTAAAAGAAAAGTCTCAAATTCTGTGGCCGTTTTTTACCCAGCTCTTATGGTTACCTTTTTTTGTGATTTCCTCACCACATCCACACCTGTGGTGAGCAGGCATCAGAGTCATTGGTATCAGCAAGGTTGTGGGGATTGATTGTGATGGATGTGAGGGTGCAGGACTACTGGCTTACTGCAACAAAGCTGAAGGGGGGTGTCAAGAGTATGCTAGATCAGAACAGGTTCTACTGAACACCACCAAAGTGATAAGGCGGTAATATAATGTCTCCCCTGGCAAGTTGCCTCTTCATGACCTGAAACTCACTGTTCCAATAATGTGGACTGATAGAGCTGTGACAGATTGATGTTGGATGTGGCTGTGCTGAGAAGGGCCTGAAAGAGATGCATGAGAGTAACAGCAGACAATGAGAGCAAAGAAAAACAAACAAAAAAACCCCAACATATCAGTTTTCTCAGACACAAGGCCATGAAGAGCAAATAAAGTTTCAATGTGGTAACAAAGGCAAATTCATAATGGGATGGGGGGAAGGGGGTTAAAGGAGCTCCATTATTCAACAGAAAGTTGAATTTGAAAACGATCCGAAAGGTGGGCGTATTCTCTTGCCAAGGAAAGGAATGAAACCAACAATACATTTAACAAATGTGCCATGAACATAAAGGGAAGTCACTCTGGGAATCTGAGCACTATTGAGGCAATATTTAGAGGCAGATTTAGGTCCCTTCTCTCCTTAACTTTTTACAGGGTACCCAGATTAGTTAGGGCCATGTTCATGCCAAGCTGGCACTTGTTTGTTCATGCAAGAATAAGAAAATGAATGATGGTATTCCAGGAAGAGTTTCGCTGAGTTGAACCCTCTGCTGGAAGTCATAAAGAATACAGTACAATGGAACACGCCTGAGCACAAGATCTCACAAGATGTGACAGTGTAGTGACAAAGACACTGGTGTTGTCCACAGGCTGTGTTTCACCAAACTCAAGCTGTTGCTGGGAGCTATCGAAGTGCGGCAGGAGGACACCAAGGAAAGTACGCTGGCCATCAATCCTGGCTCCAAGGTTCGCATTGAGAATGCCACGCAGGGATTCTTCTTAGCGGAATCGGCAGAGGAAGTCAAAAGGTTGGTGCTGAGAATCCCCCAGTGATCAGGATTTCAAATGTTTCCTAAAGGAGAGAACTCACTAAATGGGAGTCTCCATACATTATTAATGAAAAGATGATTTTACTTTACCATACTAATTATATCTGGTCAATCTGTCCATACTCGATTTTGCATTTCATTAGGACAGGCAGTCAGAAAATACATCTATTAATTGTAAAACTTGGCCTGCCATTTCTTTGCAGTCGTGAATGAAATGAGTAGAATAGAACATGCAGATGTATGCATAAACAGCAAGTGAAACAGATTGAAGCAGGACTGCTGAACCCTGTGATGCATAATTGTTGGTTGGTTGGGATCATGTGTTACAGGGCATTCTACTATTGTAAGAACTGTCATCGGGACGTCACAGACGTGCGTGCCATCAAGAAGTGTCGGTGCCGACCATGTGAGTTTTTGTCTTTCCTCTCAATTATTTCTACAGTCTAGTATTCAAGAAGTCTAATTTTAACAGTTTTTTTTTTTAATATGTAGTTTACTTTGATTTTTGATGGATTGTTTTCAGGGGTAGTCTGTGACAGATAGGGCAGGATTATATATGAATATGTATATGAATATGTATATCTATTTGGGATTATTTTTGTCTGCTGACAGGTGAAGAGATTGTACCAATTACAACAAATGATGCATTCATTATGTAATAAGTGGAGTAACAGTGTGTGGTCTTGCATTATGCCTGAAGCTTGCTTATCAACTAACAAAAATAGGCATGTGATTTCCCAGGCTGAAACAAGACTGCCAGACTCTCTCTCTGTGTGTGTGTGTGTGTGTGTGTGTGTGTGTGTGTGTGTGTGTGTGCTTATGTATGTATGTGTGAGTGTGTATGAATGTGAACTTGGCAATTCTTTTTTCTCTTTCTTGTAAATGTAAGGAAGAATGTTTTTTGACAAACGATCAAGATTGCCAAACTGTGCGTGTGTGTGTGTGTGTGTGTGTGCGCGCGCACGCATGCGCACACTTTTATATGTGTGTGTGGATGTGAACTTGACGATTTTTCCCTCTTTGTTGTAAATGTAAGGAAGATTTTTGTGACTAGAGTAGGCACACAAGGCGTATTGGTAATGTAAGTATCCATTTTAGTCTTTTAATTGGAAATTGATGTAAGTTCGAAGTTCAGATGAGATAAAGATCTATTTGTAGTTTGGTTGCTTATCATGAACATAGAAAGGATCTTTGTGCAGTCCTTTTATGCTTCGCTCTGATCTCTGTGACAAATTCAAGACCAGTTTGCTTCAGTTTCCTTTCTGTATCATTCCATGTTCTGTACATGTGAAGTATGGCCCCAATCCACACATTGATGAAGCGGTGCAGAACTGACAGCAAGATGCCAATAGCAACACTGACCAGGGGAAAGGAGCAGGATCATGAGGAGGATCCTGAGCCACAGGACAGTGTCCACACATTGTTTAGGTCACTACAAAACCTATGTGCCACTGCCAGGACCCAGAGAATGTCCAGTCCCAGCCCCTATTCCAAGGGTAGTGTTGGCATCAACTGTAGTCCAGCATTTTGTTACCTGACTTCTTTGGGAATAAGTTCAAGTAATGCTTTTCATTGCCAGCTGTCATCCAGCGTGGAAATACTTTGGTTAGAATGGATCTGCCAGCTACAGGTGTTATGTGCAGTAAATAGTGCGTTCACTCTGCAGAGATACACAGTGCAGGTTTCTTAACACGGCCATCACTTTCAGCAACTATAATCAGGTTAATCAGGATTAGTCAGATGAATGAAAGGAATCAAAGACTTGCTAAGTTTTACTCAAAAGAAGCCAAGAATGGTATCTTGGGTACAGAAATTTTGCGTGCTTTTGAATATCTTTGAATAAAAAAGTTATGTAACCTGCATTCGGATATTTTGTTGTTCCGGTATAAATTGGATATTTTGTTGTTCTGGCATCTGCAGTGTGCATTGTAGTTTACAGACAAATAGTAGCCTCTTTGTTGATTCAGTGTGTGGGTTCTTGTACATACAAAACAAAATGAACCTATAGACCTTTCCTTTGGTTAAGATATTGTCTGTTGAGGGGAAAGCAAGTGCCTGGTTTATGGAGAGAGATAGGGAGGGGGTAAGTGTCTGTCTCAACTCAACAATCTTCATGTGATTTTTCATGAAAGTTGACGTTTATGGTTTGATGTGAATGTAAAAAGTGGAGGATCAGCCTGTCTCCTGTGAGTATGTTTTCTCTTGTGACAGTGAAACCTGTCTATTGAGACGTCCAGATTTTAAAAAAGAGATCTTAAATGGATAGAAGTATTATTGGGAGTTTCAGTGTCAGACTAGAGAAGAAAAATGTGCCACAAAAAAAAACTCTTTAAAATGAGAAAATGTTTAATATGAGGTCTGTCTTACATAAATAGAAAGATGTGCTGGAAAAACAAGTTTTCAAATGTCCCTGCTGGGAGGTCAGTGTAATACAACAAAAGAAAATAGGCAAAAAACAAGGTTCTTTTAAGATAAGTCTTTACTGGAATGTCAGTGTAATACATATAGAAAAATATTCCCAAAAGCGAGAACAGTCTAACAGGTTAAAAAAACCTTTAGGTGAAGGGTCTTAATGAGAAATGTCTCAAAGAGACAGGTTTCACTGTACGTAGCAGAACTCATGAACTGTGCCTGAAGCAGCTGTTTGGCCAATCTGTTTGCCTTGTCTCCTAGCGGGAAATTCACGGACTTTGTCCTTCAGACGCCCTGGTGTGACCCAGTCTTTTGTTAACCCTAGAGGGCTGACAGGTAACATGATGCCAGTGGGAGAGGGAGACAGGTAGTGGCTTCATGGGAAGCCACAGTATGGCACATAGCTGCGTGAAGGCCTGGGAATGCTGATGGTCAAGATTTAAAGCATCTTTTGTAGTGGTTGGTCAACATGTAAAACATCTGTAGTGGTTGGTCAAGATTTAAAGCATCTTTTGTGGTGGTTGGTCAAACAGAAAGCATCTTTAGTGGTGTGTGATCAAAACCTAAAGCTTTTTTTTTTGGTAGTGTTGATCAATGTATAAAGTAGCTTTCACAATGTTGACCAAGACATCATTTGTTGTGTGGACCTGTAGTAAGGGATGGGGTATCGCTGTATTCAAACATTGCAGTTTGTTGTGGGGTTTCGTTTCTGTCTGTACTTGTTACCTGCAAAGGTTTATGATTATCTGATACCAGACACATCACTTCTTGTTTTGTTTGGTGTCTTGTTATGACAGATCTATGGTTTATGGTTGCTTAACCTGGCATGTCCTTTGTTCTCCAGCATTACAGTGTAGATCTGCCTTTCAGATTTTATGGTGAAGGGTGACATTTTGTTTCAGTTTCATTTAACCGTTGCCATTATTGTTCTGCTTTTTAGGTTCATGCACTAGTGGTTGTTTTATGCAGTTCAGTTTGTTTTTTCTCCAAGTTATTTTCTTGTTATTCTTATTGTTGTTTTCAGGTTTGGCGTGTTTATAGGTTTGATATAGAAGTTTTATATGATTTGTAGGCATCTAAGGCATTGATTATGAAAAGAATCTGACTGAAAAGAAAATGTATCCCATGGTATTGAAGCTGTTGGAAGATTGGGAAAGCATGACATATATGACCTTTGACCACTGGGTGAGGTGTAGCATCAGCTTTGAAAAGTGTGGGTCGGTTTTGACTCTTCACTTAGGGAGGCTCGATTCCCTGTGATCTATGACTTTCATACAATGTCAAGCTTCGAAGAAATACTGAGGGAATCTAAGAACCAGATGATGAACAATCAGGGACAGGATGCTCTAGGAAAGGTTAAAACACTAAATCTTTTCTTTTTTTTTTTTTTTTTTTTTTTTTTTTTTTTGCTGTCCCAACCTCTGCACCACCTCAGAGGCAGTGCACCCACGCCGCTCATTCCGACAGCCCGTCCACAGCCATAGCCCGGCTGGCCCCGCCGCAGCCCCGGCACCAGAAATCCACAGGGAGCAGTCAATGTCAAGTCGTCATGAGGCACCC
Organism: Conus ventricosus; assembly: GCA_018398815.1. Lineage (NCBI taxonomy): Eukaryota > Metazoa > Mollusca > Gastropoda > Neogastropoda > Conidae > Conus > Conus ventricosus. The sequence continues at coordinate 31,620,002 of CM031596.1, read as the reverse complement.
CACGGAGGAGACACTGCACTGCTGCCGAGTCACTTCGGTGGTGTTCAGTGGCGCCTGTTCTGATCTAACATACGCAGGACACCACCTACTAAGCCCCCTACTGACGACAATAATTGCTTAGTTGCGGAGCCGGCGTGAGTGAGCTCTCCCTCCGGAGGGCGCCACCACATCCGTCCAACGACAGCCCCCATGGACTCGCCGATACCGGTGACCCCGACGGAAGCAAACCAAGGCCACAGACGCGGAGAGGACATCGAAACTGAGGTCACCATGAGAGCAGGGCATGAAGGGCCACAGAATTTGAGACATTTTTTTAATGCTGATCAATGGGAATGAGGATGATTAAGATGATGCTACGGATTTCCATTTCGGTCTGAGACTACATGACAGGGCTGTACTCTACGCTTCCTTCATAATATATCCTGGCGTCAACCAGGCCCGAGAGATACAGGCACCTGCAGTGTTGGTCATGAAATTTGAGCAACACTCTCAGAAACGCATCCATTAAGTGGATGAAACTCGACTGTGTGGTCCCAGTCTTCCCAACTGAGTCCGCAGCAAACTCAACTCTGGGTAGGAGCCGGTCGGGGCAGAAAAAACCCACATGACTCTTGATGGGATTGGAACCCACGACCTCCCAGCCGGGAGTCCGCGACGCTAACCACTTCGCCACGGCGGCTGGTCACTAAATCTTTTCAGTGTGGGGGCAGGATGCTGTAGGAAAGGTTGAACACTAAATCTTTTCAGTGTGGGGGCAGGCAGGATGCTGTAGGAAAGGTTGAACACTAAATCTTTTCAGTGTGGGGGCAGGATGCTGTAGGAAAGGTTGAACACTAAATCTTTTCAGTGTGGGGCAGGATGCTGTAGGAAAGGTTGAACACTAAATCTTTTCAGTGTGGGGGCAGGCAGGATGCTGTAGGAAAGGTTGAACACTAAATCTTTTCAGTGTGGGGGCAGGCAGGATGCTCTAGGAAAGGTTGAACACTAAATCTTTTCAGTGTGGGGGCAGGCAGGATGCTCTAGGAAAGATTGAACACTAAATCTTTTCAGTGTGGGGGCAGGATGCTCTAGGAAAGGTTGAACACTAAATCTTTTCAGTGTGGGGGCAGACAGGATGCTCTAGGAAAGGTTGAACACTAAATCTTTTCAGTGTGGGGACAGGATGCTCTAGGAAAGACTGAACACTAAATGTTTTCAGTGTACCTTTTTTTTCAGTGCAGTCACAAGCAGATATAGAGAAACATAAGCATGAAAAGCCATTAATGCTGTTGACGTGGATTCTCTCATTTTCAGATACCACCCCTCCCCCTCCCCCTCCCCCACCACCACCCTCCACCCGAGGTGTTTCCTTGTGTCTGTTTTAAGACTTGAATCTTTGCATGCTGGGAAATCAGGGCATCTTACTGTGGCCACACATGAGCGCGAGATTCAAATGAAAGTGGGTGGAGGGGGGTGGGGGTGGGGGTGGGTATCTGAACTGAATGTTAAAAATAAACACAAGCAGGAAGGAACTGCTTGACAGTGGTATTTCAAGATGTGACCTAGGAATGCAAAATTATCATACTGGCTGTCCCTCCTCCTCCTTCCTCATTCCAAACCTCCTTCCACCCTTTCCATTACCCTCTGTCTTTCCCTCCTCCTTCATCCCCCCCCCCCCCACCCCAGTCCCTCCCCTTTACTCCGTACCCTTGGTCTAAGATCTTTCTTTGAATCAAGACATTGTCCTCTTCCCCCAACTTGCCCCATTCCCCACCCTCTCCCTTCTCTCACTCCTTTCCTTTTTCCTCCCTTCCCACATTTTTGCCTTACACCTGCTTTTAGTCCCAGCATTGCTCATTGCTCTACTTTGCCTTGTTGCATTAAAAATGCAACTGATGTGACTTTGTAACACAAAAACAGTTCACTCCTGGTCTGCCCAATACGCTTATGAGTTGCCTTGATTTGGAAATCAGATGAAAACTATTGATTTGTATTAAGAAGAAGAACATACACACACAAACACACATGCACACGCACACACAAGCATGCGTGCACACGCGCACACACCACACACACACACACACACACACACACACACACACACACACACACACACACACACACACACACACACACACACAAACATGCTTTATATATAAGAATATCAGGATGAGTATGGAGCTACCTAGAAGAAAAGTAAGTTTGAGCTTTTTGCACCGCCAGTTCAAATCTCTTCCAAACTTAAGAGTGGTTTCTGCTTTCTTTAAAGCAAATCGAGCTTGCTCTGCATAACATAGGCTGTTCAGCATGCAAAGGGCCACAACTCTCTGACAGCAGGTGTCAGTATGAAGAATATAGTGGCTTGCTTGCATGTCTCTCTTTATGTGTTTGTGATACTAATTGCTGAAGATTGCAGTGGAGAATGAGGAACACACAGGAACCTGAGGAAAGGGTTCACTTTGCAGCAGAATGATGGGGACATAGGGAGGAAAAGAATGTCAAGGGGAACACCACTGAGTCTGGCTGATAATCGGTATTTGGAGAGCAGGAAAGGTTGATAGTTGGCGGGAGGTGGGGGGGGAGGGAAGGGAAGGTAAAGGAGAAGGGAGAGTGGATGAAAGGGAAGGAGGGTAGGGAGAAATGATTAGAGAAGGTAAATACTAGTGTTCAGGCCCCTCCTTCTGCATGTGTAGTTTATTCTTATTGTTGTTTTCAGGTTTGGCGTGTTTATAGGTTTGATATAGAAGTTTTATATGATTTGTAGGCATCTAAGGCATTGATTATGAAAAGAATCTGACTGAAAAGAAAATGTATCCCATGGTATTGAAGCTGTTGGAAGATTGGGAAAGCATGACATATATGACCTTTGACCACTGGGTGAGTTGTAGCATCAGCTTTGAAAAGTGTGGGTCGGTTTTGACTCTTCACTTAGGGGCTCGATTCCCTGTGATCTATGACTTTCATACAATGTCAGGCTTCGAAGAAATACTGAGGGAATCTAAGAACCAGATGATGAACAATCAGGGACAGGATGCTCTAGGAAAGGTTAAACACTAAACAGACCTGACTACTGCTACGATTCAGCCGTAGCAACTACGTATTTGAGGGGTCTGCTACGGAGCTACGACGAGCGATAATTTTGCTACGGTTTTTTCAAAGTTGAAGTCGATCATGGCGTTTTAGTAGATTTTGCGCTTAGTGAGTAGAGCAGTTCCGTTAGACGCGAGTGTTGAGCGGACTCGGTTTTCCTGTTCCTATCGCGCATGCGTGCAAGTCATTCAGTCTCTTCGAATCGATAATGGCGGCACCGGCGAGCGAAAGGGATTGTGAGAAGATTTCAACACCTCCACGACCTGGTGAAAGACGGTGTCTCGAGGGAAGTGAAAGCGGGCCGAGCAAATGTAAACGTAAAAGAGTTCGTGCGGCAGAGCAGACGTTTAGGCAAAGTTACACGGGGGCCGGATAGCTCAGTTGGTAGAGCGTCAGACTCGTGATCCTGGGGTTGCGGGTTCGAATTTCGGTATAGAGGGATTTTTCCCTCGGAGTTAACATTGGTTCTGACTCCATTCCCCATATAGTCGTTCGGATGGGACTATAAACCGAGGTCTAGTCTGTGTCACATGCACTAAGATCATACACGGACTCTAAAGATCCCGATGCTTATGTCCTAAGACGGGTGAGTACCGGCTACACGAAAATACACAATGCATGCAACCTGTGTGCCAGAATAGTTTACGTGAAGACTGTGGGCACGGGGCAGGTTAAACATCCCCATCTGGAAGAAGAAGAAGAATGGCCATGCATAGTGAAAAGTCATAATGGCGATCCACACTATGCCTACTGTAATTTGTGCAAAGTTCAGTTAACTTTGTTACATTTTTTTCTTCATATATCTTGATCTACACACAAACTTTTTTCTTCACATATTTTCATCTACACATAGCCTATGCAGTGAATGTTTGGCTTATCTAGCAAGTCCAAATATCTTTTATCAAATAATGGTCTCTATTATCATACCTAACTCTTATTTGTCTCTGTCTCTTACTCTGACTCCTGCATCCTCTCTTTTTGTCTCTTTCTCTCTAAGTAAGAATGATGTTTCTATTCATTGTAACATGGTATTTTCTTCTTTGGTCCTAATCCTATATGTTTTAGGTTTGTGCTGGATGAGAATTCATTAATCCAATACCAATAAATTAAGTAATGAGCTCAAAATTGAGTTTTGTCATATGTTGTAAGGTAGTTTCTCTCTCCCCTCTCTCTCTCCTCTCTCTCTCTCTCTCTCTCTCTCTCTCTCTCTCTCTCTCTCTCTCTCAAGGAAATGAAGGTAGTATTTACTATTATTAAAGCAAAGAAACATAGTTTTTCATTTATGATTAGATAGCAGTAGTTTGAAACGAGCCCGCGGTAGTTTGAAACCTGGCCGAGGTAGTGGCTACTGGTTAGAGGGTCTTGCTACTGGAAACAGAAGTCTCTGCTACTGGAAATGGTTTGCTGATGTAGTCAGGTCTGACTAAATCTTTTCTTTTTTTTTTTTTTTTTTTTTTTTTGCTGTCCCAACCTCTGCACCACCTCAGAGGCAGTGCACCCACGCCGCTCATTCCGACAGCCCGTCCACAGCCATAGCCCGGCTGGCCCCGCCGCAGCCCCGGCACCAGAAATCCACAGGGAGCAGTCAATGTCAAGTCGTCATGAGGCACCCCACCGGAGGAGACACTGCACTGCTGCCGAGTCACTTCGGTGGTGTTCAGTGGCGCCTGTTCTGATCTAACATACGCAGGACACCACCTACTAAGCCCCCTACTGACGACAATAATTGCTTAGTCGCGGAGCCGGCGTGAGTGAGCTCTCCCTCCGGAGGGCGCCACCACGTCCGTCCAACGACAGCCCCCATGGACTCGCCGATACCGGTGACCCCGACGGAAGCAAACCAAGGCCACAGACGCGGAGAGGACATCAAAACTGAGGTCACCATGAGAGCAGGGCATGAAGGGCCACAGAATTTGAGACATTTTTTTTAATGCTGATCAATGGGAATGAGGATGATTAAGATGATGCTACGGATTTCCATTTCGGTCTGAGACTACATGACAGGGCTGTACTCTACGCTTCCTTTCATAATATATCCTGGCGTCAACCAGGCCCGAGAGATACAGGCACCTGCAGTGTTGGTCATGAAATTTGAGCAACACTCTCAGAAACGCATCCATTAAGTGGATGAAACTCGACTGTGTGGTCCCAGTCTTCCCAACTGAGTCCGCAGCAAACTCAACTCTGGGTAGGAGCCGGTCGGGGCAGAAAAAACCCACATGACTCTTGATGGGATTGGAACCCACGACCTCCCAGCCGGGAGTCCGCGACGCTAACCACTTCGCCACGGCGGCTGGTCACTAAATCTTTTCATGTGGGGGCAGGATGCTGTAGGAAAGGTTGAACACTAAATCTTTTCAGTGTGGGGGCAGGCAGGATGCTGTAGGAAAGGTTAAACACTAAATCTTTTCAGTGTGGGGGCAGGTGCTGTAGGAAAGGTTGAACACTAAATCTTTTCAGTGTGGGGGCAGGCAGGATGCTGTAGGAAGGGTTGAACACTAAATCTTTTCAGTGTGGGGGCAGGCAGGATGCTCTAGGAAAGGTTGAACACTAAATCTTTTCAGTGTGGGGGCAGGATGCTCTAGGAAAGGTTGAACACTAAATCTTTTCAGTGTGGGGCAGACAGGATGCTCTAGGAAAGGTTGAACACTAAATCTTTTCAGTGTGGGGACAGGATGCTCAAGGAAAGACTGAACACTAAATGTTTTCAGTGTACCTTTTTTTTCAGTGCAGTCACAAGCAGATATAGAGAAACATAAGCATGAAAAGCCATTAATGCTGTTGACGTGGATTCTCTCATTTTCAGATACCACCCCTCCCCCTCCCCCTCCCCACCACCACCCCTCCACCCGAGGTGTTTCCTTGTGTCTGTTTTAAGACTTGAATCTTTGCATGCTGGGAAATCAGGGCATCTTACTGTGGCCACACATGAGCGCGAGATTCAAATGAAAGTGGGTGGAGGGGGGTGGGGGTGGGTATCTGAACTGAATGTTAAAAAAAAACACAAGCAGGAAGGAACTGCTTGACAGTGGTATTTCAAGATGTGACCTAGGAATGCAAAATTATCATACTGGCTGTCCCTCCTCCTCCTTCCTCATTCCAAACCTCCTTCCACCCTTTCCATTACCCCTCTGTCTTTCCCTCCTCCTTCATCCCCCCCCCCCCCCCCCCCCCCACCCCCACCCCAGTCCCTCCCCTTTACTCCGTACCCTTGGTCTAAGATCTTTCTTTGAATCAAGACATTGTCCTCTTCCCCCAACTTGCCCCATTCCCCACCCTCTCCCTTCTCTCACTCCTTTCCTTTTTCCTCCCTTCCCACATTTTTGCCTTACACCTGCTTTTAGTCCCAGCATTGCTCATTGCTCTACTTTGCCTTGTTGCATTAAAAATGCAACTGATGTGACTTTGTAACACAAAAACAGTTCACTCCTGGTCTGCCCAATACGCTTATGAGTTGCCTTGATTTGGAAATCAGATGAAAACTATTGATTTGTATTAAGAAGAAGAACATACACACACAAACACACATGCACACGCACACACAAGCATGCGTGCACACGCGCACACACACACACACACACACACACACACACACACACACACACACACACACACACACACACACACACACACACACACACAAAACATGCTTTATATATAAGAATATCAGGATGAGTATGGAGCTACCTAGAAGAAAAGTAAGTTTGAGCTTTTTGCACCGCCAGTTCAAATCTCTTCCAAACTTAAGAGTGGTTTCTGCTTTCTTTAAAGCAAATCGAGCTTGCTCTGCATAACATAGGCTGTTCAGCATGCAAAGGGCCACAACTCTCTGACAGCAGGTGTCAGTATGAAGAATATAGTGGCTTGCTTGCATGTCTCTCTTTATGTGTTTGTGATACTAATTGCTGAAGATTGCAGTGGAGAATGAGGAACACACAGGAACCTGAGGAAAGGGTTCACTTTGCAGCAGAATGATGGGGACATAGGGAGGAAAAGAATGTCAAGGGGAACACCACTGAGTCTGGCTGATAATCGGTATTTGGAGAGCAGGAAAGGTTGATAGTTGGCGGGAGGTGGGGGGGGAGGGAAGGGAAGGTAAAGGAGAAGGGAGAGTGGATGAAAGGGAAGAGGGTAGGGAGAAATGATTAGAGAAGGTAAATACTAGTGTTCAGGCCCCTCCTTCTGCATGTGTAGTTTTTGAAGAAGTATCAGAGGTACAGTTGGTAAAGGAAGATATCCTTCCCCAAACTTTGCTGACAGCGGTGTGTGCCAAGGGTGTAGAGTCCTCTGAGTGAGTCCTGAACAAAGGGTTTCAAGAGGCATTGTGTTCTTCAATCTGGAGCATGTGTGTTGCTCTATAGAACATTACAAAGAACAGCGACTGTAGCGTCAGTGTCTTCGCACATTGCCACTTTGACCATCAACATCATCTGACTTGTATGTGTTTTGCTGTGGTGCAAAATGACCAAGGTGATACGTGACTCATTTGATGGCAGACTGCCACATAGTACCGATACATCACTCGGTGAAATGAAGTGCAGTGTTTGTGAGGGAGTACCAAAGCAGTTGCATCATAACATTCTGAGGGTAGTTTTTATTCACTGTAGCGTTTCTGTAAGTTTGTAATTATTTGTTGGTGTGTTTATGCATGGATGGCCATAAGAATGGGGAAGTTTGATCATTGCTGGGGGACAGCTGCTCAACACTGATGCCAAGAGAGAGAGTTTGTGTGCGTGTGTGTGTGGTGTGTGTCTGTGTTGATCTTGCCAGCAACTACATTGATGATGTTCACAGAGTTGATCCACAGACAATGAAGTTTGTGTTCATTATAAGTTGTGTGTTGCGCCAAAACAAAGCAAACTGTTCTCCCTCTTCCATCTTCCTTCCACTGCTGACGATTAATTCATTGCTCTTTTCTTCTCAAGTGGCTTTGTTCAGAAAAGGAGCGGCCGCAATATTAGGTATATATCCCTACCAGTGATTGTGTTTGTGTCGATGCCTGTCTGTGTGACAAGGTGTGATCGTTTGCCAGCTGATGGGTTGTACATTTATTGTGTTTGACTTTTGTCTCCAAGTGGCAATGTTCAAAAAGGGCGCCGCGGCTGTGCTAGGTATACCGTCCACTCTTTGTGTCTCTTCCTACGTGTACATGTGTGTGTGTGGATTTTTGGTTCACAGCTGTGTATTGGATCATCAGTTCTGTCTTCTAGTCTTCTTGCCAGATGCAGTCTAATTTTGATTTGGTTTTTCTCACGACTACTTTAATTTTGTTTTTGTTGTTGCTCACAGTTTGTGCTGTTGTGAGGAGCAGACTTGATTTTTTTGTTGATTTTCTTTATTTAAATTTCACAAATATATCTTTTTGGCTCTGGCTCTTTTTCTCTCTTGTCCAGTCTCTCTGTCTCTCGCTCAGTCTCTGTCTCTGTCTCTCTGTCTCTCTCACTGTCTCTCTCTCTCTCTTTCTCTCTCTCTCTGTGTCTCTGTTTCTCCCTCTTCATTTGTTCGTCTTTTCCCTTCTCATCTCTCTGCCCTGTGCTAGATCTGTCTCACTTATATTCGGAATAAAAGTTTTCTCAGTTTGCACAAATGTCCTGTTGTTACTGTTGTTGGGAATTTGTTTTCCCCCCTTATTTTTTTTAGCCTTAGTTAGTTGCATTTTGATTTAAAATGTGATGTTTCTATTAAGTTTTACCTCCTCCTTACTGTCCCCTTCTGTTTCTTTGTGTTTTTTTTTAACTCTTTTTTCTGTATTTCTTTTATGATTTATTACGAATCTCATTTTTACGATGTTGATTATTAATGAATTTTAAATTGATGTTTTGTTACCAACATCTAACATGGAATGTTCGGAATGACCAAACTGCAGCCTTGAGCAGCTTGGGAAACTTTATTTCAAATAAACAATTGGAGACATAAGTTGCTGAGCTGACAGCTTTGTTATTAGTAGTAGTTTGAATAATATGGCACATAGAGGTGCCTTGATAACACAGGGTTTGAAGAATTTGATAGATTATTGTTTGGAAATAGATTCCAGACATATTTTTCTGCCTTTTTTTTAAAATGATCTCAGTGAAAATAGCCTGCAAAGCGGTGAGGGGTAATGTTGAATACTGTGTGCATAATTCCTTCTGATTTCTACTATGTATTTAGTTCTATAAGTAATGTTGATGCAATGGTCGTAGGTGTAGCTGTTGTTGTACCTGAACATGATCATGCAGAATCAGCATTAAGTGTACATGATTGGTAGATGGTATACTCACGAATGCACATGCACACATACTTTTGCATTTTGAATGGGCACAAATGCATACACAAATACACAGCCACACACATGGATGTCTGCAGTCACTATGCTTGCAAAAATGCTCACACTCGCACATACACACACAGACATATGCAGTCATGTATACATGTACAGCACATACACACATACTTGAGCTTCTCTCTCTCTGTTTCTGTCTCTGCCTCTCTTTCTCCTTGCCTCTCTCTTTGTCTGTCCATCCATCTGTCTGTCAGTCTGTCTCTGTGTGTGTGTCTCTCTCTCCCACTCTCTCACCCCTCTCTCTCTCTCTCTCTCTCTCTCTCTCTCTCTCTCTCTCTCTTCTCTCTCTCTCTCTCTCTCTCTCTCCATCTCACACTGTCTCTGAATTTGATATGATAATATGTCTTCGTCTTGCTAGGGTGGAAAAAATTGGTTAAAGCTTATACTCTTCAGTCTGTCTTTCTGGTCTTACAGTGTCAGTGAAGTAAGTATCAGTGAACGTTTATATTAAACAACGATGCTGGCTCACTTTGCTGCTCACCGAGTTTTTTGGCGAAAAGTGCCCTCTAAAGCGCCTATTCCTGTTCTCTGAAAGTAACAAAAAATAACGACCCTTGCAAAAAAAACATACTGGTGCAGGGTTATCCTCCGTTTTCAATACTAATTTACTAAACTTTTTCAGATTTTCTGTTTTTGTTTAATCCTATGTTTTTCATGGTCATTTTCAAATAACATCATTTTCGACGCAAACATTCTTCACATGAGTCTTTGTCTTTAATGTGTTGAAATAGAACTACAGTCTTTAACTGTTCTCTAAAGTCTTTTTAAAACTGAGTTATATTTTGACATAAAATCCACACACATTATTCCAGCATGTCTTCCACTGAAAGCTAGTTTCGACAAAGTGTTTCTCTTTTTACTATGTTCTTTCTGCGAGACCGAACAGTCATCTATAATAAATAGTGTCTTGGTTCTTCAACAGTTATTAAAACTGTTTCTAAACACTCACTACGTTTATTGCTAGGATTAACTAAATATATGTCTCATCTGTCCATTATAAACCTTCTTATCATGATATGCTTTGTTCCATTTAAGTGTTGGAACCGAAAAAACAATATGATTAAATTATAACGATAAACTGTTTGTAACAGGTCGAGGAAAAAATATTGTTTTTCCACACCAGTATGTTCACAAAATTAATGAACAATGAGGGGGGTTTGTCATAAAGTTTAACTGTCCATAGTTTATCCAAGAATTTAATCTATTCCAGTTATTGTTTTTATCATGCTCTCTTCTGTCAAAATTTGTTTCAGTATAATAAAATCCTATTAAGGTCTAAATGTGTAAGATTAATCCAATTTAGGGCTGTAAGATTGTTTCTATTTAGACTAATATTGATTTTTTGCTTGTTGTTATAACCTTATATCCTCACCATTGTGAAGAATGACGACAGTAACTTTAAGACTTGTCAACGTCTAAGTTTTGCCAGAGCTAATTAGAATTCCTTTAAAAAGGACGTCACTAACGCCACAACCATCCTCTCCTATCTTTTAAGACAGAAATTTCAAATATTATTGTGAACGTGTTCTCTAATTTCATTTGCGGATGAAACTGTAATTTTTGTAGAGCATCTTTTAAAAAACCGCTTCTCTTTGTGGAGGATGTACTGTTTTTCTCCCATTCGGCTTTATTTCAAATCTCTGTTCCGACTATTTCATTGGCATAGACTTACATGTAAAGGGCCAGAGTTGAATGCTTTTCTGAAACTTTTTTGACGGCTAAAATATGTACTAAATGGGCTTAGGAATTCAAATTTTATGTCATTCTAAATAGGTTCTAAGTTGCATTTGAGGTCAGGTTTTCGAAACTATTTTATATTCATACTGCCCAACATTATTTGCTTCTAGATTGCGCGCTGTTCTAGTTTAGGGAAAAACTTTTGTTGGTCGCCAACCTCTTGGCGTTTTTAATATCGCCAAATCTTTAGTGTATAAACCCATACAAAGCGCCTATCTCACCGTTCGGTCAAAGTCCGCAACGTGGCAAGGTCTTTTATTTAACGTTCTACACCTCACAGGGCAATGTAAACTCCAGATTCTTTTTTTTCTTGGCCCACGCGACATGTTTTAGTACAACGCCATTATTTTATTTCCAAAACAATGTGCAGGTTCTAACATTTCAAACTTTCCCCGCTTTGTTTTGATTTTTATATTAAATGATGACCCTCCCACAAACTAATCTTTTTTAAACTGTAAATTCGGGAATTGTATAATTTTCATAATCGCAATATCTGCGCTTTCCCTGACGGAAGAGCTCTGTTTAAAAACAGTTGAGGGCATTCCATCATATAAGTTTTTCATCAGTGCTAGCTCATCCAAATGAACATAGAGTAATGATTGTATGCAAGATCGAGCGGATTTTCTCCCTCATAAGTTGTTTTGTCTGGACTCAGCAAATTAAAACTATGAGTGGTAAATTGCTAGTTGTAAAGCTACATTTTAGCTTAGCTTATATCAAAAAAAGTTAAGTGTTTACTTCTTCAAGCCTAACTGTTAACATTGATTTTAGATTTGCATTGTTAAAGTTTGAGGGTACGGTTAAAGTTACTCATTGCTTTCTTTTAAGTGAGCAAATACCGTATAACCATCAGGTATTGTTAACTGGCTCATTTTGGTCCTGCTCTGTTAACTTTAGAAACCTTATTATTCCATGGCTTCACTTATATTAACACCATCGACTTTGTTATAATATTTATGAGGCAACATTTTGGCCCCGCATTCGTTACTCAATAGCATGTTCTAAAACGAAGGGCGGTCTTGAAGTTGGTATTGTTAAAAATTTTTTGAAACAAAATAAAACTGAGTGCATTCAAATATACTGATGCAAAATATTCTGTTGGGCCGCCACTACAATCTTAAAAATATAGCAAACTGATACTCTTGACATTGCTGGGGCCCAGACTGCCTCTTATCTAAAACGGTGAGTACTCCATTAAGCAGAATCTTACCCCCTATTTGAAACGACCACACCAAGGAAAAGCGTGGTTTAGTCATCCGATGCCAGTTAGTTTTATCAGAACCAGTTAAACTTTGTTCCTGGTTTTGCGCATCACTGGGTGTGTGGAGAGTGGCGTATGCTGATCATTTAAATCACCATGGATTCCTTTGGATGAGGTCCAGTGTACAGATTTCATTTTTAATTACACTTCAGAACGTATTTTGACTGAACTGCGAAGCACCAATACCAATGGACAACCATTTTATCCACTTAGCAATACATAATAGACAAGAAGGCTTTTTGAAAGGATCTGTAACGAATTCAATATTAAACTTCAAGACAGGCTTTAGACAAAGTTGGGATCATAATCACGGCCCAGGCGGGACCTTTATTTTCGGGGGCAGCACAGAAAGTATAACTATGACTGGCATCCTCCTTTCAAATCTTTCTTTTTGGCAACAAAAACTGTTGAGGCCCGGGTCCCTACAGCACAGAGCATAAAAACAGCATGGACAAACATTTATTCTTAGACACTTTAAGGGCCTAACTAGGGCGGGAATAGTACGAATAAAACGACTCTCATTCGCACTTACGTTTGGTGTATGCTTAGGTTCGCAAGACAGGCGGAGATGAGAACGAGATAAATGATCCATCTACTGGCTTTGATCGCGCAAAAAAACAAAATACTTAGCAAATTTAGAGGATGGCCATTATTTCTAACAGTTGAATTACCTTCAGTATTGAAAGAGACAAATGTTTTACAATAGCAAGATCAAAAAGTAGGACTTTGGTTGTTGGCACTTGGTTTTATACATGCTGCCTTCTGGACCTCAGGACCAAGTAGGAATAATAATAAACTATAATAATGAAATTCTAATAGCAGGCAATGAACAGAAGGTTGGGAAAACGGGACATAATTCTGAGCCAGTAATATTACAACCCATAAAAGAACACCTAGATTAAAGTCATCTAATCCGAAGTCCAACCCCCCAAAGTCATTTGTGAAGACTCAGCAAAGCTCGCGGACTCTGTTCGCTGAATTGACCATGAATATGAAAAGACAGCGCTTTGTCTTGGATTAACTGGCCTAGGATTACTTGGTCTTTATCTTACTAAATATTAACCCAACTAATTAAGAGGAATAATGTCCATAAGTGCTCGGCATAAAGCCAATACTTTGCTTGCAGTAGACAAAAAGCCGCTGTCAATACTCCCCCCATATTCCTGGAAAGCATTCAGGCTTTACCAGCTATTTTTTTATAAATTGCAAGATGATCAAGCTGTTTTTTTTAACCATGATTTATCAGGCGGAGGCGGGATGGCGGCGGGAAGGTAATGAAACTTTGACACCGCCGCATGTAATAGCCATACCAGTGATACTTATTGCAAATCCTACTAAAGCTGTTATAACGCTTACTAATGTGACTCCTGCTCTCTAAACAGTGTTGTATTCGTTCTGCTAGGTGGTTGTGTCTTCCTATAAAATTTTTTCGATAGTATCTCTTTATTCTATGTACTTGAGTTCGTACTTGGTCTCGGTTAGTAGTCAAGCAATTCTAGTCTTGCTGATCTTTCGTGTTCAAGAGCTTTTAGTCTTTGTCTTATTCTTTCTTTAATATCATGCCCTAAGTTGGCGTCATCGCCTCAACGGAGATTTTCTTTTTCTCTTTTTATATTGCTCATCTAGTTTAGTTCACCTAGTTTTGCTAAATTGTTTGTTAAGTCGCCTCTGATTCCTTCTTTAAAGCTGATAAGGGGCCTCATTTCTCGCTTGGTAGCGAGCGGGGTCGGTATAGTCTTTACGCTTGTTTCTTCTGAAAAACTGGGATTCTGCTTCTATTGCATTTATTTATGTCATCTGCGGATTGGATTTAATTCTTTAGTTCATGTTTTGTATTTGGTTAGCTGTTGGGAATCTTGTAGTGTGTTTTGTAGTTTAGAAACCTGCCTCCTATCTAATTTGGTTAGCAATGCCAAAGGCGATTTTGATCTTTCACACTGAGTCTTTTGTATAATTGTACCTCTTGGCTAAAAACTTTGATGGGTCAGTTTAGTTGAAAGCGAAACAGATTTTCCTGAACGCTCTTTACAAACCAATGTCCATTCCCATCTTCTTATTCAAAAATCATTTGGGTTATAAATTCGTGAGGTTCTTGGCCCTAATTTTGTAAAATGCTTCCGACCGTACTTGTGTTAAATTCACGCCGCATTGAGAGCGCTGAGGCGATGCCGTGTCAAAGGGGATCCTTTCTCTCATGTTGTCTCCAGGATCAAAAAACATCATAATCTTCTTGCCTTCAATTGCCCGCATGTTTTTAATAATTAACTTTTTATATTGTTTATAAAAAAAATGTTCACAAGCATATGGCTCGATTTCTTGGCCCGTATCGAAAGTGAAGAAACCCCTTGGCGTGCAGTGCAGGGAATAAACGGAATATTACTGTCCAAATATCCATCTACTATTGATCAGATCCAAAATTCTTACTGTTTAGATCCCAAGACCTAGGAGCGGATATACGATGTCTCTGATCGTGCCAGGCCTCTGCACGTTACTTTTAAAATAGAACTCGCTTTCACAAACAACAGACCAAACCAGAACAGTTGTCCAGGATTTGGGAAGGGCAATCGTAAGAATATTTCTGTAATACTTGAGGGGCAAGAAGATATTTTCTTTAAACAATGCAGAAGACATATTTTTAAACCTATTTGATCTATGGCTACAGCGAAGAAAGGGAAGTCTTGCGTTCAAGGAATCGGCAATGAAGGAAACACTAAAACTTAGGAATAGGCGCCGAACTCGCTAGGTGCGCTTAAAAGCAGCAAAGGCTTTAAGCAGTAAGTTATGAGTATGGTAATCGCTTTTCCATTCCCCTAGTTTTGTGTTGTTAAAAGCGCCATCATGCTCCATTACTTTCAAGGCGCATTTTAAAAGACAGATTGTCTATGAACTAACTTTAATGAATATCAAACGTGTTATCAAATCAACAGACACCGAAGGCAAAGTAAAGCAGCATTTCGGACATCTCGATAGAGTTTGACGTTGTTTGCAACCCTGATTTAGCAAAGCTGATTGGGAATCAAATATAAGTCCCCAAACTATTATTTATTACGAAAAACGTGCGTCATCATACAAACATATCCTAGAAGAGGGCAGACACTATTATGGAATTTTAGTTTTTAGCGTCTCAGCAAGAGATCCCTCTTCTTACAGGTATTTTATGCTGGGTGAAGATGAAGAACCATTAAAAGAGGGAGTGAAAAGTTTTTATCCAAAATAAGGAAAGACAATGTTCGATTGAGAGCATCCTACCAAATCTATGCGAAGCGGCCTTAGACCTTATCATCATTATGACGAAATAAGAAAAATTTTTGGGGGGTTTTTGGGGGTGGGCGGGGTTAGAAGTTCAACAGCCAGACTTGCGTCCTAAAAGATCTACACCTTCACATTGTAAGACTTGATGATTATTTTTAACAAACAAAATACGGTTTATGGATTGACTAAGGCAACGGAGGATATAATCAGTCTACATGGAAGCGGGGAGAGAGAGGGAGGAGAGAACTCTGAGAGACGTAATAAAACATTCAAATTTGATTACAGAAGAAGAAGCCGATAATATACCGCTTATAATGTACATTTGTTTTTAATTATGATGCGCAGCCTTGACTATTGAAGGTAGCAGATTAAAAAGATGTACTATACTAAATTATTTTTATTTTTATTAAAAAAGCATTCTGTTCGGTTTATCCAAATGTGCCTACGGCGCCGACAAAAGAAGAGAAAACAGAGGCAATTCTGCTGTTATAGAAACCCCTGAAGTAAAAACCTTAGATTAACAAAACATTACACAAATGCAACAAAAACAGAGCAAGATTTCAAAATACAGCAAAACCAAACGAAGGTATTCTGCAGCCTTTTAATGCAGTTACATATGTTAATACTGGAACATCGGCTATAAGGCGCTATCAGCAGGACGAGTGTAGGCCTCTTAGCAACAGGCAAGGTGCCCCGCAGCTTTCCTCTAGGGGGTTTGTCTTTAGCTCTCGGTTTCTGTGTTCATATAGCTGTAAGTGCTGCTAGCAAAAAAAATAATAACTAAAACTCCAAAAGCACACAGCTATGTTCAACTAATAACGGGCTAATCTTAGCTGTTTCACACTGGACAATTAAATAAGCGCTCTAGCTGACTCAAAACATCACGGATGAAGAATTTATCGTTTACAGGCCGATTTTGATGGATACAAAAGGACAAAAGGTTTGATCTTCAAAGAAAGGCAAGGACATAGTTTTTCTCAACAGCCAGCCGCCGGAGCAGATAAAAAAGGAATGCTTAAAAAAAGTAAACGAAAACATTAAACTCTGTTCTAAACAGCTCACCATTAACATGCCAAAGGGCGTTTCTATACTTTAGTTTATGAGTCCTAAGCGCAAAAAGACCGTTTTGAATTGGTTTGAGTAAGTATTTTTTTTTTAATTTAAAATAAATATTTTGAGTTTCGAAAAGGACTCAACATGCCCCTAAGATATATGCAGGGACAAGACGAATTTTTGAAGCAATGCAAGAAAAATTTGTCAAGCGCACTGAATGATATTGATTTGAAGTCATTGATCCTAGCAAGCGTCCGGGCAAGTGTTGGTCATGCTATTTCTCAAGTTCAAGTAAATAAACAATAGACCCCGCCAGTCGTTAAAGTATGTTAGCTGGGTTTTAATTGACTATTGTAACCATAAATGAAGAAAGAAACATCTAGAAGTCTGGGTCTCTCAATAACAGCAGACTATTCTTTTCCTCTAATTGACTTAAACGCCTCCTGGTTGGGGACGAACTGCTTGACCACAGTTTGACGCAGCTCTGAGAAGCCAAAAAGAGAGGCTCTTGGTTGGTCAGAGGCGAAGTCCTGAGATGCAGAATTAAAACAGTATAAGTTATGACCGATTGTTGTCAAGTCTCACATTTTTTTTTCCCCACTACCTCCAGCATTAGTCGAAAAAAAAGCAGTTATAAACATAAAGAATTCAGACCAACAAAAGTTTTATGTGGTGTGTTCTTGCAAGGCTGCATTAGCCCGCAAAAAAACGCAGAGAGAGGTGTCTAACTATCGCCATTACATCAATGATCTTACTTTAGTGGAATATCCTTTCCCGTTAGCGTGGATTCCCATTGATCTGTTTTTGAAGAACAAAAAACAAACCCATTAAACTGTAATGTCTACAACATGGGATGAGGAAAACAGATTTGGTGCGATTTTAAAAGTGTCCAAGAAGAACAGCCAACATTAGGTTACATCCAGACAAGCCATGTTGACTTACAGCTGATGCTTTCACCTAGAGGGGCTTGCCGCATTACAATTGCTACGCACAATGAGCTAGATTATTGGCCCATACTTCAAAAATTGGGCATAAACAAGAATTCTGCAGAAAATGTTTAACAAGAATGCCATTGTTCAAGCGCGAGCGCGAAACCATAAGAAACATAGTATCGGCCAGTAGACTGTAATACAGAACTAATTACGCCCCACCGGATCTAAAGTTAGTTTTAAGAAACTGGAAACGGCTCTTCTCTTGCACATTCTCCATATGTTGTTTACGCCGGACTCGAATCACTCTTGTTTTCTTATGAGGGAGCCAGCGCCACAAAAAACTTCGAAAAACAGTCTTAATGGAGCTCATCAGTTTGTTATTTGCCTTCTTATTGTAAGGTCGGATGGCGCCATTCAGCACCAGAATTATATGAGGTCCAGATGACTGCCAGAAACATTCTAAAAACGCATTGCAGAAGTGCGTAATGATGTTCTAATAATTCTGAATTTTCTGAAATCATAATGACTCCTAAAGACCAACCAACAGTAGGACTCAGCCACGCATTGTTGATTTGCGGATTTAGAGCTAAGCCCAGAGTGTAAACCCCACCGTAAGAGGACCATGATCACATTAGTGGGAAGTTTAGAGGAAGCGGCGCATAAACATGCAATCTTCAACTAAGTTTGAAACCAAAGACATGGAAAGTGCCATCTTCTTTCATAAACTTGCGGAGGTTACGATCTATTTATATTTTGCAAAGCAGTAACCAGCGACTTCAGGGTTATTAGCATGCATGGCACAGTCATCAGAAAAGTACATGTGTTTCACTTTAAATAACAGAGTCTTTCTACGACTCTCTATGCAACAATGATGGGCTCATTAGAGGCACTGGCTAATGTCCTTAAAGCCTGCCCAATAACGGAAAAAAAATATTTGGACTCAACTCTGTTAGGAAAAGGGCGTTTACCCTTTGGAGTACATGAAAAGTTGGGAAAGGTTTGACGAGATACACTTCCGCCTAAAGGCGCGTTCTTTCTAGCTTAGAGGAAAAGGAATCAGCGACTCCGATTTACCGGCATTGCTCAAGATGCTTGGCAAAAGTTTAGATTGTTAAACGATGGGAGGAGACTATCCTGACTCCTATTTATATGGCGCAGATGTATGTTTGTGGCGGACGTCTTTTGAAAAATTTAGAAAAGACCTGCATGAAACTTACAGTTTGGGATCTGCGCATTATATTTCTTCACCCGGGATGAGCTGGGACGCTTTTTTAAAGTTTTACTGGAGTACAGATTGATATATTGTCAGATTTACCAATGCTTCAGATGATTGAAACGGTTGAGTGGAAGGATTTAGTATGGGTGCATATTACTGTAACGCAAACACCAAATACCTAGTGATTATGATCCAAGTAAAAAGGTCTAACTATTTTATGTATTTAGATGCAAACAACTGTAATAGATGGGAATGGCGCAATTCACTTCCATTACGCACCTTTTAAAATGACACATGGTACCATTAATATTCAAAAAGCATTAAAGTGTGCTGGAGTAGTTTACGCCTGATCAGCAGCATGGTTTTCATTCTAGAAGTTGACTTAGAATATCCTCATGAACTCCATGACCGCATAATGACTATCATTAGGCAGCGAAAGTCTAAAGATGGATCAAGAGAAGCCGCCTAAACTTGTGCCTAATCTTCGAGGCCCAAAAAAAAAATTATGTCTGCCCATTACAGTCTTCTACAATTTTATTTAAGACATGGTTTGAAGTTGACACGCTGCTGTCCATCGCATAATTGACTTTTGATCAAGAAAAAGTTATGAAAACCATACATCATGAAGAACACTGATCTTAGAATAAACATCCACAGATTGCTTCAGAAAAAGACTTTTTCAAGGTTGATGAAACAAAACAGCTGTTTTGGAAAGGACTATGGAGAATCCGCACAACGCGCAAAAGATGTCAGATTAGTCACCGAGAGACGAAAGCAATTAAGCTGACTTCCAAAACCTAATTATCAGACTTTAGAAGATTTCATATTCAGCTTTTGGCATAATGATGAAAAAAAAGAAAGTCAAATTGGACAAACTTGTATTTATTGGGTTTACTGTTTTTGAATTATCAAAGCTTTTGATGGTTTAGGAGTTTCTTTATGACTACTTTAAAGCCCTGTATCCTGAGTCCAGAGTACTTTACACGATACAGATAGTTTTGTTATAGATATCCTAAGAAGACATCTATAAAAGACATGGAAACCGAAGTGGTAAAGGGCATGCGGGGATGGTATGATACATCTGATTACTAAAGATTCGCCCTTTGCATTCAATTACTAACAAGAGGTGTTTAGATAGGAAAATGACGGATGAATTATCTGGAAAAAGGTGATTAAGGAGTTATGTTGGTTTAAGGTCAAAAAATGTACAGTATCTTCGAGCCAGAGAGAAAATTTTTTTTCATTAAGAAAGCAATAAGGAAATTTTATCTCGCAGCGTTTGATGCAGTCAAAACCATACACATGACAACTACAAAGAAGCATTGTTGGCAATAAGACTTTTCATCATGACAACGTATAAAAACTGCGATCTAAATCTACATGAGATCAAACACAATTTGTAACAAAGAAAGGAAGTCATTAGATAGAACAAACACAAAACGGGTGGTGTGTGTTAATCAGAGTTTTCATATGCAATCGGGCACTGGAGAACGCATAAACAGGGGGGTTTATATTTTTCATCAACTTTTATATAAGGATCAATCATTGCTTCATCCAATTCATTTAAATCTTTTTCATGTTTGCTTGACGAGTTTGAATTTTTTTTATTATTTCAAGATATTCTTTTTCCAATTTGGGGGTTTTGTGTTGTAGGTGCTCTGGATGATTTAGGCATGCATTGATTAATCCTCGAAAATTTTCCTTTAATAGCATTACACGCATGAAATGATTCCCGTATCATTTTCAAGGGCTTCTTCCTTCACCATTCTTGTTTCGTTCTGCACTTCCCTTTTGAGCTTCCATTTTAAACTCATATATTATTTACGTTAAATTAATTAAAGAGGAACTGTGTCTGGCGGAATTATCTGCAGTTCTTCTTTCACAAATGATCTTTGAGGAGGTGGTTGTTTTGTTGTGTCAGATTTCTCGTAAATAAATACACGGGCGGATTCATTTTTACAATTCTTTTTATTTCTATGGATCAACACTCCAACACGGGTAACGGTTTGCACCTTGATGCGAGTGTTCCCCTTCTGCTTACCCCGGGTAAATAAGGTACCATATTTTAAACCAAATGGTAATTGGTTTGGCCGGATGAAGGCTCTCCTTCAGCAACCATTTATTGGTTTTTCTTTTGATTGCTTTGTACTGGTTTTAGCCCTTTAAATTCTCTCATATTCATTGCGCGGCAAAACTGAGGGCAGACTTCTAACCATTCTGTGTTGTACGAGGAATTGCAAAGCTCTCTGTGATACTGGTAGGAGTGGAAAAGTCTTTCAGCAAACTGTTTGTTAAAGTTTTCACTAAAGCCTGTGATCTAGTTGAACTCCCTGGAATGCCTGCTTTCATAGTAACTCTGTGTTTTAACAATAATTGATTCACTTGGCCTTTAAATTCTTTCCATCATCAACTGAATCATGCGAGGGTAAGTTAAAGGGCCTCGTGGGTATATCAGTTGTTTATGGCGACAGCAAAAGCAGAAGCACTCTTTTGGGTTAATGGTAACGCACCTCCGCATCTTTGTATCTTGAAGCCAGGTCAATGGACTGTGAGTGCGATACTTAAATCTTTTTGTCTAATCCTATCAGAGGGTAAATTTAGAAGATCCCTTTGATGGGTTGTTTGGTCGTTTGGAGTTGTATTCCAAAGTTGTGGGTGTCTCTGTATTCGTCTAGGCGAGGTAAATAAATTTGCCAAATCGCTTGTTTAGATAACCAGTTTCCTTGCTGATTTGTTCACTGACTCCAGCTGTTGGCTTGCTTTTTTATTGCCTGGGATTCCCTTCCATTATCCTTTGGTGCGAAATAATAGATTTTGTTAATTTTTATTAGCCAAGATTAATGCGCAACAAATACACAACAGTCATACCAACATCAATATTACGCGATTTCTTGCATCTTTTGTTTTTTCTGATGGTTGAATAAAAGTCACTGAATTTTGGGGGGGCAATGTCTGGATGGTTGTTTGCTGTATACTAGATAATATTCTTTTTATTGCTTGGTCAAATTTTAAATGTGTAAGCTGCATGCCCTTGTTCTTCAGGGTTTGTATTATAAAATCTAACTGCTCAAGTCTCTGCCTTCTTTCTAGGCGTCTTGTGCAGCTGCTGGTTGCTCCATAGCTTTGTTATGTCTTTTCTCTCGCCGTCATCCGCAGTTTACTAGTGCGATCTTGCTTCCGCCTAATAAAAAGCAAGAGCATTCACACAGCGCCGCCTATCTTATTGCGAGTGAAGATTTTTTATAAATGTATTTTTTTTCTTACATATTATATTGTCTGGATTATTCCCTTGCTTAACTAGAAACTCTTTCGATTGGCACCGAGTGCAATGATAGCAATCAGCTAGCTGCTTCCTCAAAGTCTAGATGCCAAGATTGCTGGTTTAATTCTTAAAAGCTTTTACCAAGCATTGAGAATCCTACACTTAGGCCCAATAACAGCAGAATGGTTCATACAAGGTTAGACAACAGTTTTTCGCGTGACTCATTTTTAGAAAATAAAATAAATTATAATTATTAAAAAAACAGGAACAGTTGATGATCTCTACAGCTACAAGGCAGCTAAAACTTCCTGAACTTATTGAATGACCAAGTTAATGATCAAGTATTATGCCCAAAAAGGAGAGGCTGTATTCTTTGGAAGATGTGGGAACACAAAACAGTTCTCGGGAACTGGAATTCAAGCATAGAACAGATCTCAAACAGATGTCGCCCCGCACAAGACATTATAAAGTATCATAACAGGTATGAAGCGCAGCTGGAGGGTCAGATAATGGTAAAAAGTGTGGGGCAAAGGCTCTTAGTTTGTACACTAAACTAGTCAGTAGATTTGCTCCCATTGATTCTGAACAAGTTTCTTACGTATGATTTAGCCAGATCCAGTTTTAACAAAGACATTCGAGTCTTAGGGTTGGTGTTTATATTAAGATTTGGGAAACCATTGTTATCGCCTTTAATCATGGGAATTAATTACTTTTAATCTATAGATTTTGTTTCCCTTCAAAATGAACGAGGCTGGAAAATCATCAGAACAGAATCAGGTTGGAGAGCGGAAAGAAGTAACCAAGCCAGCAAAATCAGCAAAAAATCACTGAACCAGGTGAGGACCAGTGAAAAGAATCTCTCCTGGGGTGTTAAAAAGCAGGAAAAAAAAATTATCTGAGTGGAACAGACAAAAAAAATAACATGATTACAGAATATAAACTTTATGAAAACATTACACGCCACGCCCACGAACAAGTTTGTTTCAATTGCCAGCTATAAAAACTCCATTGATACACGGGCCCCAAAGTCTTCATGGAATATTGAACTTAAAAACTGTTGCCATTTTTGGCGCCATTGCTGCCTGTTGGGGGCAGTTATTGAGGCTATAAAAATATTTAACCGATGGCAACAGGAAACGAAAGCAATCAAAAAAATCTGAGCCACTAAATGCAGGAAAAAGACACCAGCACGCCAAACCGCCAATAACAAAGGCATTATTTTTGATCCATTTGAAATGTTAATAATATTTTAAGAAACTTAATTTTAAATTTTTGAAATAAAAAATCGGATCATGGGTATTATAAAATGATGAAGTCAATAAATAAAGACTGGAGTCTAATAAAAGAACATTTCCATAGCCCGAATTGTAATCAAATGCGGTTGGCTTCGGATGTAAAACCTTCCTTAAGATTTATGCAGAGAACGCTGAGCTACGGTCATCCTCAACCAATGGAGCGTTTTTTGAAGGCGTGTGTGTATATAATAGGCATCTACTATTTAAGATAAAAACCTAGCTTGTATTTTTTGATAATTATAAGATAACTTAATAAGAACATGGTTGTACTTAAAAGGCTACTTAATCAAGGAACTTATCAAGAAAACATATTAAGAACTTACTTCAAGAAACCTTGATCAAGCTTATTAAGGAACCTTAATAAAAAAACTTGGGGATAATTGAGAATGACCCTTAAGGACAACTTAGAGTAATTAAGTACGAACTTGAGAATAACTTGTTTAAAAACTTAGAAGGACTTGAGTTGTGTGCCATGCGTGGGTGGGGGGGGGTTGTTGGCAGGTGGGGGTTGGTGGGTGTTCATGCGTGGGGGGAGGGACAAATCAAACAACAAACAAACAAAACACACAATAAGACAGTCCAGGGGTGGGGGGTGGCGGTTGGGGGACGTGCGTGCGTTGGGGTAGGCCAAAACACCACAACAAACAAAAAGTCAAGAAACTCTCGGGCCACTTCTTGCTTTGTGACTAAACAGGCTGTGCTCTCGCGCGCACCCTCTTCAACCCAAAGTGATCACATAGGGTCGTTTGGCCTAGTTTGCGTCTGAGCTTTTGCTGCGTGCTGCCGCGCTTTTGTAGTCAGCGATATCACATTAGGGTCGTTTTGACCTAGTTTGCACCCAAGCTTGCAGGAGGTGCTGACGGCATTGGCGGCAAGCGAACATAGGGTTGTTTGGCCTAGTTGCTTGTGCTCCTCTTTTCTAAACCAGGCTTGCAACTGGCTTTTGGCAGAGTTACAGCAATTACTGCTGTAGCCAAGCTTTTATGGCGGCTTAATCG
Organism: Conus ventricosus; assembly: GCA_018398815.1. NCBI lineage: Eukaryota > Metazoa > Mollusca > Gastropoda > Neogastropoda > Conidae > Conus > Conus ventricosus. Next base: position 31,595,605 of record CM031596.1, on the reverse strand, counting down.
CCAGTAGTAGTACATCGTCATTGTATAATTTGGAGCATAGATTTATATGAAGATAGTGCTGGCCACAACTACTCCTCTCCATTACTGGTAGATGTACTAAGGTCTGCCTAACCCTATCTAGGTTTTGCCAGAACCCGAAAATCGCCATCCAGTTGTCATAAGTTTAATAATGGTTTGGCGTTTGCTACACAGTTCATTTATACTGATTCCTAGCTTGTGGAATTTAGGATAGTTATAAAAACACACAGAAAGTTGAATGAGTTTCCTAGCATACGAATCAGACATGTTCACCTGCGTCTTAAGAAATAAACGCCATGTTTGATGCGTTTTTTGTTTTTTAAACATGACTTGGGCTGTCTCAAGCCAACGCCCAACAATCAACGCGTGATGGATTGTTTTGCTTTGGCCAGCTTCAACAATGCAGCGCCATTTATTAAATAAGGAACCATCTCATCGATAGTCAAACACGCATTGAAATTGGCTATATTTTGTTCAGCAATATTGCCTTCAACGTTTTCATTTCCTTGAACCAACAAACCTTTAAGATAGTCGTCCATTTCCAAAGCAGTCGGTTCACTTTTTTCTTTTTCTGTTCCTTCTAGGAAGCAATACTTCTTTTCGGTTTCGGCGGCAACGAACATGCTTCACCTCGTTCTTTTTTCAACAAATACTCTGACATGCAAGTATGGTAAAACTTGTGGTGTTCAATGGCAAGAGCCTGCTCTTCAGTGAAACGGGTAGCCATTTTTTAGAATAACACACCAAGCACAGAACACAGCGCAATAAAAAAAACGTCCTACTAGTCCGGTAGTCAGTAGAAGAATGAGGAAACCGTGTTGGTAACTAGTCATGTGAGCGCTTTGACAGCGCCCTCGCGCGGCGGAGAAGATTCGAGAAAGCTGATGTAATGTTGTGCAATCGGGCAAGCTGAGCGGAAGGAGTGGGGGGAGGGGAGGAGCGGGGCAGCAGTATGATTTTTGGCCTCTCAGTTTGCCAGCAGTGTGAGGCGCGCGCGCTCGTTTGTGTGTATGTGTGTGTGTGTGCGTGCGTGCGTGTGTGTGTGTGTGTGTGTGTGTGTGCGCGCGCGCGCGTGTAGTGTGTATGTGTGTGTGTGTGTGTGTGGTTATATATAAAGTTGTAGCTGATTCCATGTCTTCCACACAATTTAATCTATAAAGCTGTTGAAAAAGTATTTGTGATTCAAAAACTTTTTCTAACTTAAAATCCCCACTGTCTGCTATTGCCATACGCAAACTTACACCACCACAGCACTGGGTGAAATAAACACCCCGAGTGCTGGGCAGGTAGGCCGGCAACTAGCAATTAAAAGCTTACCTGCCACCTGCAGAGCAGGGTCGTTGACACCGCCCTGAAAAGAAAGCCGTGGGACAGACAACACCGTTTTGTATATGAAGCGCGTTCAGTCACGGCCGCTTTTCCCTACGTTACTCTATGGGGGCGTGTTCAGTTTTGGCTACTTTCTCCTACACTACTCTCTGAAAACCTTAGTAAATTAGTATTGAAAACGATAACCCTGCACAGTATGTTTGTTTGTAGGGTCGTTATTTTTTGGTTACTTGTCAGAGAACAGGAATAGGCGGCTTTTAGGGCACTTTCGCCCAAAAACGTGGTGGAGTAGCAAGTGAGTCTGAATCGGTGTTTTACTGTTCTCTGTATCTCGCATATTCTTTTAATTTTTTTTCAGCTGTGTATAATGGGTTAAAGATTATATCCTCGTGGCCATGGGGCAGCAAACAGTTAGCAAATCACTGTGTCCAGGGCCGGGCTTTATGGAAGGCAGAGCCCGGCCCTCTCCTTCATCTTCACTTTCCCTTAACTGAATCAGGTACCTGTTTACTACTGGATGGACAGAGAAGGGTAAAATATCCACCCCCACCCCCCACCCCTACCCCCTACCCCCTGCCACACTTGCATTTCAAACTCAATGACCGTCAGGTCTGCCTAGGAACACTGTATCCATGGGACAAGAAATCTTTTTAAGTGCAAGATGTGATAGGAAAACAGTCCTAGCTCGAGCAAAGGTGGCAGGTTTTGGTTTTAATATTGAGACTCTTGCAGCAAAACTAGCAGTTATTTGGCATTTCACTTTGAAAGAACATGTACCATTCCTTGGTACTGTGGCCCAGTGGCTTTTCACAGAATTAAAAGGGGGAGGGGGAGGGTTGGAAGGGAGAGATTTTCTAGATGACACCTCCCCCCCCCCCCCCCAACCCCCACCCGACCGCATATTTTGCTGAAAAAGTGATGGGACCAACCAGCCAACCACCAGTCAACCCACAGACAGTGACCGGACAGCAGTAATGGCTCCCCTCCACCAGTGGACAAGGCTGTGGAGAAACTTGGTGCAGAATCACTTTGCAGAACTTCAGAACCTTTGTCATGGAACAAGAACTAATCCATTGATAACCAATGCCAGAGTAGTGCAGGAATATCAAAGTGAGGTGGTCTGCAAATTGTTCTGATTCTTATCCAGGACTATCTCTGAGGCCTCTACTGAGGCGTGTAGGCATTTGAAAGAAATGTTTATTTTAAACTGAAAGTCAAACTACTCTAGTTTGGGACAGAGAATGTCATTCCATTACATGACCTCAGGTGATAGGACAGACGGAAATAGCCATCTTAGGAGTGTGGAGCAAGTGTGGCCTATTTCTATTAGACACTGAAACCACCACAGAGATCATGCAGTAAGACTGGCAGCAAAAAATGGCAGTGTTGTGTTTTTATTCTTTATTTTGTTTTGAGGGGCGCCATTCTCTCTATGTCTGAATGCAGAGTTACTGAACCAACCAGTCAGCAGAAAAAATGAAAAAGAGTATTCAACTTTCTGAATCTTCCCATCACAACCACCCTGATCCCCACTCCACCACTCTCCGTGACCCCCATCAAGGTTGGGAGAAAAAGGACAAGAAAGGAAAAGTCTTACAGCTTCACTTCCCAAGCTGTGGAATAGAAGAAGCATCAGATGAATGTGTTGTGTTTGCAGCCATTTGGATATCACTGTATACAATTTTGTAAGGCAGCAGCCTCACACTGTGGTCAGAGGATTATTTCAGTTCTTTCAGGAGAATGAGAAGTGTTGTGCAACTCTGCCTGAAGACAGTGTCCACATAACAGCATTACATCACCATAAATGAATGCAGGTGTCTGGGTACAGCCTGTGCCCAATACTGATAATTTGAGGGCAAGGCCAGATAAAGGTGTTGCATGATTCTAATGCCTCCCTTTTCTACCCTCCCATCCTTCCTCAAGTTTTCCCTGTGCTGATAGTGATCATGCTAGTGAGCTGTAAGTCCTGTAACTAGTGGCTGTAGGCACGGCCAACTGTTCAAGGATCAACATGTCCATGGCAAGCACTAAAGGAATGTGGAATCCGTCCCTGTCCCCCGGCCCCCTCCACCTTCCCAGGTCTAACTACTGCTTGGATGGACAGGGAGGGTCTTCAGATGGTAAAGATCTAACACTACAGTGAGTTTCAACTGATGACTGCCAGCTCTGCAGGCAGGCAGTCTAGATCTTTGACTACAGATCTTTTTACCAGTGACCAGTGCAAGCGCGTTTATTCTGTCGCGTCTTGAGAAAGATATTACTGGGAATGTTTGTCATCAAAACATCATTTCAGTGGACCGAGTGAGATGGCCAGTGGACTGCGAGACGTCACTAGTGTTGTGGGAAGGGAGGGATCGAGTATAGTGACTGTTAACCTGTTTTTCTGGTCGTCTAGATCAGGGTCGTGTGCTTCATTTGAAAGACATGGAACACACTTCAAACACAGCCAGTGATTTACAATGATAAGTGATTCATATTGTTGATATTGTAAGTTATTTCATTCGTCACAACTCTGTGGGTTTGAGCATTTTTTTCTGTAAGTGAGCATGTGCACGCACACACACACACACACACACACACACACACACACACACACACACACACACACACACACACACACATGCTCGTACACTCATACACACGCACCATTTACACACACACACACACACACACACACACACACACACACACACACACACACACACACACACTACAGCTGACCAGCTGTCAGGACTGGTGACGTGAAGAAGTGGGAAATGGTGTGCTCTATTCAGGGACCATGTTGTTTGCCTTTGGTCACCGCCTTGCCAAGACAAGTAACTCGCTCTGTGTCAGAGATACATGTAGTCCTAGACCAGTTTTAACTCCCTTCCTTAACTTGTAGCTCAATACTACTCTATTCTGCATGTCTTTACTAATCTATCCATCTGACAAAATACTTACAGTTCATCAACATGTATGCATACTTCAATTTTTTTTTTGCTTAACTTATCTTTTTATCATGAAAATCTGAACTTAATGTATCGTTTTTATTTGTCTTTTTACACTTTTGTGTATCTAATTGCACTTTTCCTTTAGTTTTGATTGCTTAGTTTAGAATTATGATTTCAAGAATTGTTTGGTCTCAGGTAGTTTAGTTTACTATGACTTCACTCTGTGAGTTTCGTTTTGTTTTTTGCATGTGTTGTTTTGCACTACAAACTGCATGTTTAGATGTAGAGTCACTTGATTTATATAAGGTTGAAGATGATTTGGTGAATTTAAACTTTTGGAATAGATGTTGGTAAACACGTCATTTGAACATGATTTGCACATTTCCCTCCCCTCACCCCCACCCCTCTCTCTCTCTCTCTGTCTCTTTCTCTGTCTGCCTGTCTGTCTTTCTCTTTTTGTTTCTCTGTCTCCCTCTCTCTTCTCTCTCTCTCTCTCTCTCTCTCTCTCTCCTCTCTCTCTCTCTCTCTCTCTCTCTCTCTCTCTCTCTCTCTCTGTATAGGGCTAAAGAGGGCTAAGTAAACTTAAACTTTTCAAATAGGTTTTGGTTATCGCATCAAGGAAAAACAGTTTGCAGACATGTCCCTCCCTTATACCCCCATAACTTCTGTCTCTGTCTGTCCTGTTTTTCTTTCTTTCTCTGTCTCTGTCTGTCTGTCTGTCTGTCCCCTCTCTCTCTCTCTCTCTCTCTCTCTCTCTCTCTCTCTCTCTCTCTCTCTCTCTCTCTTTGTGTTTCCCTCTCTACCCCATGCTCCATTTCTCTCTCTTTCCCCCTTGCTCCATCTCCCCCCCCCCCCCTTCCTTTCTCTCTCTCTCTCTCTCTCTCTCTCTCTCTCTCTCTCACTGTCTCTCTTTCCCACTCCCTCTCTCTGTCTCTCTCCTTTCCCCCTGTCCTGCTCTCTTAATTCATGTCTCACAGGAAGACATGTGGTCTGGCTGTACTCTAATCATATCAAGATATTCAGTTGTCAGTGAATGTTTGTGTCCAGAGGGGGAGAGAGAAGGCGTGGAGGGAGAGGAGCAGGAGAATTAAGAGAATTAGTGGACTTGTTGTTAATATTGTTATGGAATATTTAATGACATGTTGTGAAAGATATTGGTGGTGGTTTTGAAATTTGCATGTATAGTCACAGAGTATATATGTATATATTTTTAATTGGCACTGTCTAGGTACTTAGATACAGTGCAATATAGTTATAATGTATTTATGAATGTATTGTGTAACAGATTGACCATAGATAGGTACTATTAACAGTTGTGTTATGGACAAAGTTATACTTCTGTGTACCATTGTGTGACAGTACTCTGTCAGTATTATTTATGATAACTGAGCAGAGAATGTGCATGTTTCATTTCATGCTTTTTGTCTGTCGTAAGACTGTCGCTGCTGATCTGCAGTTTCTGTTAACATGTTAATGGGCTGCGGAGAATAAGGGGTGTGGTGGTGGTGGGGGGGGGGGGGGATTGGGGGGGGGGGGGTGATGATCTGAGAGTTAACCGCTTCCAGTATCATAACTAATGCAGGAAGCTGCAAGCACCAAGCTGTTTTCATAACTACATTTATGTGTGGTGTGGGTTTAAAGATTCTTTTGATCAGTAAATGGGCTAGACAAGTATATGGCAGCAGAAGAAGAATACTTTGATTTGAACAACTGAAGTAGAGTTCTTTTGGCAAGTGGTAAAACTGTGTCATAAAAGATCCCCAGACCTATATTGAACATGCCTTCAAAGTTATGGCTGAAATTTGCTACACATTTCTCTGATGTAGCAATGCGTCATTTCCGGATGTCTCAAAATCTTAAATGTACAAAATATTCAATATAAAACTCATATTTATTTTTGTGCTGTATTTATTTCAAATGATTTAGGCACATTCAATAATGCATTTAGACTAAGGTGTTTTCATGTTGTGGAGATTTTTAAACAAAGTTATAATGGAGAACCAGCCGCCGAGGCGAAGTGGTTAGTGTCACAGACTCTCGGCTGGGAGGTCGTGGGTTCGATTCCCATCAGAGTTATGTGGGATTTTTCTGCCCCGACCGGCTCCTACCCAGAGTTGAGTTTGCTATGGGCTCAGTTGGGAAGACTGGGACCACACAGTTGAGTTTCATCCACTTAATGGATGTGTCTCTGAGAGTGTTGCTCAAATTTCCTGACCAGCACTGCAGGTGTCTGTATCTCTCGGGCCT
>CM031596.1:31431578-31584078 GCA_018398815.1 Conus ventricosus | reverse complement strand
AGTGTTTTGTAGCAGTCGTCTTTAGCCTTTTGGGGGCAGTCATTGATATTCCTGTATAAGAAAGCTAAGATGTTATTTGCTTTCTTACATACTAAATTGTAATGTTCTTTCCATTTGAGACGACTATCTATAATCACGCCTAAATATTTTGCAGCATTAGTTTCTTTAAGAATAGTATTATGGATAGAATAATCTGATCTAATTGGTGAGCGTTTGTTACATATACGCAACACTTGGCACTTTTGGGGATGAAATTCCATTTTCCAAGTTCTTTCCCACTCTTGTAAAGCGTTTAGATCTTCTTGTAGAATGCGTGTATCATTCTTGCTTCTGATTGTTCTATATACTAAGCTGTCATCTGCAAAAAGCCTTATAGTAGTTCCAGGAGAGAGATTTCTACTTATGTCATTTATATAAATTAAGAAAAACAAGGGCCCCAGAACAGTTCCCTGTGGTGCACCTAACAAGACTGGTTTACAATGGGATGACGACCCTTCCACAACAACTTTCTGCGTTCTCCCAACGAGGAATGATCCAGCCCATTTTAGCAAAGAACCGCCAATGCCGATGTGTTCTAATTTAAGCAGCAGGCCCTCATGGTCAACCTTATCAAAGGCTTTAGAAAAGTCTAATAAAATTGCATCTATTTGCTGTCTGTTGTTAAGACAGTTATTAAAATCATTGAGAGTTGTTATAAGTTGAGTCTCACAACTCCTTCGCTGTCTAAAACCATGCTGGGCGTTATTTAAGAAGTCATATTTGTCAAGATGGTCCATTATGCTACTATATATTATGTGTTCAAGTAGTTTAGCTGATATGGATGTAAGAGATACAGGTCTATAGTTCTCTGCTTTTGTTTTGTCACCCTTTTTGAATAAGGAACAATGCTCGCATCTCGCCACTCATCAGGTATTACTCCCTGGTCCAGTGAAGCTTGGTAAAGTAGTTGGTATACCTCACTCAATTCATTGGCACATAATTTTAAGAGCTTGCCAGGAACACCATCGGGACCAGTAGCTTTGTTTTCATTGATGTTGGTCAGTAACTTAAATACTCCTGCTTTGTTTACTTTGATGTTTTGCATTTCAGGGAGTTTATCATCATCCTTTAGTCTAACGTTAATTAAAGGTTTGGGATTTGAGAAAACTGAACAAAACTGCTTGTTTAGTAAGTTTGCTTTCCCTTCAGGGTCCTGTATTAGGTTATTCTGGTTGTTTCTCAGGTCTGGAATCCCAATGTTGTCCTGTCTCTTACTCCTTATGTAAGACCATAATTTCTTGTTTTGATGATCACCTGAAATCATCGAATTAACATAATTGGAGTGAGCAAGCCTACATTCTCTCTGACACCTTCTCATAATATGTTTATACCTAACCAGTAATCTTTCTGAATTAGGATGTAGTTTCAATTTCTTAAAGAAACGATGTTTCCTTCTCAACAAACGTTTAGTTTTAGTAGTAATCCATGGCTGGTGGTTCTTGCTTGAAGTTATTTTAGTAGGTATGTTGTCATCCATAATAAATTCCAAGTTAGTTTTTATACACTTCCAAAGGTCACTGACATTATCTTTAACACTATGGGACCTCAAAAAAAGACGACTGAAATCATGAGTATCCCTGCGCAATTTTGGTAAATCTGCTTGGTTCCAGAGTCTGATGGTACGTTTAGGGGGTTTTCTTCGAAAGGGTTGAAAGTTGCTCTCTAAGAGAATTATGTCATGATCACCCAGGCCTGCAATTAATTCCTGATTGCCTAAAGCGCCTGGACAATTGGTAAAAAATAAATCCAGGAATGCCTTACCACGAGTTGGTGCTTCAACTGACTGCACTTATCCAAGGTCTTTGGTGGTATCAAAAAACTGAGTATTAATATTTTTACTGTATTGATTACCAAGTATGGCATCTTCACCCTGTGTGTGTTGGTCAGATATTAAACACTGGGTATGTTGACTGGTGATGTAGGTGTGGGCATTGGTCCAATGTTAACCTCAACACACGTGTTGACTGGTGGTGTACCTGTGTATATTGGTCAGACATTCAACACTGGGTATGTCGACTGGTGATGTAGGTGTAGGCATTGGTCCAGTGTTAAACTCAAGACACGTGTTGACTGGTGGTGTACCTGTGTGTGTTGATCAGACATTCAATACTCCCATGTGTTGACTGTTTTCCTATGTTTGTTTATCTTCATTTAACACAGTGTTGACCACTGGTGTACTTGCCTGTGTTTGTCAGACAAGAAGGAGAAGTCGTCTCATCCTAAGACTGAGAGTCCCAGAGCTGCTGCTGTCCTGGCCACTGCTGCTTCCTCCATTCTGTGTGTACCAGCTGGCTCTCGCTCGCTCTCTCTCTCCCTCGCTCTCTCTCTCCCTCTTTCTCTCTCTCTTTGCTGCTTCATTCTCTTTGCTGTTTTTACTATACCGTGATCTTACACTATGTCTTAGCAGTAAAGCTGTAGAATAGCAAGGACAGATTGGAAGACTGCCTAAAATCCTTGGTTAATAAAGTGCTTCTGTCTCGAGTCTCTCAGTCTATCTGTACAACTGTCTCTCTCTCTCTCTCTCTCTCTCTCTCTCTCACTCACTCGCTCACTTTCTCATCTGTGTGTGTGTGTGTGTGTGTGTGTGTGTCTGTCTGTCTTTTTTTTTCATTATATGAGTCCCTTGCATGGGAGGTGGAGAAGATGAGTGGCATGGCTGGATGTGGTGAAAGAGTTTGATTGCAGCGCATGTTTTGTTGTTTATCATTTTTCATTTTGTTGTGTAGTTTCATGCGTTCTTTTTTTTTCTTTTTCTTTTTTTGTAACCACCAGGGGAAATCACTTGATTAAAGTTATAGATGTCCTCAATATTGATAATGATACTTACGCACATACATGCACATTCACAGCTGTTTTCTTGCGGCTAGCAATTATAGCAGCTGATGTGCTGTTTGTTTTTCTCATTTAAAAAAAACAAATGGATGGTACAGCTCACGTAATGGCCCAGTTTATAGCCTGAAATTACAATACTTTGTTTGTTTGCTTTTGTATGTGGTTCAAAGTGTGGAATCAATTGTTATTACTATTTTTGAATGACAGTGGTCGTAGGGGTAATGTGATGAGTGCTTGGGCAGTGGGGGGTGGAATCCCCATATCCGTCTTTCCTCAACAATGTGCAGCAAGATAAAGGTTATCAGTCCAGCCCTTGAGCGTGTCCACCCATGGACTCTTGAGTCTGCTTTCTGAGATGTTCTGTCTTCATTGCACCCTGTGGGATGGTCTGCCGTGTGTAGGAGGATTGGCCCAGTTGGTCAAGTGTGTGTCTAGAAAGCAGGTGCCTGGAAAAAGAGATACCACAATGTGGTCTGTATCCCCAGAGGGATGTTTTTTCCCCCCCACACCTTTAACTTGGGACACTTGGAGAAGAGGCAGGCACTGAGGAGCATTCTCCTGATGGCTGACTGAAATGGCCTGATGGACAGACAGTGGTTAACTGGTTCCTTCTGCGTGAACATTTTACAATCATGCATATATGACCTTTTTACATCTTGCGCGTGTCAATGCAGATTTTTTTCTCATACTTACATGTCTAATCGAGTGTCTTATTCCTGTGTCATGTAGCCACTCGGGGTAGACTGTAAATTCTTTTTATATGCGCACAGGAGAAAAAGCTACATTCCCCTTTAACAGTTCAAACTGCCAGAGTGATTTCCCCTGATTTTTACGTCACTTCCATAAGGTGAATCCATCCAGTTTCCTGACTTGGCTCAGTGAACAAACAGTTCACCATCTTGCTCTCACTTACCTTTTCTTCAGATGCGTGTTATGGATAGTTGCAAAATGAGGTCACTGCAGGCAGAAATCTAAACAAATTTTTATAAAATATTTATATAATGACTGCACTGAACAACGTGGACAAGCAAATCGCAAAACAGAACACAATGCGTTTTGACCTCTTAGGCCTTCTTCAGGCAAGATAAACAACACTCACGACAAGGAAAATGAACAAGCAATCACTTATCTTCGTCAAATTTGGTGCGCAAGATGGGCGTTGAATGAAAACCAATGTTGAATGTCATGGAGCCACTCGCACCATTTATAGGCTTGCATTAGGCTTGGATGACACATATGCACACTTTTCGTACAATTGATTTCTTAGTGAAAACCTTTGATAAAAAGTGTTGTGTTATTTGTTGTTCTAAATTTTGTTCATCCTCGGCTTTTCCTGTCTTTCTGTCTGTGCTGCTATCTCTCGGTCTCCATTTCTGTCAGAGCTCACTCTGTACATTTCTCTCTGTCTCTGCCATAGCCTCTGCCTCTGTGAGTCTATCTCTCTGTCTCCGTTTCTTTCTCTGATTTCACACTGTAGATTTCTTTCACGCTCACTCAGTGTCTGCCATTTCTTTTAAAATATCAGTGATGACATTTCAGTGAAAATGATATTGTGATGGAATATGAAACTGAATTTCCTCAAACAGCCCTGTCAGCGGACGGACCACGGCTCTGGCCCATCAGGAGCCGGTCAAAGAGTACCCTCCCCTGGCCTCCTTGATGCCGCCGCCGCCTGACGGGCAGCAGGGGATGGCAGAGGAGCCCAGAAAGTTTGATTCCACAGGCATGTTCCACTGGTGTGCTGACCACCCTATCCACGAGGTCATCATGGTAAGTGCCACACCCGTGGGGAGACACTGGCAGCAAAAGGGGAGCAGTGAGAGAATAACTTGTCTCATGAAACTTCAGGTTCAGTCAGTTTTTAAAGTTGGAAGTCCAGTCCTCACTTGTAGACGTTTCAGGAATGGAGGAAGTATGCATTCAGTGTTTTAGCCATCAGTTTTATTGCAATATTTAGGGGAAAGGAAAATATTCTACTAGATTGGCATATGCCAGGTTTTATGTGTAATTTTTTGCCTCATGGCAGCAAAAAAATGAAAGCTTGGGTATGACGTGTCAGCTGGTGCATGTGAGCCTCTTGGGTGGCTTTGTTTCTCAAGTAAGTTTATGACCAGTTAAGAAAGACCCCATCTCGTGTCTAGTCCTATTTGGCCATGAGCCTCTTGGATGGGTTTGTTTCTCAAGCACGTTTATAGCCAATCAAGAAAAACCTCTTTCTGCAGCTGCTAAATTCGGTTGCCTATAAAACACAGATTTGCGATTAGCTGGTGGTATTCAAACCAAGCATGTACCTGAAATACTACCACAATGTTTCTCCCTCATCCCTTCCGTCCCAGTGATTACCTACTGATGCATAGGCTTGAAACACAGCTGCACCAAGCTGCATGTGCATTACACAGCTATACTTTCTGACACACCTGTACTCTCACTCACATCGTCTCTTCTGTCACCTCAACCACTCTGCAGGGAACTGCTCATCAGACCAACTCTGACCCTAATCAGCCTGTATTCCTCTTTCACTCAACATGTGTAGCATTGGCAATGTTATTATCCAGACAGGGTTCATAGCGTTTGGGAAAGTTTGGGAAGGTTTGGGGAAAAAAGAAGTTGTTTTCCAGGCCCTGGAAAGTCTTTGAAAAATAAGAAAACATGAATATGGTTTGTGAAAGTTTGTGAATTTGGATTTTTGTCACCAATATAAGAAATCCATTTAGAAAAGAAAACGGGGACCATGGAATTTCAACATATAAGAGAAATAACTATGAAATAAAATAAATGCGATCGGATGAACCGCAGGGAATTGAGCAGAAACGAACTTTCGATTTCTAGCGTAACGCAAGTTACTTCCCTTGGAATATCCGGGTCTCTCCGAGAAATCAAAATGCAGGGCCAATGTGTTTTCAGCGAGCTTTGGCTAAAAAATCTGTGTTATAAACGATGGCTGCGGAAAAATGCTCGCAACAAGCAGTCTGCGTACTGTGCAGCATACAGAAAAAAAACCTTCGATATAGGATTGATGGATGAAGGAGCCCTCATCAGCTATTATGGCGGTAAGTTAATACAAAGCTACAGGTCCTGATGGCATTCCTGCAAGATCTTAAAATTATGTGCCAATGAATTGACTGAGGTATACCAACTACTTTTTCAAGCTTCACTGGACCAGGGAGTAATACCTGATGAGTGGCGAGATGCTAGCATTGTCCCTTTATTCAAAAAGGGTGACAAAACAAAAGCTGAGAACTATAGACCTGTATCTCTTACATCCATATCAGCAAAATTACTTGAACACATAATATATAGTAGCATAATGGACCATCTTGACAAATATGACTTTTTAAATAACGCCCAGCATGGTTTTAGACAGCGAAGGAGTTGTGAGACAGCTTATAACAACTCTCAATGATTTTAATAACTGTCTTAACAACAGACAGCAAATAGATGCAATTTTATTAGACTTTTCTAAAGCCTTTGATAAGGTTGACCATGAGGGCCTACTGCTTAAATTAGAACACATCGGCATTGGCGGTTCTTTGCTAAAATAGTCTGGATCATTCCATGTTGGGAGAACGCAGAAAGTTGTTGTGGAAGGGTCGTCATCCCATTGTAAACCAGTCTTGTCAGGTGTACCACAGGGAACTGTTCTGGGGCCCTTGTTTTTTAAAAATTTATATAAAGACATAAGTAGAAATCTCTCTCCTGGAACTACTATAAGGCTTTTTGCAGATGACAGCTTAGTATATAGAACAATCAGAAGCAAGAATGATACACGCATTCTACAAGAAGATATAAACGCTTTACAAGAGTGGGAAAGAACTTGGAAAATGGAATTTCATCCCCAGAAGTGCCAAGTGTTGTGTATATGTAATAAACGCTCACCAACTAGATCAGAATATTCTATTCACAATACCATTCTTAACCCTAATTATGGCATTGGCCGATTAAATCGGCCCTTTTACTGCAGCCAGCTTGCTAGGGCCGATCTCATCGGCCAATTCGTAAGAGGTTAGTTCTGACACAGTAACTTCCCTTTACTCTTTGAAACGTTGCCTATCATTGGTTGGAGGGTTAGTCTTTCACTGTGTACTTTCAGTTTGGGGGTCCAATGAAAAAAATCGTTCTGAAAATTGTTTGTTCAGGTGACTGAGTCGTTGGCAAAGATGGCGGCAGGTGGTGTTCGTCCTGGGTTGTTCGATGTTTTTGGAGCTAATAATGAAGAAGAAATTGCTGTTAGACAGGAAGAGGTAGATGCAAATGATCAAGAAACATCAGGTAGTGATAGTGACTTTGATGTGGGAGCTGAAGCGGATTCAGAGAATAGTCAGGAAAGTGACGATGATAGCAGTGTGTCGGAGGGGGGGGTGAGGGAGAGAGCACGATGATTTTCGTGATAGGAACAATGCAGGCCCTGCTAACCCTGTAGTTGATGGATGGAACGTTATAGAACCACCCGAAATCCAAGATAGGGACGTTCCAGAGTTTAGAGTTCGAAATACAGGACCTAGAAATGCCCCAGAGAACGCAGACCCCATAGACTACTTTAGTTTGTTTTTTGACGAGGCAATGTTTTTGCACTTAGTTAGGCAAACAAACGAGTATGCACGTTCATTCCTTGCCACTCCTGAACTTGTTCAGTGGCTAGAACAACATCCAAATTCCAGATTTAGGCATTGGCCTCAAAATGGTGTTACTGTGGCCAATATGAAAAAATTCATTGGCCTGAGTCTCAATATGGGACTGATAAGAAAGAAGGAGCTTGCGAGCTACTGGTCGAACAAAGCGTCACAACAAACGATCGAGGTGATGCACACTAAGACCAGTCACATGGGAGACGTGTGTCCATCAGTGGAATACAGGTATAGCAAGAATGAGTGGTGTAATGCAGTGTGGTATGATAGAAAGGATGAAAATGAGTCATACAGCTAATGAATGAAACGTGAAATTTCACGGGTATTTCTTTTATTTTTTTATTTATGACAAAACCAATGCAATTTCAAACTCAAATTTTCTCCCTCTGAAAGATGACATATTATTCTAAGTTTAGGCACATTTACTTTGTCTGTAATCAGTTTCGTCTATCGGGAAATGAGGTGGTCTCCACATACTTTGTGATTTTTTTTTCGTAATCGGTGGCCATTTTGGATCACATGACCACCACATTAGCATAAACCATCCGGTAATATATAACCTCCGATAGTTCTTCCACTAAGCTTCAAGAAAATATATAACACTCATAGGTTTTGACCATTGCTTATGTGAAAACAAACACCATTTCTGAACACACTCATTATTCTAAAAATTAGTCTGCCAATTAGGTCATTTACACATGCCATAAATAGGGTTAAAGAAACCAATGCTGCAAAATATTTAGGCGTGATTATAGATACTAAGATAGTCGTCTCAAATGGAAAGAACATTACAATTTAGTATGTAAGAAAGCAAACAACATCTTAGCTCTCTTATACAGGAATATCAATGACTGCCCCCAAAAGGTTAAGGATGACTGCTACAAAACACTGGTTAGACCAGTACTGGAATATGGTTGCTCAGTCTGGGATCCTTACCATCTAAAGGACATTGATAACCTCAAAAAGATTCAGAAGAGAGCAGCATGGTTCGTAACAGGGAACCACATCAGAGAAAAGGGGAATACTAGGAAGAACATGAGGAAATTAGAATGGAAACCCTTAAAAGAGAGAAGAGCTTTTGTCAAACTTAATACCTTCTTCAGAGGCAGAGCTAAACTAATTGATATCCCAATGGAACAACTAGTATTGAATAAAAGTAGCACTGGAGTGGCGGTCAATCTTATGCCATACCTGCATCAAATATTGACAGCCACTTACATTCATTTTATCCTAGTTCTGTATGGCTGTGGAACTCACTGCCGGGTGCCATCAATTCATTCTCATTTAAAAATCAAATTGATACGACAGTCTTGAGATCTGCATATTGACTGATTTTTCTATTTTAACTTCCCCAGATATTTTATGGTTACCTTGGCCTGAACCTGGCCATTGCTTTTAAATTTTTGAATATCGTGTGCGACCCCTTGTTGCCAAATTTTGCTCCAGGGGCCAACAGGCTGAGTCGCACTTTATTTTATTTTACTGTTTAACATGCGTGCTGGTGACCTACTCTTTTTTGAATGAACCAGTCTTTCAGGAAGAAGAAGAGAAGAAGAAGTGTTCCATCGCGCAGGATCACAGGTCACATTCTCTTGGCCACAGAAAGAAGAAAAAATGAGACAAAGTCGGAATATGATTTTTGGTGAACTTTTTGTTTCAGTCGTTAGCCAAGCTATCCAAACGCTCTCCCACCAGCCATACCTCAACCTTCTTGTTTTTTTACGTTGTTCAGGTTGACGTTTTTGCCCATTAAAAAAAAAGAAAGGAAAAATGTGTGGCTGTGAATGAGTTCGACAAGGTCATTGCTGAAAAAACTGGAGGAAAGTAGAGCCAGAAATTCTGCTACCCATGTTTGAAATATGTGTGTCAGTTCTTTTGCATTTAATTTTTAATGAACTTGTGGTCAACTACAACACATTGACTGCCTTTGGAATTGACAGTTGTAATTTTTATGACATCTAGGACAGAATCCAATGATTCGTTTTTCAAACAACGGCAGTGCATTGTGGCTGGAAAAAAGGAATATAATAGTCTACATTTTCTTTGGGTCATTGTGAAGAGACAGTGATAAGGCCAGAATATTGGTGTGATAATGAGGAACTGTTCTATTAAAAGGTAATCTGTCTGTCTGGTGTGTGTGTGTGTGTGTGTTTGTGCTTATTTACGTGTCCATGGTATCTACTTACTTTCAGTTTTAGGGCCGTTTAAAGGTCTTTGAAAAATCCAGAAAGTGGTTTTGAAAGTTTGGGAAAAGTTTGGGAATTTTGGGATGCTCTTAGGCTATGAACCCTGCCAGACCATGCTTTACCAGAGGAGGGAATGTGTAAATATTCACTTTAGCTGGCTCCCTGAAACATTTGATTGTGCCAGATGCCAGACGGTTGTTGTCATATTTTTTTGATCACTAGTCTTGTGTACTGGTTATGTTAATACAATAGCAGAACCTCCGGAAGAGGTGTGAAGATGCAGACCAGACAGCACACACACAAACACAAAGACGGGCATCCACTTCAGAAAGAGTGTGCACACAGAAATCTCACTTGCTATCTGGGTGGTGATGTGTCTCTGCCGTGTTGCTGGGATTCTGATAAGGATGTTGGTTATCAGAACTGAAGCTTGCCATGTACTGTGTGTCTTGATTGTGGTGCGCAGTCACAGAACTGGTCCACACATTGTGGTTGCAGTAGCGCCAAAAGATTCCAGAGTGTGTGTGTATATGAGCATGTGCGCGCGTGTGTATTTGTGTGTGTGTGTGTGTGTAGAGTATCAACCAGCATGTTTACTTTTCCTGCTGATACAAGTAAGAGTCACAGCCCATGCACTCCAAACACAAAACGCCTTGCACACTGACAAGCAATCAGCTTCCTGCACCTTCAGCTGATGCAGTTAGAAAGCCAACAAATATCTGCACCTTTTGTGTTGAAGACATCTCCATCACACGGACAAGGTGTGACTGGATCGTCAAACTCTTTTTCATGGCAGGATCGCAACCAAGCCATGCTGACTGGGATGTCCAACCATGTGGTGGTGTGCCTCTTCGCTGATGCCAGCTCTCCTCTGATTGGTCTCCGCAATCTGGTCATGCCCCTCAGGGCCAGCAACTTTCACTACCATGAGCTGAAGCATGCTGTCATTGTGGGAAACCTGGACTACCTGCAGAGAGAATGGAAGACCTTGCAGAACTTCCCCAAGTTGTCTATACTGCCGGTATGAGGACTAGTGTAGTGATCAGTGTTGAAGGTTATGGTGGAGCGTTAATTTGTCTTCGGGCATTGGGGAAGAGGAAAAAAAAAAGGAATAATTACAGTGTGCTGTGTGATGAAATATAATTCTTGAGGAAATTGGAAAATTAAACAGACTGCTGTATTACTGAAAACGAGGTGAAATATGATTGAACTTACCAGTTGTAAAGTAACACAGATGTAATGTTCAAGACAGAACACAAGTGAACTTCCAACAAATATGTCTTCCTCGCACATTACAAACAACAGACATACAAGAGGAACAAAACAGTGCTCCCCTGACTGTTATCAGGTGAGTATTGTTTTGTTCATGTTGATACCTGTTGGTCCGAGGAAGACATGTTTCACAAACATTCTCTTGTCTATCTTGTCTGAAACAGATAAGAATGATTTTGAGACTTCAGGACAATATGGCCAACATTAAACTATGTGCTGCTGTCAATGAGTGTTTGCAGCTGTATCAGCACTCTTGCATATATGTTTCTTTTTCACAAAATTGCAAATGAAAACTCTGTACATTGATTTCCGAAACAGAACTTCAATTGGTCGGTAAGTAGTGATGATGCTTTGGTGTTTGTCACATTCTTAAACCCTTACGTTGCACCACACCAGGGGTCCCCCTTGAACCGGGCCAATCTGCGGGCTGTCAACATCAACCTGTGTGACATGTGCGTCATCGTGTCGGCCAAGGACAAGAACCTGGATGACCCCAACCTGGTGGACAAGGAAGCCATCCTATGCTCCCTCAACATCAAGGCCATGACCTTCGATGACAGTCTGGGACTGCTGCCTCCATCTGCTCCCGCCCCTGGTAATGACTTCATGATAATTCATTAGTGTGTATAATACAGTAACTTTTGCTCACACAGGAAAGCTGTTCAAAGAACACAACTTGGGGTTACCTTGCATACACGTGTATGAAATGCCTACAAAACGGGTGGGAAAAATGTCCCCAGAATGGGGTTATAAACTTGTCCCTTGTCCATCTATCCCCTAAGACAGACATACATTTCTTTCTTTCTTCATTTATGTTTCGAATCAGTAGTGACTCAAAATTCTGTCATCTGAACAGCTATTCACACATACAACCTTATGTATATGTGCACACACACATACACACACACACACACACACACACACACACACACACTAGCACACACACACACATATACACTAGCACACACACACACATATACACTAGCGCACACAGGTGCACACACACACACACACACGCACACACACACACACACACACACACACACGTACATATGCACATGTATGTGCATGTGCACCCACATGTTGTCACACACACAAGCAAATGCTCATATGCACTTGCATACACATACGCATAAACTACAGTAGGAATGCAGACAGTAATAGCTAGATATTCAAGGCCTGACCAGCATGTTGGGTAAATGCTAAGTCTTCTTCATGCATCCCTTTATTCACTTTGAAGAATGCATGTATATAGCCATCAAGCTGTACATCCTGTGCACTGGTGTCATGGCTCAGCAGATAGAGTTTAGCATCCAAGGACTAGCCTGCACGCAGATACACTACCTTAGTGACTCTGAAACTGACATGAACATGGCAGTAATAGACAAAGAAACGGGGCCCACACAAACTAACGCGTGTTGAGGACTGGCATCTTCAGCAGTGATCTGCAGAACACAGACCAACAGAAGAAAAAAAAGAAGAATCACACCACTTCGTAGTGCTGACACTTTTCTTCCGCCATTGCCCAGGAGAAGCGGGCGACAAAACATGATGCAAGGGTCCCCTTTTGTCCCCTCCATCTGTCCCCTTACCAGTCCCCTTTCCCTCTCTTTCTGTGTGCAGGAAAACTGCTCGTATTGTTGTCAGCTCTTCACTGTGATCTTGCCATATTATTTGCATGTATTATTTACACCAAACAAGCCATAGAATATATGTTTGCTTCACACTTACCTGTCCAAACAAATGCCCTACCCCTACTAGGTGTGGGACAGCACCATACATCAGGTTTCCCATGAAAAGATTACAAATTCAGAGCAGGGAGCTAACTCTTCTACATACTTTTCAGTGTTCATGCTTTCTGATAAAAGTCAGTATGGGACACTTCATTCCTTGTGTGACTGTGAAGGTTGAGGTATTTCAAGACTCATGCGTCCTCTGATCAAAGTCAGTGCAAGGCACCTGATCAGTCATGTGATGAAGGTTGATCTGATGTGTTTCAGTGTTCATGCCTGATGACAAAAGTCACTATGGGACATCTGATTAGCGGTGTGATCGTTAAGGTTGATCTGATATGTTTCAGTGTTCATGCCAAATGATAAAAGTCACTATTGGACACCTGATTAGTGGTGTGATGGTTAAGGTTGATCTGATATGTTTCAGTGTTCATGCTAAATGATAAAAGTCTTTATTGGACACCTGATTAGTGGTGTGATGGTTAAGGTTGATCTGATATGTTTCAGTGTTCACGCCAAATGATAAAAGTCACTATGGGACGCCTGATTAGTGGTGTGATCGTTAAGGTTGATCAGATATGTTTCAGTGTTCACGCCAAATGGTAAAAGTCACTATGGGACATCTGATTAGTGATGTGATCGTTAAGGTTGATCTGATATGTTTCAGTGTTCATGCCAAATGATAAAAGTCACTATGGGACACCTGATTAGTGGTGTGATCGTTAAGGTTGATCTGATGTATTCCAGCGTTCATGCCTCCTGGATTCTCCTCCATGGGCAGCAACGTTGCCATGAATCGGCGAGATTCTCCTTCAGGCTGCAACATCCCCCTCATCACAGAACTAGGTACGGAAGATGCAGTATGCAGCACTACTATATCTGTGGACCTCTACCTTTACTTTTGGATGAAGAGGCTAGTGGTGCATTCATACTCAGGACCTTGGTTTACAGTCTCATTCGAAGCGTTTAATGCAATATCAAAAATCTGAACCTTCTGATGAGGCTTTAAGCCAAGGTCCCATGTGTGAACACTGGCATAGAAAATCTTGCATGCATGTTAAATCTCCGTTTTTCAGAGAAGAGTTGGCCATAGTGTGCGTGTGAGATATATGACATGTAAATAAAATGCATTCACTCTGGTTCCATGTTAAACGTGATCTCCAAAGTCTGAATGTGGTAACGTTAATGGTGGCTTGGAAAAAATGGTTGCATACACAAATATGTCGCCATCAGTGATGAACGTTGGGGCTCCAGCTGAGCAATGAAAGGAGAAGAGAGAGATGAAATCTCAGCATGCCCATAGTTGTTGATGACTGAGGCTTAATTAATTTTGACTCAGTGTCAAGTCAGTGTAATTATTTGTTGGTAAATTATTCCAGAACTGTGGCAGAGTGTATGATAGTATTGTTATGTCAGATGACTAATTCATAGGATGAAGTGTGTGGTATACAAATTAAGGGTGGCATGGTGTACAATGGTATTGTTATTTCCTGTGATTAATTCATAGGATGAAATGAATAGTATACATGTGCAGCATAGCATGTGATAGTATCGTGATTTCCACTGACTAATTCACAGGAGGAAGTGCAAAGTATACGATCATGTTATGTGTGCTTCAGCCAACGACTCCAACGTGCAGTTTCTGGATCAGGACGACGACGATGACCCAGAGACTGAACTGTACATGACCCAGCCATTCGCCTGTGGCACTGCTTTTGCTGTCAGTGTGCTGGACTCCCTCATGAGCACAGTGAGTACAGCTCTGGTTTCTTTTCTTTTTTTGTTCTTTGAAAGTGCTGTCCCATCTGCTGTGCCGCTTTAGTCGCACTGTGTCCACTCTGCTCATCCTAGCTCTCCATCCACAGTCACACCTCTTGTTCTACTGCAGACCTAGCAGCAGCAACCCACAGGGAGAGTCAGTCAGGAAGCAACCCACCAGAGGAGAGTGCACTGCTGCTGAGTCACTATGGTAGTGATCTGTGCTGCTTGTTCTAATCCAATGTATGCAGGACACAACCCACTAGTCCCCTAGCGAGACTGGTAAAGTCATATAAATTCCTGCAGTGAAGCATGTTGTAGACTGCTAGCCAAAAGTAGGTCAGACAGCCATGTGTGTCAAAGCAAAATTCTATGCTTACATATCATTTGTAGTCAAATGATGAATGAGACACACAGACATATGTCGAAAAAGAAGTTTCAATAACCAGTTTGTATCATTTGCCCTCACAACAGTGATATTTTTAGTTAACTGACATCGAAGACTAGTAAACAAGCACTCACATTTGGCGTCGTCTGCTACGCACTTCAACTGGTGGTGGGAGATCAGGTTCTTCATCATGATCGGTATCCGAGTTGACGTCCACTAGCTCCCAGGTCTCCTCATCTGAGCTATCAAAGGCTTCACTTTCTGAGAGTCGATGGAACTCATATTGCTGGAAAAACTTGATGAGTGATTGCTGCAGCGAACTTGTGAATTCAAGATGGCGTTGGAAAGGAAAGCACATGACAGACGTTCTTTGTTTCATGACTTTCTGCGCATTATTTCTGAAATAATATTTTTGTGATGAATGTGTCTATTTCGGGTTTTTTAGGTGATATATTGCTTCAGATAACAAAAATGTTGTTTTAAATACCATAATTCCGGGAAGAAAACTGTCGATCACAGGTGATCGAAATCCAAGGGAAAGAACTGAAGAGAGTTAATCATCCTCATTCTCATCGATCAGCATTAAAAAAAAAAGTCTCAAATTCTGTGGCCCTTCATGCCCTGCTGTCATGGTGATCTCAGTTTCGATGTCCTCTCCATGTCTGTGGCCTTGGGTTTAGTTACTTTGGGGTCACCGGTATTGGTGAGTTCATGGGGGCTGCAGTTGGACGGATGTGGTGGTGTCCTCCGGAGGGAGAGCTCACTCACGCCGGCTCCTCGACTAAGCAATTACTGCCGTCAGTAGGGGGCTTAGTAGGTGGTGTCCTGTGTATGTTGGATCAGAACAGGCACCACTGAACACCACCGAAGTGACTCGGCAGCAGTGCTCTGGTGGGTTGCCTCTTGACATTGACTGCTCCCTGTGGATTGCCGGTGCTGGTTCTGTGGCGGGACTGACTGGGCTGTGGCTGTGGACAGGGTGTTGGAATGAGTGGCATGGGTGCAATGCCACTGAGGTGGCACAGAAGATGGGACAGCAAAAAAAAAAAAAAAAAGGACTGCGGTGATTGTTATGTTCAAAATGGTTCACAGATAAAGCTGACCCTGCAGTGCATAATATTTACTGACACTACCAAATAACTGTAGTTTCAAGGTTGACTGAATGTGGTTGTTTCAGAAACATTTTGATCAAAATGAGTGGTAGTCACAAAGCTGACGGAATTTGCCAGGTTAGGGAATATTTTGCTTAAAATAATTGGCAGCTGAAAGGTTTAATTGCTGCCAGCGTGGACAGTTGCTGCTTTTGCTTCTGTGAGAAGCCATTGTGAGTTAGTCTGCGACATTGTTGACCCTGATGCTGCATCCTTTCATGGCAGAGCTACTTCAACGACAATGCCTTGACACTGATCCGCACTCTCATCACCGGTGGCGCCACGCCTGAACTGGAGCAAATCTTGGCAGAGGGCGCTGGAATGAGGGGAGGTTACTGCACACCTGCTGTTCTGGCCAATCGGGATCGGTGTCGTGTTGCTCAACTTTCTCTGTTAGAAGGACCACTCAGCCAGTTTGGGGTATGGCATTCCTTTCTTCTTTTTTTGTTGTTGTTATGGTTTGTTCTTGCTTTTGTTTTTTCTAGATTTTACATGTGTGCAGTGGGAGTGTTTGTGTTGATGTGGTGTGTGTGTGTGTGTGTGTGCTTGTGTGTGATGTAAAAGTCTGAACAAATTAGCTGGCAGGATGATGTCATGCTCGATATTGTTCAGAACAATGTGTTAGATAAAGATTTTTAGAGAAATGACTTGCTATGAAAAAAAAAATTAAGTTGCATGGAGTCCTGCACTTGATTTGTCTTAATGTTTTTGCCTTCTCCTCACTTTTTTTTTTTTTTTCCAGGAGGGAGGCAAGTACGGTGACCTATTTGTCTATGCATTACGGACTTACGGCATTCTGTGTTTTGGTCTGTATCGATTCCGAGACACCAGTGGAACTGCCAAAAATCTGTCTTCCAAACGTTATGTCATCACAAACCCTTCTGAAGACTTCAAGCTTTTATCTTCAGATCATGTAAGTCATCACAAGATTACAAACCTGTTGGAAGAGTTTTCATCACCAGAACATTTAAACTTCTGGTCTTAACATTGGCCATCTGTGAACATTTGTCATTAAAACAGGGTATCTGTAAACATCTGACATTGACATAAGCCATTTGTGACCATTTGTAATTATCTAATATTAACATAGGTCATCTGTGAACATCTGACATTGACATAAGTCTTCTGTGAACATATAACATTGACATATGTCATTTATGAAAATCTAATATTGACAAAGGCCATCTGTAAACATTCAACATTGAGATAGGCTGTTGGTGAACATCAGCATTGACATAGACCATCTGTGAATATATAACGTTGACAAGAATCATCTGTGAACGTCAGCATTGGCGTAGGTCATCTGTGAACTCCGGTCTTTGACACAGGCCATCTGTAAGGTCTAACAATGAACATGGACATAGTCCATTTGTGAACATTATTATTAAAAGACCATCTGTAAACAACTGTCAATGGCATAGGTCATCTGTGAACATCAGTATTGATAAACACCATATGTGAACATCTGTACAAACATAGGTCATCTGTGAGCATCAGTATTGATATACACTATATGTGAACATCTGTACAGATATAGATCATCTGTGTACATCAGTATTGATATACACCATCTGAACAGACATAGATCATCTGTGAACATCAGTATTGATAAACACCATTTGTGAACATCTGTACAGATATAGATCATCTGTGTACATCAGTATTGATATACACCATCTGAACAGACATAGATCATCTGTGAACATCAGTATTGATATACGCCATATGTGAACATCTGTACAGACGTAGGTCATCTGTGAACATAAGTATTGATATACACTATATGTGAACATCTGTACAGACGTAGGTCATCTGTGAACATTAGTATTGATATACACTATATGTGAACGTCTGTACGGACATAGGTTGCCTGTGATTAGCGTTTTAAGACATAGACTATCTGTGAGCATATGACATGACCTGCCATTAAATCAGTCAACTGTAAACACCATTAGCATTGATACAGACTGACTTTAAAGATCACCAGTCATTGACTCAGACCTATTGTTACTATTTTCAGTTAGGGTTGTGCTTAGTGGATGGTTTTTATTTGCCCAAAATGCTTGCTGAGTGATTGTGACTGTGTTGTGTAGGTATTCTGCTACCAGCCCTTCAGCTACAACGACACTTCCAAGAAACCCCCTCCCCAGCAACAGCCACCACAACACCCGTTCTCACTGCCACGCAAGAAGGCAGTCGGCAAGAACAGACAAGAGACAGAGACGTGATTGGGTCCCAGGGAAGCTGACATTATCGATCGCCACTGGGTTGGGAAGCTGTCACACACAGTCTGTGGAACAAGTTTGTTCTGTGCTGCATGGATCGTCAGGTGATTGGAATATGGTCTGCAGTTTATGCACAGTGTGAAAGGGTGATAATCACAAGCAGTGAATTGCCGTTATAAGAATCGCCAGCTGGGAATACTTCCATGTCATCACAGGAATCGCCAACGTTGAACATGTTACAGGCATGAGCAACGGACAGTTGCATATTATCTACTCAAAGGTAATAAACTTGCAGCAAGTTTGGTGCAGGAAACTGAACTGTTATTACCGGACACATTATGCATTAAGTGATTATTGCAATGAGCGGTCAATTTAAAGTGTGCAAAAGGTATTGCTGAGGAGCTCTGCATTTGCTATGCCTTGAAATATTGGTAGTAGTTGAATGGACTGTAAGAAAAACTTGGGGCAGACTAGATAACAGCAAGCCAACAACAGCAGTGCAGATTTTGGTTGTTGTAGACAGGGAGGACAGTGGATGGACTTCACAGGTTATAGTCTGTCTTTACAGGGAGATGTCATCGGTGGAGAGAATCATGATTCGCTTTTTTTATAGCCCTTGTCCTGGAATTGTTAACAGAAAAGGACAAGCCATGTCGGCTGACTGACTGGCAATAGTGTTTACGATGAGAAGTCTTCTAGAGCTTTGGATTTTCAGTCTTGTCCTTTCTTTGAAAGAACACACTTTGCAGTACATGTAAGATTTAGTATAGCAAGCAAATTGTCAGTGAATTGTTTTGACATTCAGGTAGATGTGTACATACGCATTGTATTCTCCTATAGTCATGCATGAGGGGAGTGCGTGAAAACCAGAGGGAAAGCGAGTCGGTGAAGTATGCAGTGCTGCTGTACATGTTTGTGTGCATGCAAGCATGTGTGACCGTCTGCATGCTCTCGTGTGTGTGTGTGTCTGCATATATGCCTTTGTGTGTCTGTGGTGTGTATGTTTTTATTTAAAGCTATGGTAATGATAAACCAAGAGGTGTCCAGAGCTCCAGCAGTGTCTGGCGTGGAACAGTGTGGGCTGTGGACAAACAGGGATCCCATGGCTGCTCACCTGTGTCGGAGTGTGGTGTGAGTTGCAAGCATCAGGTTGCCAGACCAAGACTGGCTATGTCCCATGTTCCGCCATCCCAGTGCCAAGTCAGTCTGGGTGAAGAACCAGTGAGAACTGGAGGCCTGCTATGTCTTCTGTGTACAGGATCTCGTGCTCCCCTCTGCCAAAACGGTGTGACAACAAACTGGGTGTTTGATGGTGGTGGTGGAGAGGATGCTGGTGTGGGTGTTCCTGGCAGTGTGGACAGAGTGTAGTGTATGCAGTCTGCAGGGCAAGGGAGAGCTCCCTGTCTGTCTTGAACGTAGTCATGCAAGTACTCACTGAACATTTACTGCTGTTGTTAAGTTAGCCGTTGTTGGGAATTTAAAGCTGTCAGGTGATGTGTTTGCTCCTTGTTGAAGCTTTAGATAGAGATTTGAGTTTGACGTTTGTCAAGTTAGCCATGCTGGGGAATGTGTTTGTTCCTTGTTGACATTTTAGATAGAAATTTGAGTTTAAGGTTTGTCAATTAAGTTAGACATGCTGGAGAATTGAAGGCTATCAGGTGATGTGTTTGTTCCTTGTTGAAGCTTTAGCTAGGGGTTTGAGTGTGAGATTTGTAGATATTGATAGCATCATAGCTCCATGTGTGTATTTTTTTCTCTTGAAAGGTTAACTTTTTCTTCTTTTTTGTTTGTAATTCGGTGGCACAAAATCTTACTGTGACTCTCGTGTCTTGCTTGAAATGTTAGCATACATGTAGTTATTGCAACCTTCTGTTTATTACCTTGTCTCAAGAAAACTGTTTCTTCAGGCTTCTTGTCTGGGAGAGTAGGGCCGGTGAATGTGTTTTTTGTTCTGTTTGTTGGAACTGTTCCCTTTACAGTGCCATGACAGCGAGGGGAGAGGCGGCCGCTCACAGCTCAGGGAAAAGGCTGTCTTCTTTTTTGTCAGATCATATTTGATGTCACGTGTTTTGCATTTACTCCCTGGCAGTTTGTGTTAGGTATACTGAGGCCCTGTGTGTGGTTTGCTGTAGGCTTGACATGATACATGCAGGTGGAATAGGGTATTGTAGTGTCGGAAGTGACAGAAGATTTGAGGAGTTGCTTAGATGATAGACACAGTTGAAGTACAGTATTGGAATGACATGTGACTGAAGGATTGAGGAGTCGCTGATACACTAGGTACAGGTAAAAAAGGATACTGAAGTGCCAAGTGATAGGATTGAGGAGTCATAGACACAATAGGTACAGGTGAAATAGGATATTAAAGTGCCAAGGGACAGAAGGATTGAGAAGTCACTGAGATGATAGATACAGGTGAAATAGGGCATTGCAGTGACAGGTAACGAAGGATTGAGGAGTCACTGAGATGATAAATACAGGTGAAACAGGGTATTGTAGTGCCAAATGATGGGAGGATTGGGGAGTCACTGAGACAATAGATGCAGGTGAAAGGAAATTGCAGTGACAGGTGACAGACTGACTGAGGAGTCACTGACATGATGGATGCAGGTGAAAAAAGGTATTGCAGTGGCAGGTGACATGCATTGATGAGTCACTGATTGAGATAGCTTATGCGTGATATTGTTTAAAACTTCAATCCATAACAAGAATGAGAAGAACAAAACTAATCCATGCATGCAGATTGACCGCCTTTCTTCTTTTGCTTAAATTTAACTAGAAAAAAACCCCTAGAATTTATTAATGCACATTAACTCCTGTTTCTTTTTTTTTTTTACATGCTGTTTCCTTGACGTGATCTTGTGACAGAGAGAGCATTAACAAGAAAAAGAAAGCAACAACAAACTAAGTAACAAACAAATAAAAAAGTGAGGTTTCCATTTAGCAATTTGCCAGCATTGTGAATGGACAGGGAAACAATATGTAGGTGTGTGTATGAGAGAGAGAGAGATGACCAGATTGTAAGACAGGGCATGACTGAATTCTGTATACAGTGCACTGGATGCGTTCTGTAAGCATGATGTGTATGTGTTCATGCCTGTGTATGAGCACAATGCTATGCTGTTCAACAGAATATTTATTAAACTGACTGTTTTTGCTCTTGATGATGTTGAACATGATCATACCGAGTATGCCCAAGGTGAATGCGATAGTGTACTGGTGTGAGGGTGGGAGTGGAAGTAACGTCCTCTAAAATCTTGCAATGTTCATGTGCTGAATCATCGAATGCCCTGATCAAGTCCTATTCAGTGTCTCACTCTATGCACAGAAAAATACTTTTGTCATGATTTATGAAGTGCAAGTGTTTATAAGCTAAAGGCCACCTCATAAGGTTATGGGATACAGGATAACAGGTAACAAGATTCAAAAGAGATTGAGTGACCTCTTCTGGGTGGATAGTGAAGTTTGTAATCCAAATGTTGAACATGGTGGTCCAGCTTTAAAGCTCGCGTGAAATTTCTCTCTCCTGATTTGATCCTTAGTTTATTTTTGTTTTTGTTTTTCATGTGTATTATCCTTTTGGGGGGGGGGGGGGGGGGGGTTACTTTCATGATCAGAATGCTGTTTGGGGCACGCTGTCCAGTTCTCCCAGGCTGATTTGTGCTTCAGCGACTCTTAGTAAACTTGACATTGGGTAACGACTCCATTTTGGCCATGATCTTGAGCAAATCGGTCTAGTGAGTGTTGTTTACAGCTCAGTTGGTAGTTTATTTCCATTTTGGCCATGATCTTGAGCGAATCGGTCTAGCGAGTGTTGTTTACAGCTCAGTTGGTAATTTATTTGTGATGTAATCTGTCAGTTCGACCGGTCCATGGGCTGCTGTCATTTGTAATATAATCAGTTCGATTGGGCTATGGGTTGCTGTATAATTTAAAGGATGTGCTGTCATGGCTGTGATCACCAGGTGGCAAGCCTTTGTCACATTAGGCCAGTCTCCATCTTAGGACCCATGAGCAGACTTTCTTCTTGCACTCAGTCTTTCCCTGGTCTCGCCGTTTGTGGTAACATGAGGCGAGGTGTCGGTAAAGCAGTAGGCAGGTCAACTGGTCACTTGACTTGGACACCAAACTCATCCCTCACTGGCTTGTGGAGTTCACAATGCGCTTTGAGTCGTTTTCAACCTCATTCCTTCTATGAAGAATATGAAACTACAAGGAGAATCATGTTTGACACAGATCTGAAAGTCAGGATGAATTCTTGATGTTGGGTAAAAAAATAAATTAAAAAAAAAAAAAGAAATAATGACCCAGCAAGATGGCGAGTTACAGAGCAAACAATCTGCTGTGATTAGCTGATCACCTACACTGTGTAAGTTTTTCTTCTGAAAATGGGGCATGTTCAGCTCCCAAAACTTGGTGAGTACTCGCTTTTATGCTGTCTTACCATGGTGGTCACGGTCATAGTGTCGGAAAACAAGCGCAAGAGCAAGTACTGGAGTAAGAGACTGGCCTGCTGTGAGGTAGGCTTGAGGGGATGTCTTCAACTGTTCCACTCATGCTCTTCCACCTGTCCTCTGTGCGGTGACTGGGCCTTCCAGTCTGCCTTCTCAGAATGCTTTCAGAAGGGTGAAAAACGCACGAGGCAAAACATGTCCATGTGGGTATAGCTGTGAACCATCTCCAAAGTGAAAGTTAACACTGTCGGGACAAGTAAAGGATTGTTCCCCCTGTCACTCTCTCTCTCTCTCTCTTTCTCTTAAGGGTTTAAATTGGGTGCACGCTTGTGTACATGTGCGCATGCTTGTGTATATGTGTGTGTGTGTGTGCATGCGTGTGTTTGTTTATGTGGATAACCTAGCATATTTCTATGGTCAAAACTATTTTGAGGTACTATGCTTTCTGAACAGTTGATTTACATGTTTCACCTATAAAAAGTGTGTGTATATATATATATATATATATATATATATATATATATATATATATATATAAAAAAGAAAAATTGAAAATTTATAACGAAAATTGTCTAGGCCGGGGTTAGGAAGTTAGGTTAGTGTTGGGGTTAGGTTTGGCTGCTTCCCATTGGTAAAAAAAAAAAAAAAAAAACCACGTTTAAAACAGTTTATCAAACCCATTTCTAGGCCTTTATCTACATATATATGCGTGTGTGCTTTCATAGTTCATAATGTGTGAGTAACTTGTTTTTTATTACCTCCTGATCTGTCAAGTATTTCATACTGCATCATTTTTATGATGTCATGGGATGTGCAATATTTAGTGTGTGTGTGTGTGTCAGCCCATGCATGCCACTTTGTCTTCCTGTCTGTCTATCTGTCAGTGGTCATGCGAGTATGAGCGACATCATACTTTTAAAGGTGCATTGAGTCTTATTTATGAACTGTCGTTTGTTTCTTGATTTTTCCATTTCTGTGATTTGAGTTCATGATCAGTCTATTTTGTGATTTATTCCATGTCCAGTATACTCTCTTTTGGTTATTAATGCTTTTTGTGATGTAATCCATGTCATTGTACTCAAGTTTATTTCTGTAGAAGACTTTTTTTTTCAATTGTGATTGGGTTGTGATACAAAAAAGAATCTCTTAAAAATATTATACTAATGTTATACTTAAAAATACTGAAATGTAGATGTCGGTTGGATAGTATATGATATAAATTTTTAAAGGTTTTTTTTTTTTGTCATTGTCTTCATCTTTGATATACAACCAAAGTTCAATATTTATCACAATATAATCATATTTCGTCTGGTACAGTATTTACCACAGTACATCATCAGGACTTCCTTGGATATTTTTTTCAATGTATGAAATTGTGCAATTCACAAATAGTTACCGAAGTTTGCTAACATCTCAGAATTCTGATGGCTTTATCTGTATATTGTTTTTGGTTTTTCAGCGTGTTTTCATTTATTCACTTCGACATCATGTTCTTTTGTTAACTAGAAGATTGAGGTTTAATCACATATTCATAAAAAGTTTCGTATAAAGTATAATGCATAAGCTCTTTGCCAGTGTTGAATAGGCAATGTACTGTAGGAAAGGGAGCAGCAAAGGGAAATGCTGTATTTGTGATTTAAACAAGAGTTACTGAAAGAAGGAAATGTTTCAGTTCACAGTTAAATATAAACAGGTAAAAGTTAAAATCAATAGGATCTGGTGTGTGTGTGTGTGTGTGTGTGTGTTGTGTGTGTGTGTGTGTGTGTGTTGTGTGTGTGCTTGAAGTCACTTATTTATAGCCAAGTCTTTCTATGAGACCAACTCTTGAAGTTCTGAACAATAACTGAAAGAAAAAGAAAAAAGATCAGCTCAAAAGTGCAAGTCTTCTGAAGTAAATCAGTTAAGTTTTACTTTTAAGCTGATCATACACACATCATTCTTTATATCTCATCACTAGGTAGAGGCCAAGGTAAGAATATCTGGTAATTTTCACAGGATTTCTGAAGTTTGCATACATTTGTGTGGATCAATCAAGGGGATGGTGAGAAGTTACTGTCCTTATAAATGTAAAAAGTAAGATAATGCATCTGGACCATTTTTTTGTTTGTTTTTAAGCCTGGATTTAAGAACTACTGCAGAGTGCTGGTGTCTGCTGCACAATCTTGATAGTTTGGTCTCGGAGTTCAGTGGTGTAGTTCAGCTGTTTGGTCGACTTAACTGTAACCCTGTGATGCACCTAGCTGGGCTGGTTTGGGGTCATTTGGGGAAGAGAGGGGCGTTGTAGGCGACGTGGAGTTTGGAGTGTGCTGAAGGCGGCTTTGTTTCCAGTTTACCTTCCATCTTGATATGGCTTCCATGTTCAGCTGGGCCATGAACAAAGGAGTATCACATGAAAACGTGTTCATTGTTTGTCTGTTGACTGCAGGGAAAAGTGTTTGCATGGGATTGAGTTGATTTTGAGAATGGGAATGAACTGCTTATGGGAATAAGTTGTATAATTGCATATGAGAATGTTTAACTGTGTTGAATTGGCTGCTTTATGAGAATGTTGAACAGGGAATGAATTTTGCTGTTGAGAATGTTGAACTGGAACTGCGTTGCTTACAGATTGGGTGTGGCTGTGATATGTACAGGAAACGGGTTCTTCCACTCTTGCTTTGTCTCGCCAGTGTTATGCCGCCGTCTGTGATGTGAAGGCCTGAGATATCCATGTTCTGTGCTAAGACTGGTTGTAACAGACCGTCACAAACACAGGCACACAACAACATTGTACTGTTTCTTAAGATCAGTGTGCTGTTCTACTTATGTTTTCCAGAGAATTTGTATGTTTGTTTTGGGCATTCAGTGTAAGAGAAAAGTGTAAAACATAACTCTTTTTTTTCCTACAGGATATCATATATACATGAACTATATCTAAACTGAAATACATTTGAGATTATTTTTTTGTAAGGTTGAAATGTACTTGTCATCTGGAAATTGTCAAGTCTAATCTGTGAGAAATAAACTATTCTGTGTTCCTCAAGGCTGCATAAGTTAGCGTTCTCCGTAGATTGTATGGGTAATGTGGTGTCTTCTTGGGTTGGCTCTGGTGTTAAGTGATTTATTAACTCCAGCTTTCAAACATCAGTGAATATGAAAGAACAGGCTGGGGCTACAACATGGCTGGCAGTAAATCGGAAAGATGTCAAGGCTGCAGTCTGTTTTCCCCATATCGCAACTCTTTCACACTCTTATTTTTCCATTCTGTTGTGTGGAGTTCACTCTGGGTATCTTTCGTACCAGAGTTGTGTCCTTTTCAGCATTGAAAAAAAGAAATTACAGTTATCAAATTTTTTTAAAGATATAAAAGGGAGGAAAAATACCTGTTGCAAGAAAGCACTCTCAAGACATTCTACAAACTTACAACACCAATGTATACTGCATGCACTCTCTCTCTCTCCCTCCCACCCCGAATCTCTCTCGCTGTCTGTGTCTCTCACTCTCTGTCAATCTGTCTGTCTGTCTCTCTCTCTCTCTCTCCTCCCCCCCCCCCCCCCCCCCCCCCCCCCGACACATACACACTCACACACACATACACACACTCACATGAGTTAGTAAACTTCAGGTTTGTTGGATGGGCAAATTGATGAGTACAACTAGTAATTTGTTGGGGCTATCATTGCATTTCAAATGGTCTGTTTGTGCATTTATATATGTAATCTCCCTCTCACCTCCTCTGTATATGTATCAGTGTGTGTGTGTTGACTATAGTACATGCCAGTGCGAGAAAGAAGATGGGCAAGCTGAGGAGTGAGAGGAGTGAGCGAGCAGGAAATTGAGGTGGGGATAATGGTATCCGATACTTATTTTGTGCTTGAGATGCGGGGAAAATGTGATAATACATGTGACTGTTACGATTTGAGAGATCTTAGCTAGCATGGCTTTCAAATGGCATACAAGAAATTTCATTGAAGTGTTTGAACCCTGCTGTATGTTAGTGTGTGAGTATCAATGTGTGTGAATGTGCATGCCGTACATTTGTGTCCAAATTATCTTATTAGTTGTTGAGGTAGCATTTTGTGAGGGGTTGGCTCATTTGAAACTAAACAAATACATGCTGGACAGGTCTTGCACAACTCGTCTATTTCCTAAATTGTTTGGTCTCTTTGTTTGGTCCAGTGGGTTATTTGTTCTTGGCAGGTGGTTTCGTTATGTGCTTGTGTACTTGCCCAACTAAACATTCTGCTGTGATTGAAAAACTAGTCGCATCTAAACCGAGCATCTATTAATGAAATGAACCAAGTATGAAAAACGTATTTTTTACTACATCATTTTAATGAATTGATAGAAAGTAGCCACAATATCCAGTGACCTCAGTTTTTTGTTCTAGTCTCCCAGCCCCCTCACCCCATACCCCCTTCCTAGTTCTCTCCCTCCATCCCTACCCTGCTCCATCCCCATCCCTTCCACCACCACCACCACCCCTCTTCTGTTTCCTTTCAAGG
This sequence comes from Conus ventricosus, assembly GCA_018398815.1. Lineage (NCBI taxonomy): Eukaryota > Metazoa > Mollusca > Gastropoda > Neogastropoda > Conidae > Conus > Conus ventricosus. The sequence goes on along the minus strand of CM031596.1, from coordinate 31,556,931 downwards.
GAAGCGCTTATGTGTATTTGCATATCTGGGATGTCTTAAGCTCTTTCTTGTCAAAATTTGAAAAGAAAAGTGGTTTATTACTGCCGAGGACACAGATCAACTGTTTGTGTCCTCGGCGGTAACTAACCCATTTTCTTTCCAAATTTTGCTTCATTTTCCGCCCTCAGTCACTTCGTTTTGAAACTATCTTTTTTGTCGGTCTGTCAAAATCGATCTCTTTAGTATTTAAGTATAAATCTGTACAGAGGTACGTATTAAAACTGTTTCATACTGAAGATGTGAGCAGCTGGTAAGTGATGGAAGAGAGGTCCTGACAGATTGTATTGAGCATGTCTGTGTACGTCTGCATGGTGTGCGTGTCTGCAATTGTTACATCTATAATATCTAAATGCATCATATACAGAAGCAGCTCTTTTGAAGCTCAAGATTCCTTTTTGTTGTTATTCAGGAAAAACAAACTTCAACTAAGATCATGCTAGTTGATTTTGAAATACTGACATTGTCTCGTCAGCTTAGCATTTATGATTTCTGAGTTGTGATTTATATTTGTGTTCTGTTTTCGTTTTAGAATTATAGCAGATTACATCCCGTATTGCAAACATGACACATTCAAGAGCCAACACAACTTGTAATGGATGGAAGCGTTTGTGATGTGAATACAGATGTCAAAGATGATTAGCCCTTGCTCCAGAGAAGACATCAATCCTCAACAGTGCAATCAGGATTTCATTTGATCCACAGACAGGGGTCATATGTTCATGGTGTGTTTCTAGTTCCATTTTTTGTTCACCTTTCCTTATATCCTGTGTGCTCTTTCTTATTTTTTCACCTGATACTCTGATCGGATTGAAGTGTTTCTCTCTATATGAACAAGAAAGAAAAAACAGAAAGAATAACTTCTGTTGTGGAAGTGTCTGCGTGTGGATGTATGGGGACTGAGCTGCGTCAAATGATCCATTGATTCTGTAAAGCATGGTCTTGCATAATTCCTGGGTCACGCATGACAAAGAGACACAATAGAACATGTCTTAATGTTCAAAATATTCCAATGAAAACAGAAAATTCTAGACGATGTCATTTAAAGAGATGTGTGGAAGGTTGGGTTTTTTTTTTTTTTTTTTTTTTTTTAATGACTGGTGAGTTGATTTTAACGGGGTGACAGCCCTGATGTGGCCCTTTGCGGTCGGCTGGGCTATAAGCAACATTATCTTATCTTATCTTGTCAGAAAATGATTTTTTTTCATCCATTTTTTTTTCATTAATGAAAAACTAAACAGTTGCCTAAACTGAACTCCACACCTCCAGCAGCACGGATCCTACAGCCCATACACTGTCATCTGTGCCAGACGTCACATTTGACTACATACTTATGATGAACCCAGCCTCTAATGATTCTTGCTTTTCACAGGTCTTCATTCTGTCTCTCCCTCAGGTGATGATGCAGGTTTTCAAGACCCAGACAGAGCTGCCATGAAATGTGTGGGCTACAAGAGACCCGCATTGGCTAGAGTGTGTAGTTAAAGGTGATTTCCAGTAAATGCTAATACTCGGTCAACAACATAAACAGTTAGAGCTCTCGCCAAACTATCCGACGCCTAGGCACACTTGATTTTCAGAAAGTCAATGAGAAATTACGTCAGTTTACTGCTGATCAGACCTCACTGCCTGCCAGTTGCCCATCAAATTAGATTTAAGACTCTCCTGTGGACATTCTGTTCTTTTGATGAACATTACCATTCTGTCTCCTCTTTCTCTCAGATGTATCAACCATCTGCTGTAGACCCAGTTCTGAACAAAACTGCCGTGTGTCCCAGAATATGACTTTGGATGATCTGGCCAAAGATCATCTCACTGTCAAGCTCCTGTTATATCTAGAACTCTCTGCCAACCTCCCTCAGAAACATTCATGATTCAGTCTATGAACCCCTTCAACCCTCATGTGCAGACTTACGCATTTCATGAAACTTAGGGAGCGATATGGTTTGTTCGTTTGGTGTTACAGTTAGTTACAGCACAAGTTACAGTGTCTGGCAAACTTTGCGCTTGCTCCAGATTGGCGGTGATACTTTGTACAGAACTGGGAGTGTTTTCAACATCGAGAGCTGTTCATTTCCCTCTTTTTTTCTCTATCAGACATGGCACTGCTTCACTCAAAATCGTCCCTATTTTTGCATATAAGCTGTCACATACGTTCGATCTGAGTTGACTAATGTTGCTGAAGTTCTCCAAGCTGTGGTTTTTATAAATACATCCTTTGTCTCACCAGTTCTGTGAGCTGCCCTATCTTAGCTGTTGCAAACTTTCTAGGCTTAGGCATGGTTTCTTACCTTGTTCAAATGTGACTTTACAGTGTCAAAAAATCGCACGAACAGTCATGAGAAATTATTAAAACAAACGCGCCCATCTATTAACCTGTGCGATAGGGCATAGATGGCTACATACTCCAGTCAAGATAAATGTATCCATAACCGTAGTCTTTGCCATATCCTGACAAATGGAAGCATGCTGTCTTCCATTTCTACATGCATGATTTTTGCTTTTTCCATAACTATAACTGTAAACATGCAAATGAAATCATGTTCTAAATTTGATAGCCTATGAGCAGAATGCACTGGACTGTTTCTTGTTTACACTTGTAAAATTGTTTAATGTTTGCATTTGGTGCATCTTCAGCTTATGTTATTGGTTTTGCACTATATGAAAATGATTATCATTATCATTATCTCAAACTCCCACCCATCCCACTGTCCACAAAGAGCCCATAGTGTATAACTCGGGAACTGCTTGGCAAAAGAACTTTTCAGACATTTTTTAACGTGAAGCATGAATAGGATTGCCTAGATTAGATGTGAGTTCCAATCTTTTGGGTACAATGAATTTTTCGTTCCCCTTTGGCATAAAATGTGCATCTGGGAAGTCTGAGAGCTTGTTGGAAGAAGGAAAAGTACATGAAGACAGGGAGACAGACATGTAAAACATGGACAAATTCATCTTGAAATGTGCTTGTGATCATTGGAGAGGTTGTCACCTAGCCCTCAGATGACAAGCTTTCTGGCAAAAATTGTATGAAATCTGTTATGGAAAATTGTTATCCCTAGCATATGGAGCCCTTTGTACACAACAAAGCATTGCAAAGTTAGAAGTTGTACATCACAAATCAGCAACAACAACAAAAAAGAAGTTTCTGGCAATTATTATTCCAATTTCTGCACTATAGCAATCCTTCAACAGCAAAGATGTACTCTGGCTGTAAATACTGAACATCATCATACATGCATTCAGTAAAAGGAACCTGAGCGCTGTTTTAACAATTGGACGAAAATGCATTTAGTGAATATAACCTGTACGATGCAGAATACACTCTACTGGAAATGTTACTGTTTGTAACTCGAGAAAACTTGACCAGTAAGCATCTTTCTACACTTAACCAGGTCAGAAACGGGAAATAAACCTATTCTGCAAGTCATTGTACTACAATGTAAATGAAAATATTTTTCAAAGAGATTAATTTGCAATTTTTCGAACACTTTAATAGTCCGTATTTCATACCCATTTACCATAACTCAGATGACTACTTTCTGATCCTATTCCATACCCAGAATAACATAAAGGAGCTTCTCGTGTCCTAGCGGAATGTAACTGAAAATGTTGCATCTATCCTAGTCATGTGCACTTAATAGCTCTAACCAACGGCTCCCGCATAAATATCAGTTCCAAGGTAATAGAATGAATTACCAATGTTTACTAGCTATAAATCAAATTTGAAATTATAATTCGTTTGTCATTTTAAAATAAAGATCATAAACGTTTGTCATAGCAGTTGATCACTCGTGCTGTGCCTGTCATGTATACTGTCTTCAGTTGACGATTTGGTCTGATGGCATAGTAACTCATGACCTGTAATGAATGTTGATATTGCCATCAACAGGCAGCTTGGCAACATCTCGCCACTTAACATTGACATTGTCACCAGCAGACAGGTCTGTTGGTGACCTGCCGGTGAACATTGACATTGTCGTCAGTAGATGGCTCAATATGACCTGCAAACATTGGTGTATATTGCCATCAGTAGACGGCTCAATTAGTGACAAGCAGACGTTCATGTACAATGCCATCAGAAGTTGGCTCAGTATGAACTACAAACATTGATGTATATTGCCATCAGTAGATGGCTCAGTATGACCTACAAACATTGATGTATATTGCCATCAGTAGATGGCTCAGTATGACCTACAAACATTGATGAATATTGCCATCAGTAGATGGCTCAGTATGACCTACAAACATTGATGAATATTGCCATCAGTAGAAAACTCAGTATGACCCTTAAACATTGATGTACATTGCCATCAGTAGATGGCTCGGTGTGACATGCAAACATTGGTGTTTATAGCCATCTGTACATGACTTGGGTTTCCTTGAGGTTGTCATAATCAACGTAGTATGAAAGATATCCCTCTGCTTAAGAAAATGCTCCCTATGTCATCTATTTCAAACAGCCTCTGACAATCAAAACTCAACTCTTGGCCTTTTCAGGTGGCTTAGTAATCATGATTCTGGAGGTCAGAATAGCTCAGTTGATAGAGCGCTGGACTCATGATCATGGGGTCAGAAGTTTGAATCTTCCTCGGGCCGTTTCGGTACCGTGGCTTTGGTTCCGACTTCATTTTCTAAAAAGTACTTTGAATGAGACTATAAACCCAGATTCCATGCCTCTGAGTGTGCATAACATCTTGGAAACACGTAAGGTCCCATCACCAATTTTGGGCGCCTTATCCATTGCTATGGAATACATGACAGAACGCACCCTTCGTAAAGAATCAATAATTCACTGAATGACACGGTAAGTGCCTACCTGGCCCTAGTCCGTCCCCTCCTTGAGTACGGGGCGTTGGTCTGGGACCCGTATCAGAGACAGGATATCGATAAGATTGAACGCATTCAGCGCACTGCAGTGCGCTTCATCGCAAGCAACTATCGCTCTACCACCCCTGGCTTTGTTACGGGCCTCCTGACACGACACAACCTCCCGACCCTCCAGGAACGACGTGAACGACTCCGCCTGACCTTCTTCTACAAGGTGGTTGAGGGGCTGGTGCCGGCAATACCTCCTCATCAGTTCTTGACACCTCAAAGAGCTGGCCGCATGATCAGACCCAGACGTAACGCAGCAGACTATGTAATCAACAACCCTGTTGAAAACTACATTAGGAACAACGATCGGTGTTTCTTTGTACCACGTTGCCAGTCAGATCAGTATAGGCAGTCCTTCTTCCCACGCACCATAATAGCGTGGAACCACTTGGACAATTCGGTGGTCCACTCGTCATCCACTGATTTATTCAAGAGGGCGCTGACCACCAAGCGCCATTAACAACCTTCGCTGCGCACCCCCATCCATCGCGCCAAAGCCAGATCACTGGATGTCAAGCGACGTACAGCTACAGATTGAAGAAAAAATATAATCTTTTTCAAAGGTATTTATTGACGAAAGATGGGAAAGAATACAGTAAATATGCAAGAATGCGAAATAAGAGCAAAAATGAAATCAAATCAACAAGAAAAGCTTATGAACGTAAAATAGCAGAACAATGTAAAAAAAAATCCCAAATGTTTTTGGAAATACGTGCAAGAACGTACAAAAGTAAACACGGGGGTAAATACTCTAAATGATGGTAAAGGAGGGTTGGCCGAGTCAGATATGGAGAAAGCTGAAGTTTTAAATGAGTTCTTCGCAAGTGTCTTTGCTAATGAAGATACAAATAACATACCTGATCTTATTGAATGTAGTAAATCTAATGGAATTTCAGTTACAGATATAATAATTACTTCAGCTGCAGTAGAGAAGAAGTTGTTTGAATTGAATCAGTCTAAAGCACAGGGACCTGATTTAATACCACCTAAAGTTCTAAAAGAATTAAGTAAGGAGTTAGCTGTACCGCTCAGTAAGATTTATAATAAATCATTAGAGACAGGAAAATTACCCCTCGACTGGAAATCGGCAGAAGTTACTGCTATTTTTAAAAAAGGGTCAAAATCTGAGCCAGGCAACTACCGTCCGGTAAGCTTAACCTGCATTGCATGCAAAGTGCTAGAATCCATTATAAGAGATGTCATAGTATCTCACTTCACTGATAATAATTTGTTTGCAGTATGCCAGCATGGCTTTCGTAAAAAAAAGGTCTTGCATATCACAACTACTTGAAGTTATGGAAGTTTTTTTTTTTTTTTTTTTTTTTGCTGTCCCAACCTCTGCGCTACCTCAGAGGCAGTGCACCCACGCCGCTCATTCCGACACCCCGTCCACAGCCATAGCCCGGCTGGCCCCGCCGCAGCCCCGGCACCAGCAATCCACAGGGAGCAGTCAATGTCAAGTCGTCATGAGGCAACCCACCGGAGGAGACACTGCACTGCTGCCGAGTCACTTCGGTGGTGTTCAGTGGCGCCTGTTCTGATCTAACATACGCAGGACACCACCTACTAAGCCCCCTACTGACGACAACAATTGCTTAGTCGCGGAGCCAGCGTGAGTGAGCTCTCCCTCCGGAGGGCGCCACCACGTCCGTCCAACGACAGCCCCCATGGACTCGCCGATACCGGTGACCCCGACGGAAGCAAACCAAGGCCACAGACGCGGAGAGGACATCGAAACTGAGGTCACCATGAGAGCAGGGCATGAAGGGCCACAGAATTTGAGACTTTTTTTTTTTTAATGCTGATCAATGGGAATGAGGATGATTAAGATGATGCTACGGATTTCCATTTCGGTCTGAGACTACATGACAGGGCTGTACTCTACGCTTCCTTTCATAATATATCCTGGCGTCAACCAGGCCCGAGAGATACAGGCACCTGCAGTGTTGGTCAGGAAATTTGAGCAACACTCTTAGAAACGCATCCATTAAGTGGATGAAACTCGACTGTGTGGTCCCAGTCTTCCCAACTGAGTCCGCAGCAAACTCAACTCTGGGTAGGAGCCGGTCGGGGCAGAAAAAACCCACATGACTCTGATGGGATTCGAACCCACGACCTCCCAGCCGGGAGTCCGCGATGCTAACCACTTCGACACGGCAACTGGTCTGAAGTTATGGAAGATTTAGTTAACATGCTAGAGAATAAGTACTCTGTTGATATAATTTACCTTGATTTCCGTAAAGCTTTTGATACGGTTCCGCATGAGAGATTATTGAAAAAAATGGAAGCATACGGTATAGTTGGTAAGTTGCTAAACTGGATTAGAGATTTTTTGTCAAATAAGAAAACAAAGAGTAAGAGTGGATAACTGTATGTTGACAGAGAAAGATGTTATGAGTGGTATTCCCCAAGGGAGCATTTTAGGACCTGTACTGTTTACTATTTTTATAAATGACCTTCCAGATGAGGTAAATAGTTTTTGTAAAATTTTTGCTGATGATACAAAAATATATGACAAATCAGATAACTATAATAGTCTGCAAGAAAATTTAAATTGCCTCCAAAACTGGTCAGACAAGTGGAATCTATATTTTAATGTTGAAAAATGTAAAGTTTTGCATGTTGGCAAAAACAATCCAGAACATGAATACAACATGAAAATAGATGGTGGAAATAGGCTGGTACAGAAATGTGAGGAAGAAAAGGATCTGGGTGTAATCTTTGATAAAGATTTACTTTTTGATACTCACATTCAAAAGTGTATAAATAAAGCAAACCAAATGATTGGATTAATAAAAAGAACTTTTATTTACCTAAATAAAGAAACGTTTTTAAAGTTATATAAAGCTATGGTTAGACCGCATCTTGAATATGGCAATATAATCTGGTACCCACACTTGAAAAGACAGTCAATAGCAATCGAAAGAGTACAGAGAAGAGCTACTAAAATCTTGCAAGAATGTACAAACATGTCTTATACAGATAGATTAAATTACTTAAATTTGCACTCTTTAAAAGGTAGACGTATTAGAAGGGATTTGATTGAAGTGTTCAAAATATTTCACCAGCAAACGGACATACAGTGGGACTATTGTTTTGAGGCTGTTAAAACAGATAGAACAAGAAATTCGGAAGGCAAAATATTTGTTAAGCAGTTTCATACTAATATGGGGAGATTCAAGTTCAGTAACAGAGTTATTGCTAACTGGAACAGTTTGCCAACTGCACTTAAATTTGCTAAAAATACTAATGTTTTTAAGAATTTGCTGGATGAAGACTTGAAATTTAAAGTACAGTTTAGAAGCTTTGATGAACAAGAAGGAAAATTTATATTGCATGCATTTTCAACCCTGTCATAAAAGTAAAATAACACGAGGGGACATTGAAAGGCTTAACGGCCTATGTATTGATTACGTCCCTACACTACTACTAGATACAGAAGTGAATAATTAGTGCCAGCAGGTAGCTCGTTTGGTGGCCCTACCTAGGTAGGTATCCTGTTGGTAGCGCCAGCAAGTGGCTCTTCTGCCGGCTCTGCCTAGGCAGGCATCCCGCTATACAAACGATAATGTTGATTGTAAAACGTTTGGAGCTTGGTCTCTAACAGAGAATGGGCATTATGAATACACTCAACAGCACTAAGAAGAAGAAGCTCGGAGAGGAACGGACTGGGAGGGGGAGGGGTGGGTCTCTGACGCCTTTAGGCAGATGGGGCTCATCAGCCCAGGTGGATAGTCCATCTGGAAGAAGGTTAAAAACTCTTATTTCAGATTTCCGCTGCCTGGCAGCGCATACCTTTATAACAGTAATGGTTTCAGGAGTAAAACCCAGGTCAAAAACTGTTCTTCATTGTCTACAACCACGACGGCACTGTGCCAAACTGTAACATACATTGTTCCTCTGGAACCATCAGCGACATGAGGAAAGAGGGAGGTTTAGCCTGCATGGGTGACAGCCTGCCCTCCACACCACATCGCCCAGGACTGCATCTGACCACACGTCATTACAATTAAGATGCGTCAGCCTTGACTGAAGGAGGCCTCATATACGGATATGATTTGACAGGCTGCCGGGTTGAATCAGAGCACACACCACTGAACACTGAGGTAAGTCCACATTGGTGCTGGGTCTCCATGGTGGATGTCCTGGAGTGACTGGACACTGCTCCCTGTTGACTCCAGGTGGAGAAACTGATGTGACTATGACCTCGTCTGAGCCATCTATTCGTTTCTCGGCTTGATCTCCCAGGTTGATCATTGGTAAGATTTTTGCATATGTGACCATTTTGGATCCTGCCATCAAGGTGCTTTGCCACGTCCTGTCTGCAACAGCATGACATCTAAACACAACACTGGGATGCACATATTTAATTTTAGTGTTATCCATCTCCTCAGTATGGTGACCTGCTTTTCTGGGAAAAGCAGAGTGGGATTTAATGTGCATACGAGATTTTTTACGCGTGCATTCAGACGGGGGGACCTTGGTGTAGAGTGATCCAAAGGATTACTTTAGATAGAGGCTGGAGCGTGCACGGACGCAAAAAGAACATCTCTTCCAACGTGGATATCCCGACTGGGAATCAAACCCTAGACCTTACTTAGGTCTCAAGCAGACCCACGGCTGGGCTGTTGAACTGAGTTGTTTGCAGCAAAGATGGAGATGGGACGTCGTGTGCTGCAACTGCCAGCAAAATCGATCCTGAGAAGAGGAGTGGACAGCAAGGGGTAATGCACTACAGAAAGGACATGGGCAAGAGAGCATGACGACAGCAAACACATACGAGCAAGAGAAACAACAGATGGGGGAAAAAAATCAAAGTGCATGTGAAAATTAAACACATGAGCATCCACGCACACACACACACACACACACACACGTGCATGCACGCACGTACGCATGCAGTTTTACACCTACTGATGAGTGGACTGATACTCCCAACTGATCTTAAATGCGTGGCGAAGTAGAGCTCAGCAAGGGTGAAGAGAAAGTTGTTAAATGAGTGAAGAACAGTGATGAAGGATTTGTCCTTCTCAAAACTAGATTGAATGATACCGGCAACATAACACAATCATTACATTTTTAAAGAAAGCAAAGTCACGCTTATTGCCCGGACAACCAAAAAGCCATATGATCTACCGAGGCTGATTTAGGACAATCCTGCAATTAAGAGAAAACAATAGACATTGATTCATTTTTGTTGCAGGTGAAATTCCATTTTACATGGATCAGACAATGAAAAACACAGTTTCCTTCAAGCAGTTCTACCATTTGAAGCAATTACAATTCGTAACCCATAAACTGACAAAATTGTACTCACTGAACTGATACATAAAGAGTAGGCACTGGTGGTCTGTAACTTGTCGTCCACACCAATACGTTCAGAAGGGGGAGAGGGTCTCCCTGGGGTGACAGGTTGAAATTTCCCTTAAGTTCATCCCTGCATGTGGGCCAGTGACTCTGGATGTGTAATAGGACGTGTAAGGATGCGACTGTGGAAGCCAGAGTAAGTGTCATTGAATAACTAATTTGGAATAAATAACATAAATTTTAAATTTTCAACATGGCGTGACTGACGGCGGAGAACGAAGCAAAATTTAGAAAGAGAGGGTGTTGTCATGTGCTTTGTTTGTCAATGTCATTGGCGGTAGCTAACTGCAGGCGGAAATCTGAACAAATTTTAAATGTAATTGATAGTGGACCACCAAGAAAACGTAGACAAACGAATCACAAGTCATTTGTTTTGTCTTTTGATTCGTTTGTCTACCTTTTCTTGGCAGTTCGCTATTAATTACATTTGAAATTTGTTCAGATTTCCGCCTGCAGTTGCCTCACTTTGCAACTAGATAAATAATATAACTGTGAAGGCCCGAAGGATAGGAATCTCTCCATCCCCTTCAACCCCCCCCCCCCCCCCCCCCCAAAAAAAAAAAAAAAAAAAAAAATCAGTCAATGAATGAAAAGAATGACAGAAAATACTTACTGCCGTTCAGATAAAAGAAACGAAAATCAAATCACAAAGTTCAATGAAATATGTAAAAGTCTGATCCAGTTATCATTAGTTTCCATCAGGTAAGCAAACGTTTCACCAGCTTAACCCGCGCAAACAAATTTCGGTGATGTCAATCCATTTCCAGAAGATTTGAAACATTAATTTATAGCGTCATCCAAATGGGTGATCGGGCAATAGAAACGTTTCACATTCCAATCTCTCAATCTCAGGAAACCTACAAAGTGAAAAAAAAAAAAAAGAAAGAAAAAAAAATAATAAAGCCAAGCAAGTGTCAAAGCGAAAGACGTTCTGCGGCCTGAATTCAGGCCGTACACAAAGTGACAAAATAAACGCCATGGAGTGTCTTTCGCTTTGACGCTTACTTGGCTTTATGTTTCTTTTTCTTTCTTTTCTTTTATGTGTGTGTGTGTGTGTGTGTGTGTGTGTGTGTGAAAGGGGAGGGGGAGGGATAATGCATGACGGGACACAGTTCGGCATGTCATGCAGCCAACATAAACTAACAGGAGAGGGAAGGGGGCACTTCAGGTGAGAAGGCAACAGCTTGGGCAAGCCTGGACTGTCATGTGGGGATGGAGAGCTGAACCCGACACATCTACACATCACCAACAACAACAAAAATGAACGAACACAAACAAACATGCAAGGTTGGCACAGCCTTTTTGTTCTCGAATAACATAGTCAAACAAACATAGGGATGAACAGGCACGGAATAGTAAACACTAAATAAAGAACAAGTAGAGCAACTCTCTCACCTATGATGACATTAATTACACGCCCTTAACTCCAAACAAAATGCTGTTTATTACACCAAATCGCCGAACACAAATGTGACATAGCACACAACATAAACAAGAAGACATCTGCAAGAAATTATGTTCTAAGCTTGACCATATAAAGTGTATGTGACACATATACACAGCAACAGCTCGAGAAATGAACGTATGCAAAATACCATTTATACAAGACTAGCCCGGCCTTTTTAACATTTTTATCTGAAATAGAATTAAACAAATACAGAGACGAAGAGTAATAGACACAGCTAAGCGTGGTTTGACTGGTATGGAAGGTAATCTTAAACGAGGCAGGGAAGAATAAGCAGTAAATAACTAACAAGCATAGCAACTCTTTCTTCTCGGATGAAATTAATGACACACCCGTAAGACCAAATGATGAATGCTGCTTACAAACGCTAACACAGTGTGGTCAGAATAACTGAAGTAACACCTTGTTCCGGATACATAAACACTGCAACAGGAGAAATGAACGAACACGACATTTATTCAAGACTGGGACAGCGTTTTTTTAAAAAATCTTGATATGTCTAATATGTTGGGGCGGACCAGTAACAAATACAGGTAACCTCAATTTAGTCGATATGAAAGGAAATCTTAAATGGGGCAGAGGAATAGTAAACAGTGAAAAATACAAACATTTGGAGCTATGGGCGTGTAAATAATAATAATAATTGGCAGTAGAAGGACATATGGGAGTCATGACATGGATGCTGCCCGGCCACCTCAGAATGTCGGAGATCAGGGCCGAAACACTTGTCTGAGGGGGTTTCTTCTCCGAGAACCTCCTGCTGTCAAGCTATCCCTAGAGTTTCTTCCTACTATACACGCAGGGTAGCTGTTAATCCCATGATGACAGTAAGTACATGCTCATATCTCGAAACAAATTATGCTTACGACACCGATCGTATGGCAGAAATGCCAACACAAAGCACACAGAACAAGCAAGGAGACCTCCCTCCCCCCCAAAGGATGCTTTGAGCTCGTCCATATACCCTGTATCTGATACATACACAGAAATAATAACCGGAGAAAAAGAAACATTAGTTGTTGCTGTGTATATGTACCAGGTACAGGGTATAGATACAGAATCGGCATAGGGAGGAGGTTGTGTGTGTGTGTGTGTGTGTGTGTGTGTGTGTGTGTGTGTGTGTGTGTGTGAGGATGTCCCCTTGTTGTTTTAGAGGATGTCTGCATGTCCCCGGAGCAATCGTTTGGAGTTATGGGCACGTAATTTATTTCGTCATGAGAAGAAAAAGAAACACCCGAAGGTGCTGGGGAGGACCCAGAGAAGCACTGTCTTCACCCGCCTTTAGAGCAGTCCTGTACCACCCTCATGAGAGAAAAAGAAACACCCGAAGGTGCTGGGGAGGACCCAGAGAAGCACTGTACCACCCTCATGAGAGAAAAAGTTACCCTACTTGTTTGTTATTTGTGTAGTCAAGTGGTCGAGTGGTGTTGGTTCGTTGGAATGTGCGGCTCATTCACTCAATGGAACAGTTCAGTGACTAGAAGGTGATAGGTGTTTATTCATCTTCACTACAACACACACAGCAGGGAGCAAGCCTGTATAGACACATGCAAAGAAAAACAGCTTCTTAGAAAACAGTAAATGTAGGAGACAATAGTTGTCAAAATCCAATTACCTACATTTTACAATGGATACTAGGCTTGCGTACACCTACCCAATTCATTTTCTATTTATGGATTTATAATTTACATAGTCATTTATCATACCAAGGGCAAAAAAAAAAACAACGAACAAAATGGAGTTATCAACCTAAATAGGCAGTAGTTGTCTGTACACAACTCAACACACATACCACAAAACTTTAAACTTATACATCAACACAAAGAGAGAGAGAGAGATTTTTTCCCAAAAGTCTGGACCAGAACACTCAGTGAGTGGCCAAACAAACATACAATAAAATTTCAACTTTGCCACAATGTCATGGCTTCAGCCACCATTTTATCTAAGACAGTTGAAACCAATTTCAATGTTCTCACCCCTTTTCCCCATGACTTTCCAACCTGATCCTCAATGTGGTACATGGTGGTTGGTAAAATTAGCTCGATTCTCCATGATCATTTAATCATGGAATGCCTTGCATTAGTTGCAACAAACTGAAACCCTAAATCAAAATTTCCCAAAAGGAAATTTACAAAATTAGGTCTCCTCTGAACCAGGATTAGACCAATTCCCAAGCAGAAATTATAAACACTACTAACAAAAAGAGAATTTAATTATTTACCACAGTTATTACCATACTGAGCCATGTATCGGTTAAATCTGAGGCTGTATACCTTTGTGACTAACCATTCAGAATATTAACTTTAGGGCAAAAGCTACCTTCAAAAGTTCTTGTGGACAAGAATTCTTGTTTGGTGTGACTTAGTAATTATGCTGAAGTAGCACCTAATCATTATTCCAACATACAAAATACACAAGAATGAAAGGATAAAAAAAAGAAAATTCAATGTTCCAGGTTGACTGGAACATAGACAGAAAATCAATTAAGGCTCTAGTTAAGAACCGCCTTTAGACAAATTTCTCTGGGCCAGAAAAAATTTTGACGTCAGCTATGTACCACAATGTTGCAAAATCTGCTGACATGCCCGGTCGCAAAAGTGATACTTTTGTCAAATGTTACTCATAAAGTCTTTCAACAATAAATCTGCAAGTACAGTAGTCCACTCAATCCTTTAGATGGCTGGGTAATTCTGAACGTTTCACACATTTTACATGTTCTTTCCAATACAGAGATGGTAATGATCTGAAAACAAAGAGAGTTTGTGTAGCAAAGCTAGCACGTGGCAGTTCAAAACTGAAGGGCTTGAAACAAAGGGAGTTTGAGTAGCAAGGCTAGCACATGGCCATTTCCGAAACTGAAAAGCTTGAAAGGTTCGCACCCACAAAACTGCAACTTGTACAAACATACAGGGTAAAATATTTTAAGATCGATCAAAGAAACTTTTCAAAGTCTACAATCTCATACAACTTACTAACCGTTTAAGGCACTGTGTGCAGCCTCTTCGATGTCGTCGGGTCTGTGCCAGGCTTCAAATTGCCCGGTTTCCGTTCGTCAATCCTTTTTGTTCTTTCACGGACCACGACTTCCGGTTTTGTGGCTATACGCACGGACGATGTTAATTTTACATCTGTATGTGGCTATACGCACCGACGATGTTAATTTTACATCTGTATGCACCCTATAACACACACCCCTTGCTTTTGAACGCAATGTCCCATTGCTCCCAAAGATATCCTTTTGCTTATGTCGAAATTAGTTTCCGACCCAACCCAAACAGGTTAACATTAGCAACAAATGATAGAAAATTTACATTGGGAGTAGACTAATAGTTAGCCTCAGCTCCCAAAGTACAGTCAGTATAGTATGGAGAACATTGACAGGATTTGTTATGGGTGAACAGGTAATTGATATCTCTTTGTATGAAATTATAGCAAAACTAATATCTTCAACAAGTCCATGTAGGCCTTTCTAGATAAAACTAGCCATTACTTGCTTCCTTAACTCTCTTGACAAGTACGTGCCCGCTAGCGCCCGGTAAAACACGCGACAACAATGGGCGCTGCCATGTTTTCTGATAGAAAAGGAAGTCTTGCAAGAACGTGACTTCCTCCTTCCTGTAGCCATTCACTTCCATTTGCAAAAAAAACACCACGAGTCGATACGTGCCATACTCCTCGAGTTATGAATTAAAAAAATTATTTTCATTTCATTATCTCCTTTCCTCTCTTTTAAATTAATTTTTAATTTGGGTAACCATGTTCAAATTACAGAGTTACTTATCTTGCCGTAGGCTTTCAGCGCAACTAGCTCAGGTAAGTGCATACTGAAGAAGGTGAACTGAAATCTTTTGGTTCTTTCTCCAAATTTTGTGCCCCTTTATATAGTCAGACATTCTCATCAAAACTGTCATGGTACAAACCACTCTGCTGCCGGGTACTGGTGTGACTTGTTCGCAGATGGTTCTTTGGCTGCAATCCTGCCACTTCTGCGAAGTTATCATTCTTGTAGGTGTTCTCTTCATAGACAAAAACAAAGAAAGGGGATAAAGCGCTTTACCTAAGTTTAAAAATATTTCTTCAGTTTGCTTTTTCCAACATTAATAACGATTAATAATTGTATTAAAAGGAAAAGGACACAAAGGGTAGAGAGCCTGAGAGGCATAGCATTGTCCGTGAGAGTGCAAATGTCATGACAGCAATGAAAGCCGAGGTTCATTCCCTGTGGAGGTGGGAGATGCCATCACAGGAAGAAAGCTGGGGTTCATTCCCTGTGGAGGTGGGAGATGCCACCACAGGAAGATAACTGAGGTTCATTCCCTGTGGAGGTGGGAGATGCCATCACAGGAAGAAAGCTGAGGTCCATTCCCTGTGGAGGTGGGGAGACGCCACCACAGGAAGATAACTGGGGTTCATTCCTGTGGAGGTGGGAGATGCCACCACAGGAAGATAACTGGGGTTCATTCCCTGTGGAGGTGGGAGATGCCACCACAGGAAGATAACTGGGGTTCGTTCCCTGTGGAGGTGGGAGACGCCACCACAGGAAGATAACTGGGGTTCGGCTGTTGATCTTCCATCCTGCTGTGTGTGTTGTAGGGTCACTCTTGTTCCGATCCTGTCGGTTGACGCCACGTGTAGTCATGTGGTCGAGTGGTGTTGGTTCGTTGGAATGTGCGGCTCATTCACTCAATGGAACAGTTCAGTGACTAGAAGGTGATAGGTGTTTATTCATCTTCACTACAACACACACAGCAGGGAGCAAGCCTGTATAGACACATGCAAAGAAAACAGCTTCTTAGAAAACAGTAAATGTAGGAGACAATAGTTGTCAAAATCCAATTACCTACATTTTACAATGAATACTAGGCTTGCGTACACCTACCCAATTCATTTTCTATTTATGGATTTATAATTTACATAGTCATTTATCATACCAAGGGCAAAAAAAAAACAACGAACAAAATGGAGTTATCAAACCTAAATAGGCAGTAGTTGTCTGTACACAACTCAACACACATACCACAAAACTTTAAACTTATACATCAACACAAAGAGAGAGAGAGAGATTTTTTCCCAAAAGTCTGGACCAGAACACTCAGTGAGTGGCCAAACAAACATACAATAAAATTTCAACTTTGCCACAATGTCATGGCTTCAGCCACCATTTTATCTAAGACAGTTGAAGCCAATTTCAATGTTCTCACCCTTTTCCCCATGACTTTCCAACCTGATCCTCAATGTGGTACATGGTGGTTGGTAAAATTAGCTCGATTCTCCCATGATCATTTAATCATGGAATGCCTTGCATTAGTTGCAACAAACTGAAACCTAAATCAAAATTTCCCAAAAGGAAATTTACAAAATTAGGTCTCCTCTGAACCAGGATTAGACCAATTCCCAAGCAGAAATTATAAACACTACTAACAAAAAGAGAATTTAATTATTTACCACAGTTATTACCATACTGAGCCATGTATCGGTTAAATCTGAGGCTGTAGGCCTATACCTTTGTGACTAACCATTCAGAATATTAACTTTAGGGCAAAAGCTACCTTCAAAAGTTCTTGTGGACAAGAATTCATGTTTGGTGTGACTTAGTAATTATGCTGAAGTATCACCTAATCATTATTCCAACATACAAAATACACAAGAATGAAAGGATAAAAAAAAGAAAATTCAATGTTCCAGGTTGACTGGAACATAGACAGAAAATCAATTAAGGGCTCTAATTAAGAACCGCCTTTAGACAAATTTCTCTGGGCCAGAAAAAATTTTGACGTCAGCTATGTACCACAATGTTGCAAAATCTGCTGACATGCCCGGTCGCAAAAGTGATACTTTTGTCAAATGTTACTCATAAAGTCTTTCAACAATAAATCTGCAAGTACAGTAGTCACTCAATCCTTTAGATGGCTGGGTAATTCTGAACGTTTCACACATTTTACATGTTCTTTCCAATACAGAGATGGTAATGATCTGAAAACAAAGAGAGTTTGTGTAGCAAAGCTAGCACGTGGCAGTTCAAACTGAAGGGCTTGAAACAAAGGGAGTTTGAGTAGCAAGGCTAGCACATGGCCATTTCCGAAACTGAAAAGCTTGAAAGGTTCGCACCCACAAAACTGCAACTTGTACAAACATACAGGGTAAAATATTTTAAGATCGATCAAAGAAACTTTTCAAAGTCTACAATCTCATACAACTTACTAACCGTTTAAGGCACTGTGTGCAGCCTCTTCGATGTCGTCGGGTCTGTGCCAGGCTTCAAATTGCCCGGTTTCCGTTCGTCAATCCTTTTTGTTCTTTCACGGACCACGACTTCCGGTTTTGTGGCTATACGCACGGACGATGTTAATTTTACATCTGTATGTGGCTATACGCACGGACGATGTTAATTTTACATCTGTATGCACCCTATAACATTTACTATTAATTTTTACTATTCCCTGTCTTATGTTTTTCATATGGACCACTGTAGAATTCTCCCCTTTGTAGCAGAATGAGGCTGTATGGAGGTGGTAGGGGATTCTAACTGTGACAACTGATATGGTTTCACTCGCTGACGGCAGAATGGCGCCGAATTCCGACATTTTCCGATGTTTGGAAATGCCTGTATTACTTCCTTCAAATTTGTACTAAAAGTCAGATTCTCAACTAGTCAATTCCGAAAATCGAATAACTCCAAGTGGTGCTGATGTGTAACATGGCTTCTTCGAGAGGCATCGAACGCGTCCTCGCGAAATGTGAGGGTTGTATAGAAGCTGGAAATTTCTATGAAGCTCATCAGATGATCAGGACATTATATTTTAGGTGAGAAGGCTCTTCGTATTTCAGGCAAAATTGATATAGAGGCTTTTTATTGCTGTTGGGCTATCGTCTCGCTGATGCAGGCTGGTTTACTGTTCATGACATGTCGCCAACTGACAAACTTCAATTCGTTTCAGTTATTGATTGCCTGTTGGTATTCTGGACGATGTATGTTTTGCTGTGGGTTTTTTTGTGGTCTTATCTTGTTGGTGTTCATTAGTTTAAAAAAAATAGGTTACAGCAAAAAATTAAGTCTTGTTGAAAGTTCATATATATCAATTCAGTTCAGCTCAATTCAATTCAATCAACTTTATTGTCCATCGAAAATTTTTCTTCCGCTTCACATCATTTGACAACTACATAAGACATTGCAAAAAGACATTATAAATAGCTACATATAAGCCTTTGTTAGGATATGTATTATATATACATCAACACACACACTCAACCTCCCCCCTCCCCAGACACACACATGCACCCCCCCCCCCCACACACACACACAAACACACACGCGCACACACACACACACACACACACACACACACTCACACGCACATGAAATAAACATTAAATCCATAAGACATAAAACATTACATAGATCATAAAAACTACATAAAGACACAAACTCGCCCGCACCAACGCCCAAACACTAAAACACACACACACACACACACACACACACACACACACACACACACACACATGCACACACACACAATAGTCACATTAAAAGCATGATACTGCATAAAAGCAAAACATCAAAAGGGGAAAATTCATTTTCTGGAAAATTTGAAAACTAAAGGTAATAGTTTGTGATC
The DNA here is from genome assembly GCA_018398815.1 of Conus ventricosus. NCBI lineage: Eukaryota > Metazoa > Mollusca > Gastropoda > Neogastropoda > Conidae > Conus > Conus ventricosus. The sequence continues at coordinate 31,537,566 of CM031596.1, read as the reverse complement.
AGTATTCAAATGGTCAGAGCACAGAGATCACTGCTGTTTAATAACTGAGTTTTGCTTAATATATTGATGAACTTTTTTGGAAACATTTAAATAAATACATTCATTTTTCTTTGATCATTAAGAAGTTGAGATTTTGTCTGATGGGATTGGACTGGTACATGTTATCCAGAGAGAGGACAGAAAGCATGGTGGGCTGCAGATCTTGTGTGATTGCTTGTGGGATAATGATAGTGAACTTAAGAATTGTTGCAATAGATCACAGTAGCAAGAGTACAAAGAAAGTGTGCAAAATTATGACAAATTGTTGTGAGTTGAACTCTATGAAAGAAACTGGCTTGTTTGGCTTGAGATGGCATCAAAAAAGCTGTTGAGTCATGATATTGCATTGGTTTATGACACTTCATTTCCAATTAAGTAAATCTGTCGAATGATTTTGTTGATCATCAGCTTTCTTCAGATCAAGTGCTCATGATTAAGTGAAATAATGTTCATTTTCAACAGGTAATCAGTATAGCAAGATATTGTGACATAACCTTGTCTGTTAGTGTTCTTTCTGATGTGTTATTGACTTCTTTCTTGAATGTAAGCAGATAATTTAACCTAGGCCTTTTAGTCTCATAAATCTGCATCCTCCCGCATGCTTTTTGTGTTTTTCTTGACTGGTTTTATAGTGTGGAGTAGATCAACAAATCCATTATAAGCATGAATCTGGTAAAGGTGGTTGCACAAATTAATCTAAATTGTTTTTTTAAGTTTTTCAACATAAATCACGTACAGAACCACATCACACACACACACACAAACACACACACACACACACACACACACACACACACACACACACACATGCATACACACATGTATACTCTACATCTTATATGTCAAACTTGTTATATGTTCTGCTACTATCATAACACCTAACTTCATCTTTTCCAGTATACACATGCATGTGCACACACGCACACACATGCATGCATGCACGCGCGCGCACGCGCACGCGCACACACACACACACACACACACACACAGTGATACACACAAACAAACATACACACACACACACACACACACACACACACACATATGCACGCACACACACACACACACACACACACACACACACACACACACACATGCTGAGGCACACATACACATGCACACAGTGTATAGGTGCGGTTGGCCTACTAGTGACAGATGTATTGACCAATTTGCCATGCAGACACAGCCACAACCACATTAGCAAAGCTTGAGTTTGTGTAGTGCTGATGGATATGTGGTGTGTAGGTGGTGGTGGTACATATGTGTTGGAAGGGAGAGAGACTAGCAAGTGGCATTGTTCTGAACTAGTCTTTACATGTATAACTCTTGTTATAGTAATGGTGTAAAAGTTGACAGGCAAAGTACACAAGTGAACAGATTTTGTATACATCAATGAGAAATGTGCTGTACATGTGTGTGTGTGTGTGTGTGTGTGTATGCGTGACTATGTGTCACTGTGTGTGTGTGCGTGTGTGTGTGTATGTATGCTGTGTGTGCGTGCGTGCATGCATGCATGCATGCGTGCGTGTGTGTATGCATGTGGTGTGTGCGGTATGTGTGCACCTGTGTGTGTGTGTGTGTATCATGTGTGTGTGTGTGTGTGTGTGTGTGTGTATGTGTGTAGGTGTGTATGGATGTTGAATTTGTGCGTGTGTTTTCATGTGTTACTCCATGTGTATGGTGTGTGTGTATGTGTTACTCTGTGTGTGTGTATGTTTTACTCTGTATCACTGTATGTATGTGTGTATGTTTGTCATTGTGTGTGCGTGGTGTCACTCTGTGTGTGTGCATGTGCATGCACATGTGTGTGTGCGCGCACACGTGTGTGTACGCGCACACGTGTGTGTGTGTGTGTGTGTGTGTGTGTGTGCGCATGCGCACGTTGTGTGTGTGTGCGCATGTGAAATGCAAAGTTAGCTAATAAACTTGCCTTATATCACAAACTGTTTTCACAATTGGATACTGCATGTCATTGTTTGTAATATTTGCTCCATCATTATGTAGAGAATTAAAATCTCAGGATATTTGTTTTGTGTACAATAAGATTGATTTTTTTACATAATTTTTTTTTACATCAAAAGCTGTTTCTGAAATTTCTTAATGCGTCTTGTCATTTCCATGTTCTCTGATATACCTGCAGGAACACACACACACACACACACACACACACACACACACACACACACACACACACACACACACACACACATATAACACACACACACACATACACACATACACACACACACACACACACACACACACACACACACACACACACACACACAGAGTCAAACTCACACACACATACACACACAGACACATGCATACACACACACACACACACACACACACACACACACACACACACACACACACACACACACACACACACCATGCACACACACTCACACAAAGACACGCCTGAAAATAGTGAATACTAAAAACATTGTTTTTGAGCAGCATGTCAGCTTGAATAATCTGAGCCAGATGTGAACAAAAGCTTTCTTTTTTTGTGTTTCTTTACATTTTCGATTTCCTGAACAGACAAAGAGTCTAGACTTTTTACATAAAGTCTTCTTGAAGTGTGAGATTTCATTTTGTCTGAGGAAGATAAAAGTGCAAGCATGACTTCGATAAGTGCTTTTTTGCTTTTTTGAGCAAACATTTTCTTTTTTTTTCTTGTCACTTTTGAAATTTCTGTGCTTTATCATTTAGCATACAATGAGAAGATATAATAAATATGTACAAGTGCATATGAACTGAAGACCATTAAGATATAAGTGTAACAAAGGAATGCACGTATACAGCGAGTACCTCAAGTGTCATGCTAGGGACACACTTCCTTACATTATATTTTTTACACAATACTTGTTAGCCTAGATACATGTACAGTTGGTCTACATCACACCACCATCTCCACAGCTGTTGTAAACATCAGTAACATACACTGATATTTGCATATATGTGTGCTGCTCAGGTATTTATACATGTATCAATATCACATACCCTTCTGGTTCACATCTTTATATCTTTTCTCCTTTGAACAGTTTCAGTTAAGTTCATTCTCTACACACATGCAGGCATGCACACATGCATGCTTTATAGACAGAGAGAGAGAGAGAGAGAGAGGAGAGAGAGAGAGAGAGAGAGATTGCTCCCCACTCCAACCTCTCATTTCTCCTCCACACAAGCACACACTGACACAGACACAGATGCACAGGCATGACATACATACATACACACACCCCAGAGCTGCCAAATACCATGCTTTTAGCATAGCGTGCTACAGTTTCATCGATGATCAGATATCATATTGCTACACTTCTTGATGAAATATGCTTCATGGACTTACTGGCGACATTTAAACAAAGATCTTAAGAAAGTAGACTTATTTCATTAAAAAAGAACAGAAGAAAAATGGCCCTAGACATGGCTATGCATTTCAAAATAAGGTAACTGGGAAAAATACAATTTGAATGCACCAGTATGAAAACAGTTGGATGTATGTGTTATGAAATTACCTGAAATCGTGATACAGTTTTCATTCTTAAACTTGTTTCCTGCAGATTAGCCTTTCCAGTTATTCAAATGCATCAGTTGAAACAGTGTATTATTTTCTGTGGTGAAGAGACGCTGCTCGATCTCTTTTAAGTTACAAGATATTGGTCATAACTTTGAAAATTTGTGTGGAGTTGTTTCAGATTTACTTTTTAAAAAATTCATTTATTTATTTATTTATCTATTTGATAATTTACCAGTAACAATCCACAAATATTATTTTGTTTCTTTTTGAATGGAAGAACTTGAGCAATAAACAAACACGTTTTTTTAATGTCCTACGATTTTCCTTGAGCTAGGACATGCATCTTAAGTTTTGAACTTTCATATGAAACTCGGTAATATTGCAAACGGGAGGCACGCACACGTGCATATGGTATGTCTTTATTCAGGTGATGCTGTTCTTTTGTTTCATGCCAGGTATAATGGTCAACAGAAGTATGTGGAAGCCATCGACTTGCTCTACCGAGGGGCACTAACACTTCTGAACCACAATCAGGTTGGTTTGATGTACTGATGGGAAAGTCAGAGAGATTGCATAGTCATGGCAACAAAATCTGCTTATCTAACATAATAGATAATACACAAGTGTTTATAAGTGAATAAATCTGTGTGTATAAGCATGAGAAGTCCTGATTAATTTATTTGCATTTCATTTGGTGGTGAAGCAGCATGAATTGAAAGATGAAAGGGGGACAAGTTTGTGGACAGCAGGTGGCTGTTAACTTGTGTAAATCTATCATATCGAGTAATCAAAGGGGGAAAGATTTCAGTTACACAACAGTATGACATCTGACATGGTTTGTCTCATTGGGGAAATCTGACATGGTGATTAATCTGACATTGGATATTGTACAAAGATGATCTTAATCTACTAAACTCATGCGGTGATAAGGACAGGTTTACTTTGACACAGTCACTCTTGACTATTGTAGAACTCTACAATAATTATGTAGAAGAAAATTGCCAGTGACAGTGAAAGCGACAAAATGAGACCAGTTGAGGTGAGCGGGAGAGTCAAGGGGAAGGGGCTTCATGATGACTGCTGAATTGTAAGTAAAGACACTGAAATCACTGTGGAGTATGATGTATTCTGTTTATGGGCTGTATGGAAACGGAAATAACGGAAGTTCTGAGTTGGCAGGACTGTCCTTTGATCAAATGAAAGTGAATTTGTGGGCAGTTTGGAAATGAAGATAATGGCTGTTCTGAGTTTGCAGAACTGTTTGATGTTGTTATGGAAGTGTAAATATAGTCAGTTCTGAGTTGGCAGGATTGTTTGTGGGCTTTAAGGAAGTGAAAAGAAAGTCGGTCATGTGTTGGCAGGCAGGACTATTAGGTGGTAGTGTGAAAGTGAAAATAACTGCAGTTCTAAGTCGGCAGGACTGTTTGTGGACAGTAAGGAAGTAAAATGACAGCAGTTCTGTGTTAGCAGGACTGTAGGTCACAAAAAAAGAGAAAATGGCAATTCTAAGTTGTCAGGATTGTTTGTAGGTAGTAAGGAAGTGGAAATAATGGCAGCTTTATGTAGGCAGGACTGTTAGTAGGTTGTAAGGATGTGAAAATAATGGCAGCTTTATGTAGGCAGGACTGTTAGTAGGTTGTAAGGATGTGAAAATAATGGCAGCTTTGTGTTGGCAGGACTGTTAGTAGGTTGTAAGGATGTGAAAATAATGGCAGCTTTGTGTTGGCAGGACTGTTAGTAGGTTGTAAGGAAGTGGAAATAATGGCAGCTTTATGTTGGCAGGACTGTTAGTAGGTTGTAAGGAAGTGGAAATAATGGCAGCTTTATGTTGGCAGACTGTTAGTAGGTTGTAACTATGTAAGGATGTGAAAATAAATGGCAGCTTTGTGTTGGCAGGACTGTTAGTAGGTTGTAAGGATGTGAAAATAATGGCAGCTTTGTGTTGGCAGGACTGTTAGTAGGTTGTAAGGAAGTGGAAATAATGGCAGCTTTATGTTGGCCGGACTGTTAGTAGGTTGTAAGGATGTGAAAAATATGGCAGCTTTATGTTGGCAGGACTGTTAGTAGGTTGTATTGTGAAAATAATGGTAGCTTTGTGTTGGCAGGACTGTTAGTAGGTTGTAAGGATGTGAAATAATGCAGCTTTGTGTTGGCAGACTGTTAGTAGGTTGAAGGACGTGAAAATAATGGCAGCTTTATGTTGGCAGGACTGTTAGTAGTTGTAAGGATGTGAAAATAATGGCAGCTTTATGTTGGCAGGACTGTTAGTAGGTTGTAAGGTGTGAAAATAATGCAGCTTTGTGTTGGCAGGACTGTTAGTAGGTTGTAAGGATGTGAAAATAATGGGAGCTTTGTGTTGGCAGGACTGTTAGTAGGTTGTAAGGAAGTGGAAATAATGGCAGCTTTATGTTGGCAGGACTGTTAGTAGGTTGTAAGGAAGTGGAAATAATGGCAGCTTTATGTTGGCAGGACTGTTAGTAGGTTGTAACTATGTACAAATAATGGCAGCTTTGTGTTGGCAGGACTGTTAGTAGGTTTTAAGGATGTGAAAATAATGGCAGCTTTGTGTTGGCAGACTGTTAGTAGGTTGTAAGGAAGTGGAAATAATGGCAGCTTTATGTTGGCTGGACTGTTAGTAGGTTGTAAGGATGTGAAAATAATGGCAGCTTTATTTGGCAGGACTGTTAGTAGGTTGTAAGGATGTGAAATAATGGTAGCTTTGTGTTGGCAGGACTGTTAGTAGGTTGTAAGGATGTGAAAATAATGGCAGCTTTGTGTTGGCAGGACTGTTAGTAGGTTGTAAGGATGTGAAAATAATGGCAGCTTTATGTTGGCAGGACTGTTAGTAGGTTGTTAGGATGTGAAAATAATGGCAGCTTTATGTTGGCAGGACTGTTAGTAGGTTGTAAGGATGTGAAAATAATGGCAGCTTTGTGTTGGCAGGACTGTTAGTAGGTTGTAAGGATGTGAAAATAATGGTAGCTTTGTGTTGGCAGGACTGTTAGTAGGTTGTAAGGACGTGAAAATAATGGCAGCTTTACGTTGGCAGGACTGTTAGTAGGTTGTAAGGACGTGAAAATAATGGCAGCTTTATGTTGGCAGGACTGTTTAGTAGGTTGTAAAGGGTGTGAAAATAATGGCGCTTTATGTTGGCAGGACTGTTAGTAGGTTGTAAGGATGTGAAAAAATGGCAGCTTTATGTTGGCAGGACTGTTAGTAGTTGTAAGGATGTGAAAATAATGGCAGCTTTGTGTTGGCAGGACTGTTACACAGTGTTAGTAGTTTAAGGATGTGAAAATAATGGTAGTAGGTTGTAAGGATGTGAAAATAATGGCAGCTTTGTGTTGGCAGGACTGTTAGTAGGTTGTAAGGATGTGAAAATAATGGCAGCTTTGTGTTGGCAGACTGTTAGTAGGTTGTAAGGAAAGTGAAAATAATGGTAGCTTTGTGTTGGCAGGACTGTTAGTAGGTTGTAAGGATGTGAAAATAATGGTAGCTTTGTGTTGGCAGGACTGTTAGTAGGTTGTAAGGATGTGAAAATAATGGCAGCTTTGTGTTGGCAGGACTGTTAGTAGGTTGTAAGGATGTGAAATAATGGCAGCTTTGTGTTGGCAGGACTGTTAGTAGGTTGTAAGGATGTGAAAATAATGGCAGCTTGTGTTGGCAGGACTGTTAGTAGGTTGTAAGGATGTGAAAATAATGGCAGCTTTATGTTGGCAGGACTGTTAGTAGGTTGTAAGGATGTGAAAATAATGGCAGCTTTGTGTTTTGGCAGGACTGTTAGTAGGTTGTAAGGATGGAAAATAATGGTAGCTTTGTGTTGGCAGGACTGTTAGTAGGTTGGGAAGGATGTGAAAATAATGGTAGCTTTAAGTTGGCAGGACTGTTAGTAGGTTGTAAGGATGTGAAAATAATGGTAGCTTTATGTTGGCAGGACTGTTAGTAGGTTGTAAGGATGTGAAAATAATGGTAGCTTTGTGTTGGCAGGACTGTTAGTAGGTTGTAAGGATGTGAAAATAATGGTAGCTTTGTGTTGGCAGGACTGTTAGTAGGTTGTAAGGATGTGAAAATAATGGCATGCTTTGTGTTGGCAGGACTGTTAGTAGGTTGTAAGGATGTGAAAATATGGCAGCTTTATGTTGGCAAGACTGTTAGTATGTTGTAAGGATGTGAAAATAATGGTAGCTTTATGTTGGCAGGACTGTTAGTAGGTTGTAAGGATGTGAAATTAATGGCAGTGTATGTTGGCAGGACTGTTTGTAGGTTGTAAGGAAATGAAATAATGACAGTGTAAATTGGCAGGACTGTTTAGTATGTTGTAAGGAAGTGAAAATAATGGCGGTTCCTAAAGTTGGCAGAAATTGTTTGTAGGTTGTAAGGAAGTGAAAAAATGGCAGTTTTATGTGGGAGGGAAATGTTGTAGGTAGTAAGAAATGAAAGTAATAGTAGTTCTAAGTTGGCAAGACTGTTTTGTTGGTAGTAAGAAAATGAAAATAATGGCAGTATTAAGTGGGCAAGACTGTTTTGTGTTTGTAGGTTGTGAGGAAGTGAAAATGATGGCAGTTGTAAGTTGGCAGGACTGTTTGTGTTGTAGGTTGTGAGGAAGTGAAAATGATGGCAGTTGTAAGTTGGCAGGACTGTTTGTGTTTGTAGGTTGTGAGGAAGTGAAAATGATGGCAGTTGTAAGTTGGCAGGACTGTTGTGTTTGTAGGTTGTGAGGAAGTGAAAATGATGGCAGTTGTAAGTTGGCAGGACTGTTTGTGTTTGTAGGTTGTGAGGAAGTGAAAATGATGGCAGTTGTAAGTTGGCAGGACTGTTTTGTGTTTGTAGGTTGTGAGGAAGTGAAAATGATGGCAGTTGTAAGTTGGCAGGACTGTTTGTCGCAGTATGGAAGTGGAGCGGACCTGAGCTTACTGCTAGTGGACACGTTGGAAAAATCTTGCAGTCCAGTCACCAGTGAGACCATTGGTAGGTGAACGTCATCATTGCTCGACACAGTATCCAGTGTAGATTTGGTGTTTCAGCATTAGACTGGATGATGAATAAATCTGATAGGTTGCCAGTTAAGAGCTCAGAATCTGTCATATTCCTGTTTTCTGTTTGACCACTTTTTGAAATTGATATGAATTTTGTTTTATTGTCTGTTTCATTCCATTTGTTTGTTTTTTGCTTGTTTTCCATTTCCAGCAGCAGAAAGTATAGGAGTCACCTAAAAAAAAATAACACAAACAACAGTAACAGGGATGTGTTGAACTATACTGATTCCGTCAAATGTTTTGCTGTTGCTTTTTCTTTTCATTCCAATACGATCTGTTTCATAGTTATTCTTTATTGCTTCACTGTACAGTAAACTAGCTGAAACAGTTTGCCGAGTTGTTTCACCTTTTCTGTCAGAAAGACCATACATTTCAGAGGTAAGGATGTTTTGGTGTACATAGCTTTTCTAAATGCATAGCCTTTTGTTTATAGTACTTACACATTTGGCACAGAGAGATTTTGTGAAAAGAATTGATGCATGTTAATCTTTTTTTGTTGTTTCAAAAGATCGTGTGGCACAGTTGTTTGAGAAGATGGACCCAGACTGCCCAGAGCGCCCTCCCTACATCAGTCGTGCCATCAAGTGGACAAAAACAGTGGATCAGTCGCACATCAGGGGACATCCCAGCCTGCACCAGAAACTGGGCGTTGTCTTCTGGCAAGGTACTTGTGCCACCTTTTTGTACGTTTACCCCAGGTCATTTTTATTTCATGACATAGCATAGCTGCCACCCATCCTGAATTGTTCAGGTAACTCATAATTCAGTAATTATTCCTGAAATCCCGAGTTAAGTAAAATTAAGGATTTCAGAATTTTGTTTAAAAAAAAGTGGGGTTTGGGAGTCATTTTTGAGTGGATGATAAAGTACTATAGAATAAAATGCAGGTCACATCTGGATGTTGGCTATTGCATGTATGAAAAATGCATTTCCTTTTTAAACCTCACATTTGTCCACTGAAACAAGAGGGGGGTTAGAACTGCTTTCAGTCAAAAGCCAAACTGCTTTCTCTTCAGCCCACCCCATTCCCTTCATCTCCTGGTTCTTGAATTTTGACCCGAAAAGGTTGGTAGCCATGAAAGGGAGTTGTGTAGGTTTCCGGGTAAATTCAGTTACAAAAGACATTTTGTAACAGTGTTTGAAATCGTGTGTGCGTGTGCATGTGCGTCTGTCTGTATGTGTGTCTCTGTGTGTGTCTCTGTGTGTGCATGTGCATTCGGTAAAATTACAGCAGTCAGTACTGGAGGGTTCACACTTCAGAATGTAATGGATCCTCACTTTCATAATCTGTTTGTGTGGAGGATGAAAAATAGAAGCCACATAACACCCCTGAGGTAATGGCAATATTTCGGTTTATTTGAACCTTTCTCAAGCCACACTGGCCAACTGACAAACATCACACTTTGAGATTACTGTGGTTGTGTCGCTGAAAAAAAGTTCACTAGAAAAGAGTTCCCTGGAGGATGGGGGATGGAAGGGGACTTGTTGGAGGGCATGGAAAAAAGGGGGGGAGGGGATAGGAGGGAAGGGTGAGGGTGTAGAGGGTGGAAAGCAAAAGGTGGGAAGTGGAGGGAAGGTGGTAAAATGAGCTGAAAGGGGAGAGAACAATAAAAGCAACAACAATCATAGTAACCATACTAACAATAATCATTACCATCGCCCTCTCTCTCCACCATTGACATGAGCAAATAAATAGATATGTGAGGGTAGAAAGGAAATTGAAAGTGAAGGGTGAGATGGGAAGGGAGCAGAGGGAGGAAGATGGGATGGGGGCTAGAGGTGTGGCCTGAGGTGGAAACGGAGTAGAAGACCTAGCAAGAGCAAGACCTAGCAAGAGCAAGTAATCTGTTTGTGTGTATTTTCTTGCGGAAATGATATCCTTCCTTTTTAAAGCTCACATTCATTGTTTTTGTAATCAAGATCACATTAGTGCCCATGCATGTGCTGTCCAGTTTTCAAAGTTGAGGTCACATCGTGCCCATATATGCGCCGTAGCATCCATAGTTTACACAGTCAAGATCACATTAATGCCCATAATTAGAGTCCATACATGTGCCCTGACATCCATAGTTTCCCAAATCAAGATCACATTAGTGCATTTACATGAGCCCTTTCTAATAAACAGTTTCTTTGTTCAAGGTGACACACTCATGTACCTACATGGACCTCTTTTCATCAACAGATCGAATCTGCAGTTAAGGACAGGGTAATATTGATGTGATAGAGACAGTCAGAGAGGTTATTGACCCCTGGGGAACTATGAGCTTCCGGAAGTTTTGTGGTTTGATAATATGACAATTCAGTGAGGTTGGTTTGCCTAATGGAGAAGTGAGCTTTAATGTTCAAGAGGTTCCAATATGACTGACCAGTTTATTATATCATGAAATGACTGCATGTGTGATATCAGTAGTTCAAGTGTTCATAAAATCAGTTAAAAGTATGTACGAAATTGTTATCTGTGGGCAAGAAGATTTTGCTGTCTGTTATCATGACTAAGGGGACCATAATTTTTAACATTTCCATGAATTAAACTCTGCAAAGGAAAGTTGCATCAAAGTCAGACGAAAGGGATTTACAAGTTTGATGTTTGTTAGTCTTGGAGGACATATTTTAATTCCAATCCTCTTGTCGGTTTTCCTGCAGAACACAACTATCCCCAAGCTAGATATCATTACCTGCACTCTGAGGATGGAGAAGGGTGTGCGACGATGTTACTGGAATACCACACCGCCAGGGGCTATCCATCAGAGGTCGATCTTTTCATCACTCAGGCAGTGTTACAGTAAGTAAAGGAGATTGTCTTGTGTACATTTTTTTGTGACTTATCTTTTTTTCCACAACAGCAATTGCCAAGTGGACATTTTTTCAACAGCTAGGAATCATGAAAGGATTGTCAAGGTCAAGGTGTTTGCTGGGACTCGAGGCCCCTTCAGTGTGCACTACTTTAAACAAATTAGTGACCACTTGCCTTTTTTCTAGACATTGTCTCTAAAACCTTTGTACACGAGGCAGGTCTCTCACTCAGGTTAAAGACCAAGACTTTGTTGCGTTCGTGCACTGTGTAAACAGTATGCAGTATTGTAACCAACGTTTCTTGGTTGTTTTCTGTTGATGTAATTTCTCTGTCCGATTACATGCCAAAATATACTGAACTTAGGCTAGACTGCAGGCTCAACATTGACCAATGCTCAGATTTTCATATTATTGATGCTGTTGGAGATGAGTTTTTGAATGAATTTGATTTGTTTGAAATTTGGAATTGATTTGTTTTTTTGGGAAAATTTCTATAGCAGGATTCCGAGGAGGATGTATGTATAGTTACCATTGCCTTTTATGTTAAAGAAAAAAACAACCAGTAAATGAATTTAGATTTAAGTCTGTACTATGTCACAATCTTTTTCTCTTTGTTTCTCTTTATAAACTTTCATTAATTTTCTCAAAGGCTAGTGACTGATTTATATTACATCTTTTTCCGACTGTGATGACAGTGACTTTCTTTTCTTTCTTTCTGCGTACGCAGGCTGATACTCCTGCGGACACTGCCTGTATAGACAGGCAGTGAAGTTTTGTGTGTATGACCGTTTTTAATCCCGCCATTAAGGCAGCCATACTCCATCTTCGGGGAAGGTGCATGCTATGTGTAACGTGTCATCCATACCAACGGCCAAACTGGCCTTCTCTTCCGAAAGTTGGTGATGGGATTTTACGTGTGTGCAAGATGTTATGCGTGCGTTCACACACGGAACCTCGGTTTATAGTCTCATTCGAAGGACTGTATGGGGAACGGAGTCAGAACCAATGTTAACTCCGAGGGAAAAATCCCCCTGTACCGAAATTCGAACCCGCAACCCCAGGATCACGAGTCCGGCGCTCTACCAACTGAGCTATTCCGGCCCTGATGACAGTGACTGATTTATAGTTACATTTCGTGAAAAGTCCAAAATATGTCTTGGCCTCCACTAGCCAAGGTTTTGCCTTTGTCTGTGAAGGTACCTGTGCCTTAAGAACAAGACGACGGCCTCCAGTTGTTTCAAGACCTACACCTCCAACCACCCGGCCATCAAGACAGGGCCACCTTATGTCTTACCGCTCCTCAACTTTATATGGTTCTTGCTGGTAGCTGTAGAGGGGTGAGTTGGACGTGAGCTGCAGTTGGAGGGTACAGAGGGTCTGTACACATTGCAGATATTTAGATCTGATCAGATCTGTATGTTTTTAAATAATTTAGGTCTAAGTCTGTACATAATGAAGAAATGTAGATCTAATCAAGTCTGTGCAGAATGAAGTGCTGCAAGCCAGGTGCAGCTGTGACCGGACACCCTGGATCTTTTCTGTCATGTTGCTTGTGAGGCACTGGAGAGGATCATGCCTGGCCTTGGAAGCATTGCTGATTTAATCAAAACAGAGTTCACTGGGTGCCAATTGATTTAGCTCATAGAATCTTCTATTGTTTATTCCTTAACATTAAATCAAGATCTTCATCTGTTGATCTTACATGGAGTCAGTCTAATATTGTTTTCAGTCAGACAGAAATGCTAATATACACTGGCTCTTGTTCTTGCAAGTCACAGTGGGTAGCTTAGATGAAGACTTAGCATAGGACTCGAAACTGACATATGCTTGATAAAGACTTAGCATAGGGCTCAAAATTGACATATGCTTGATAAAGACTTAGCATAGGGCTCAAAACTGACATATGCCTGATAAAGACTTGGCATAGGGCTCAAAACTGACATATGCTTGATAAAGACTTGGCATAGGACTCAAAACTGACATATGCTTGAGAAAGACTTAGCATAGGGCTCAAAACTGACATATGCTTGATAAAGACTTGGCATAGGGCTCAAAACTGACATATGCGTGATAAAGACTTGGCATAGGACTCAAAACTGACATATGCTTGATAAAGACTTGGCATAGGACTCAAAACTGACATATGCTTGATAAAGACATGGCATAGGACTCAAAACTGACATATGCCTGATAAAGACTTAGCATAGGACTCAAAACTGACATATGCTTGATAAAGACTTGGCATAGGACTCAAAACTGGTCTATGCCTGATAAAGACTTGGCATAGGGCTCAAAACTGGCATATGAAGACTTAGCATAGGGCTCAAAACTGGCATATGAAGACTTAGCATTGGGCTCAAAACCGGCATATGCCTGGTGCCAAATGCACAGTCAAATCAAATTGTCCATGCACACTTTTTGCCAGATGTGCCCTGATGGCACTCAAAATTTCAGCTGATCACAAGCATACCAAAATTATTTGTGAACCACAGGTCAACAAACAACAATCATCTGTCATCTGCTCCAACCAAAGCTAACTTGTCATTGCAAGTTTCGTCCTTTAAATGTGTGCTCAAGATCAATACTTCTTGGAAGTGTCTTGTGTAGTCAGGAATCAGGTGGTGACATTTTTATTATTTTTATGTTTTCATGTCGATTTTTGTTTGCGTTGGAAACATAATTTATTTGATTTATCTCGTCTACATTTTGTTCATGGATCATTACGACTGTCATTGTGTTTTCCGCAAACACTAAAAATTTTGTACATAAAAATACTGATCAAGGTGGTCAGTGGCATTAAACGAAGTTAATGTTAAGCCCTGCATAATGCTTGGAAAGTAGATCATTTCCCATGACTTTTGATCATCAATTTATTTTGTGTTTGTGTATTTTTTCAGAGGGAAAATAGCTGTATTCACTATCCTGTGTGAGAAATACCAGCCTTCCCTGGAGCGTGATCCCAGTTACAAAGAGGTCAGTTGCTAGTAACAGCAGCATGTGTGGAATACAGTCACTAACTTAGTGAAGCTATTTAATAGTATTTTTCTCATTCTTTCCTGTCTAAACAAATGCCACATTCCCACTTTGTGTGGAACAACACCATATTATTGGGACCCCCCCTTCCCCCTCCAAATAAAATCAGAAGAGCAGGCAGCTAACCACATCACAATTTACGATCAGGCCAGGCAGAGTGATTGCCTTTTGTGAGTTCACAACATCACCTCATGATAGACTAGCTCAGTTTTCTGTTCCTTGTGGAAGGAACATGTCTTTCTCGCGCTCTGAATTTATTATGGTCACACACAAGTCTTTCCACTCTTCTGCTTGACGCTGAAAAATTTTGCTCGTGAAAAAAGTTTGTTTATTCACAGAGTTTGCACATCTGCTGTTTGTATAGCCGAAGAGCTGTTTTGAAACTTATTTCCGGTTCAGCTTCCTCCGCCACTATCATGTCTTTCAGGGTAAGTTGGGCAGTACTTTTTAGGAATGGTAGGAACCAGTAGGTGCCCCTAAAGGAGTCAACCACTGGTCCTGGAGTACCTGGCTCCTGGTGACTTTGATCTACTTGCTGATTGCTCTGTCAGGAACCTCTCTTAAATTTTTTTTTGTGTGTGTACCTTGCTTCTGCCTGTAGAGTGCGTGAGGTTCATGCCTTCTCCGAGGACCCACCTGTCCCTCAAGTAGCACAAAGATGGTTCTGCATGTGCCCTGTCATAGCTCAAACAGCAATGCCCAGGGAACAGCCTTTGACAATAACCTTGCCTCTGCTACCCTTTGTCATCCAGTCCCATGCCCAGATGATAGGAGGTGGAGCAGGTTAACTGTCCAGGCAGAGCACTGAAGTCGTACCTTCAGAGGACAGAGTTGGGCTCCCAGTGCTCCTCCTATGGAGTTACCAGGCCAAAGCTGTTATAAAACCCCATATGGCCAGCTCCTGGCTTAGGCAGGTAGTTCACCAAGCGTACATCTGTGGCCATTTACCGCTTCCCCGCAGAGCAGATATGAGGGCTCCTGATGTGTGGCTGTCTTCGCAAGGTATGTCCTCCGGCAGAGCTTTGCAGTAACCGACATTTGTTGTGCAATAGGCTGGAAGTCACAGCCGGCCTGTGGCAGGTTTTACCATCGTGACATAACTGAAGATGTGGAGGCCTTGACTGCCTCAAGGGAATAGTTGTTGCCCTGGTGGCAACACACCCCTGCTGACCGTACATTGGCCCTTTTTGTTTGAATCACCTTGTCAACACAGCACTTCCACCATATGCCATTTGTATATTTTCTACTATATTAATTTACGCTTTGTTCAAGTTACCATTGGTATTTGTGTGATTTGTGTGCAGAAGTGTTTGAAGTGGCATCATGTATTTGAAAGGGTATAGTGGCACTGCCAGAGCTCGCTTTCTCAAGCCTTCCGAGGGGTCTTCTCCTTTTCCAGGCTTAAGAAATTCCTTATCCTTGACATTTGCTCATTTCATGTCACATTGTGTCTTCATTTGAGGGAGAGTCAGGGACTAAGCCTTCTCGCCTCCAGGCTAAGCACAGAGACTATGGCTTAGAGCCCTTAGTGGCCTCTGACATGGAGGTCTAGGCGTGGGGAACTGAACAGAGACATTCTCAATCTCATGTGGAATCAGTGCCTTCCTCATCCGGTAGGCATGCTTTCCACCATCCTTTTCGATATTCTGGCATTTGTTTGGACAGGTAAGTGTAGCATTTGTTACGACAGGTAAGTGTAGCGTTTGTTTGGACAGGTAAGTGTAGCATTTGTTTGGACTGGTAAGTGTGAGAAAAGAGAGTTTCATTACTAAAAGTAATTTTACAGAATTCTTAACTTGTTGAAAAACTAGGAGGCTCTCTCACCTCCTTGCTTTGTCAAGAAAAGGAGCAGAAGCTGAGCTGGTTTGAGTAAGTTTTAAAGAGTTAAAACTCTTAAAGGGTGATCATTCCTGCTTGTTAACTGGGAAGGGTTACCTCCTGCTCTCCCAATTTTTCTCTCTCTTTTAAAAAAACAACAAAAAAACTGATGATATGGCAGTGTTCCACACCAAGCGGGGATAAGGCATTTGTTTGGACCGGTCAGTATTTCATAAAACTAGTTTTACTAGTATATTTCTTCGGGGGGGGGGGGGGGGGGGGGGGGGGGGGATGGGGTTTATGGGGGGCCGGGATGAGATGAAAATAAAGGCTGAATTTGAATATATAGGTGTTAAAGTGTATAATTGTTAACTTTGTGCCTGCTGGAATAATATGGGATACTTATGGAGAGGTTGCAATGCATATCTGTGTTGTATGGACTGAATGTTATATATGGCTAAAACAGGGATTTCTTTCTTTTTTACAGGATAAATAATCAGTAGTTTTGAAGATGTTTCACTTCCGAGACTTAATAGGGTTACTATGGCTGGTTGTTTCAGTATTTGGATAAAATTGGTCAGCTGTTTTTTGGTCTTCCACCCCCTCCACTGCTTCCCAAGGTTTCTTTGGTGAGTTTGCGTGTCGCCTGTAGAGGGCAATGGCTGTGGAGTATCGGCCTTTGTCGTATCTGCCCAATTCATTGGCCGACAATGACACACTGGCATTGGTCTTTTTTTTCTTTTCTTTGTTCTTTTTAATTTGTTTTACCTGTTATGTACATCTGTATTGTTTAACATATATTTTTCAAAGGATAAAGATCAGTTCTCTTTTAAATCAGCCAATTCTTATTTTGATATAATGGTTGGTTTTAATTGTAGAGAACGTTTAGCATGATGTGTTAGGTAATAAATTGATGTGCATGCACAAACATGAACGCACACACACACACACACACACACACACACACACACACACACATACACATACACATATGTACACATACACACACACATACACACATACACAAACATACACACTGAACCTCAAACACACAATTAATCATAGGTTTGGGGGTGTTTCTTCCCCTTAAACATCATGACAGAATGTAGAGTAGTTTTGATGCTGTCATGAGTCAGTTTGATTTGATACTGCATGTGCAGGGGTCCAAGTGCTATTGAATACACTGCAAATCTTGCAGGTGTCTGGATCAAAGAGATTCTGTTCGGGTATTTTTAGGATTGGTAGTATTGATTATCCAATGAGGCCAGCTCTCACAGTTGCTGAGTGTTTTATGTGCAAGGGCAGAGTTCGTGTGCTCCTTGAAACTCCTTGAATTCTGACAGCGAATTTCAGGGCCTTGAAAACCTTTGAAAATCAATAAAATGTGGTTCTGTTGACCAAACCACCTTGAAAACCTTTGAAAATCAAGCCATCAGCTCTAAAAAATGTTAATGTGGCAAAAAGAAATGGCAGTTTGATTTTTCTGCATTCATGTTAATGAAAAATTAAAAAAATTTTTTTTTTTACAAACATCGTTGCGATCTTGGATTGTCGTCTGCTATATAACCAAGGGAGATAATTTGTAACTTAATCAATTTTGGTGAAGTTGCAAATTATCTCCTTTGGTTAATAGCAGATGTCAATCCAGGATCGCAACGATTTTTGTAAAAATGTGTTTTTAAACACTTTTCTTCATCAACCTGAACGCAGAAAAATCAAACTGACGTTTATTTTTTCAAATTTTACGCAAGTATTGTTGCCTTGAAATAAAAAACACACCCTTGAAAACTCCTTGAATTTTGTTGTTGGGAGTCTGTAGGAACCCTGAAGGGTACCTGTGTGGGTTGTTGGGTAAGGTGGATGTATGGACTGGGCTTAGATGCACACTTGTGGTCACAGGGAACATCCTGCAGAACATCCTTGGTGATGGCTTAGATGATGACGACAGCCCCTCTCCCTCTACCCCAAGCATCGCCAGCTCCTCCCACTCGCAGTGCACACGCCCAGAGAAACTCATCGATCTGGATTGAACCAGGCTTTCAGCAAAGAAGCCCTCTGAGTGACAAACTGGAGGGTGGGGGTGGGTGGGATAAGGGAGGGGAAGAAGGGGATGTGGGAATTTGTGCAACATGCTGAGAGAAAACCATTCTCTGTGGTGATGTTATTTTTTGTCTTTTTTTTTTTTCCTAGTTGATATTCCATTCAGGTTTCATGCAGTAACAAAGTGTTACATACATTGCTTAACACATGCAGGACAGGCTGCTGCATGTGAAGTAATAGTCCAGTGTCATTTGGCATTGCATGTACATGGCACATCATGTGTTCTGAAGTTCATAACATTTGGGCATGATATAAGCGGCACAAGGGTAGGTTTATATCCATACTTGGTGTGTTCTGTTTCATGGCTGCAGACTTAAGTTAGCAGCACAGCTATGCTACCGACAGGGCAAACATAGAACTGCCGGTCTTCTGCATCTCTGTCACAGGAAAATTGTGCTTTGTTTTGTTGCCAGACTGGTAATTTTCTTCATTTGGGTACTTTCTGGTTTTGTGGATTTTTCAGTCTTTGAATATTTATGGTTCTGCCTTCGTTACACATTAACACAGTGTATGACAATAATATGCCAGTGTTGATTTACAGCAGCATAGTGACCAAATCCAGGAAAGACAATGCCATTCCCTTTATCTGATATTATGTGATCATCCCCACCCCCATCCCCCTTCCCCCAGCCCATCTTTCCCATAGACTACTAGAGTCTCATAGGTAGGCCATACCTACCACCCCAGAACAGCGGTGTTTGTTACCAAAAAATGTGAAAATCGCTGACTTGTTCTGGAACTTATTGCTGGGGATTTTGTGTTACTGAAGAAGGAAAGAAAAAAACAAATGGATGCACCTTTTATAACTGGTGGACAGACCTGATGGCAGATTGGAAGTTGTAACTTGAACACTCCCTGCATGCGCATGGGTTGATAGCTGGCTTTGGGGGATATTGACCTGAGCCAAATTGTAAGAAAGCTGTAGCAAGCAAATGAGATCGTGTGAGACTTACCACTAAGATAGATGGCAGATTTCACTACAAATAAATACAATCAACAGGGCCAGACCTTGAGGGAATAATACGATGAACGTTAGCCATGTTGATGGGGAGAGAAATTGAAAAGGCAGAAAATTCTGGTTTGTGCACAGTCTGAAAGTGCACGTTCCTCATCAGTCATGGTGGCCGTGATGATGTGAGTGTGTGAGCATGCATAATGTACATCTGCACAACATCACATTTGTAACAATAAAGTGTGTGCCTGAAAATTCTTTTAACATTTCAGTTTGTTCCTGATTATTACGTCATTTGTTCCTGATGAAAAGACTCTGGTATAGACATTTCTGCCTAGGTTTTACTTTGCTGTGGTTTGTTCCTTTGACTCTCTCCTCTTTTTGCTTTTGGATGAGAGGGATTGTGGGGAGGGGAGAGTTGAGCACCATCAAGGCCAGACCAGATTACCGTTAGTTTCAGGTGGTGGTGTAGGTGGGTGAAAAACCCTTGTATGGCATGGCGATGGTGTTGAATGTCAAATACGTTATGCATATTTGTCTGTACATTAATCAGTTTGACTTGAATGATGCAAAAACAAACCAGTGGAATGGAAACCTTCCATTCAGGAAAAAGGAAAGGAACGCAACAGGAAAGGACACATTAATAACCAAATGAGGCGCACGCACGCACGCACGCACGCACGCACGCACGCACGCACGCACGCACGCAACGCACGCACGCACACACACACACACACACACACACACACACACACACACACACACACACACATACATCAGGGATGAGAACAGCTCCGCCGTTCTCCCGCCGTTCCGCCGTCTTTTAAAAAAATCTCCGCCGTTCGAAAAAATCTCCGCCGAAAAAAGAAAAAAAAAAGCTATCGCGATTTTTTTGCTCCCAATCTCGGCGAGACGCCTCCGGCGAGATTCCCAAATGGGCTGGTTTTTACTCGGTTGACTCGGCCAACTACTGCACATCCACTTACAGCGCCGATCGACCGAGTGTCATTTGTGAGTCATGGCGTCGAACGAAATCGCAAAAAAAAGGAAACAATATCCCAACCGTTGGAAAGAAAACTGGCTCGAGGAAGAGGTGTGTGGGAGTAGAGTTGGAGATAGCATATGCAAAAGCAGTGAAGAGCAGGCGTTATGTGTTGCTTGCAACAAGAAAATCAGCTTCGGAAGTCGTGGCTTCATTACGATTGCTGGTGTTAAATTAGTGTTGATTTTGACTAAGAATAGCATTAGTTAGTATAAAAAAAAGAGTTCAATGAGAGGTGTAATTTTGGACTAAGACTCAATTGAAAGACTTCATTCAGTGGTGTAGGTGTTTCACAGATCGTATGAGGCCTACACTACAGATCAACCTCTTGAGAACTGTAAATAAAGAAGTATCGAAAGACAAATGCCAGCATAGAGTGTGATATTCTACCAAGGACACACTGAAGCAGAAAAGAAAAAAGGCCTACTTCTACTACTACTAGCAGGTAAGGCCAAATTGTTTTTGTATTTATGTGCCTTTTGTGAAAAACTGAAATATAGTTTAGTTTTAATAGTAATGCCTTGTGTGAAATGTGATTTTAATAACAGAATGTAGATAAATTTAGTTCAATTTAGATAAGGGCTAGAAACATATTTTGATGGTTTTAAATGTGGATTTTTCTTGTTTATATATTAAAAATGCTTCAGCTTCAGGGGGCGCTGCCCCCTGACCCCCGCAGGGGCGTTGCCCCTTGACCCCACTGGGGGCTCTGCCCCCAGACCCCCAACAGAAAAATCTCCTCTGCTTTTTTAAAATCTGTTCTCATCCCTGACACACACACACACACACACACACACACACACACACACACACACACACACACACACACACACAGAGGCATGCACCAGTAAAATACCTTTCCATCACCACACTGTGCAGAATGCACAGTGCACACTTTGGCACACACACACACACTCAAAAGGTTCTCATACACACATACAGACCCATGCATGTGCACCTACACACACATGGACAAAATTGTAATTGGACTACACTGTTCAAGAGCTCCCATTCGGAAGCACAGTTCCAGTCCAGAGATTACCCATGGTCTTATTGGCTGCCAGAACAGCTCTTCTCTTGTGTAAATGTACTCGCAGTATCATGCAAGAGGTTTTCTGGGCTTATGAATGTGAGTCATGTCACCGTGACTTCTGAGGGAAAAAGATTTTCTTCTATTACTAAGTGAAAAAAATTTGTGCCATCCTGTTTTGAGGCACATATTTTAATCATGAGGAATGAAGTTTCGTTTTTCAGCTGGTCAAAAGACGAGGGGAATGGGGCAGATGGAACATAAGGAATAAGACCCGCTCAAGTATGACACACGGCTGTTCAGAGCAAGTTACTTAGTTTTGAGTCGCAGGGGAGTTTACAGCTGCAGAGACCAAGCTGTGAATGCAGGTGAGGGAAAGGAATGTTTTCTGCAGGCCGCTCCCCACCAGCCAGCTAACCGCACTGTATTCGGCCAACTGAATGTCATCTGTGCATAGCTGGTCTGGCAGTAATGCGTTCGGCAAGGTTGAGCGGCCATTACAAATGGGGCTGTAGGTTTGATAATTAGTTATTGTCATGAAAAATGTAATATATCTGCACTATTGAGATGACTGAATTGGCGAATTCCCAACAATTCTTTTAATACCAAACTCGACTGGGTTTATTTTCTTGTAGATAACATAGATGCCGCATGAAAGCTTGTATGCAAGTGGTCAGGCAATATTAGAACAATGACAACAAACACAATATTGTGCAAAAATGACGTCATCACTTTCTGGGAAGTTAATTTTCCATAGTTTAGTAGTACAGAAGTTTGATACATGCCTCTGCTCAGACTACAGCAACAAAAATATTGGATTACAAATCTGTAAAGCCTTGTTTGTTTGCCCTTTCACTAAGTGTCTCAATAAGGACGGAAATATAAAGCTGTGGACAGGAATGTGTAAATGAACAGTAGAATGAAAATTGATTCTGTTGCTGCTAATGGAATTTGTGAGCTGTGTGCTGATAAAATTAGCAGAAAAACAGCAAGAAATAGAGCTTCATGCTATGAAATTAATTCAGACCTGCCATGCAAGTAGTTGCATCCATGTCCTTTCCCATGGTTTTTGCTTTGACCCTCACCTTCTGTCCTGTTCTCTTTTGTCTGGTGAAGAGTCATCTGTTCTTCACAGCTATGATGGCATGGGTCACAGACCTACTATCCAGGAGATCGGTCAGCATGGTTTTACCATAGCATCTGCACCATGTCTTTTACCCAGTCCTTCATGTGAGAAGTCGGTTTAAATCAACTGTTCTGTACTTTATTCCCTGTTTTTCCTTCGTTAGTGAGGTTGGTGTGTAAGTATTCAGGTGTTACAGATTAGACAGTTGTATTGTGTGTGTGTGTTGCACTCACTTAGCAGAGGCATATCTGTTTTCACTAACTATATTGAGATAAAGGTTTTCTTTCATAATTCCTCCTTTGTTCACCATAAGCTTTTTATACATCTTGTAACATGTTGGTATATGCAGTTCTTTTATCAGTGAAGTCATAGGCGTATCTTGAACAGAGTTAGATCGTTTTATTAATCATTGTCTTTTAAAGTCCTGTGTAGTTTGTTGCAAAGTGACTTGTGAAGATACATTATGTCGTTCTGACAATGTGACAACTTGCTTAATGTGGTGAAGATTTTTTGTGTTGGTTAGGTGTACCACTGTAACCAAAAGACAGTGTTTGTAGAGCACAGGGTTGCCTAACAATCATTCAGTCTTCACTTTCTGAACATTACAGAGGTTAAAACCATTGTCTCAGAATATCCCAGCTGATATGGGCGTTTCCATTGGCCAGGACTAGTTATTGTATGGTTGGTACCTTTTTTCTGTTGCATAGGGGTAATGTTCTTCAGGTGCAACCTTCAGTTCTGCCATTGAGATGTCTGTGGATGGTAATTTCTGACTGCTTTGTATTTGTTGAAACACCAAGGCTATTTTCATCTGTAGATACCATTGTCGATTTCATAGCGAGTCAGCGTTGTTTCTGTTGTGGGTGATTGGTAGAGGAAATCAGGCCCATGTTCTGAAGACAGGGGCAGAGCAGACACAGTAATAATAGTAGTGATGAAAGCGCTGTCACTCTGTGACAAGGGTGTCGTTTGTTGACCACTACAGCTTTTAAAACATGAATTGTGTGTAATGACTGAATGTTCACCAACACACCTTGACTCAAGCACCGATTCAACGGTGGTCATGTATGTCTGCACATGCATTCTGGAATGCATGAGAATAGATTTCTTTTGATGAAACTTGAATGTGGTTTGAACACATCTGGAATGCACCAACTCTTTCTGAGTTACATTGACATCGCATTCAGTAACCTTGACTTACTCATTTCACACTGTTCATTGAAGCTGTGCAGTCAGTCACTCAAGACTTAACTGGCCATCCAGCGCTGAAATCTGGCAGCGTGGATGGCCAGTTCCAAATCACCACCTCATCCACCTTTCTCCTAGTTGAAACGGTGCTGAATGATGATAATTTGCAGTTTGCCTGACAAGAAAACAGTGAAGAGATTGTGGTAGCTCAAGTGCTCAGAGCTTGAATCAGATTTGAGTACTGCCAGATTTCTAGAACCTTTGAGTTGACATCAGGGGACAATATCCAGGCTTGTAGCTGTGATCTAAGGGCGGATTTTGAAAACGCTGAAGTGTTTGAGGGCGAAGGGCATGGCACATTGAACGGTTCCCTGACAACAAACCTGACACCAGGAGCTGGTAAGGCTGCTGTTTCTGGGGTCTAGTCATATCTATGAAAGAAGTTCCTCGTTTTTCTTACCCATGTATGATTTTAAGGGAACAGCAACCGCATTAAACATTCTGCATAGGGTCCTAGCAAATGGAAGGGTTTTCCTGTTGTGGAGATGATCGATTTTACTCAAAGGGTCTCAAAACAAAGGCGACCCTGTCTGGGACTGAGAATTCCCAAATGAAGCATGTCTGAAATTTCCTGGCCCCGCAGTATGTTGGTCAGGTGAGGGCATGTGTCTAATTATAAGTGTTTTGCATGGATTACGTTGTCCACTTTTTTTTTTCAACAGTAGTTCAAGAGAAGACTGACGTAAGTCCCCATTTCACCCTGTTTCACTGTTGTCATACTAACCAAACAAATGAATACAAGACTTATCTTCTCTTACATTTTTGTCATGTTGTTTCCATCACAGGTGTGATGTTAGACAAGAAGTGTTTAAAAACATACTGAATGCAAATTTTGTGTTTTGCCCTTTCTGTTGAGATGTAGCTGTAGGCTACTGTGCTTGTGTCAGGTTATGTTCCGCAAAAGGTACCAAGGTTGCATGTCAGCCACACTTTTTAAGCTTGCGCAGAACACAGGGCAGCAGAAAAATGCCATTTGCTACGTGGGGCCCAAGTGAAAGGAAAGCACTCATTACAATATTAAACTAGTTGGAGTACAGATGACACATAAGAAAGGCCAGAAAGCCAATGAGCAGTTCATCGTCAGTCCCTGTCTGTACTAATAGGAAAATGAAAGTGAAGATATTTTGCTGAGAAATGCTGTAAATTACTCATAGTTAAAGTTGCAGGGGCATGTGCAGTTGTTCTTTAGTTAGGTGTGTATAAGCAGAGCTGAAAGGTGGATATTCTGATACCATCAATCAACAGTACATGCTGAGTACCGCTTACCTGCAGGTAGGGGATTATGTGGAATGATTCCCAAGCAACGGATCGGACACAGAGCACTGAGTCGGCTGGCAAAAGCCTTTTGACTGAGTATGACCATAGGTCTGTTTAACTCTCGATTGTCATTGTGTCTTGGTTTGGTGCATGCTCATTACTCTCTCTTTTTTGTGCTTTTTAAGCAACAAAAGTTTTTTTGTTTTTGTTTTTTTCTTGTGAAAGTTTTTGGTTTGAACTTTGTTGTGTTGGGTTTTGACTTGGTATATGGATATGGACGTTAATATACTTCTTTTTTGTTTTTTTACAGGAGGTGAAAGATGGATATTGTTTTCTTTGTTGTTGTTGCCGTTGGTTGGTTTTGTTTGTTTATTTGTTTGCTTATTGTTGCATGAGTGGAAGAGATTTTTTTTTTTTTTTTACATAAAAATGTTTTAAAATTCCGAGAGGATTGATACCATTTTGTGCTGGGTTCCCAGCCCTTCAGACTCTGTCTGGTGTCCAGTGGACCTGAAATCACCCAGTGACCATGAGGACAGAACTATGCAGTGTAGAATATGACATTATTTAAATGGAATGAAATACACCGGGCTTGTCATGAACATGTGCATCTTTTTCGATCATTTTTTGCTGATCTCTCCGTTTCTCTGTGGTGCGTTGAAAGAGTTGGTTGGTTGTTTGCGGTTTCTTTGCTTCCCAAAACATTTACAATGGACGATCTTGTTCGTTTGTATTAGTGGAGAGTTAAACTTGTGAGTATCACTGAAGAGTGATGTTGGGTTGTATGTGTCACTAGAGAGGCGTGTTGATTTGGTATTGTGTCTGAATTGAGATGCTGTCAATGTGTACTATGTCTGGAGCTTCAGTTTTATGTTATACACACTGTGAGTTTGTACAGTTTCTATCTTCTTACCCCACCTCACTCTCCTCTTTCCACTTCCTTCTTCCTCCTGTCTTCACGTACGCACACATACTCCACCTGTGCATGCCTTCCCCTTCACTCTTCTCATGTCAACTCCTCAGTCGTAAAAATACACCCACACTAAATACATTCATCTCTTTCACACTCCTGTGCAGGTCAGAGGTGAAGATTTAGGAGTGTGACCAAAGGTTTCGCTGGACTGGCACATGCTGGTTTTTAACTAGTAAGTTTTTGCAGGTACCAATATAAAACAGCTCTGATACTACATACCAGCCAGCAGATATGAATGGCTTTGTCTCTCCGACAAATTGCGAGTAAGGAAAGATCCCCTCTCATAATATCGCTGTCCTGCTCTGCCTTTTCTTCCCGCTGTTAAAAGGGCAGACATTGAGACAGTGGCTCACTCGAAATAAACACAGATGTACCGACTGGCACAAGACTTTTTTTTTGCTCCCCTCCCTTACTGGCAGGCCTGCATGTGTGCCCTATGACGTGACCTGTGGCTGTACTGTCAAAGTTTCACACACAAACACACAAGATGGAAAGATGGAAGCCCTTTCTTTTTTGGTTTTACTCGCAGGTGGGAATGAAGAAAGGGGGGTGGGAGGGCAGGGGAATGCGTTAGTCAGTGGTGTAAAGTTCCTGTGTAGTTTTCCCATTAGAATTTAACATTGTTTTTGGTTTCAACTGTGTTAGAGTCCCTTTTCATTTCATGTAAACCATCTTAAACGTGAATTTGCATGCCTGGAGAAACATGTGTCAAATCCAGATTGTTATCATCTAGATGTAAAGGAAACCACAATTTTCAATAATGTTTCAATTTTGTTATAGTCACAAACAGAAAATACCTGCTATAGGTGATGTGTTTGTACTGAAAGGCAACTAAACCTCCCTCTCTCATGAGATGTGAACTTGAGTATGCAAACACACACACACACACACACACACACACACACACACACATTTCTGTGACACATAAAGATGTTAACTCTGGTAAGCCAGTTGACCAGCAGGGGTGACAACCTACTTCACAAAATACAAGACAGACAATGGCAACATTGAGCTATGTAGCAATCTTGATCCGTGAGATTTGTCCACACAAACGATGTAATAAACTATAAAACTATGAACTATAATTTTTAAAAAAAAGTCTACAAGAAAGTTCAGGCCAGAAACAATGCAATTTTGGCTTGGAAACTACTTAGGGGGCTTTTTCACTGACCCAGGATTTAACAATGCAATTTTGACTTTGAAACTACTTAGGAGGTTTATATCACTAACCTAGGAATTAACCTGTTAGCTGGCTCTCGGTCAAGTGGCTGCTTGATGGCTGGCACTTGATTTTTTTTCTGTTGTCGGGACTGTGTACCTGTAGTTTTAACAGGCTAGTGGAACCTTTGGTGACAGTTTATGTGATTTAGGGTAGGGTGATGAAGTGCATTGTACATGGTGAATGATTCTGAAGGGGCGACTCTTCGCATTGAACATGGATGAAAGCATACCTCCATCTTTCCTTTGTCTCCCCTTTACAGATTAGGTACGGCAATTTTTCCCCATTTTTTCCTGCAAGATGGTGCGGAATACTGCCATAAGGTCTTGGAAAGAATGTTGGCTGAACCGATGAATGCCCTAGTGAGGATGCCATGGGATCTTTCAGGATGAATTGTTTTCCAGCTGTCTGGAAATGCTGTGCTTGTGATGTCTGCTTTCCTGTCTCCTTGACCCCTCAGTTGTCATGGTTTTGTCTGCCATTTGTGTTTTCATCCCCGTAAGGTTGCCAGGGGCCCAGGGTAAACTGTACTCCTGCCTTCCAGAAATTCTGTGCTAGAAACTTCCTCTTTTCTGTCACTCTTTGAATCTGACCTTTTTCACCTTTCACTTTGCTGTTGTCCACGGTCTGTCAGCTTCTAGTGGCCCATTCACCAGTCTTCTTGCAAATCTTTATACATTTTTTCTTCATAGGATTTGTGTCATGTCAGGTTTTGTTTGTTGTAATTGGGAACTGGGTTGTAGTACAGTGTATACACTGAGTGCGGAGAGGACACTGGCTGTTCACTGTGTAGTGTGTTTGCCCCTATGACCCTGTAAATTGGGGTTAACAGCAGAGGATAATGCCTGGTGCATTCACAGCCTATAGTTATCAGTCTGGAAAACATTGATAGATCAGACATAACGCTGTTAATGTCATGTCATTCTGTCCACAGTGGTTTACTGTGGTGGTCACTTTTGCAGGACAGAACATCTCCCCCCTCAGTGATGACGGTCCTGAAAAGGCCGTGTGTAGTCAGTTGGGTTATAATGATACAGAGTTATAGCCCCTGTTTTTCTGCCTTTGTGGTCCATGCGTGTCTGTGATCAAAAAAAATTCTTTTCTCTTGTTACAATTTATCACATGCCAGTCTCATTGCTATTTTTTTTTGGTTAATTTAAAATCTGACAGTACTGTAATCCGCAGACTTTGCAGAGAGAACACTAGTTATCCATTCTACAGTGTCTGTTTGCCATTGTGGCTTTTTATGTGTGTGTGTGGGGTTTTTTTATGTTTCATTTAGATAATTAAATATACTTTATTTTTTTTCTTAAAAGCGAGGTTGAAAAATTCATCCAGGTGGCTGGCATCGTATGCAGTCCAGTCTTGGTATGGACTGGCTGGAAATAGTTATAGTGTGTATGTCGTTCCTTTTTTTTTCATGGTGGAGGGGGGGGGGGGGGGGGGGGGGGATGATAAGGTTTTCTTATCCTCGTAGTTGTGACTGTTCTGAAAGGGGCTTGTGTGGTTGGCTGGGCTATGATGTCATTGAATCTAACATCAGGATCATGACAAAAGCTGCAGCATCATTGAAAACAGGGCAACATACAAATAAACACTCAAAACATTCGTCTAATATCATGATTAGTGGAAAGACGTTAAATAAATGACACACACAAACACACTCAAAACATGATGCTATATAATGCTTATTCAGAATGCAACATGAAACAGATAGGTGAATATTCAACAAATGTGTCTTCTTCAGACATTACAGCAGTTGTGTAACAAAGATCCCTGTATTGCAGCCAGCATGAGAATGATTCTTATGCTGCTTGCGATCAGGACAGTGTGTTTTGTGTGCGTTTTCTATGTGTGTTGTTGTTATGTCTGAAGAGGACATTTGTCGAAAATCACTAGTCTGTTTGATCTTGTGTATTGAATAAGCGTATCTTGGCCCCTTGTTATATGTGTTCATTTGTATTTTTCCTTGAAGAATCTAAGATCGCTTCAGTCATGGTAAGATATAAAGAAAAAAGAAAACTGGAAATAAAGTACAGTATTGACCAGTGTGAAGGTTGACAAAGTCATTAGTGAGCTCTTGGCTTGCTGATGTCTGTGGCTCTTTAAACTGTCTTGACATTAAGTTCTGCATGATACCAATACAGCTTGGGCTACAGCGTTCTCACTGATTGTTAAAGCAGTGGCATCTGTAAGTGTGTGTGTTGCTGCTCTACTGTGCTTCGTATCAGTTAGTCTGATGTCTGGCAGTTAAAACATAGCTGCTGATAGATTCAGTTTGTCACCAATATATCCAGTTTATGATAGTGCATTGTAGACCAGATTATACAGTTACAGTTTTCTTGTTGTGAGTGCATCATTCTGAAACAAGCTGAAACGTGTACATGGGTTGAGGTGTGTTCAGAATGAGCAGTGCTTTGAATGGGGTTGACTGGATGTATTGAGTCTGTCAGACACTAGTACAGCACAGGTGGTACTATAGGCATAGGCAAGGCAGTAAAAAGCATTGAACTTTGCAGTATTTAACAAGATGCGGAACATATTCAGAAGGCTTGGCATGCTGTTTAGTTCATCCACAATTCAATGATTTGAACAAGTTGCATACTCCTGTCAATCCCACATGACTTAGACCGTGATTTTGTCGTGAGATGCTTTATTAGGGTCTACATGGTGATAATGTATTGTAAGAAGACCATGGTTCTTGCTTTAAGTGTAATGTTTATCATGGGCCTGTATACAGTGCCAGTTTCTGTCTTTATTGCAGTCCTGGACAAATTTTCCTAATGGATATATAGATGGTTATTACAGATCATTTTACTCTGGCATGGTCGAGATAAGCTTGGGTGCGGTATATCACAGGCTGGCCTCAGAACCTTTCAGCATGTAGTTGTGGAACATCTATAAACTTCCATGGACCCAACAGGTGGAGGGTGTTGGGCTCTTTACTGTCGGGCAGATCAGCAGCTGGTGCACTGAAGAACCTGGCCTACACTTTCAGTGGCATTGCATGCTTACCACACCAACCTGATGACATTTGTGACCAGCATGTTAATTGTATTTGGCCTCATTCTGTAGCTAATGCAGTAGTACTATTGCACCATCACAGACCAGAACAGCCCCACCAGTTCGGCGCTTTTCCTGGCTTTCGGTGATGAACAACATTATCACCCTTCCTTCAGTGCCCAAACACCAAGTTTACAGTTCACAGAGAACCATTGCCAACATCGGAGTTAGCAATGGTATAATGATCAGTGACTTGCTTCAGCACATCGCGGTGATGCCTCCTTTTCATTACAGCTGGCTTCACCCTCCACAAAGAGGAGTGCGGCCGCAAGAATTTCACTTCTTGGTTCCCACTTACCTTTACTGGTATACCGGCCACTAGTGAAATGTCTTTTTCTTTGTAATGCTAGATTTGAAAACTAAAACATTGGTTCATCACATCCACTGCTCGTCATTTCTCCAACACAAGCGTTTCTCAAGTTTCAGACAACTTGCATCGATTGAAAAGAAAAAAAAATCAGAAAATGTTGGATGTCCATAGTTCTGGTTGGAGAGGATCAGGTTGTCCGGTGCCTTCAACATGCATTGATGACCAACGCTCCCCGATTGCTTTTACCATGGATTATTGACAGTCTGTGAAACCTATTGAAAATCAACTATTGATGCTCTGTGGAAGCTGTCAGTGTTATGGTTTGTAATGACACTGCAGTCAGATGGATTTCACTTTTTTTTTTTGCTCATGGAAAACTAAACCTTCATTGTTGTGTCTGATTGCTTGTTGTGTTTAATTGTGAAGTCCTCAACCAGTTTGAAAGTCCGTTGCTTGTACTTAATGTGTAGGTAAGTCATTTTGACCTGTGGTGATGCAGTTTTTTATGTTTACATATTTGTCCTTGTCATTTTGATGTGTTTTTTTTTCCCTCTTGTGTCTTTTAAGATGTCATTCTGTTGTTGACTGTGTCTTTCGCACCTTTTGTGACATACAGTGCACTGTGAACATGATGCTCTTTGTATGGCGTGTTTTCACGAGTCGACAAGATGGGGGGAAGTTGAACACATCTTGGTTCCACAGGTTTTCATTCATTGTGATATTAGCCCTGTAAATATATGATAAAATGCTGGTCTGTCTGTATTTCATGCCATTATCATTTGACCGCTTCTTTCTTCCTGTACTTTGCACCTTGTCTATGCCCTGTGTTGTGTAAGCTGGACGGAATTCATTGCACAGATGTTGGTGTACTTGTGTTGTGTGGATGACATGTAGATAAACGAATGCTGTGAACTCCCCCACCCCCCTCTTACCGCCTCCTTAGGATTGCTTTTGGCGAGGTTGTAATCTTTGTCAGATATTCATTGGGCAATATCTAGCTGAAGGCAGAGTAATTCCCCTTACTGCTTGCCCAACAGGATTGGCTGGCTGGCTAGAGAGCCAAGCTAGCTGAATAAATTGTGCAACAATGCAAGTGAGAAAAATTCCGAGGACAATGTTTTACAAAGTAGTCTCATGAGATTGAACTGAAGGTACAGTCAGTGGACCCAAGAATTTATGAATTTCAGTTATGACTGTACAAAGGAAATTGTTTTCTATGCAGCAATTATGCGGTTGAATCAGTCGGATAAACAGCAACTCTTTCGTTAGAAAATGAATGTCGTTAACCAAGGGTTTGAAAATTGTTCCTTTTTTTTGGTCAGTGTGTGTGTGTGTGTGAACTGTATATATATTTTGTTTCCACTTCTGTTTTGTCCCCAAGTTATATGGTATGTCCTGTCAGTTTATACATGTTCCGTCCCTTCAGTTTCTACCTGCTATGTCATGTCAGTTTATACATGTTCTGTCCCTGTAGTAGTAAATGTTATGTCCTGTCAGTTTATACATGTTCTGTCCCTTAAGTTATAACATGGTACACTCCCGTCAGTTACAGCAGTCATTCATACTGTCAGTTGTATATGTATGCCCTATGAGTTTATCATGTTCTGTCCCTTCATGCATATTATCATGTTGTGTCAGTTTATGAGAGATAGAATGCCAAGGGCTCCTCCCTGCCAATAAGAAAAATGTTACCATTTTTTCATATACGGGGGAAAATACAATGGCTGAACATAACCTGGAAAGATTTTCTCATTGACCTCTAGCCCTTGAAGACGTCGTTTTCATATTAAAGATGAAGATTTCAAATGGAAAGAAGCTGCATACCACTCTAGGTGATTTAAACTTTGTATTTTTCATCTTTCTTATATTCATAGATATTTTTGTATTTGTGGTGTTACATGGTTTATCCATTATTATTATTACTGCTCTCACCATTTGTCATTATTGTTAGCATTATTATTATAATTGTAACACCATTATCATTCTTATCATCAATATGTCGTTACCATTTTTCTTTTAAATATCTTCTCCCCTTCAGCTTTTCACCCTTCTGTACGACTCTGTTGTTTTAGTTGCTCACCCAGATTGAAGGGATTAACTGACCGACTCTGTGTCCTTTGTTTTCATGGATGAATGTTGCCATGTCTGAAGGAGGAACCAACAGGTTGAAATGTTTGTAATTTGTTCATTCCTTCGTTTCGTGGCCCAATAATTCTATTTTGGCTCTTGTGTCAATGTGGGCCTGCGGTCACCCCACTTTGGAACTAGTTCTGCCGTCTTCCTTTCGATTGGGAGGAAAGAGGCCTTGGCATTCTCTCATATGCATGTTTTGTCTCTTCAGTTTATACCTGTTCTGTCCTTTCATTTCAGTTACACCGTGTGTTCCGTCAGTTTATGCAAGTCCTGTCTGTATGCTTGTGGTCACTGGAAGGAGCGATTCATATCACCAAGTGCATAGTTCATCATAGTCAAAAGAATTTGTCACAGTACAAAAAAATTTGGGCTTCGTTTTTCACATCCTTTAAACTGAATGGAACAAGGTAGATTACACATTTTTGTTGTTCTTTTTTGCTGTGAATACTGACATTTTGAAATGAATACTGATCTTGCTTTTGATACTGGTACAGAACAAGAAGAGGAGAGAGGTAATTCTGAAGTAAAGGTTGGTCTTGCTTGAACACTGGTATCAGTAAGAAAAGGCAAGTAGAAATGGTAAACAAGGCTGGTCTTTCTTTGAAAATTGAATATTGGTGTAGCACAAGTAGAGGGGAAGTGGTAATTTGAAATCAAGGTTGGCCTTATTTCAACAATGATATAGAGCAAGAAGGGGGGCAGTGGCTTTGTTTTCAATACGGGTATAGAACTAGAGGAGGAAAGGTGGTAATTGAAATCAAGGTAGGCCAAATTTTGAACACTGGTATGGAACAAGTAGAGAGGTAGCAGTAATTTAAAACAGACGTTCATCTCGGATGAGCAAACATTTGAAACAAGGTTGCTTTGAAATTAGGGTAAAAACTGAAGGGAGCTTTTAAAAAGTTCAATTATAGTTTTATTGGAGAAGAAACTGGCATACCAGGTCTGGGCGTTATCACATTTTCACAACATAGCAGGTTCATTTTGCGACAAGGTGTAACTGTGGCTTTTGCAGGTTTGACATATGATGGACTGATCCAACTCGGTTCCTATCCTGTTGACAAGGACTGAAAATGTGTTTTTGTCACAAGCAGATACTGTAGGTCCAGTCCTGCATACTTCCAAATAAGTCACCCTTTGCAGTTTGTGTTAAAAAAAAGAAGGGAAATTGACACTTTCAGAGACCTAATTCAAGAAGATTAATTTCCAAATGGGTGTGTATTGTAGGATTTCAATTAAAGGTTTGAAGTGCAATGGTATCCAATAATTACATCAGATAAAACAAAATTCATACAAAAATAGAAGAATGAATTTCACCCCATAATAGATCATCTACGATGTTGTGTGGACAAATCTCTACCGGATTTAGTAAGGTTTTTTTTCTTCGGCTTTTCTAGTTCTTATTCTTTCTGGCCAGTAAATTAATCACTGAATTCTTGCAGAATGTTTTTTAACAGAGAAAACCTATGACTAACTGAATTTTTGATGAAATATTGCGTTGTACAGTTAAATTGCTCTTTGAGAAGGAAAACAATCTTGCAGCAGTTTCTTAAATGAAAAAAAAACAACAAAAACAACCCCCCCCCCCCCAAAAAAAAAACCCACTATTTTCAGCTGTTTAAAACTTATATCATTTGAAACAAAAATAATGAAATTGTAAGTTTTCAAGATGGAATGCACACCTCCTTATAACCATTTTTGTTGTATGTATGCCATTTAATGGCAAACAAACCGATTAAAAATGTGTCTTCAAATGAAAAAAAAGAAGGCATTGTTACTGTTTCTTCTTTTCTCTTCATGTGTGTGACTGTACGAGCTGAACTAGTACTGGGCAATGCTTTCTTCATTTGAATGATGTTTACATTTTTTTCTGAATAAACTTTACCAGCCTGCCGTATTTTTTAACTGTGTTTGTGTTGGTAATGCAATGATGTTAATATTCACATTATGATTTATGATGTCTGTAAATGTCTATTTTGTTATGTTTGTCAAAGGGATGTACTCAGAGCTGCCAACCTGCTCATGCGGCTTACAGTAGCATTTCACAATTTTCACAGTAGCATTTCCAATTTGACAGTAGCAACTTAATTTTGCGCGCGTTCTAAAAAGAAATCGGGCCTATAACCAGTTTACGGACCACATTAAAGCTACAGTACTCTTAGTATATCTATAAATGTTATTATACAGAGATGAAGCAGAGGAAGAGGGCAAATTGTAAAAAAAAATCTACGTGCTACAGTAAAACCGAAAGCGGAAATGCAGTTCCGACAGACCGAGAGAGACGTTACTTAGCGCTGTCCAAACAAAACGAAAGTATCTTCGAATTTTTTTGTTTCGCCGTAGCAATTTAATGATCGTAGTAGCGTCGTAGCAAGCATTCTCTTGGGTTAGCAAACTACGGCGATCTCGTAGCAGTTGGCAGCTATGTGTACTTGATTAAGCGCGCGCACATGCACACCACGCACGCACAGAGAAAAATACAGAAAAAAGAAACTCCTACAGCTCTGAGTTTGGTTAAGTTTTCATCTTTTCACTTTGCTATGGAGAATGACGTACAATGGGAGGGATACTGTATCTGCTTTGCTTTTCCTCCCCCCCCCCCCCCCCCCCCCCCCCCCCCCCCCCCCCCCCCCCCCCCACAGCAATGTTAACAAGACAAAACCGTAATAAACCATACTTCTCTCACACATAACTCTTACCATTTTTTTTT
The DNA here is from genome assembly GCA_018398815.1 of Conus ventricosus. Taxonomy (NCBI): domain Eukaryota; kingdom Metazoa; phylum Mollusca; class Gastropoda; order Neogastropoda; family Conidae; genus Conus; species Conus ventricosus. The sequence continues at coordinate 31,502,158 of CM031596.1, read as the reverse complement.
AAGAGTTCCTAAATGAACCACACTTCTCTCACACATGACTACCATTTTCTTCAGAGTTGTGATGTGTAACCAGCATTTCTTTCCCTCCTGGTCAGACACACTTCACTGAAATTCTGAATTGGTTCCTGTGCACTGGAAGGGAAGAAAAAGCCTTCTGTTCAGGACTCGACATCATATAGATAACCTTCAGATTCAACACCAGCTACGATTTATTTCCAGAGGACTTGGGAGAAACAAAAAAAGTGGCGCTTCACCTGAAAATCCTCTACCAGACATGATCAGTGAATCAAAAGTCAAAATCAGACCTGCCATTGCCTTTTGTTTTAATGCAGTTTATTATTGTCATTTCCAGACTTGTCAACATTCAAACCATTTGCCTGAAATAATCAAAACATTTTTTGTATAGAGTGTGGTGTTCTCTGTGATATGGTTGCCATACGCCATGCTGATGATCTGACTGTGCCACCATCTTGTAATACAAACAGCTGGTCATGTAATATAGCCACATATGGATGAACAATCAAACCCCGCACAGTCAAACTTCAAGCCTGACTCAGAGTAAAAAACGGCAGTCTGTGTACTTGACCCAAAATAACACAGAGAATAACAATAAATGACTTTCTCGTTGAAGAACAGTTCAAGGGATACAACTGCATTTCTATGTCTAAAGTAATGCATGGTTATTTCCCTTCACTTCAGTTGTATTCTGACAGAAAACTCAATATTCTGACAGAAAACTCAATATTCTGACAGAAAAACTCAATATTCTGACAGAAAACTCAATATTCTGACAGAAAACTTAAGTTAGAGAATATATTTCAGGGTGGCAGCAAGAAGTGCAAAGTTAGGCTTTGTTTTTTACTGGTCAAAATGAACTTAAATCTTATGACCTTAAGTGTTGCCCTTTGACCCCCACATGGGGTTACGTCTGCCCGAGGCTTTGTACTATCCTGAATCGTTCCTACATTTTCAAAGGAAAGTGCTTTCCCTCCAGTGCTATGCCTGATGATAACTGATCAGTACAAAACCTCCATCCTATGGGCAGGAAAAAGTCTGGACAGCTTACCTGCATGTGGGAACTTTAAAAGCATGGAGTGATTCACATCAAGATATTTATTATCACTGGGTTGATGAATGATCTCCCAATTACATTCCACAGGAAATGGTAAGCGCACACCAAGTAGGAGAAATAATTTAATCTGTTGGCAGCATTCACACAAATCAACAAACATATAAGGTAATCAGATTTATGCTTAAAGGATATACAGAAAAAAAAAAAAAGCTTGGTAACAAAAAAAAAAAAAAGCAAGCTGGTGTTTTCAAAAGTATGAAACAATCTGAAACTGGAAGCAAATGATATAAATAAACCCACTCACAAACTCACTTCATTCAAGCTTGCGACAAGACGGAACTTCTAGCTACTCTACAGCAGCACTGGAGCGGACACCAATGACCACGACATAGAACCCCCTGCAGCACCGACACCTCTCTGTCCTGTGTAAACAACAACTATCACAATTTCTGCAGAAAAACTATCAATCATGTGCATACTCACAACCTTTGCCCCAACTTCTTCTTTTCCTGAACGCTTCCAGCACACATTCGCACACACAACTCAACAAAAGGATATCTAAAATTCAAAAAGTAGAAGGCAAACATGTCCATAAAACTATACAAAATAATGCTATCACAAGACATGTTGGCAACTAAAATCCCACAAATCTATTGCAGTCAGTAACTCTTAACACAATTTTGCAACAAAATAAAATCAAGGAATGGTTTATGAAAAAATTAGATTGATTATAAAATCTATATATGTACAACTCGATGACCTAAAATTACCAACTTAAACTACAAGTTTTATTCTATAAATAATCGAAACTAGAAGCCACAAACCCACACACTTGATTCCAAAATAAAATAAAAATGAAAACCGAACATCACTTCATCTCCACCTCTACCGTAGCATTAGGCATGATTTTGCACAGGACATTAAAAACTAAATCAGAACATGAACGTGATGGCATTAAAAAAAAATGATGATCCTGTTTTAAAAAAAAAAATGATGTGGCAGCAGATTTTCAAACAATAAAAGCTGCTCGGGAGGTTAGTAGATGACAGTTAAAGAACAAAAGTTGTGACGTTTAATTGCAGTGAAGAAAAGCTAGCAAGGAGAACATCAGATGACAACTAAAGAGCCACTGTGACATTTCACAGCACTGAGACTTCTTAAAGATATCAATTACAGTTTGTTTTTTTTCGACCAAACAGCAGGTTTTGCACAACATTGAGGAAGCACAACTTTTCAGACTTAAGTTCAATGTTGTTTTCAATAAGAAATAAAATCCAAGGTCAGTTAAAATCATATCAAGTGCATATCAAAACAAAATAAACAGTTTCACAGTTCTGTCACAAACAACCACCATCAAAGTGCACAAGAGAAAACAGAAAATGGTGAAGCAGAACAGCAGAATAAACATTGACCGTGTCTTGATAACTGTTTAAGTTGAGGAAATCAAAATAGATCTTTTGTGCACAAACTAATAAATCATTACACGATGTAACAATGCACTAATAGAGTCCTAAACTACTTCAGACAATTGAAGTTGCAAGTTTTAGGACTAGAAAAAAAAACTTTTAAACATTCAAAATGTTCAAAAACACAAACTTCTATGCAACCATTTTTTATTTGATAATCCTTTCTTCCATAGAAAAGTGTGACCTAAAGTTGCTCTGATGGTATTACCTACATACACAAAAGCACCACTTGCACATGCTTAAGCATACCAAAGAAGCAAATAAGACGCAATTGATCAAAACCGTAAACTTGATCATACAGACAGGTTTGGACTGGATAAAGGAATAAGTTTTGAAAAAAAAATTCGACAATGAATTACAAAAGATTAAAACAAACATATGTGACTTTAATTTTTTTCCAGTCAGTCCAGCATGCCAAAACACAGCATAGTCATACAGAAATTATGAATCACAGTAAAGCACTATATTTATCAACCAAATATATACAACTTCACAAACAATGGAATCAGCAAAGAAAGCACAATTATCACCAAGATCAACTGAAAGCAGTAAATAGTATGGAAACCACTTGTTTCACCAAGCTTTGAACTAGTATTACTTAAAAATCTTTAATGACTAATAAAAACAAACAAACAAAAAATCCCTTAGACCAGCAAACGACATTCTTGTTACGGATGACTGCATAACCATGTGTTGGATTCTACTTCCTGTTGGAGAAAAGCCTTTTTGGTTTTGTTTCAACATTCTTCCCCTGTCTGTTTAACAGCTTGGGACCATCTCCTCTGTTCTGAGGGTTTCTGACATCTTCCGTTTGTATTTACCACAATCACAAGACTCTCTGCATATTCAAATCCACACCATTGTGAGAATGAACCACCATGCGACCCAAATCTGCACCATCCAAATACAGCCACCCTCTGTTCGCCCTTTCTCGCCCATTTTTCCCCCCCATTACAGAATAAACCATAGTCCCATCCTTTAAAAAAAAAAAAGGAAAAAAAAAGTTTCAATAAATCTTGTTTTGGTTGAGGAATACCGGCAGTAAGAGTTGTATTACAAATACCTCGGCTACCTTTTCATCTTGATGCCTGTCACTGGACTGAAAGAGTCTGTTTCTCATTCCCACGAGGCCTTGAGGAAAAACAGACTACCAAAGAAAACCCAGTTGAAAGTGAACTGTTGGCAACAACACAGCATCTCCAGTTTGATGTGAGCGATGAGAATAGGTCTGGGTCGTTACAGTACAATAGCACTGGCTAGGTGGGTTGAGCAGTGTTTGGGTCTCCTGTCTGTCATCTTGCCAACCTCACTCGCTGAAGCAAAGGAAATGGCGCTGTGATAAGAGTGGGGGCAATGCAATTTCAGCCTTAGTAAAAATGTTATACCTAGTGTCCTGTGTGGTCTTCAAAACTGGATATATATACAGTTAAAAAAAAGCAACATATTATCAGATCAGTTAAAGATGAACCTATGTACATGGGTGTGTCTATGTGTTTGAGTGTGAGTGTGTTGAGCCCTAATAACATAAATGTCTCGATGAATATATCTTCTAATGAAGAATACTGTAATGAGACTGATCTGTCCTTTTTTCTTTGTTATAATGTCCATAACTGTCATTTTCCATGACCATAATTGCAATTTCTCATAGAATCTTAACTTGACACAATGAGGAACAAAAACGACAGTCCACGCCATCCATCAACCAACAAGAAGTTGACTTGCACATGTTCATGAACACACCTGATGTACATGCTCTTAAGAAGTCACATGTGTGGATGAAACCTTGTCCAGAACACAACTGTCGGAAGAGGTGACAAATGACTCAATGAAAAACAGATGAGAACGCTGAAGAGAAACACTACAATATTTCAAATAATCTGTTGATATAGGGAATAGACACTATCAGACCTGGACTGAGTAACAACGATAGAATTAACCCCTTGCTTGCTGGACTACATATCATTTACATACCACTTCTGGTGTTGTCCTCTGCTTGCGCACATATTTCATATTAATGGACTTTGTCACCAAAAGGCTCAACTAAAGGAAAGATGGGAGCGTTCCAGTACACTCCATACAGATTGCCGACAATTCTTTTGGTCACTGGCTACCCCCATCCCTCATGTCAGCCTTGGCCAATCACCAATCGCTGTCTCATCAAGCTCTCTGAAAACTTGCACACACAACCTGGGAAGTTATAAACGCTTCTAGTTACAGGGCTGGACCAAGTCTGCTAAGAGTTGCCGGATGTGGTCAGTCAATGTTCAAGTATAATTCATGTCAGAGGACACGGGGCTGATTGTCACCCTTCACATGGGGCGCGGTCCAAGCATTTCACATGGGGCGCGGTCCAAGCATTTCACATGGGGTGCAGTCCAAGCATTTCACATGGGGTACGGTCCAAGCGCTCCATTCATTCAGTGGCCATGTGGAAAGCAGAATAGAGGAAGTACACCGGTTTTCGTCTCAGTTCTGTCAACACATTGACTGAGATTTTGTTTTTCATTGTCTGCGAGTTGTTCTCACTGCAGTCGGGTTGACCAGAAATTCAGATTTTCTCTGGCATAATGCAATGCCAAAGGGCAACAACTCTCTTACAGTAAAGGGGTTAAGTCAGTTATTCCTGCAGGCAATAAAAGAATACGATATTGAAATGAAAACTGTACACATATTTACATGATATCAATCAATTTCTGACGTTGATCCATGTGACATACTGGTAGCTGTCTTGTCACTGTCACCATCACAAGCTCTCTGTAAAAAAAAAAAATGCAAGGGCTACAGAATGCTGTTCATTACAAGAGATTAAATTTCTCGCAATGCTACCCCAAAACCTTCACCACACTGTCTGAAGCTCAGCTGTTTATCATCTCCATCATAATATGTGTCACCTTCACCATAAGTTTGTTTAATATAAAAAGGAACGTCCACCCATAGCGCTACAGGCAATCAACTTATGTCTGGATTAGCAGTGTCTGCACTGCTTTCCCCCTGATTCCCCCAGGCATGGAATGTGATTGAAAAGGCAACAGCACCACAGAAAAAGATGCCAAAAATTTCTCATCACAAGTGTTTTTCTTATTTGTATACACACACACACTTTACTGAGATTGTCTTGTCTACCTTTTCCCGCTGATATAAACACAAATTCACAAGGTATGTGTATGTGACATCAGAACATTTCAAATAAAACAAACAGAATCTACAACAAAAAAAGAGAATACCAAGATGGGATGACACCAAACAAGTTTTCACTATCTCTCGCTGAGCCAGATACCTTTTTCTTAACAAGATGCCGCAATAATTGGCGAAGGAAGGACCAGGATGCGGGGATGAAGGAAATGCTGCATGGAGGACATGTACGGTACCGATTGAAAATCGAAATACAGGTTTTCATTATCAGAAACAGAAATGATGTTCCAGTCTTCGGTCCTTCAAACTTAACTCCAAAATCTATCAACAAACCTTTGTACAAAGCCTAAAAAATAATGCTGCCTTAAAACTTGACAAAAGCATACTTAGAGCTTATGATCAAAATTGTATTTTTATTGCAACTCATGACTCAGTTGTGTAAAATGATCCAGGCTTTTTGCAGTGCTACAACAAAGCCTATGCTTACTTTTCAGCTGTCTAAAACCAAACTAAATAAAACTTTCAATTCCATGAAGAACGGTCACGATCATATGTCAATGAATGTTCACCCATTTCTTATTACCTGCCAGAAGCTGAGCGGTTTATCAATTCCATAAACAAAGCATGTCAAAATTAACAAAACACAGCAAAGTGAATGGTGAGCAAAAGACACATTTTCATGCTGCAGAAAAATTCTCTTTTAATGTGCCCAACACTCGTGTCTGAACTCTGAAAGGAGTGAACTCAAAACATTGCAAGGCACACACAGAAAGACATGGTGACCAAAAACCCAAAGCAAAACAAAACAAAATAACTTACACAGGTTCATAGACTCATATTAAAATTCACATACATAAATGTGTGCATACACAGACAAAAGATCTATTTACCATGTATGTATTTATGCATACAAACATACAAAAAAAAAACCATAACAAAGGACAAAGAACATCTACACATAATTCCACAAATACAAACATACACGTAAGAAAAGCAATAAGTGAAGACCAGGGAGGTGGCAGCTAAACGGTGAGAACCAAGAAACCTGCGGCTGCTGATCCCTGCAGTATCTAAGGGTTACTAGGACAGGTGGAGAAAGGAGGGACACAGGAGAGGAGTTTTCCCTTCCTCCGGGTCAACACGTGTACACAACGCCACTCAGCCATGCGCACACACAGGTCAAACCTCATGACAGATCCTGCCATCCACATCCGAGCTGGTGGAAACATGAACCGATCCAGAACCACTTTACCCCCACAACAAAGCTGCCTAAACACCAAGTCATAGGGAGAAGCTGACTGGCACAAACAAGTTTACGTAACGGACCAAAGCAAGCGATTTCAGGCCTGTCACGGCGCAGGGGACACAAGTAAGATAAGATAATGTTGCTTATAGCCCAGCCGACCGCAAAGGGCCGGGGACACAAGTCCTGTCCTGATTAAACAATACCAAACAATTCAAAGCCCTATACAACACAGACAGGTATCTACAGCACAAACAAACACAAACGATACAAAGCCACATAAAACACATGTATTCATACAGCAAAAACAAGTAAGCCATGCGCATAAACACATACACATCTTTCGACCCCACTATCACACCAGAGGAGGAACAAAAATCTGGTATGCGACAGTCAGTCAGGCTCCCAGGAAAATCACTAATAGGGAAACGCTCTTGAAAGGAGAGAGAAAAGTTGTTAGTGGGGGGGGGGGGGGGGGGGGGGGGATGAGGGTGGGGGGGGGGGGAATCCAGTTCACGTGTGTCGGACACCACAGCAACGATGGAATATTCAAAAGTGCTGAATAAGAAAACAGTATTGAATATATATTGATAATGGTAATGACAGAGAAAGATTAAGTAAAAATAAAAAAAAGAAAGAAACACTTCTACACAAGTGTTTCTGCAACAAGAGTGTCCACTCTGTATGGTATTTCAAGGCAAAGCAAAAAAGTCATCAGCCTCCAAGTAAAGCCACAAGCAGTCATACAGCTGATCAACAGGAGGCTGAACATCATATATTTTCACGACAGAGAAACAAAATCTTCAGCCATCTTAAAAATCAGAAGAGCTGTTATGCAGGTAAATGTTACATTCTGTAGCAAATGTCAACAATAAATAAAGTAAACCAGATGGAATTAACGTACGTTCATGGACAATTCTTACCAAAAGTACACACTCTGACAATTATAAATGAAATAAATTTATACATTTTGCTTATATAATCAAAAGATTCAAATTTCATATTATATGTACACACACACCCACACACACACCCACACACACACACACACACACACATTCTCTCTCTCTCTCTCTCACACTACCAGCTCATCCTCCTCAGGGGAACTGTTGGTTCAGCTGACAAATGAAATTGTAGAAGTCATTACATGGGATGCTTTGCAAAAAAGTGGTTTTGTGTATTAGCTGACAAGAGTTCTAGTTGAACCAAGTGACACACTGGCAGTCACTAACTGCACTCAGTCACATGCAGATAGGAGACCTGCAACTCTCACACTTGAGGTAAGGACAGTCTGCAAGAGTTATCTTTCACAGGAGCTTGCTCACTCCCCCCCCTCCTTGAAAAAAAAAAAGAAAAACGAAGAAAAAAAAAGCACATTTCAACACAGTAGAGTTTGTATATCCTACACACAGGTGGCAAACAATATGTGACCTCAGCCAGTGTACAATAGCAGGTGTACAGGCATGATTTCTAGCAGCAGAGACATGTGTCTGTGACATAGGCCTAACCTGATGTATTACATCAGAGAACTACAGTGAGACAGCGTTGCTGGGCATGTTCAAAGACACATCCCCAAGGCGCCTGTCCTCATGAGCTCGTAACAGTAGCTCCCTTTATAAGATCTCCACAGACGTACAGACCATCCAGATATACGGACATTCAGATCAGCTTAACATTTTGGAATTCATGATGGGATATATATAGTACATTAGATTTTACCCCCAAACTGAAAGGGCATGGAATCATCATTTCAGGTCCGCAGACCTAGAGGTTAACTGAAACTTAGGTAAATGAAATAATACTGCGGGAACCAAATGATCCATTTAAGTGCACTGACAACGAAGCTTGTACGTCTGTGTGAAGTGTACCACTTACACGTGTTCTCATTTAAGGTACTGGTCTGGGTAAAGTGTACCACCTACACGTGTTCTAATTAAAGGTGCTGGTCTGGGTAAAGTGTACCACATACATGTGTTCTCATTTAAGGTGCTGATCTGGGTAAAGTGTACCACCTACACGTGTTCTAATTAAAGGTGCTGGGCTGGGTAAAGTGTACCACATACATGTGTTCTCATTTAAGGTGCTGATCTGGGTAAAGTGTACCACATACATGTGTTCTCATTTAAGGTGCTGATCTGGGTAAAGTGTACCACCTACACGTGTTCTAATTAAAGGTGCTGGGCTGGGTAAAGTGTACCACATACATGTGTTCTCATTTAAGGTGCTGATCTGGGTAAAGTGTACCACCTACACGTGTTCTAAGTAAAGGTGCTGGGCTGGGTAAAGTGTACCATTTACACACATTCTCATTAAGGGTGCTGAGTAACTTGGGATGCGGAGCCAATCGAAGTCCTAGCTGGAACAGTTGCTACCACAAACAGGCGACAGAAACTACGTTTCCTGTTTTCAGCTGCAGACCGCCAGTTCTCGCGCTGATGACAAAGAGTGCGAGTACGTTCACCTCCACCTGTCCAAGGTCATCACCTCACGGCTTGCCATCTCAAAGCCGTCAACAGAATCACAGGAAGTGTGACATCTTTTTGGTCCTAGACTGCGTCGGTGTTTGACACAAACCGGATCCTGCGGCCTGTATTCAACTTGTGGGGCATGCCAACCATAGCCAGTCCCCAGCATAATAATCATTCTTCTGAAACAGGGAGAGATCCTCTGAAGATGGAGTGCAGCTGCCAGTGCTGACACATGATCAAGCACAGATCTACCTCTGTTCTTTACAGTCAGATGTTTTTTTAATCTCCCCTAGAAACCTCTGTCTTTCTTCAGAGAGGACCACAATCATTAAGTTCAATATCATCATTACAAAGAAAAAAACCCGATGAATGGGAAAAAAAGACCTACAAACAGAAAAAAAAATCTTTTTAGAAAACTCAGAAGCCAATCTGTGTGACTTTTAGTAACAAGTAAATCACTTCCCGCTGTTTGTTCCTGAGGAACTCACTGATTTCTGTATGCTAGCGCAAAGCTGGGCAAAAAAAGTAAACAACAAAATCGAGAGGGTGGCAAAAAGTACACGGCAATGAATGCATAAAAATCAGTGTATGTGATCAAACAACAATCAGCCTCTAACATCAACTAATATTGTACATAATCATCAGCCAACAGGCAATCGGTCCCTAACGCAAGCTAACATATTGTAAATCATTTATCATCAACAAGCAATCAGCCTCTAAAATCAACTTATGTGTGTAATTCATCAATCAACAGGTAATCAATTCCTTACACAAACTCATATTGTAAATCATTTATCATCAACAAGCAATTGGCATCTAACATCAACTGATGAGGAACACTTTGCTGTAACTTTGGGGAAGACATACTGTTCAAATGCAAGATGGATTTTTTTCTTAACTTTCAGAATGGATTTATGTCAGTCTACAAAATTCATAACAGGACCTCCATTATGAACTGGGGAGTAAATAATTAAAGTTTCATTGTAACTTTGGGGAAGACACACTGTTCACACGTAAGATGGATTTTTTAACTTGCAAGATGGATTTTTGTCAGTCTACAAAAAATGACTGGGCCTCTAATATCAACTGATGGGGAATAAATAATTCAAGTTTCACTCCAATTTCAGGGAAGACAAACTGTCGACTTGCAAGACAGACTTACATTCCTGTACAAAATTCAACTCTGGACACAGTGTGAGGGTAAAAAGAAAAGAATCCAGCATCCCAGTTAAGTCACCAGTCTCTCTCTACATATACATTCCCATGCACTGAAGACGATCAAGACATGCTAGAGCATACTGTATAATAGATGGCAACGTGTCACAGAACCATGCAACCCTCTGACACAAGTCGCCAAGGCTACATGTCCACTGAAAACTGTTTACACAAGAACCCATTCACGGCTACATGGAAGCGATACAGTGAGCCACCCTAGAATCCAGAAGCTGGAGGGTACTCCAAGCTGTGCAGGGCATACTGGGGTCTGATCTGCAGCCCCTACTCGTCCAGTCCAAAGCAGCAGCAGTACGGTATGAAGGTGAGGATAACTGGAAAGCGGCGTTATGGTAAGAAGGAGGGGGGGAAATTGGAAAGCAAGTTGAAAGTACTTTACCACGGTATTATCTGCTGCTTTTTGCCTTTATCAGGGTCTGAACACAGAACAGTGCCACAACAATCAAGGGCAGTATACTGGGTAGAAACATTTGCTACCTCTCTGTTGCCACTTCATATGTAAAGTGAGAGAGACAGAGATAGAGGGAACATGGACAGAGAGAGACAGAGACAGAGAAAGAGAGAGAAGAGAGAAACAAGCTTGTATTTTTAAAGGCTAGCTGCTTCCCCTGTTGTGCCAAACACAACCCTCTCGCTGGTTGCTGTATTCATTTCTTTGTTATCCCTTTCCACCGTGAATATCATTACAGGCCAGCCGACCACACAGGGCTCCCTCAGTGCCACCACACAGCAAAACAAAACAAAAAATCCCGTCCTGGGGAACAAAAGATGAAGACAACAACGCACTAACTATATATTAAATCTTAATACCATGACAGCCTAACTATTGACCTCCTCAAATATTTTTTGGATTCACATGGCAGATTTTTAGTTAGCAGACATTGTCAGCATTCCAGTTTCCTGTACAATACACTGCAATGGGAAAGGTCCTGCGAATCTAAACGCCACATGGTACATCAAGTAATGATGGAACCGCACAGCAGAAAATATTAGGTATAAGAAAGAGAGTGTGTGTGTGTGTGTGTTTGTGTGTGTGTGCACACATGCACACAGGTGCTTGTGTACATGTGCATGCATGCATGCATATGTGTGTGTGTGTGTGTGTGTGTGTGTGTGTGTGTGTGTGTATGTGTGTGTGTGTGTGTGTGTGTGTGTGTGTGTTTGTGTGTGTGTGCATGCGTGTGTTATGCGTGCATGCATGTGTGTGCATGTTTGTATGTGTGTGTTAGTGTGTGTGCACAAGCGATTCTCACATTCTTTTCTTCTCTGCAATCAAATTTGAATGTTTCAATAAAAATAATTTGTCAACATCTATAGAAAACTGCAAAAGTTGATGCACTGTTTGTATATGAAGCAAAACTTGAACACAACTGCTTACATCTCATAATCAGGGGTGGGAACTGGTAACAGACAAAAAAGAGGAAATCTAGGGGGGTCCGGGGGCATGCCCCCCCGGAAAAAAATTTTTCTTAAGGATGCATATCTGTGCAATCTGGTGTATTTTGGGCAAATAAATGAAACATTCAGAGAGCATAAAATATGTTTTTTTTTGGGCACGGTTTCATCTATAGATCACATGCAAACATTACAAAAATACTCACCCTACTTCGAAAAAAAGAACATTGAAATGGATGCCTGCTTTCGTTTACTGGATATCCATTTCACGTGGTCTTGCAGTGCAACAAGCCCACGACTGGAGTAGTTGACTTCTTTTTCACACAGAGAACAAAAAGCGAGTCCAGGAGCCAGAATTTTTCTCATGAATGTACACAGCCTTTCGTTGTCTGCTGTCTTCTCCATCCACTCCCATCTCCATGGATTTTTTATGTTGCTTTCGTCAAATTTCTGAAGCCCGCGCTTTACGATGTCTCGTCGGTACGCCATTTTTGAATGTATCCCACAGTTCTTAGCGCCGGATATAGGCCTACTGTATCCTGCTAGACAGGCCATCTGATTACCGAAATCGACCGTAACCGAACAAGAGGTAGGCCCTATCTCCGCGAATTTCATTTTCCGAGGAAATAACATTTCAAATCCGAGGAAATCTTTTGCTTCTACCGCGGAATTCCGCGGATCCGAGGAGAATTCCCACCCCTGCATAATTCTTGTAACAATAACACCAAAACAAACACAAAACAAACAAAAACCAGCCTTCATTCTCAATTCATGAAAACTACATTCCCATTCTCCTTTGTAAGTGTTTTCACACACACACACACACACACACACACACACACACACACACACACACACACACACACACAGAAGAAAAAGATTAAGTCCTATGTACAACTCCTATGTCCCACAACAGAATGCATTAAAAGCAATGGTCGTGTTTACTTTAACTCAGCAAAGAAAAAGCAAATTTCCTGCTATCTAAGTCATCTTGTAACCATCGAACATACTGAAAACTAATGGTGATAATACAAGAAAAGCCTCCAAGTACGGACAAAAAGATCAAAGAACCAGATAACTGGTGGTTCCGAACCAGATAACTGGTGGTTCCATCATCACATTAAGACAGAAAAGGTAAAACAGATGTCCCTGCCATCAAACTCAGACAGCACAACCAGACAAACAAACAGATCGTTTCGTCATTAGATTTAAAACAGCACAACCAGACAAAACAGAAGATTCTTTACTCAAATCAAGACAGTATGATCAGGCAAAAGAGATGATTCAATCATGATATCATAACAGAACAACCAGTTAAATCATATGATTCTGTCAAGAAACTAAGACAATACAAGTCAAACAGACGTCTGTGTCCTAAAATGAAAACAGCACAACCACAGACAAAACAGATGGTTCTATCACCAAATCAAGACAGCACAACCACAGACGAAAATGGGGAGTTTGTATTATACTCCCTGTTTGGCTAGTATACTTACATGTCAGACCATAGCATTCCACGGCAGTTAGTTAGCTCTGCAGGCCGAGATTTTTTGTGGCTAATGCAGTAATAAGACCATCACGTGACGTCCACACTCCTTCCGCCAGGGAAGAAACCGGTGTAAACTTCCTGTTCCTCATTCAACGAGGCCTATGCGCAAGGTAACCCCGAGAACCATAGCGCTAGCGGGGAAGGTAGGGTGGGCATTAGAGTCTGACATGGTAAGTATACTAGCCAAACAGGGAGTATAATACAAACTCCCCATTTTGGCGTCATATACTTTACCATGTCAGACCATAGCAGAATTCAAAGGAATCGGAGGAGGGCTTAGTGCCCTAATGGTTCTTGGGGTTAGCAGAGGAATAGATATGGCTGCGTTAGCCGCAAAAGAAGTCCCTAGAACCATCAGCCCTGGTCATGCGGACACCCCTAAATAAAGGCTTATGAAGGGATTTTCCGGATGCCAGTAGGCTGCCTCGAGGATGTGGTGCAAGAGGACAGAGCGCTGAATCGCTGTGCAAGTGGCCAGCGCCCTGCCCTCATGGGCCCGGGGAGATAAGACGGGGAGATCCTTATACGCCTGGGCGTAGGCCGATCTGTCCATCTTGGAAGCATCTAGATAGGACTGGGAGGAGCGCCTGGGGCGCGGGTTCCCAGTAGCCCCGAATGGAGCCAGCTGAGAGCCTAACGAAGAAGATAGGAGAGATAGGAACTACCTATCTGAAAATTGGAAGGCCAGATGGAGGAAAAGAGATGAGCCCAGAAGGCCATCTCTCCCCTTGGAAAAGGGCTCACCCTGTGGGGGATTGGGAATGGAGGGAAGGCGTATGTTATGAGGCCAGACCAGGGAGGGTGAGCGACTCTGGGCCTGAACACTGTTCTCCACTGGGCTGAGGGTTAGCCTGCTGAGGGTCCCTTCACTCAGTGAGGAGGAGGAACCCCGCTATGTGTGTCGCGCAGAGGGTGAATCCCCGCACGGCAACAGTGGAGAGGGGCCTCTATTCGGGGGAGAGGCTGAGGGAGCGAGCCCCCTTCCCCCACCCCCCTTTTTTTTTGTTGTTGTTGACACAACAAGGCACCGAAGTGTTGTCCGTGGGCAGGAGAACAAGTCGGTGCGAGACTTGAGTTGGAAGCAGGGGAAAGGAGGAAGAGGCTACCGCGGGCAGGAGAACAAGTCGGTGCGAGACCTGGGGTTGGAAGCGGGGGAGGGGAGCCTGCCCGTCGCTCACTGTGCGTCCGCACTCCCGAGGTATGAGGGTTCTCAAAAGGGGACAGCCCGAGAAGGAGGGGGAGTGTAGAGGTTGAACTAGTGCCACTCTCCCTACCCGTCCGCTTGTAAAGACAGGAACACGAACGAGCGTGTATTTAAGATACTGAGCCATGCGCTTTTTTGTGGCCATAGTCAGCATGAGTGTGTGGTCTGTGAGCCCATAGATGGCAAATGAGGCGATCTTTTGCACACAGAACATAGAACATAATGTTTTGGGGATCCTAACAACGAGTACTGCTTACCTTGACCCCAAGATCCTGAAACGCACACTTTCCTGACATGTCGATTGCCTGAGCACCGACGGGAAAATGGCGGATGTAAGTATCGCGACTTCACGCGAAACGAGACTATACAAACTAGGACGAGACCTTGGGAAAATCAATACTTCAAGGCGAGTGTCGTCTGCTATGCTAGGGCCGTTTGTCGGAACCCATTACGAACATATTTCAGTGTAAGTACGACCGCTTCCCAGATTTTCTGGAACCCCGATCTTGCCAGGCGAGAAGTAGGTAGCGTCTGTGAGATGGGAGTATAAGGATGGAGTTTCCCATGGGAGACTCCCCCAGTCACCTTAGGGACTGTGTCTGCTGGCCGAACCGAATATTCTGGTAGGATTGTTTCGGTTTCGGCCTAGAGGGGATATTAGGGCGCTTGGCGGGCAGTGCCTTAAGCGCCGGGGAGCGAGAGGACCGTGCCAGCACGGCAACTCTAGCTACCAACAGGCAGTTAAAGTGGCTCCTGGCTGCGCTGTCCGCCGCAGCTGAAAGGTGATGCGAGATCCTGTTGACCAGGTGTCGCATAAATGGGTCGCTGAACAAGAGAGAGTCCGTCTCCTGGTGTGTCTCGGAGCCAGGGTCCGATGACAGTGGGACGGCGCCGTCCTCCTCCGGCTTGCGCACCCCTGGTGCGAGTTGCCGGACCTTCCCAGATGGAGGTGAGGGACTGTGGGGCGATAATCCTGGGTTTAGATCGCTGGGCAGGGGGCGGCTCGGTGATGTCAGTGAAAGAAAGGACATTGTCAGAGGGTGGGGCCTCCCTCACAACCAGATCAGGGCGCACCGTTCCAGGGTGAGCACATCGCACAATGAGGAGAAGGGTGGTTCTTCCTCATCTTCAGCCTCAGGGTGGTCTTGTTCCTGGCAGGGTTGGGTGGAATCTTCGTCAGGAGGCAACTTCAGGGGTGCGTGTGGGTCCCGCCCTAGCCCTAGCTGGGTAGTGGGGGAATGCGAGGGCGGGTCCCTCGTGGCTCTATGATCGGCGGCCAGGCTAGGTTGGGGGAGCCCGTCCTGCCGATCGGACAGCGCCCGAGGTGGGAGACCGAGGTCGACCCAGGTGGATGAGGCTGGGTGCCACATTCCACCGTGGAGCTGGTCGTGTTGCGTGTTGGAATTAAGCCACTGGTCTCTCTCGGGGGCATAGAGCCACCGGTCCCGGGGAGGTAGGCGGGCTGTGGCGGCCCTGGGGTGTGGGCAGGATGTCCCCGAGGACCCGGGTAACCTGAAACACCAGGGGGGGGTATCGAGGGGCCGTGGCCTGTCGTACCCGCCCAGGGACGTGCACTGCCACATACACGTCCTTGGTGTGGGCCTGGGAGGGCCTTAGTGGTGGTGGGGAGGACGCGGTAGTCGAGCCCCCTACCCGCATATGTGTGGATTGGGCTGGCTGCGGCACCGTGTTCCTTCCCCAGAGGAAAAGTCAGGTTACCCTTGTCCCGCTGGTTGATCCTCCCCCCGGAGGAACGGGACCGTGGACGTTGCCCAAGTGGGAAGCCAATTAAGTCGACTCCCCAACGTCCTGTACCCCTAGGGGAATATGTGGCGGTCGATCGGGGTTGGTTGACGGCCCTTGTGCATGGACACGACTGGGCTCTTGGCGCGGCGTGACCACGCGCCCAGAATTATGGACACCGCCGAGGTCGTGCGACGGGGTGACCATAATACTGCTTCCGGAGTCATGGCGCTCCTCGAGCACAGGTGTTGGCTGCACCTGTGCCCGGTGGGGCAGAGCGCTGTGAGTCCACGTATCAAGTTCGGGGGGAAAAGTGAAACGTGGCTCATCAAGGCGAGTGGCGGGTGGTGATTCCATCCCAGACCCGTCACCCGTGCTGGTCCGCGGCTCGGCAAGGTTCCCCAGGGGCCGAGGGTCGCGTGACACAGCATGATAGACAGAAGTCTCACTGCGCGTCGGGAGGCTAGAGGGCAAGCCGGCCAATGGAGACGGGGGGAGGGAGAATTTCGGTGAGAAGATTTGACTTGGATCAGCCCTTTGAGGGCAGCCTTGCCCTTAGACTTTCTGGGCAGGTCAAAAGAGAGACATTTAGAAATGGCGGCCGCTTACCTAGTAGCCTTCGGACGCAGCGATCGTGTGTCCGTCGGACGGGTAGAGGAGGAATGGTCACGCGTCCCCTCCGCGGAAATGTCATCTCCATCTACCCAGACCGTACGTTCTTCCATGAGAACGGATTGCTCTGGATCGGAATCGACCCGCGGTTCTCCGGGAATGTGAGCGACTTCTGAGTGGTGAAGTGGCTCGACCCGACGGTGTCCTTCACCATGTTGGGCAATGGTGGCAGAGCAAACCCGGAGCACACGATCACAAAGAGGAGACAAAATGGTCGATCGAGAAGAAGTAAATTAATCTCGATCGGCCGTGTGGTGTTGTGTAAAGGAGTCGAGAAATCGACAGAAAACTCGAACTACCCGTACACGCCACCAACAGGTAGAATGCTGAGTAATGTTAGATATCAATCGTGATCAGCGTATAGTATTATGAACTTGTACTAGGACAAAATTTCTAGCACTAAAGTGGATATTGTGTACTAGTACGAAGATATTGAGCACTAAACCGTCTAAGGCAGACCCAGTACGAAGTACGGGCCGGCCAGAAGACAAAATGGTGGGAAACACGACCGACGAGGGAGAAAATGGCGGCCGACGACCGGCGAGTGTACGATCGTGGAAAATAAACAAAGGGCGTGTGCAGAGAAATACCGAGCAGGTATGTCGAGGACATAGTTGCGTTAAGCTGGGGCACAGAGCACGGAGACAGTGCCAGAAATGGTACTGACCACAACTCGCGAGAAGTAAACAAAGTCGCGAGGGAAGAAAAGGGAGAGCTGTGCGAAAATGCACAAAATCGCGAGAGTACCGACGATCGTGAAAGGAGAGAATTATTCAATCCAATCCCACCAGGAGACTCTCGATCTACATTGTAATAATGATACATGGGGTAGTAATAAATGTGCACACGTTGGTAGATCAAGAGATCGTCGAGACACCCAATCTACCAGTAGTAATGATAAATGGGGGTAGTAATAAATGTGCACACATTGGTAGATCAAGAGATCGTAGAGACACCTGATCTACCAGGAGTAATGATAAATGGGGAACAGATAAATGTTACTAATGGGGTACTAATAAGTGTGCACACGTTGGTAGATCAAGAGATCGTAAGACACTCTCTCTACCTGTAATAATGGTAAATAAGGTACAGGAAAATACGCCCGGGGAAGCCGGGTACCGCCACACAAGGTGAATGCGGCCAGGCAATATGACGGACACGCCAACCGTCATGGCACAATCCAATATGGCGGATCGATTGACCGGGAAGGGATCGATCGCCGAGAGTGACGCGCACTGGTGCGCGAGAGTAAAATACCCCTGGTGTACCTGTAATAATGCTAAGGAGGTACTAATCAATGTGCACCAGTTGGTAGATGAAGAGATCGTAAGACCATCAATCTACCTGTGATAAATTAGGTACTAAGCACATGTGCACCAGTAGGCAGATCAAGAGATCGTAAGTCACTCGATCTACCTGTAGTAAGGATACATAGAGTGCCATATAGGGTACAAATAGATGTGGTCTGGGGAAATCCCCATACCGGCAAGCATGTGCGATCGAAAATGGGCACCATGCGGTGAGGCAATATGGAGGAGAAGCCGATTGTAGTGGAAAATCCAAGATGGCGGGTCGATTGACCGGTGAGAGTTAGGTCATCGAAAGAGAAGCAATGGGCGCTAGAGTAAAATCGACAAACGCACTGAAGGTATACGAGGGGCCGAAAGGAGACTCCGTAGAGGGAATATTAGGATAACAAATGTTTATTATTGGCTTAAATGATTGACGGGAGATAGAAAGGCGAACTCTTCTTCTTCTTCCTCTTCTTTCTTAAAACATGTCCGCCATCCTAATTTGATGGTAGCAATGTGGGTACAAACCCGATCGACCGTACTAGACGAGCGATCGAAGAAGACGATCAGGAGAAGTGATGCAAGGAAAAGAAGGAGAAAATAATAGAGGAGGAAAACCTCCATAGCAGTGAAGCGGTACGAAGACCGAGGATGACCACGCAGAGGTCGGCCGAAATGGCGAGAATAAAGATGGAGGCTCGAGCGACCGACGAAGATCGATCGTCGATGTGAATGACCGAGATGGCTATTGGGAATAAACAACGCGCCGAGATCGATGGAAATGGGGAAGAAAATAACGAGAGAGTGGCTGACGCGTTACTACAAGGGTGACGCGTCCCCAAACCCGGCGAGTAAGGGACGAATGGAGAACAATGGGGTGAAGAGAAGTCGTGAGCCGTCACGCCTAGAGCGTGAATAAAATGAAATAAAATGCCATCCATAAGCCTCACGCGGCAATGGTACCCATGGTCGACGTAAGCCACAACAGAGCAAGTAAAGAAGGCAAGCACACAAGCAATCTCTACAAAAAACAGAAGTATAGGCGAGACAGAGCAAAAACCTGTCCTTGTTAGGCAGGAGGCCGAGGTTGAATGAGAACAGGAAGTTTACACCGGTTTCTTCCCTGGCGGAAGGAGTGTGGACGTCACGTGATGGTCTTATTACTGCATTAGCCACAAAAAATCTCGGCCTGCAGAGCTAACTAACTGCCGTGGAATGCTATGGTCTGACATGGTAAAGTATATGACGCCAAACAGATGGTTCTATCACCAATTCAAGACAATACAACCAGACACAACAGATGGTTCTATCACCAAATCCAGACAGTACAGATGGTCTGTACAGTGCAGCTGTATAAAACAGACGATCCTGTCATCAAATCTAGACAGAACGACCAAATACAACAGACAATCCTGTCACCAAATTTGTTCTGTAAAAGTACATCCGATCAACACGTGGAACAGTCCATTCCTTCGAAACGTATCTGAAAAGCTTACCACAATAACAATGAATCTAGTTTGCCCTGCCGCGGCCTGGCCTCCGAAACACTTCAGCTGCAGTCCCTAAAGCAGTTCTGATTCCATCCTGCAGTACTTAGTAACCGCAGATAAGCTCCCACCATTGAAAATACATAAGGTAATAAAAGGCAACTGAAATAATACATTTGGGGGTCCAAATAGCTCAGCTGGTAGAATTCTAGTGATCCTGGAGCTGCGGGTTTGAATGTCCTCTGGGGCTGTTTCGGTGCAGAGAGCCTTTTCCCTCATGTTGACATTGGTCCTGAGTCCATTACCTAGACGCCTTCAAATGAGACAATAAAATGTTTGTTCTGTGTGTGAACTCATGCGTAACATCTTGCGCTCATGTTCAGTCCCATCAGCATCCTTCAGAAAAGTTCGCCTTGTAGGCCGGGTCTGGGTGAGGACTACTAAGCACGGGGCAGGGTAATATTCCCCCCAAAAGTGAAGGGAAAAACACCCAAAATTTTGTTAATTTGAACGCTGAGTCGCTATAAAACCACTAAGCGTGATCCAAAAACAAAACTGAAGTATTGGTGGCTCTTCCTGCAGCTGATTCTACTCCCTCAAATTAAGCAAGTTTCAGAGCAAAAAGGTCGTAAACACGCAGCAAGATATCTTCGAAGACAACTGAACTTATGTACAACATTAAATAAAACAAACATATTCATACATATCTAGGGGAAAAAAATATCCACTGGGACAGATCACATTTCAATTCCATTATAAATACTCAAACAAGCAACACACAGAGCCGTGTCTATGACACTTGTGAGCCAGTTTTCCACTTGTTTTTTCGATTGTTCAGTCCATAAAACGCCATGGAATCGTTGATCATGCATTCTGTTCCCAAATCCTGGAAACGTCACAGTAGTCAACTCATTCATTTCTTTCAAGGTGGTGGAGGGGGTTTGGCGGGGGTGGGGTGGGGGGGGAGGATGGTGGAGGAGAAAGGAGGGGATGAGGGGGGTGTGAGGTGTGGATCAATAACATGAAATTGATCAATCGTGTGAAAAAACATGGTCTGTATAATGCACACAAAGCTGGCATTCTGTTGTGCCACAGTCAATATTCATACTAATGATGAGATCATAAGGTCAGCTGTCTGTTGAGGACCATAGACACATGCCCTCCACCTTCTGGACCCACTCCCACACTGTTCCACCCTCCCCGATGGACACCACCACTACGAAGCACTACATCTACAACAATCTAGAACAGCAGTGTCGGATACAGAAGTGACCCACTAACAGCTTATCCTTTCCTCCCTGGGCAGGACCCCCCCCCCCCCCAAATGATCAAAGGTGGGTTTCTTCCGACTGTTTGTTGATAGGAGGGGGTGGGGGCGGGGGCTGGGGACGGGCTGGCCGCATGGTGCTATGGCGACCCAGCGTGGCTGTGCCACTGGGCATCCCGGCTCCCTGACCCACTGTTAATGAGGCACTTGGAGGGTTGGCCTGTAAGCTTTCGTGAGAGGCACTACCTGCATTGGAGTCCGGGCTGAGGGTGATGTTCATGGCTCCCGTGGACGCCGACCTTTGGTGACCCCCGGGCGCTGCTGCAGCAGGAAGCTGGTTACCAGACTGCAATGTGGTCGGCGCTTTGGGTCGTTCAGGGGGTCTTGTGTTGGGTCTCTCCGGAGGTGGTCCGTGGGGTCGCTCCGTGCCCGAGAGACGTTTCTCCCCGTCACTCAGATGGCTTGCTGACCAGGATGGGTTGTCCGGGGGGTGCCCTGGGACACCAGGGGCCCTGCCTGCGAAGACAGACCACCGTTACCTGACACTCTGGACACGCTGGAAGCGGCTGCTGCAGTGTTGGGACGTTCCATTGGAGGGGGCGGGGCTGGTTTCTTGGTCACCCGACGCTGTACTTTGGGGCTCACTCCCTGACTCTCTGGGCTGAAATAGGGAAAGATGTGACACTACTGTAAGAGATGATCCGTAAGAGATGATATCTAACATGTATTTCTCAAGCTATGGTTAAAACACAGAACATGAATATGTTGAGAGTGTTATATTACTTCTGTGATAAGGAAATATGTAATCAGAGAGAGAGAGAGAGAGGGAGAGAGAGACACACACACACACACACACACATACAGAGAGGGAGAGAGAAAGCGATACATACATACATATAGATAGTCTGATAGAAAAATACTAAGATAGACTGACAGACTGACAGACAGATAGATATATAGATAGAAAAAATGTTGACAGCAGATCTGTATTGACATGAAAGGGACAGACCCCACAGAGGTGGATCAGATGATCTTTTGCAGCCTGAAGATCAGGTATGCCTCTAGCCGCAACTGTAACCAAACACCTAGTCTGTACACCTATGGTTCATTTCAGTCGTGTGGATTACAGCTAAGGCATCAATACAGGCCACTGCAGAACGTTTGGATTGTTGTTGACCTGAAAGTAATTGAGAAGGTACCACTGCCAATAAATGAAGTGCACTGGAAGATTGCGCTGGCTAAGAGCGTTCTCTTGATTCAGCCTTTATTTGCTTTGACCATTTCAAAATGACGGTAATCCTGACTGCTGCATGGTTCAGATGTAGTCAACATGTTATGGTCAGCTGCAGGGTATTTGGCATAAAGATGATGAAAATTTGCACTAATTTCTTTTTTTCAGGATATGGTCATCATGGAGAATGTGTCCTGTAAGGAGATCTGGACCACATCTTGAGGCGACAAAATGTGGTCCACATCACCACAGACTCAGTATTACTTTACCAGTAACCCCAACTGTAATCAAGCCTTGCAACTGACCACCTTTTCCTTGAGTTGTGAGCAACTGCCCAGCTTTTAAAGCAAAAAAATCCTTGAGTTACGAACTAAGGCCATCTTCTACAGCTGAAATTCCTTCAGTTGTGTAACTAAACATCTTTGAAACAGCTACATCTTTCAGAGTAAAATTACTTGAGTTGGGCAGACTTTGATATGCCGCAGGCATTGTCATGGAGAAATCGAGGTCACCATGACAACAGGGCATGAAGGGGCACAGAATTTTAGAGTTTTTAAAATTTTACTTGACGATTAACGAGGGTGAACATGATGAGTATGATGCCACAGAATTCTAATCTGGTTTGGGACTACAAATGCAGCCCAGTACTCTATGCTTCCCTTTATTATGTATCCCAGCATCACTTGGGTAAAAAAGATAAAGGTACCTGCAGTGTTTATCCAAAAATTTGAACAACACTGTTGGAGATGCATCCATCAAATGAAGAAAATCTGACCAAGTTATTCCAGTCTTCCTGTCAAAGTCCTTATCACATTCCACTCACACGTGGGAGCCTGCCATGAAGAACACATTGATGGGAATGGAACCCACAACCTCCTTGCCCACAAACATGTGACGCTAACCACTGCACCGAGATGGCCGGCTAGTTTCTGACAATTTTTGGAAAACATCCCTCTTTCTCCTTGGCACAAACCCCCACCACACACACACACACACACACACACACACACACACACACATGTACAGAGTTCACACTGACCAAGCCTTCACGCATGTACTGAATGACTACTTATCCAACCAAGCAATGGTGAACAAGGCATTTAACACCATCACAGATTTTGACATGTTAATCATTTGATAATTTTTGTTGAACATTTCTCTCTTGGTTTGATACTGGCACTTGCAGATCACATAAAAATAAAACAAAGCATAAACACAACATATGCACAATCTAAAACATACATGTGTGCACATGTGCACACACAACACAGATAAATGCTGTCTCACACACACACACACACACACGTGCACATAAACAAGTACTCTTACACACACTATATACAAACAGACACACATGCACTACACACCTAAACAAAACGCAACAGAATGCAACATTGACCTATTTTCAGACAAGAAGTCAGGAATGGCTGACCTGTCCGAAGCGACGGACAGCGTGTCATAGAAGATGGAAGGACTGGTGTTAGCGGCGACAGGACTAGCGCTGACAGACGCTGGTGACTGAGCCACCAGGCCAGGGGAGGAATGCATCATGGGAAGGCTGTCCAGCTCTTGGCCTGGGCTGTCTGGGGGGTAGCTCCCCGTCACCGAAAATTCTATTTCTGGAAAGGGGCACAAGCAATTTGATGAGTGTCATAACAGTTTCAAGGCCATTCAGAAAACTATTTAAAACAAGAAAGGTGGAAATGGTGACTGACGTGTACTTTTTCACAATTTCTACACCAAACTGCCATTTTTTTTCTTAGTCTGACCAGGATGCCCATACACATTTATGCATCTCTGTCTCTCTCTCTCTCTCTATATATATATATACATATATATCTCTCTCAGAGCAGGCGATATGAATGGTTCTGTTTTCAGGATGGATTCTGGTGGTTCCCATACGCTGTTAGTGAAGGGTTTTGTGATACATTTCCCTGTTTTTTCTTTCCCCTCATCCCTCCCCTTTGTTTTTAATCTTTGCCAAGTCATTGATGTAATACGGAGGAATTGTTAGCCTGCACCCACTATAAGTAGTGGGTGAAAACAAGTGCAGGCTAACAATTCTTCAGTCATTATATATATATATGTGTGTGTGTGTGTGTGTGTGTGTGTGTGTGTGTGTGTGTGCGCGAACTTGTGCATGAACTGCAGTCATGTTCAGTGTCCCTGTCAACACAACTTGGAGCATCAGCCATCCAGAAAGCACATCAACCCCACACACACAGAAACACAACACACATGCAAAATACGCAGACTTCTATGTAACCTGACCCTAACATCGATAAAACTGGACTGCGGCATACGCTTTGACTGACTTTTGTCTTCAAAATCCAACAGCAACGCTCACTCTGTCACCACAGAACACCGTGTCAGAGCATTAACACTTTGTGTATGATCTGGAATTTAAGGCAGGTAGCTTGAATAGGAAGAAAATGGTCATCTAAAATTTGACTTTGAGTTGGAAATGGAAACAGGACAAGTCTGGAGTGGAGAAATACTAATCCCCAAAAACAGAGAAGCAAACAACAGCTGCTCATGACTGAGTCTGATACCGAACTGGTTATTTCAGCTTGTTCGCTCTGGTCCGAGAGCACAATCTGATGAAGTCTCATTGCACTGTTGGTTACAGCCTGTATTCCAATTCACTTTTTCACTGGACTGTATGGTGGCTTTTTGACACAATTAATGACTACTGTTGGCCCTGGCAAAGCGTCTTTGTTGTAACCTGGTGCACAGGCAAAAGTCATACCTAGTCTGTGGATAAAACAGATTTCATGTACTCTGGAGCATCCTACTGACCAAAAACTTCGATATTTGAAACCAGATTCACTGGGGGAAAAAGGGGATAGTTTCATCAACATGCCATTCAACAGTAGTGAGATAGAGACATGCAGAAACTCACAAACACATGCACAATCTGACACTTCTACCTATAAATACACTTCTACATATGGTATCTACAACTAATGTGGTATTTTCACAAGACACAGCTTTTCTTTATGATAACAACAGCATTTCATGACAGTACAATAGCCATTAGGCAACATGCCTGCAAGTTTCAACGCTTCAGCATGGTTGCATGTCCAAGCCGGAAACAAAAAGTGCGTAACATTCACAGCGTGTGTGAATATTCAATCAAAGAAAAAAAAAAAGCATGCATACACTCTCAAACAATTCTAAAAACAGGGACTAAAAAGCAAAGCATTCAGAAATTTAAAGAAAACAAAACAAACCTGAAGCCAAGTTATCGATACATGATGACTGAGCTAATTACAGAACAACATCAACGATAAAATCACGATGTGAAACATCTAGTCAGCTGGCAGAATGACAAGAAACAGCACCAGATCACACACTATGGAACTGCCCTGAAGTCCTCAGTCATTGTCAATTAGCAGTACTAGAACACAGACTATGTAACTGCCCTAAAGTCCTCAGCTTATTGTCTGTTAGCAGTACTAGATCACACACTATGTAACTGCCCTAAGTCCTCAGCTCACTGTCAGTTAGCAGTACTAGAACACAGACTGTGGAATTGCCCTAAAGTCCTCAGCTCATTGTCAGTTAGCAGTACTAGAACACACACTATGGAACTGCCCTAAAGTCCTCAGCTCATTGTCAGTTAGCAGTACTAGAACACACACTATGGAACTGCCCTAAAGTCCTCAGCTCATTGTCAGTTAGCAGTACTAGAACACACACTATGAACTGCCCTAAAGTCCTCAGCTCATCGTCAGTTAGCAGTACTAGAACACACACTATGGAACTGCCCTAAAGTCCTCAGCTCATTGTCAGTTAGCAGTACTAGAACACACACTATGGAACTGCCCTAAAGTCCTCAGCTCATCATCAGTTAGCAGTACTAGAACACATATTATCGAACTGCCCTCAGCAAGTCCTAACATGATGTCAGCGACACCAGAAATAATGTGTGGCACTAAAAAAACATTAAGAAACTCCTAAATACAGCGTGAGGTAGCAGCTGTTGAAGAAATACTCTCTGAAACTGTCCTAAGCAAGTCCTCAGACAGTCAGTTACAACCACCTGAACACCATGCTAAGCATCTGTCCTAAGCTTCAGTTAACAGCAATAAAACACAACACCAAGAAACTGCCCTGAGAAAGCCCTCAAATAGTGTCGGTTAACAACACTTAAACACAATACTAAGAAACTACCCTCAAAAAGTCCTTCAATAGTGCCAGTTAGCAACACAAGGACACAATGCTATGAACTTGCTCAAAAAGTCCTTCAATAGTATCAATTAGCAACACCAGGACACAATGCTATGAACCTGCTCAAAAAGTCCTTCAATAGTGCCAGTTAGCAACACAAGGACACAATGCTATGAACCTGCTCAAAAAGTCCTTCAATAGTGTCAATTAGCAGGACTAGGACACAATGCTATGAACCTGCTCAAAAAGTCCTTCAATAGTGCCAGTTAGCAACACAAGGACACAGTGCTATGAACCTGCTCAAAAAGTCCTTCAATAGTGTCAATTAGCAACACTAGGACACAATGCTATGAACCTGCTCAAAAAGTCCTTCAATAGTGCCAGTTAGCAACACAAGGACACAGTGCTATGAACCTGCTCAAAAAGTCCTTCAATAGTGTCAATTAGCAACACTAGGACACAATGCTATGAACCTGCTCAAAAAGTCCTTCAATAGTGTCAATTAGCAGGACCAGGACACTAAGCTGTGAAACTGTCCTCAGCAAGTCCTCCAACAGCGTCAGTTACCACCACCAGAACGCCATGCTAAGTAACTGTCCTCAGCAAGTCCTCAGAGTCAGTTAGCAGCACCACTACACTATAAATGCTATAACGCTGTCCTCAACAAGTCCTCCAGAAATGTCAGTTATTATTCCTGGCAGCCTTCCAGTGCCACTTCCCTTTTCTGGGCCACAAACAGCCCTGTTACCATGAAGGGAACAAAGGTCACCACAAACCTGCCAACACACGCACACGGCTCCGGTCGATCCTCCAGACACAAAAGATATAATACGGCATATCACTGTAGCCATATAACTATACCATATTGTGTTACATGCGCTAGCCATTCTAGTTTTCGTAAAAGTGTAAAACAACAACAAAACATCAGTAACATACCATGGAAAAAAAAAAAAAAAAAAAAAAAAAAATTCTTGTTGGCAATGGTCCCTGAGAAGACTGCAGAAAAAACAGTTGTGTTCATTCCACTTTCCAGTCTTTAAATCTCACAAAAAAGGGTAAAGACATTGTAAAGCAAAGATAGATGAACTGGTCCAGAAGTTAAAAAAAAAGGAAAAAAAAAGAAAAAGAAAAACGACACTAAAGGGAGATAAAACAAAAACAAAAAGCGTAGTCACAGAGTGTCCCCTCCCCCCTCCCCCCCCCCCAAAAAAAAAAAATTCTAGGCAATTTTCAGAAGATGGAGATACAGTTTATACCAGAAAAGCCCCTAGCACACCCATCGACTTATCAAGTCCTCAAAGTGAACGTAGTGAAGGCAAACTAGTAAATATTTACCAAAAACACAAGTTTTTGTAACTCATCTGAAATATGATGCATCACATCAAAAACAACATATTTTACCGACTGATGTAACAGATTCAGTCAAACACTTGATTGCAGGTGTGTCAAAAAGATCTGTACGTCAGAGAAATCTCGTACCTCGTGCTTGAAATGTCAACATGTGACGTTTTCTCATTCAATCACAGACCCAGTTTTCCAACAGCATAAACAAACAAACAAAAACAACCAAAACCAATTAAAGTCAGAAAGGCAACAAACTGAGTATGGCACTGGAAGTCTAGATCCATATAAAAGTTTTCTCCTTTCACAGCTGCTGCTGAATTTTTCTAATCAACACCAGAGGTTTTCATCTTTCAGGCCTGGTTCACCATATGATGGGACATGAATATGCAAAAGTAATGCGAAAAGCAGGACATCTACACTTCACATTTCCATTTCTGTGTAACTGGAATAAATCAAAATAAAACTGGAATACAAATAAAGTCTGATCTGACAAACTTCATATTGTAAACAGCGTAATGACTAGAATTCACTTTGATTAGAACTGTGTGAAAACAGAAACTGAGTTCATTCATAAAAGAACAACAGTCTTTAGTTTTCCCCATTTCTTAGCGTTTTAAAACCTTGTGAAAAGATACATAGCACGTTCCTTTCAAGTAGTCTCCATTCTAACTGATTAACCTCAGTATCAACGTTATCATCCTCAGCAACTGTCAGTCTGACTGAATAATAAAACAACTTAAGAGGTATCCCATGGTGTGGATCCTCGCACATTGCTCTGTAGGCAACCTGACCTTTTTATATTCTCTTTTCCTTCACACTGTGGGGTGAGTTGACGTCCTAGCATTCACCATCAGCCATCTCACAGACCTGTGGTAGGTGACACACGGTAACAGTCTGAACACTGCTGCTTCAGTTGCCTTTCCACTTGGTGTCTGCTTTATCACCAGACAGATCTTAAGTCCATCTGGTGGCTCCAAATCTTAACAATCAACCACTTTCATACTGAAGCTATCAAAATAAACAGCTGCACCTCTATGTAGAAGATTTTGAGGTCAAACAATCAACCACTTTCATACTGAAGCTATCAAAATAAACAGCTGCACCTCTATGTAGAAGATTTTGAGGTCAAAACGCATATCGATTTCTTTTGGACTTTGAATGTTCTATTCATCTGGCTGGGTAGTAACCCTGTTTCTGTTTTCTTTATTAATTTTCACTCTTGTCATTCCTTCCTTAATAAATTAGTAGACAGGTGGTATTTTTCAATTTGCAGTCATTCCCTTTTTGATGAAGTAGTAAGTAGATGTTGTCTTTATGTTCAGTCTGCAGTCATTCCCTTCTTGATGAAATAGTAAGTAGATGCTGTCTTTATATTCAGTCTGTTGTCTTTCTTTTCTTGATAAAGTAGAAAGCAGATGTTGTCTTTATGTTCAGTCTGCAGTCATTCCCTTCTTGATGAAGTAGTAAGTAGATGCTGTCTTTATATTCAGTCTGTAGTCTTTCTTTTCTTGATAAAGTAGAAAGTAGATGGTGTCTTTATGTTCCATTTCCAGTCATTCTTTTCTTGATAAAGTAGTAAGTAGATGGTGTCTTTATGTTCCATCTCCAGTCATTCTTTTCTTGATAAAGTAGAAAGTAGATGGTGTCTTTATGTTCCATCTCCAGTCATTCTTTTCTTGATAAAGTAGTAAGTAGATGGTGTCTTTATGTTCCATCTCCAGTCATTCTTTTCTTGATAAAGTAGTAAGTAGATGGTATCTTTATGTTCCATCTCCAGTCATCCTTTTCTTGATGAAGTAGTAAGTAGATGGTGTCTTTATGTTCCATCTGCAGTCATTCCTTTCTTAACGAGGCAGTAAAGTGGATGTGACCTCTGTGTCACAAAAGGTCGTTTCCCTTTTGAGGAAGCAGTTCCTGTTCTGACAGGGGATAAAGCAGGAGGCATCCTGTGTACATGCACAGGCCATTCCCCTTTAGACCAAGCACTGTCATGGCAGAAGAAAAGGCAGGAGGCATCCTGTGTACATGCACAGGCCATTCCCCTTTAGACCAAGCACTGTCATGGCAGAAGAAAAGGCAGGAGGCATCCTGTGTACATGCACAGGCCATTCCCCTTTAGACCAAGCACTGTCATGGCAGAAGAAAAGGCAGGAGGCATCCTGTGTACATGCACAGGCCATTCCCCTTTAGACCAAGCACTGTCATGGCAGAAGAAAAGGCAGGAGGCATCCTGTGTACATGCACAGGCCATTCCCCTTTAGACCAAGCACTGTCATGGCAGAAGAAAAGGCAGGAGGCATCCTGTGTACATGCACAGGCCATTCCCCTTTAGACCAAGCACTGTCATGGCAGAAGAAAAGGCAGGAGGCATCCTGTGTACATGCACAGGCCATTCCCCTTTAGACCAAGCACTGTCATGGCAGAAGAAAAGGCAGGAGGAGTCAGGTGTCTCAATACAGTTCATTCTTCTGGTAACAAAGCCATTACAGTCGTGGCAGGTGGTATTGTGAATAATCACACAGTTCATTCTTCCTTTGACAAAGCAATCAAATTCATGGAAAGAAGTGAAACAGGTACTGTCCTGTTTTAGTACTAAGTCATTCTTGACAAATCTGTATCATGGCTGGAGGTCACATCAGTGACATCCTGTGTATTAACATAGACGATTTCCCTTTCGACCAATAAACATAGACAACTCCCCTTTCAACCAATCAGTTAGTGTCATAGTTGGCTGCGTCCTGTTACAGGATAGATGGGTGAGGACTACTCCGAAGGTCCCCACGGTAACCTGACACAAGCTGTTTGCCCTGTGCACTGCCGATGTTGAGATAAAAACAGCTACCAGATGGATCTCTGTGTAGTTGTGTGGGTCACAGTCACACCTCAATACTGTGACATCAGGATAGGGCAGGAAAAAAACAAAAAAACACTGATAGACAATTAACATACACACAACTCACACAAATTACTAAGTGAAGAGTACAGGACTCGACACAAGCTTTTCAAATTGTTTTGGGACGCACCATCTACAGATGTTTATAGTGGCAAAGAAAAAAAGAGGCAGTTTGCTCTACAGCTCTTCATTAGTCAAGCCAGTCAAAGCATTCACAGTCAACAATGACGTCAGAAAATAAATCAGATGTCACACGCTAGTGTCTTCATGCACATCAACATGTTATTTGAGCATAAAATAAGCAGAATTTGAGCACACATGACTGTAAAATATTTCATTTCGATGCTTATCCATCTGTCAGCATCTCTTACATATGAATGCATCATCCTACTGTGTGTGCTCATCTATGGCAATCAATGGTGCATGTGTATCAAGTAAAAACTAAAATGCAGATGAATAAAACGAAACAACTAAAATCAAAAGATAAATGAAAGCAAGAAAGCAGGCACAAAAAAAAGGTGATAAAAAATGGGATGCCATACAACTGGAGCTGACCAAGGCAGCAGAAAGCAAGCTGAACCCAATCAAAGCCACACAACTAAGTGCCCACTCAGAAGGCAGAGGGCAGAGGTTGAAGGGCAGTCAGAGGTGAAGGAGGCCAGGAGGTCACTCAGAAAGGAACTCAGTGAACTCTACTTCAGGTTAGTGCTGAACTGGTTCAGCAAAATTTAGGCATTAGTCAAAACAACTCCACCCCAACGGTATTCAAAAACTAAAGTAAAAGAAAGTTGGATTTCAGTATAAAAAAACGAAAGAAATCAGTATAAAACGGACAAAATAAAATCAGCAAGGGAAATGGAAAAGACAGCATCTATGCGGCCCAAACTTGGCTGCGTGGAAGCGTAACGGACTCTGACCTTGCCGGCCCTTGGCCTGTGGACTGTCATTGGGTTTCTGTGCACTGCCATCCTCCTCTGCCTGCCCTCTCTCTGCCTCTGCCCTCTGCACGGCCTCCGACGCTGGCTTAGTGGGGGAGGACACCTGCTCTCCTGACCTAGTCACGGAACCTGCCCTTTCCTTTCTTACAGCTGAACACTGTGACCCCTGCTGACCCTCCACGGAGGGCGGGGGGAGGGACGTGGATTGGAACTGCTCGTCCCACAGCGCTCGGACACGCGTGAGATAGTCGGACCAGACAGCGCCCCCTTCCCCCAGGGAGTGCAGGGCGAAGACAGTGCTGTACATATCGGAGTGTACACTTTGGCTGGGGGAGAGGGGGGTGCTGGAGTTTGTCCATGCACTGCCCATGCTCAGCATGCTGTCCTGACTCAGGTTGGGGGTGGACAGGGCAGCCGGCGCCCCCTGGAGGTTAAGGGTGGGGGAGGACATAGTAGGGCGCTGACGAGGGGAGCTACCAGCCAGACTAAGGTTAGTGGGCGGCGTCAGGGGAGGCAAGACTTCGTCACCACTGGGGGCAGGCATTCCACTATCACCTGCACCGACACCCCTCAACATCCCCTCCAGGCTGGACTCATTCCCTGCATGCTGTGAGCCGCTATTCTGTGCTAACAAGTCCACTGCCTCTTCTTCAACGCTGTGGGAAACGGCAGACTGTGTGTGAGCTCCTTCCTCTCCACCTTTAACGGGCTTGCCTCTCATTACAGACTGGGACACCAGAGGGGGCTTGTTGGCAGGGGCGGTTGTGGGTATCGAGGGACTAGGGGCACGGCCTCGCCCAGTCAAATGAAAATCTAATGCTGCAGCCAATGCAACAGAATAAAGAAAATGGCAGCCAAATCACGACACGACACGACACAAATGGCATCTACACTGACCACATATACACAGCAATGAACAAGTGATAACCAAATAAAAGATTATGTGAACACAGTTAAGCAAATTCTGTTCCAAAACGAAATGACACAGCATCAAGTGTCTAATGTCTTGGCTGTGCTAATTTACTTGAGGAAAAACTAAAAGCAACTGATAAAATGTGCACACATACACACACACACACACACACACACACACACACACACACACACACACACACTCGCATACTCATACGAGCCGTTTTACCTTTTTACTTGTTCCGCCCCTCCCCTTCCATTCTACATCTGTTTTACCTGTCTCTCCACCTCCCCCCCTCCCCACTGTCTCCTCGCCTTACACCCCCAGCAATTGTCTGTTTTACCCATGATCCCTCCTCCACCACCTCTACTTTAACTCATTCGACCATCACCCCCTTCCGCAAGTGTTTATCATGGGTCTGATCGGTTATTTCCCACTAACATGCACTGAGCCCTGACAGAACTTTACTTCACTATATCATTGCATCAAATATGCGACACTATTTACAAAAAAAACTGATGATTCCCTCTTGATCTGCCCAGAATGTTAATGATTCACCACACAAAATTTGAAGAACAGATAATAACTGCGGATTTGTATAAGTGTGTGTGTGTGTGTGTGTGTGTGTGTGTGTGTGTGTGTGTGTGTGTGTGTGTGTGTGTGTGGCAAGGAGATTAGTTAGTTTGTCTCCGGCAGTCACCTAACGACCTTACTTTCCAAAGCCTTTGTCTTGTTCAGTTTCTGTCCTGTGATCAAGACATAAGGCAAAAGTTTGGCAAATAAAATCTGTGGGTGAAAGTCAGAGCTGTACTAATGAATCCCTTTGCACTTGTTATCTTGTATGCGATGTCTGGCTCTGAACTGTGCTGTGGTGCAGTACCTTGTCCCTTTGAAGGGCTAAACAATATGATGCATACAATATATACACAGATAGCTATACAAATAGACTGACAGATAATCATACACAAGACAATTTGTGAGCAGAGAAATAGCACATGTTTATATACAAAGTCAAGACTTACTGGCAGATCCAGGTTCAAAATAAATCAATACACCATCACTTTGAGACTACAAGCCAATACGCTTATCCTGAACTCTCATCATTGTGGCATTGGCTGTTGTTCATTTATGGATTTTTTTCATGACTACAAATCGATGTTTGAAATTTGATTACTTTTCTTCAATTTCAGTCTTTGGTAAGCAAGTTCATTTACAGCTTTGTATGCAACTTTGACAATCAGCAACTGACAGATTTTCTACGTGATCACCTTGAATCCCTTAGTGTGGATCTCCACTGAGTAAGCGTTTGTAGCTAATGCGTTTTTTCTTCTTCTGCAGTTTAATTAATGACAAAAAAAATTGACCAGTGTCACTTACATACCAATTTATAGCTTTGAATTACAGTGGATTTCAGAAGCCTTATTGCCACCTGCACACCCCTCCCCCCCGAAAAAAAAGGAAAGATGAAAAAAGAAATAAAGAATTAAAAATTGAAAAAACAGACGAAGTGTGGTGAATACTAGTGCACAACAAACACATCATAAATGTTCCTTTGGGCCCTTCTCAGACCCTGATTCATGCTGATGGTTAATCTGTTAGCCAGCTGTCATGGATCTGCCTTCAGAGAGGAAGAGAAGAAAGAATACATGTCCTCCAGAAAGAAAACGACAACCACAGTGAAAAGAGTGATGGTACAGAAGCGCATCTCACCTCCTGGGAAGAAGTAATCAGCGTGCATCACGAACGTCTCGACGATAGAGCTCACAGTGCCTGCTGTCATCATGTTGGGCCTGGAGCAAGACACAGGTGGATAGGCCTGTCAGCTTCATGGGTCACAGCATCACAACAACAACTCTCAGTCATAAACAGATTTTTACAAGTAAAACATAATGAACAGGCAGCTGCTGTGGGGCAGTGGTTATCACTGCAGACTTGGCATTGATTTATGAGAGTAGTAGGTCCAGTCTGCTCCTACCCACACCGGAGTGTGCGACGGGCTCTGGCAGGAAGACTGGGACCATGCAGTTAAGAGCTTCATCCACTTAATGAATGCATCTACATTTTCCTGACCAACACTGCAGTTGCCTGCAATTCCCATCCTTAGATGATACTGGGATACATTATAAAAGGAAGTGGTTAGCACAGTGCTATCATGTTGTCTCTGGCCGGAACAGACCTCCACAGTACCGTCTTCATTCTCACTGATCAACATTCAAACAAAAACAAACAAAAAACAGATTTTGTAACTCTTCACAGGTAAGATGATGAGACAGAGAAGAACCCCCCCCCCCCCCCCCCAACAATTATTACATAACTGTCAACCTTTGGAAAGTGACCTGACTAATCCTGGTGAACGATTAGGGGAAGGGGGAGGAAAGAGGTAAGGGAAGACTGCCTCCCTTCTTAGATCAAGGCTATGGATGAAGGTAGTCAACTGACATAACAACATTCAATTAAAGGGCAACAGCCCTGTTCAGATGTACACACAATACTGTACTCATATCAAAACAAGTGGATCTACCACAAACCAATGCTTTTTTTTCTCTTAATTGTTTATGCCTCCTTTATTTGTGTTCTTTTAGAATCATCAACAATATTTCTAAAAAATTGTAATTTTGTTCCGACATCTAAAATTGGTTTAAAAAAAAAAAGGCTAAAAATACTATTACGATCAAAGCAAGAGGCTAACTGACGTGTTCTCTCCCTTGGCCCACAGCAGGTTGGGTCCCATGACGATGGCGATGTTGCTGGGAGTCATCTTGTTGATGGTGCTTCTCTCAGCCAGCAGAGCCAAGAACTTCACCAGGTATCTGAAGGCAAACAAACACACTCTTTGACCTACTCAGGCGCATGTCAACGACTGAGAAGAGAGGGAAAATAGGGGTAGGATAAAAACAGGGCGGAGAGAGAAAGGTAAGGTAAAGGTAATATTGCTTACTGCCCAGCCCACCGCAAAGGGCCATGTCAGGGCTGTCACCGCGTTCAAGTCAACTCACAAGTCATTAAAAAAAAAAAAGAACACAAACACACACACACACATTCACACAACCCTTCAAAATACACCTTCTTAAAACACACTAGAACCTTTGTTAAAAAAATGTTCTTCTGTAAAATCTTAGATCAGATGACAAATGTTAATCTCTTTCAGAAATTCAAAGACCACATCAGATGAGACAGAGAGAGAAAGGAGCACACAGGCAGGATCTGAACAGGGCAGACAAAGGAAGGAGAACTGATCTATAGGAAAGGGCACAGAGAAGAACAGAGACATGCCAGCAAAAGGACAAACAGAGGAAGAGTTATAAAGACAGAAGAACAACACACAGACAGGAAGGAGAAAAGAGAAGAGAACAGAGCAAAATGAGAGAAAGAACAGAGACAGAAGCACAGAGGAAGACGAAAAGACAAGAGAAGAACAGGCCACACAAAGGAAGGAAAATACAAACAGGAGAAGACCAAGGCAAAGAGGGAAAGGAGAACAATGACAAAGGAGAAAAGCAAAGCAGGCAGAGGTGGGAGAACAGAGACAGAAGAGCAGGGCAGACAAAGGAGAAAGAACAGAGCAGGAGAAAAAAAGGCACAGAGGGAATGAGGAAAAGAAGGGAGGAGAACAGGGCACAGAGAGGAAGGAGAACAGAGGAGAAAAATGGAGAGAACAGGGCACAGAGAGGAAGGAGAACAGAGGAGAAAAATGAACAGAACAGACAGAGAGGAAGGAGAACACAGACAGGAGAAGAACAGGGCAGAAAGAGGAAGGAGAACAGAGGAGAAAAATAAAAGGCCCTGAGGACCACAGAAACAGAACAGAGACAGAGAGGAAGGAGAACAGAGACAGGAGAAGAACAGGGCAGAAAGAGGAAGGAGAACAGAGGAGAAAAAGAAAGGACCCTGAGAAGGACCACAGAAACAGGAAAACAGGACAGAGACAGAGAGGAAGGAGAACAGAGACAGGAGAAGAACAGGGCAGAAAGAGGAAGGAGAACAGAGGAGAAAAAGAAAGGGCCCTGAGAAGGACCACAGAAACAGGAAAACAGAACAGAGACAGAGAGGAAGGAGAACAGAGACAGGAGAAGAACAGGGGAGAAAGAGGAAGGAGAACAGAGGGGAAAAATAAAGGACCCTGAGAAGGACCACAGAAACA
Source organism: Conus ventricosus (assembly GCA_018398815.1). Lineage (NCBI taxonomy): Eukaryota > Metazoa > Mollusca > Gastropoda > Neogastropoda > Conidae > Conus > Conus ventricosus. The sequence goes on along the minus strand of CM031596.1, from coordinate 31,465,302 downwards.
GGAAAACAGAACAGAGACAGAGAGGAAGGAGAACAGAGACAGGAGAAGAGAACAGGGCAGAAAGAGGAAGGAGAAGAATTTGCCAGAAGGGGGAAGAATTATACAGGCAGGAGAAGAACAAGGCAAGGAGGTCAGGGCAAATCAGACAAGAATCCATCAGACAGAGAAAGAAGAATAAGGACAGGAGAAGGACAAAGCAGAAAAGAGAAGGAAAACTGAAACAGGAGAAGAACAGGGCAGACAGAGGAGGGAGAACAGAGACAGGAAAAGAATGGGACAAAAAGAGAAGAGAGGAGAGCAGAAAAATAGAGCAGGGAGCGGAAGGGAAACAGGGACAAGAAAAGAACAGGACAGAGAAAGGAAAGAGAACAGAGACAGAAGAACAGAGCAGAAAGACAAGAGACTGGAGGAAAACAGGGCAGAGGAATACAGACAGGTGAAGAAAAGTACAAGCAGAGAGGAAGGAGAAAAGAAACAGGAGAAGAATAGGGCAGAGACAGAGAAAAAGGGAGATAAGTGACAGGATAAGAACACAGCAGAGAAAAGAGGAGAACATGGACCTGAGAAGAAGAATGCAGGGACACAGGAAGAAACACTGGGACAGAAGAGGAACAGAAATGAGGGCGAGGGACAGAGAAAGGGAGGGAGGGAGGGAAAAAAGAAATGTTCAAGCAAAAAGCAAATAAAATTTAAAAAAAAAGAAAAAAAAAGAGAAGAAAACAAGCAACAGGGCTCTTCCTGCTTCACTCACCCTTTGCACACAGACAAAATGCACAGAACAACAAAAATCCTTCACAATGTCGCACATGTTCTTACCTGAAGTTGTTGTAGTTGTAAGACGGAAGTTTAGCCAGAGCGGAGTACAATGACTGGCATTTCTGTTCATGGGGACTGAAACAAACATCATGCATCTGATCACAATCCTGTGCCAACCAGACATCCATCATACCATTAATACCGTGCCACAGCAGCAAGTCATAGGGGGGGCTGTCGCAAGCGACAGAGCAGTCATTGTCAATGATCCACGCAATCTTCTGTGCTGTCATGTGCGAGGTGTTACCAGTCCTTCCTGTGTGTCAGGCGTCCCTGGGTTTCCAGAGGACATCAAATCTTGTTGTGGAAGTATGAGCATCTTGTCCTCCTTGGCTGGACTGATGTCCTTACCCAGAAAGACGGTGAATAACTGCTCCACTGTCTGTCCATTTGGCAACATGCGTCCGCAGAGTACAGCCGTCATTTCAAAGAACAACTGCGGATAACTGCTCCATGTCTGTCTGTATGTATGTCTGTCCAAACTGCATTATGTGACTGCTGAGAACTGAGTAGAACTGCTGATCAGGGTTGGTTGGCTGGTGTCTAAGTTGACCTCCACTCACTACGTACTTGATGCTTTCTCCAGTATGGTGATCAATTCCTTCAGTTCTATTTTGCTGCCTACCAACAGGTCAGTGTCTGCATGCACGCCAGCCTCCTATGGATACACAGGCACTGAAGTGGATAGCATTTATCCATATTGTGGTCTCTCAGTAGATGTTGAACAGAAGACAAGACACAGTGCTGGTGCACTCCCATGTGTGTTCAAGTCCCTGAGCTAACCGTGTTACCCATGAAAACGGCACCTTTTGTATTTTTGCAGAGCGCTGTTTAAACCTGCATTAAAAGTCCTTGAAGGCAGACATGGTCAAGGGGTTTGTTGATGTCAATGAAGTTTCAGCAGAGATCATGAGGGTGCTAAACCTGCTTTTTCTCTACACTGACTGATGCTGAAGATATGTGTAAATGTACCTCTTCCTGTTCTGATGAACAGATATGACTACAAAACAGTATTTGAATAAAACGGTACAGACATTGTATATATTTCATGAATTTTAAAAATCTGTTTATTAAAATATAATTGATTTCAAATCAGTCAAACACGAACAGATGCATGTTACAGCTGTATACCACATGACGTATGAGAAATGGAGATGTCATATGCCAACTTAAACAACTTGTTTTTCTACCACATGTATTTTTGGCCAGCTCAGCATGACGACTGTTTATGGACTAGATTAAGTGTGGAACGTATTAAAGCCAGCAGGCCAGATTGGTCACCCCACAGAACAGACATATGCTGTCAAGCAAAACAGAACATATGCACACAAGTACAACTATTTATACCACAGTCATTCATTCACTGACATTCGTATGGTAAACAAAATTTAGCCAAGCTGAGGTCCACGCCTTTCCGTTAAGTTTTCTATTTCACATCCAGCTTATACAATACAGCGCAAAAAGCAAAAAAAAAGAAAGAAAAATAATCCACAGCAGAAAGTACAACTAGCAACTATTCTAGCGTTCAGATTCACACTGCCTGACTGCCAGTACCAAACAGTGAAAGTGAACAAGAATGAGTGGGGTGATGTGTGTGTATAAAGTTTGGGATGAGCGGGTGGGCAAGTGAGAAAAATGGAGGGAAAGGGAGACAGAGACCTTGAGAATGAATAAGTACTGAGAGTGAAGTGGGTGGATGGGTGAGTCTGAAAAATAGAAGGCGTGGGACTGACAGAAAGACAGCCAGAGACAGAGAGAGAGAGAGGTGAGAGTGTGTGAGAGAGAGAAAGAGGGAGAGAGAGAGAGAGAGAGAGAGAGGGGGGGAGACAGAGGGAGAGAGAGAGAGGGAGAGACAGAGAAAGAGAGAAAGAGAGGATAGAGAGAGAGACAAAAAGGAAGCAAAAAGCGATTCTTAGTAATCCGTTGCTGCATGCTAAGACCACCGCAGCATGACACTCCCCACTGTCACCATCACTCACAGGTGGGTGGCCTGCATGAACTCATGGTACAGCTCGTAGGTCAGCATAGGCTCTGGAAGTTCTCGCAGATACTGCTTCAACACACCTGACAAATAACAAGTTCTCTGAGATACTGCTTCAACACACCTGACAAATAACAACAAGTTCTCTGAGATACTGCTTCAACACACCTGACAAATAACAACAAGTTCTCTGAGATACTGCTTCAACACACCTGACAAATAACAACAAGTTCTCTGAGATACTGCTTCAACACACCTGACAAATAACAACAAGTTCTCTGAGATACTGCTTCAACACACCTGACAAATAACAACAAGTTCTCTGAGATACTGCTTCAACACACCTGACAAATAACAACAACAAGTTCTCTGAGATACTGCTTCAACACACCTGACAAATAACAAGTTCTCTGAGATACTGCTTCAACACACCTGACAAATAACAACAACAAGTTCTCTGAGATACTGCTTCAACACACCTGACAAATAACAACAAGTTCTCTGAGATACTGCTTCAACACACCTGACAAATAACAACAACAAGTTCTCTGAGATACTGCTTCAACACACCTGACAAATAACAAGTTCTCTGAGATACTGCTTCAACACACCTGACAAATAACAACAAGTTCTCTGAGATACTGCTTCAACACACCTGACAAATAACAACAAGTTCTCTGAGATACTGCTTCAACACACCTGACAAATAACAACAACAAGTTCTCTGAGATACTGCTTCAACACACCTGACAAATAACAACAAGTTCTCTGAGATACTGCTTCAACACACCTGACAAATAACAACAAGTTCTCTGAGATACTGCTTCAACACACCTGACAAATAACAACAAGTTCTCTGAGATACTGCTTCAACACACCTGACAAATAACAACAAGTTCTCTGAGATACTGCTTCAACACACCTGACAAATAACAACAAGTTCTCTGAGATACTGCTTCAACACACCTGACAAATAACAACAACAAGTTCACTGAGATACTGCTTCAACACACCTGACAAATAACAAGTTCTCTGAGATACTGCTTCAACACACCTGACAAATAACAACAAGTTCTCTGAGATACTGCTTCAACACACCTGACAAATAACAACAACAAGTTCTCTGAGATACTGCTTCAACACACCTGACAAATAACAACAACAAGTTCTCTGAGATACTGCTTCAACACACCTGACAAATAACAAGTTCTCTGAGATACTGCTTCAACACACCTGACAAATAACAAGTTCTCTGAGATACTGCTTCAACACACCTGACAAATAACAACAACAAGTTCTCTGAGATACTGCTTCAACACACCTGACAAATAACAACAACAAGTTCTCTGAGATACTGCTTCAACACACCTGACAAATAACAACAACAAGTTCTCTGAGATACTGCTTCAACACACCTGACAAACAACAACAACAAGTTCTCTGAGATACTGCTTCAACACACCTGACAAACAACAACAATACGACAATCGCTAGGCCAACTTCGGCGCCATATCCATAAAAAAAAGAAAGTTCTGGCAAAGGCTCCTGATGCTCTAAAACCACACAATAACAAGTGGAAAAAATATTATACACATTTATGGGGATCACAGACAGACTGACACACAGACATATACTTTTTCTCTATAGACACATGCATTAAAAAAAAAGACTGAAAGAGAAAGACACTGATGAGCATGTCGAAATCAAAACCAAACAAACAAAAATCAAAACCAATCAAACAAAACAAAAAACCAACTGCCTTTCTGATGCAAATTCTTTTTCAGAAATTGAAGTGAGCAAGAAAAGGTTTGATTGGAATAAAGACTATAATCTCCTACACTGGCCTCACATTCAAAACAGGAAATCCAAAAACAGGGTCATTGTTAGTTCTGACAATGAATATCAGCTTGGTTTTTAGATTAAGTACACATAGCACATCACTTATTAAAACAAACAAACAAACGAAAAAACAACAACAACATAAAACGATCAGTTGACAAAAAACCCCGAATCAAACAACAAGAAGTTACAGCAAAATAAAATCTGAAAATAAATCAAGAAACAAATAAACAGATAAACAAACCAGTCACAACATACTTTCCAGTAGTCACTGGAAATACTAATGTTATAAAACAGAATCCCTCACTTCTTGTTCCATTTTTGTAAAAAATTTTTGGAGGGAGGGCTGGAGGTGGAATACCTTCCAAGTCTTTTTTCTCAAATGAAAGATTTTATTTTCATAATCCATTTCACACACCATTCAATAGGAGTCACCACTTTTGGAGTCACATGTACATCAACCATATGCCATTCCCTTACACGTTCATGCAGATAAAAAACCAAAGCAACTTATCAGTAAACTTCAAATCCATATGTAAATCATAGGAAATTATCAACACTAATTGTGTCACTACAATTTCAATTGTAAAGTTATAACTGTACAAGGTTGGGTTTTTTTTTCCCCATTGTAAGAAATATTAGTACCTCTCATTTTCATTTTATTCATAGCATATAAAATTAGGAATAGAGTTTGTTTAGAACTTACCGCCAATGACATTGACAAACAAAGCACATGACAAGACACGATGCATTTCAACCACTTGGGTCTTCTTCAGGCGAAAAAATAAATCACATTTAACATGTGGGACAGTACAAACAAAGAACGAAAAACGAAAAACGAATGAAAAATGACTCATCCGTTGTTGTCCATGTGGTCGGTAGGCGGAAATGACATGGGGCCAGGGGGATTATGGGAGAGGAAACGGAGGAGGGGGGGGGGGGGGGGGTTGCGTCGGGGGAGGTGTGTGTGTGTGATATGATAGGGTTGTGTGTCTAGTTTATTTTGACACACTAGACACACAACCCTATCATATCACACACACACACCTCCCCCGACGCAACCCCCCCCCCCTCCGTTTCCTCTCCCATAATCCCCCTGGCCCCATGTCATTTCCGCCTACCGACCACATGGACAACAACGGATGAGTCATTTTTCATTCGTTTTTCGTTTTTCGTTCTTTGTTTGTACTGTCCCACATGTTAAATGTGATTTATTTTTTCGCCTGAAGAAGACCCAAGTGGTTGAAATGCATCGTGTCTTGTCATGTGCTTTGTTTGTCAATGTCATTGGCGGTAAGTTCTAAACAAACTCTATTCCTAATTTTACTTCGTTCGCCGCCATCAGTCACTCCATTTTGAAATTTCATAGCATATAATTAAAAACACTATATTTCATGAAGAACACATAACACCTGCTGCTACACAACAGTTTTTGTAAGTTTTTATATTCTATTACATAACCCCAAACCATTTATACCCTGTTACATAACCCCAATCCATTTGCAGAGCCTGCTGAAGAAGAGCTAAGGCCAGTCCAATTTACCCTAAAGCTGCTATTGCATTGGTGTATTTCTCAATTAAAATGAGTGTATTTTCCTATGAATGTTGTGTACACATCTTCCAAATTTTTCAATTTTTGTAAAAGCAGGGGTCCCCTGCTAGTGTTCCAGTGTCATCCAGATGCGAGTTCACGCGCATGATGTAGCGCGAGTTGTCACTCTTCGGTTGCAGCGGCCAAACACAAAGGTTATACACCGCAAGTGCAACTACCACTCAAGACTTTCATCTCTATAATTTTTTTTCGACACATTTCTTCTGGTTCATCGTATTTTCGCCTAACATGTATATAAAATACAGCGAAATCGTATGAGTAAACAGGTCTGTAAGGCTCCAAAACATGTGTCCAGGCAAAGCTAAAACCATAGTGTCCTTCAGGATAAGAACTTTAATGTGCCCATGTGCATGTTCCCCTTCTTGGGAGATGCATGGTGTCATTGTATCATGGCTGCCAAACTTTGCTAGATCCCCTTTCACCATGGAATATCAATAAATCTTCATTTGTGTGCACACATTTTACTGACTTGACCTCTTTCCATCGTATTTTCCTCTTTAGCTTTGTTTTGTTGTAGTTTGTATAATATAAAAAAATTGTAAACACACACACACACACACACACATATATATATATATATAAAATACAAGCTTCATTCATTCACTGCATTAACTTTATCTCCTATGGCTGACACAACTTTCTGTCAAACACAGAAGAGATATCTAGTGGCACCTGAATAGTACCGACGTGATGTTTAAAGGTGTCTGAATAGCTATCTGGTTGCATACCTGCCACAGTGTGTGGATCTGTGATAAAATCGTCCATGTCCACAGCATGGGCATCAAAACAGGCCTGTGATCGACAAAAGAGCCATGATCAACATCACCACACAACAAAACGCTCTCCCTAATGACATGATCTATGATAATACATTTTCATCTTCACACCTATTAAGAAGAGTAGGTTGTCAATTCTGTATGTGCATACAAAGACAGACATACAGACAGACACGCACACTTGCTGTGCATACATACACAGACTCATGTGCACACTCAATGCTGGGCAGCAGCCAACACAAGCCTACATCTCACACCTGCATAATGTGAAGAAGACAGCACGCTTTGTTCATGCAGCTTTATTACCCAAACACTCTCTTAACCCTCTCATACCATGGATTTTTTTCCTCTTCAGAAGTACCTCCCTCACCCATTCTTTCAATTATTCCTGCCAATAAAATGTATGAGGGTGCGTGCTAGGATAATACCTGTGGCAGGTAGATTAAGTAGCGTGTGTCCTGTGACAAGTGGATTAGGAAGCGTGTGTCCTATGACAGGTGGGTTAAGAAGTATGTTTCCTGTGGCAGGCGGATTAAGCAGTGTGTCCTATGACAGGTGGGTTAAGTAGTGTGTGTCCTGTGACAGGTAGGTTAAGTAGTGTGTCCTGTGACAGGTGGGTTAACTTGTATGTGTTCTGTGACAGGTGGGTTAAGCAGTGTGTGTCATGAGACAGGTGGGTTAAGTAGTGTGTGTCCTGTGACAGGTGGGTTAAGTAGTGTGTGTCCTGTGACAGGTGGGTTAAGCAGTGTCATGTGATAGGTGGGTTAAGTAATGTGTGTCCTGAGACAGGTGGGTTAAGTAGTACAGTGTGTCCTGTGACAGGTGGGTTAAGTAGTGTGTCCTGTGACAGGTGGATTAAGTAGTGTGTGTCCTGTGACAGGTGGGTTAAGTAATGTGTGTCCTGTGACAGGTGGGTTAAGTAGTGTGTTCTGTGACAGGTGGTTTAAGTAGTGTGTGTCCTGTGACAGGTGGGTTAAGTAATGTGTCCTGTGACAGGTGGTTTAAGTAGTGTGTGTGTCCTGTGACAGGTGGGTTAAGTAGTGTGTGTCCTGTGACAGGTGGTTTAAGTAGTGTGTGTGTCATGTGACGGGTGGGTTAAGTAGTGTGTCCTGTGACAGGTGGTTTAAGTAGTGTGTGTGTCCTGTGACAGGTGGGTTAAGTAGTGTGTGTCCTGTGACAGGTGGTTTAAGTAGTGTGTGTGTTCTGTGACAGGTGGTTTAAGTAGTGTGTGTCCTGTGACAGGTGGGTTAAGTAGTGTGTGTGTTCTGTGACAGGTGGGTTAAGTAGTGTGTGTGTTCTGTGACAGGTGGGTTAAGTAGTGTGTGTCCTGTGACAGGTGGGTTAAGTAGTGTGTGTCCTGTGACAGGTGGTTTAAGTAGTGTGTATGTTCTGTGACAGGTGGTTTAAGTAGTGTGTGTCCTGTGACAGGTGGTTTAAGTAGTGTGTGTGTCCTGTGACAGGTGGATTAAGTAGTGTGTTTTGTGACAGGTGGGTTAAGTAGTGTGTGTCCTGTGACAGGTGGGTTAAGTAGTGTGTGTCCTGTGACATGTAGGTTAAGTACTGTGTGTCCAGTGACAGGTGGGTTAAGTAGTGTGTTCTGTGACAGGTGGGTTAAGTAGTGTGTTCTGTGACAGGTGGGTTAAGTAGTGTGTTCTGTGACAGGTGGGTTAAGTAGTGTGTTCTGTGACAGGTGGGTTAAGTAGTGTGTTCTGTGACAGGTGGGTTAAGTAGTGTCTGTTCTGTGACAGGTGGGTTAAGTAGTGTGTTTTGTGACAGGTGGGTTAAATTGTGTGTGTCCTGTGACAGGTGGATTAAGTAGTGTGTTCTGTGACAGGTGAGTTACGTTGTGTGTGTCCTGTGACAGGTGGGTTAAGTAGTGTATGTCCTGTGACAGGTGGGTTAAGTTGCATGCGTCCTGTAATATATATTACCTGCTGACTGTCCGAGTGTGAGAGTTCAGATCACTGTCAACACATTGTGACTAAATGACCACTTAAGGAAAACCTGATTCATAACTGACTTTTCAAGTAAGCATCTGATTCATACACTGACTGTTCAGTTAAACAGCTGATTCATAACTGTTTTGAAGTAAACATCTGATTCACAAAAATAGTGCTGAAGCAAACACCTTATTCATGAACAGATTGTTGAAGAAAATATCTGATTCATAGTTGTTTGTTGAAGTAAACATCCGATTCATAACTGACAGGTAAAAAACCCCCTCTGATTCAAAAATGTCAAGTAAAGAAAACTTCTGATTCATAACTGACTGCTAAAGTGAACCTCTGATTCATAACTGACTGTTGAAGTCAACCTCTGATTCAAAACTGACAAGTAAAGAAAACTTCTGATTCATAACTGACTGTTGAAGTCAACCCCTGATTCAAAACTGACAAGTAAAGTAAACCATCTGACTCATAACTGACAAGTAAAGAAAACCTCTGATTCATAACTAACTGCTGAAGTCAACCTCTGATTCATAACCGACTGCTGAAGTCAACCTCTGATTCATAACTGACTGCTGACGTCAACTTCTGATTCATAACTGACAAGTAAAGAAAACATCTGATTCATAACTAACTGCTGAAGTCAACCTCTGATTCATAACCGACTGCTGAAGTCAACCTCTGATTCATAACCGACTGCTGACGTCAACTTCTGATTCATAACTGACTGCTGACGTCAACTTCTGATTCATAACTGACAAGTAAAGAACTGACAAGTAAAGAAAACCTCTGATTCATAACTAACTGCTGAAGTCAACCTCTGATTCATAACTGACTGTTGAAGTCAACCTCTGATTCATAACTGACAAGTAAAGAAAACCATCTGACTCATAACTGACAAGTAAAGAAAACCTCTGATTCATAACTAACTGCTGAAGTCAACCTCTGATTCATAACCGACTGCTGAAGTCAACCTCTGATTCATAACTGACTGCTGAAGTCAACTTCTGATTCATAACTGACAAGTAAAGAAAACATCTGATTCATAACTGACTGCTGAAGTAAACCTCTGATTCACAAATGACTGCTAAAGAAAACCTCTCATTCATAACTGACTGCTGAAGTCAACTTCTGATTCATAACTGACAAGTAAAGAAAACATCTGATTCATAACTGACTGCTAAAGTAAACCTCTGATTCACAAATGACTGCTAAGAAAACCTCTGATTCATAACTGACTGCTGAAGTCAACTTCTGATTCATAACTGACAAGTAAAGAAAACATCTGATTCATAACTGACAAGTAAAGAAAACCTGATTCATAACTGACTGTTGAAGTCAACCTCTGATTCATAACTGACTGCTGATTTATATTATGCTGTGCTTATTGTTTTGTTTCCAGCAACAACCATGCAGCACAGGAACTAATGCCAAGCTGCTCCCAGCAAAATTGTAAAAGAATTTTTTTTTTAACAAAAATGCAGAAACAGTATAACAAATCTAACATCCAACTGACCTTCAACTTTTTCATCTTCAAGGCTGATCCTGCAATTCTGAACAATCCCTGTAAAAGGAAGAATCACCGATGAAGCATCAGTTAAAAAACAACAACAACAACAAAACAACAGGACAAGTCTTAAGTTTGCTCAACACATCATCTCATCAGCGCATAATATCACTGGCTTTGCTGAAATCTTTTCTCTTTTTCTCATTGTGTGTCATTTGAAAACAGGATCTCAGCAACTGCTGAGCAAACACATAAACACAAAACTCTTAAAAACTACCACAAAAAAAAAACCCTGTTAATCTTTAAATGTTTAACATCATTTAATACAAGTACTGTTTTCAACATGATTTTTTCATGTAGACTAAATACGTAAATGTATGCTTATGTTTGTCCGAAGTTGAAAATGAGGAACAGGAAGTTGACAACGGTTTCTTCCCTGGCAGAAGTAGGGTGGGCGTCACGTGATGGTCTTATTACTGCATTAGCCACAAAAAACACACACACACACAAAAAAAAAAAATTTGGCCTTTCAGAGCTAACTGCCGTTGAATGCTATGGTCTGACATGGTAAGTATTCTAGCCAAACAGGGAGTATAATACAAACTCCCCATGTTTTTGTTTTCAATCATATGGCTCATACATTACAACTGACTCTCTCTGCCAGGGATAAAAAGTATTCTGTATTTTGCATTCAGGTCATCAACAAATAAACATGCACAATGGTCTTCCTTCAGACTGAAGAACAACTATTCCTAATACAGCCACAGGCAGAGGCAGATCATGGACTATAAAGACTTCATCAGATGAGAACAAGCCAAATAAACACATAAAATGGAGTGTTCAGTTGTGGCTGTTTACTGCCAAGACCGCCACATGGCCATACCAGGGCTGAAAAAACAGAGTGCAAAGCAACGCTTTTCATTATGCAATACAGAACAGACTTGTGGAATTTTTTACGTAAATACCTTAAGACAAACAATGGACACCCAAAATATGCAAATCAACACTCCCAGATGGCTGTCACTCTCAATATATTATGCACTTTTCACATACTGGGAAGATAAATTTGTTACAAACAAATCACTACTCAAATGTTTTGAATTATACATCAAAACAATGCTACGTTACACACTGTACAAATAATTTTGTGAGTTTAGTTATACTCCGACAAGTTTTCAATTATGAAACAGGCTATCTCAGTTATACCAAATCTATTTTAGTAATGCCACAGTCTCTTTCAATAATGACACAGTCCATTTCAGTAATGCTGCAGTCTGTTTCAGTAATGACGCAGTCTGTTTCAGTCACAGTCTGTTTCAGTGCTGCCACAGTCAGTTTCAGAGATGCTGCAGTGTGCTTCAGTAATGCCACAGTCTGTTTCAGTAATGCCACAGTCTGTTTCAGTAGTGCCACAGTCTGTTTCAGTGGTGCCACAGTCTGTTTCAGTAACGCCACAGTCTGTTTCAGTAACGCCACGGTCTGTTTCAGTAACGCCACAGTCTGTTTCAGTAGTGCTGCAGTCTGTGTCAGTAATGCCACAGTCTGTTTCAGTAGTGCTGCAGTCTGTGTCAGTAATGCCACAGTCTGTTTCAGTAACGCCACGGTCTGTGTCAGTAACGCCACAGTCTGTTTCAGTAACGCCACAGTCTGTTTCAGTAGTGCTGCAGTCTGTTTCAGTAATGCCACAGTCTGTTTCAGTAGTGCCACAGTCTGTTTCAGTGGTGCCACAGTCTGCTTCAGTAACGCCACAGTCTGTTTCAGTAATGCTGCAGTCTGTTTCAGTAGTGCCACAGTCTGTTTCAGTAACGCTGCAGTCTGTTTCAGTAATGCCACAGTCTGTTTCAGTAATGCCACGGTCTGTTTCAGTAATGCCACAGTCTGTTTCAGTAATGCCACAGTCTGTTTCAGTAATGCCACAGTCTGTTTCAGTAATGCCACAGTCTGTTTCAGTAATGCCACGGTCTGTTTCAGTAATGCTGCAGTCTGTTTCAGTAATGCCACGGTCTGTTTCAGTAATGCCACAGTCTGTTTCAGTAATGCTGCAGTCTGTTTCAGTAGTGCCACAGTCTGTTTCAGTAACGCCACAGTCTGTTTCAGTAACGCCACAGTCTGTTTCTGTAATGCTGCAGTCTGTGTCAGTAATGCCACAGTCTGTTTCAGTAGTGCCACAGTCTGTTTCAGTAGTGCTGCAGTCTGTGTCAGTAATGCCACAGTCTGTTTCAGTAATGCTGCAGTCTGTTTCAGTAATGCCACAGTCTGTTTCAGTAACGCCACAGTCTGTTTCAGTAATGCTGCAGTCTGTTTCAGTAATGCCACAGTCTGTTTCAGTAATGCCACAGTCTGTTTCAGTAATGCTGCAGTCTGTTTCAGTAATGCTGCAGTCTGTTTCAGTAATGCCACAGTCTGTTTCAGTAATGCCACGGTCTGTTTCAGTAGTGCCACAGTCTGTTTCAGTAATGCTGCAGTCTGTTTCAGTAATGCCACAGTCTGTTTCAGTAATGCCACAGTCTGTTTCAGTAATGCTGCAGTCTGTTTCAGTAACGCCACAGTCTGTTTCAGTAGTGCCACAGTCTGTTTCAGTAATGCCACAGTCTGTTTCAGTAGTGCCACAGTCTGTTTCAGTAATGCTGCAGTCTGTTTCAGTAATGCCACAGTCTGTTTCAGTAATGCCACAGTCTGTTTCAGTAGTGCCACAGTCTGTTTCAGTAATGCTGCAGTCTGTTTCAGTAACGCCACAGTCTGTTTCAGTAGTGCCACAGTCTGTTTCAGTAGTGCTGCAGTCTGTGTCAGTAATGCCGCAGTGAAAGTGATACTACAGTGTGTTTCAGTAATGCTGCAGTCTGTTTCTGTAATGCTGCAGTCTGTTTGCATAATGCTGCGCTCTGTTTCCATAATGCCACGGTGTGTTTCTGTAATACTGCAGTCTGCTTCAATAGTGCTGCATGTTTCAGTCATGCTGCACTCTTGTTTCCATAATGCCACAGTCTGCTTCAGTAATGCTGCCATGTTTCAGTAATGCTGCAGTCTGTTTCAGTAATGCCGCAGGGTGTTTCAACAACACCACAGTCAGTTCCTGAAAAGCTGCAGTGAGGCTACAGCCCTGTGACAGAAGAGAGGGGACTGTTTCCCACCTCCTCCTCCATGCCGGTGTCCAAGAGAGCCAGGATGCAGGCTTCCAGCACCAGGGAGATGTCTCGATCCATCACATGCAGGTGATTCTCCAGGGACATGCCAAACATGGGCTTAGCGGCCGATGACTCTGTGCGCACACAACAGATACACTCAGATGTAGACAGACATGGACACAAGACATACACGCACACATACATGTAACCAAATGCACACTTGTTCTTTCACAGATAATGTACCACAGCTGCCATGTCAAAATTCATCGCAACCTCTGATGGAAAGGAACACTCTTTCAAGGAAAGCTTTCTACTAGATTTAGAACTCTTTGTACCAGTATTTTCCACGCAACTTCCAACTGATTTGTTTTGCTTCTGATGTGAACAATGCCTATGTATTATGACATTGCTTCTATGTCTGTGTGCTACTCTATACATATTTATGGGCTTTAATCCCATCCTGCTGTGTGCATGCGCACATGCATGCGTGACCGTGTGTATGTATAAGTTTGTGTGCACATGCACTCACAAGTGTGTTTGTGCATATATGTGTTTTTGCATCCTCTAGCATGCATGCTAACATACAGATTGCGACTACTCTCCAGGATCACCAACCTTATTGTCACAGGCACACACAGATTCAGCATCTTACCTATTGTGGATTTCAACTTGGGGATGGTCTCTTCGATGGCTTTCAGAGCGTTCTTGTGATATGTTGCTTGTGCTTCTAACAGCTGTCAACACACATCACAGCTGCGTATAAAGAGGAGTCAGTCATACAGTCAAAGAGTTCAACCCACTGTCTCTTAACTCACTGTGAATCCATCAAGAACACAAGGATGAAAGACTTAAAAAACTTCATCATATCCAACATCTCGGTAAACCTGAGATAAGGACAAAATTAAAGCCAATACTATTTGTCAGCATAGATGACGAAGAGAAAGGACAGTATGTGTGTGAGATGGAGGTGAGGGGAGATGGAGGCGAGTAGAGATGGATGTGTTAGTGAAACTGACTGGGGCAGTAAAACAGACAATAAAAAAGGCGGGGGGGGGGGGGGAGATATAGAGAGACAGAGGGAGGGAATGAGGGGGAGGGAGAGGGAGGGAGGAGAAGAGAGAGAGAAAGCGAGACAGAGAGACAGCGAGAGAGAGAGAGAGAGAGAGAGAGAGAGAGAGAGAGAGAGAGAGAGAGAGAGAGAGAGAGAGAGAGAGAGAAAGCTTATGCTTGCACAAGCGCCTATGAGTGTGTGTGTGTGTGTGTGTGTGACTGATCATGTTTATGGTGATGTTTTTGATTTGTATAAGCACATAGAACACTTTGGTGGATTTTTCATACTTGTTTTTAATCTATGATGTGTTCTAACTTTATAGTTTATTTATTATCAGTTTCAATTGGATAGATTTTACAATCAAGCATGAACTGTTCAATACCAACACTTACCGCAATTAATCTTGAGCTGTGTTCACTTTCTTTGGAAATGAAGTTGCACAATTCAATGCTGAGATTATCCTGGAACAAATTCAAAGAGATGTAATTCTGAAATGGGAGAGAAAACAACACAAAACAATCACCAATCCTGCCTTTTGTTTTCCACAAAAAGAAAAACATTAGAAAAAAAAAATCGATTGCATATTCTCAAGACTCCCACTGAAGAAAAGCAAAATACTTGAAATTCAGCAAAGCATGCTCCTCGGAACATCGACAGGTGCAATGTCTACTTTTCGGTCCACTCACAACTAAGACCATTCGTTCATACAGCTTTTGTCCATCTTTTTCACTTCTGTGTTTCCCTGACGCAGTATGTCTGAACACGACAGTATTTTTGCTTTCAACCTGGTAGACAAAACGGTGACTGCCAGGTCTTGCGACCAAGTTTGCACAATACCTTGTGACATTATTGTCGTCTGCTAGAATAAAGGGGAAAAACACACACACATGACCAGGCTTCCTTTGCTTCAGCTGCCATTTCTTTTCTTCTCCTTTGACTTTTTTTTTTTTCCTTTTTCTCTTTTTTTTAACGGATTCACTTTCATGTTTCCCTGAAATCCACAGATTCATGAAGAAGCAGAAGCCCTGCATTCTACTGAGAGAGAGAGAGAGAGAGAGAGAGAGAGAGAGAGAGAGAGAGAGAGAGAGAGAGAGAGAGAGAGAGAGAGAGAGAGAGAGAAGACAGACAGACAGACAGACAGACAGAGACAGAGACAGAGTGAGAGAGAGAGAAAGAGATCAGTGTGTTAAACAACAAAATAAAAGTTAGCATGTTACTCTTTGTTGAAGGATTCATCATAACCATCCAACACGCCTGTCAAAACTTCCATGTTTGATGAGTGTAACAGACACACCTTGATCGCCTCCACCTTGCTGCAGGCTTCATCATACTCATCTCGCACAGCATCAGCCTTTGCTGCCGCTGATGCCATGTTTGCTCCTGGAACATGGGACTGACGCACAGCGGAGTTGAATCTGAACACAGCACAGCAACAGAAGCATATCCAGAACAAGAAACAATGTGTATGCTTTTACAAAAACATGCACACACCATGCACTGATCCATATATATATATATAGAGAGAGAGACAATGACAATGACAATGACAATGACATCTTTAATGACAATAGCCTGATTGGCTCTAATGTCATGGGAGTGCAAAAATACAGAAAATATGGCAAATGCGGCATATAATGCATCAAACCAAATAAATCAACTATATCACAACCACTCTGTGTCCGAAGTTGGTCAACGTCAAATAATGAAACAAAAACGACAAACATAATGAAACATATATCTAAGGACAGTACACATTTTAAGAGGAAAACCTAATTCCACACAGGGCTAGTATTTCCCACCCTATGTGTTCGATCAACCGACAAAAATACAAATACATAAATGATGACAACATGAATATCGCTTTTATCTTGAGTGACTCGTAACACCTAATAACGTAGAATTTTCTTAGATTAGGCCTAATTCAAAATAGAAAGTCTTTTCTGCCTTAGGTTATATGCGTCGTTAATGAACTTAGCAAGCAATTTAATAGTATCCTCATTTTCCGTTGAAAGAATACCAACAAGATCATGTCTCATCACGTCACGATTACCAAATAAACCACATGTCACACGCAAACCATCATATTCCTTACATACGAACAAAAAATGTGCTTCGTCCTCTAGTCCGTCTGAACACAATGGACATACAGCATTTCAGGAACATCTTTTAAATACCAGCTTCTATTTATAAACAGTCCTAACGTTCTCATTCTAAATCTTGCTAAGTATCCCCTGTGCCATTTATTTGTTATAATGTTTAGGTATTTTTCAGGCTGAAAGTAATCTTTAAATGAATTATACCAGGCATATTTACTATTTTCTGTTATATGTGAGTGCCAGTTTTGTTGATAACAATCAATAAGCCGCTGTTTAAATTCATACAAATACAATTTTTCATTTTCCACCCCTTTCATCAACCAAATTATGCCAAATCCATTTTCGGTTAAAGCTCTTTTGATATCTGATACCCAATTATGATGTCCTATTTCATGTTGTCTAAGAAGCATTTCATACGCCTGTTTACATATACGAGTTGTTGGTAACCGGGTTAGTTTTAGCCAGTATCTCAGACATTTAACATAGGTTCTTATAAGTAACGGGTATCTACCTGATTCACCGTACACCATTTTATTTGAAGAGTGTAAAGGTATATTTAAACATCTCTTAATGGCATAAGTGTGAACATTTTCCATATGTTTGTTTTCCTTTAATCCCCAAATTTCGGCGCCATACGTCAGCATCGGTTCAATCTGAGAATCAAATAATTTCCAAAACAAAATGATATCAGTGGATCCAAGTCTTCTCAAAGCACGAAGAATTTCAATTACCCCTTTTTTCCCTTTCCGGGCTGTTTCTAACCATCCTGGTGTCAAACTTAATTTTGTGGTGAAAATCATGCCCAAGTATTTATATTGGTTTGTAACTCTGACCTCATCTTTACCGTACCACCATGCTTCGCTTGCAGATAAATACCCTCCTTTACGGAAAACGATTATGTTGGTTTTGTCTAAATTTACTGTTAACTGCAATCGATCTGCTTCAGATTTGAGCACATTAAGTTGGTTTTGGAGTCCTATTGGAGTATCTGAAAACAAAATCACATCGTCGGCGAATAGTAATAAGAATATTTCAACTGCTCCTGGAAGTAACTGTATGCCATGTCTTCCATGTTTAGATAACTCTATAGCAAGTTCATTGATAAAAAAAGAGAATAATTGTGGACTTAATATGCAGCCTTGTTTTACACCTCTTGGACAAGAAAAATATTTAGAATACAAACATTTGTCGCGAACACAAGCCAAAACTGTATCATATATTCCTCTTAAAGCCTTGTACAATTTACCGTCAACGCCAGATTTTCTTAATATATCCCATAATATATTTCTATTGACGGAATCAAACGCCTTACGAAAATCAACAAATGCTATATACAGTTTTGAATTTCTTGAAAGATAACGCTGGACTACTGAATGCAATGTGAAAATATGATCGGTCGTACTATAATCCCTTCTGAAACCTGCTTGTTGTTCAATAATTTTTTCCTCCCTCTCTGCCCATTGTGTTAATCTTTTATTCAAGATATTAGTATAAATTTTACCCAGTACACTTGATAACGATACCCCTCTATAATTATCTGGGATATTTATGTTTCCCTTCTTGAATAAAGGTACAATTATTGATTTTGACCACTCAGTTGGGAAAATTCCACTATGGAAGAGTCTGTTAAACAAACTGACAAGAAATTCTGTTGTCAGATTATTAGAATTTTTCAACATCTCATTGATTATACGATCTGGGCCTGCGCTTTTACCACATTTTAAACTTTTAATACTGTCGTTTACCTCTCTTGTAGTTATTATATCATTAAATAATGGTTCTTGAAAATATTCGTCCTCTACATCAAATATGTCCTCCTGAGGATCAGAATTATCAAATGAGTTAAAGACACTCTGAAAATGATCGTGCCACTGTTCAACCGATATTTGATTATAGATAAAAGTTTTTTTGCTTATTGATCTTATTGTTGACCAAAACAATTTTGGGTCGTTAACAGATGCTTTCAGTTTTACTAATCTGTCAAAATCAAATTTCTTCTTTTTATCTTTTTTTAATTTATTATAATCTCTTCTAGCCTTTACGTAACTTTGTCTTCGTTCAATAAGGTTTGTTTTAGAACGTCTATAACTTCTGAGGACGCCCGTGACTTGTTTTTTCATTCTTTCACAATTCCAATCAAACCAATCGTTAACTTTTTTTGTATACCTCCCAACCACACGAACCATACACGCAGCAGCTCCATATAACGCATTCGAAAAAAGATTAACACATTCATTTACATCAAAATCCAAAAGATTGTTTGCTCGTTCCATGCTCTCTTTAAACGTATTAGATTCCAGTTCCTCTCTATATATCTGTGCATTTTCCTCACACCACACAACTTTTTCCTCGCCACGCACTGTTGTCTCTCTTTCCACAACACTCTCTCCTTTCTCCCATCGCATTTCAACAGGCAAGTGCCAAGAATACAATTGTTCATTAATAAGCATGTCACAATAACCATGTAGTTCCTCAGACACAATAAAATAATCAATGGTACTGCTTCCGTGCGGTGAAATATATGTAAAATCGCCATGTGAATCCCTTGACAGCAACCATTTAATATTATTAAACCAGACATGAAACAAAAGTCCAACAGTGATTTACCAAATTCATTAACAGTTTTATCTTTAGAACATCGTAGGAACTTTACTTCTTCATCATAATCCAGGTTTTCATTAGGGTGTAAATAATCAACCATATTTTCAATTTTCAGTTGTTCATATCCTGTCCTAGAATTGAGATCGCCACAAAAAATAACATACATATCTTCCTTTTCGAGCAAGTCTGACAGGTGTTCTTCAAAAATAAGAATGCCATTTTTCATGTCATGGTTATTATAATAAGGACTACCTTCAGGGGGCACATAACCAGCAATGAATAAAACGTCTTTTTCCATATCAAATAAACATTTATCCAATTTCAAAACAATCAAATTATCGCACTTTATATATAGAGAGAGAGAGAGAGAGAGAAAGATTTATCTATATAAATCTATATCTATCTATCTATATCCACTCAGAATACTAAAAATGCTCAACCAAAAAGGGAGCGACATACCAGTTTAAAATAAGATTTTAAAATGGGAAAATAAGGCCAACAAACAAACAAATGTCTCTACAATAACATCGTGTACCAAGCTACAGTAACAACAGACAGTGATAAAGAAATATACTTTGGGATCATGGCAAACCATTTTAAAACCAGATATGCAAACCATAAACAGTCCTTCAAAAATGAAAAATATAAAAACCAAACAGAACTAAGTAAATATATTTGGAAGCTTAAAGATAAGAAAATAGATTACAACATATCATGGAAAACTATAAAAAGAGCAACACCATTTCTAAAAAATGCAACTTGTGTACTACAGAAAAGTGGCTAATATTATGTAAACCCCATCTAGCATCTCTGAACTCTAAAGTAGAAATGATAAACAATTGCAGGCATAAATGGAAATCCTTGTCGGTGCACCATTCCCTGGCACGTCCCCCTGAACGTGTCCCCAAAAAGATAAAAAATCTACAGGCCACGTGCCACACGAGCAGAGCTCACGCGCACACACACCACACCATATAAAACCGGTGGCATGCCCAAATTGTACACCCTGACGAGAGCGCCGGGCTCGAAACAACTTTGTTGGTTTTATTTTCCCATTTTAAAATCTTATTTTAAACTGGTATATATATATATATATATATATATATATATATATATATATATATATATATATATATATATATATATATATATGTGTGTGTGTGTGTGTGCGTCTGTGCTGTGTGTGTACATGCATGTAAACACACACATGCACGCGCACACACACACACACACATGCACATGCACACACACACACATTCATATCAAAATGAACCAGTAATTAAAAAATTTACTTTTACTTTTCTGGTCAGTTGGATTTGGTGTCAAACCAAATAATGCTGTCAGAATTAACCAGTCTTTTCAGGTTAAACCAAATTTTAGTTTGTCCATGTCTAGGTCTAGTATACTTCTGTATGCGCATGCATGCAACACAAGAGCTGAGAGAATCAATAACAGAAAGAGACTGAAAAAAAAAATCCCAACATCCATAATTTGACATCACAAAAACCTGAAAAATCTCTCTCTCTCTCTCACACACACACACACACACACTGTGCACTCACTGATGGTGCTGGCAAACCACCATACCTGCTCTTGGCCGAGTCCATATCTAAAGTGGATTTGCTGAGCTGTTTTCGAAGCTTCATTATGCTTGGAAAGTCAATCTGAAAATACAGTAAGAATCACAATGCTAGACATTGAATGAAGAGTCAAACTGAAATTCATTTTGCTATCATGATGAGAGACCTTTCTTCTTTATTGTTATTGTTTGTATGCTATGTATGTAGATGTCTCTTTGTTCTGCAAATGCTGCCTCCTGAGAATGGATACTGAAAACAACAGGAAAAACATCATGACAGAGAAGACTCTTTCCACAGCCACCTCCATATATATCCTGACCAAATCAGGCTTTAAAAGGAGGCTTTCATTAAAGTGGGTTGTTATACAACAAACCATGAAAGAATGTTCCACAAAGGACATCCCAAAAGTCTTGAACTCAGGAATTTTTTTTTCAGGGGTAATGTATCCAGAGATTTTACGATCTGTAGAAAACAAAATACAAGAAATTCTCTCCCCTTCCAAACAAAACACTTGCAAGAAATTCTCCCCCCTTCTTCACAACACACTTGCCCACATATAGACTAACATTAAAACACACAATCAACACCAAAAGTACATGGAAACTTTTTAAAAAAAAGTATCATTAGTTATGACAAGAAAAACAGGGAGGAAAAAAAACAAAACCTGAACACTCTTACAAAAAAAATACACCTTCATAACAAAAAAAGTTTATGTTTTTTGTTTTTGTTTCACAGAGCAAGAACATATCACAAGGACATCTTCACAAGAAAATGAAATGTTTATGCTTGTTGGTTTGTATGCTTTTGTTTTACAAAATAAGAAAATGTCATACTGGATAAGAAAAGAAAAACCCAACCTCTCTCAGACTGAAACAGTTCAAAAGGATTATTCTCACACAGAATATAAAAACACGCTTGTCCAACCACCCACCTCTGCAATGACCTGTAAGGGGATGAGCACATCCTGCTCGATTTCCAGTTCACACTGCAGCTCTTCTCTGGCCAGGACATTCTGACAGTCCCCAGACAGCTGACAGATGGTCCTGCACATCACCACAAGGTCTTCTGCACACTCTAAGCTTCATGCCACACTAAACCATTCTCAGGCGAGAATCTCCTGCCTGCCTTCCTCTTCCCTTTTCCAAAAAGACCCGGACAATCGAGCAAAGAGCATTTTTCAGCTGTTTTTTTCTAAGACATGTCACAAGATGAAATCCCCATGAAGAAATGGCAACAGGTTCGAGCCACTGCAATGAGTTGCTTGGCTGGTGCATAAAATGAATTATCAGTGAGATCCACCCGCTTGGTTGCTAGTGCCTCTTTCTTTCCATCCTCAATCTTGTGTCTCACAATTTAAAGGACAGAGGGAGAAACTGATCCATAACAGAAATTTCATCATGGTGAGAATCTGAAGCCATGCTGTCTAGTCATCGCCTCCTGCTGTCCTGTCAGGCAGTCACCTGTCCAGTCAGGCAGTCATCTGTCCAGTCAGGCAATCATCTGTCCAGCAAGGCAGTCATCTGTCCAGCAAGGCAGTCCAGTAAGGCAGTCTGTCCAGTCAGGCAGTCATCTGTCCAGTAAGGCAGTCATCTGTCCAGTAAGGCAGTCATCTGTCCAGTCAGGCAGTCATTTGTCCAGTCAGGCAGTCATCTGTCCAGTCAGGCAGTCATCTGTCCAGCAAGGCAGTCAGTCATCTGTCCAGCAAGGCAGTCATCTGTCCAGTAAGGCAGTCATCTGTCCAGGAAGGCAGACATCTGTCCACCAGCAGTGCTGTTCGTTGACTCATGATGCTTCAAAACCTGACCAGACAGTCCACTTGGCTGACCATGACTACAGCAAATCAGTTTTTAACAAAAATTCATTTGAACTTAATCCTTACTTCTGTTCATGACAAAACATGAAGATGATCACTAATTCTACATAGTTATATAAAAGCTGTACATATCAATGACGAAATGAGCCATCTGTATCACTGTAAAAATGAACTCAAAGTGCTCAATTTTTGATCAGCTTGTAATCATAAGCTTCGTAGCCAAGTCTGATATGTGGTACTTACTCACAATATCCAGTCTGCGTAACTACAGTCAAGATTTTGAGAATGCGCTTTCTGCAAACGTCAGACCCCCTTTATCCCAAATAAAGTGCAAAAATTAACTTCCACAAATATAAACACCTGCAGTATTTGCTAAAAACATGCTTTAAAAAAAAGTATAAACATAATCAAAAATGTAATATACATGAAAAGTATACTTTAAAAAGGTATCTGCAAATGTTTAGAAGAGCTCCAACATTATGGACCATCTACTTCTTGAGAAAAGAGACGTAAAAATATGGACAAAAATTTTCTTATCAGCTGGACGGTGATACATGCAGAGACACCAGGGAGAGATATGACTTGCAGAATACCCTTCTTCATCCTTCTCTGTAAAAGGCACACAGCGACTCAACCACCTTCAATTACACAAAACACACCTTATACTTCAAGTCGAAAATATATGACTACTGCACTTCACACAAATCTGTCAAAAAAAGGCAGTCTCTCCACACCTCTCTCCTCCAGAAAGAAGGAGGCATAATCTATCTACACTACTGACAGCGTTCCACCCTCTCCTTTCTCCACAGATAAGGTCTGCCATATTTTCTCCTGTGCAGTGTCTACTCCAACAGTCCAGAAGTTAAAAGACCTTGGTGCAAAACAAAACACAAAAAAAGTTTGAACTTGGATGTCGTCATGAGATAGCACTTACCCCATTAAAGTGTCCGGGCCCAGCAATGCGGCCGATTCCACCAGTGGTTGACTCAGACTGGGTCTCTGGTATTTTTTTTCTGCAATGTCAGGAAGAGGACTCAGTACAACCACAACCACACACAAGAAGAAGCAACAGTTCAGTTCATGTCTCCAACTAAGGTAACTGGCCCACTGAAATGGGTTAAAAAGTGCTCACTTTGTATTAAAAATGAAGGGAGAGGAGGAAGAGAATGAAGAGGGAGGAAATGGGTTAAAAAATGGAGGTTCATGGAGTCAGTTGCATTGGAAAACAGGATAAAGAAAAAATGGATGGGGAGGATGGGTGGGGCAGGGGAGAGAAGAAGATAAGATAGATAATGTTGCTTATAGCCCAGCCGACCGCAAAGGGCCACATCAGGCTGAGGAGAAGAAGATAAGATAAGATAATGTTGCTTATAGCCCAGCCCACCGCAAAGGGCCACATCAGGGCTGAGGAGAGAAGAAGATAAGATAAGATAATGTTGCTTATAGCCCAGCCCACCGCAAAGGGACACATCAGGGCTGAGGAGAGAAGAAAGCACTGACACAGAGAAGAACAGTGATTGAGACAGGACCTAGATAAATGATGGTGACTAAACATACAAAAAATAAAACACTGCCACATTTCTTTTTCATTGCTGCCCCATTTTCTGTGCCACCTCAGCGGCATTGCATCTATGCCGCTCATTCCAACCCCTCATCTGCAGACACAGCCCAGCTCAGCCTGCTGCAGAGTCACTTCGGTGGTGTTCAGTTGTGCCTTTTTCTCATCTAACATGTGCAGGACATCACATACTAAGCTGCCTACTGACGACGATAATTGCGTAGTCACAGAGCCGGCGTGAGTAAGTCTCCCTCTGGAAGGGCGGATGATGCTTTTAGTCAGTGTTCCGTAACCTGGGCCAGTAAAGTACCAGTAATTACCAGCGGTAAGCAAGAACCCTGTTAAACTGATTTTCACAAACTTTACTGAAAGATGAAAGTGAACCAAGATGAAGCCACTAATTTCACTGCAGTTTCAGGTCAAAGAGGACTTAGTCACCCCTGACCTTGGTGGCAGAGTGCAGTTCCCTGAAATCCCTCTGGTGGGGACTGGTTTTGCCTTCATCTTGAACATGCCACACTATGCACGCACACAGAATAGCGCTGGTTTGAATTATGTTTGTTCCTCCCAGCATGGGAGCAAACCTTACGTATTACATGGTCTCAATTGTTCTAGCAGCGCATTTCCACATTACTGTTTTCTGTCAATTAAATCATTACGTTTGTTAGATTTTACACCCCAAAACATATGGCAATACACACACATGCACACATACTCAAAGACACAAACACGTGTGCATGCACATGAGCGCGCGCGCACACACACACACACACACTCACAGAGTGTCGCACACACACAAGCACATACACACACACATATACACACACACAAACACACACAGTGTCACACACACACACACACACGTACACACTCACACATAGAGTCACACACACACACACAGAGTCACACACACACACAGTGTCACACACACACACACACACACACACACACACACACACACACACACACTCTGAACTCACCAATCTTTTTTCATAGTCGGTGCCAGGGGGACTCTCCAGCAGAGCGGCGACCTTCTTCACCAGGTTGTGACTGACCTGCTTCACCACATCCACCCGCTTCTCGTTTCCCTGCTGGTCCTCGGTCAGAACCTCCGACTTCTCCGCCCTGTGCAGCAAGTAAGCACATCACTGACCTCACACACAGAGAAACCCACATGCTTACCCTACTCATGGTCAGATTTGATGCCATACCTGGACCAGAAATTCACCCGAACGATTTTTTAAAATTTCTGTTGTCCTGGCGACAAGTGTCAAAACAAAACAAAACAAAAACAATACAAAAAAACCTACTTGTTCCCCAGATTCTAAACTTGGCCTCCCTACATGAAGAAACAAAAGTAACAGGCAAACTCCATCAAGCCATGCTAGCGATGGCATGCTCTGTACAACTACAAGTAGAACGCCCATCTTGGGCCCAATTTGACAAGATAAGTGATTGTTTATTCTTCATTTTCATTGTCCTGAGTGTTGTTTCTCTTGCCTGACGAAGACCTAAGAGGTCGAAACACGCCGTGTTTTGTCTTGTGATTCGTTTGTCCACGTTGTCTGGCAGAGTTATTTCAAATGCTTTTAAGATTTACAAGTATAATGTTCCCCTGAGAAAGAGCAACGTGGAGAGTAAACCTATGGTTTCCACACTGACCTAGAACAATACCTGCAAGCTGCTGCACTATTGAGTGTACATAGAACACACCTTGTCTTGGTGGCACTGAACTCTGCTGGGGTTCCATTCCTAGGAAAATCATACAGTGATGTGGAGGAGGCTTTAAATGGAAAAGGGAGGAGGGCAATGCAGTCACCTTCCTGAAGCAAACCACTCAGTCACCCTTTCATTAACCCAGTCAAATGATGACAGCCGAATGGATAAGTGGAGTAAGCGTTTCCATTTGTCAATCACATGATTAAGTTGTCTCAAGCGATCGGGCTGGAGGATATTTCAAGCCCTAAGCATTTCCATTTGTCAATCACATCAAGTTGTCTCAAGCGATCGGGCTGGAGGATATTTCAAGCCCTGCTTACCTTTGATTAAACCTAAGTACAGGTCAATAACCTTATCCATCAACTGGTGTAACCAAGGATGGGATTCTTTAAGTACTTCAATGGACTGAAACACTTAATAACCTGTCAATCACACTGCATCACAATCCTAATGACGTAAATAAAGAGGAGACCAAAGATGCAGAACCAAAAAGTTACCAATACCATTGATCAGGAAATAATGCATACCGATGATTCATACTGCATCATCTAACAAAGCCCTTGTCATGCAGCTTGGTGCTTAAACGACTTTAACAAGTACAGATTACACAATATGGAACAGAATTATGCCATGCATTCAAACCCAAGGTCCAAAAACAAAAATACAACAAAAAAGGCAAGATGAAGAAAGAACATGAACAAAACTTCAAGTCTGGTATGAACAAGAAGGCAGTCAACAGGTTATGACAAACAACTTATTCACCTCGCCTCTGAACATACAACAGAAAATCAAAACACATAATGCAATATATTTTATGAAATGAAAGATTTCTCACATTGTAGCCGTGACCTCTGACTGCATAAAATGTGGACACATAAGCATCTGGTCACAGTACTATTCATCACTAAAAAGATTTTTTTTTAAAGAAGTGCTAATGGCACAGGTACCAAACCAACATGAAACCCTGGTTATCTGTGATGCCTCCATTCAGATCTGCAGACTTTCCTTATGCATTCATCCATGAAAGGAACTGATGATGCACTTATTATGCCAGCTTTGCCCAGTATGTTTTCTTTTTAATGTATCTATGTACTGAATATATCTGACTACACTTTGTTTTAACTGTTTGTGTTAAAAAAAAAGTCAACATATCAGTTCTGTGATAACACATCACTTTCCATCTAAATGCTTTAGAATATAAAGTGGTATAACTATACAGGTTCAAATACTCTCAATTATATGAGAGAGAGAGAGAGAGAGAGAGAGAGAGAGAGAGAGAGAGAGAGAGAGAGAGAGAGAGTGAGTGAAAATAAGTCTGATTATCCTGATGTATGTAAGGCATATTATGAGACATAGGGTTATCTAAACAATTAAAACATTAACTCCAAAATACAAAAAAATTTATTACAGGCTTTGCGACTGCAGACATCCAGGCAAAAGGGCACAGAGAGACAAACGAAGAAAAACACAAGTCGCAATTGCACTAGGTCAATGTCTGGAGACACATAATGGTGTGTATTTCTGTTTGCTGCAAATCTCAAATTCAGCCTCGAACAGCGTAATTCTTCTTTTACGGCAGGCACTGGCTGAAAATATGTTTAGAAGGAATGAGTTATGAATGTCTGTAACTGCTGTTTTATGATCAGCAAGATCTTCTGCCTGTCTGTCACATCACCGAGTTGATTTGGGTTGTCTCACTTCTTCAGAACATGGGCCACTTTTCTGTACCATGCACCCATGCACGCAAGTATGCACACATACACACACGCACACACATGCATACACATACACACACACTGTGAGGTTTACATACTGCTGGCCATACAGAGATCAAGGGTGACTATGAAATTTTTCTTTTTTAATTCCAGTCTGGTGATCCTAATGTTTAAACAGTTTTACGAAACCTAGAGTTACAGTATAAACAGTTTGATGGAATCTCTGGAAAACATGTGTGTGTGTGTGTGTGTGTGTGTGTGTGTGTGTGTGGATGTGTGTGTGTGTGTGTGTGTGTGTGTGTGTGTGTGTGTGTGTGTGTGTGTGTGTGTGTGTGTGTGTGTGTGTGTTATGTGATGCATATGTGCATGTGAGTGTCTGAAAAAAATTGTGTGTGTGTGTGTGTGTGTGTGTGTGTGTGTGTGTGTGTGTGTGTGTGTGTGTGTGTGCGTGTGTGTGTGTACATGTATGTATTTAAGCAATAATTACAACTATTGTATGTTACTATTTTTTAGTATTTTGTTTAAGTCAGTAACTGCTACTGCACTTACTTTAGACAAGATAAATGCATTAAATTACTCTGTATGATCACCTAATCTTACCTGATTTTGCCACTTCTAAAAGCACACCTATCACATATTTCAACATTTACAAAATCTGCTGCACAATTTTTTTTACATGTATTAGCCTTTGTATATATGTAATAAAACTTAAGAAGCATGTTTGTTAGATGTGCACATGTGCTTGTACACATACAGATATGCAAAATATATACGCACATATACATGTATCAAAAACCTATTTGAGATCTGGAACTTAACATTTTAAATAGGACACACACCCACACACACACAAAGGGAAGGGAGGAAGGGGAGGGGGTGTAAGAGGGAGGGCTGATGGGTGTGTGTGTGGAATGGGGACTCAGATTTCATAAAAGCACCTTTAAGAATGTGTGCAGTCAGTATGGATGCTGAATTTTACTGGAAAATCAAATATGCACTGACACACATTCAGTCTTCACCCCCTTCATATTTGTTGTAGAACAGGAGATTCCCTGTCATCATGAATGCTTTCAGCAGCTTCACACTGGACATCCCTGCTGTGAATCATTGTCAAACAAAACACAACAGTTCTAAAGGCCGCTTCTTTCTCAATGCATGACATCTGACTCTCCTGTGTGTACTGGACGAGACCCAGGCATACTGCCACTTGCCAAAATCACATGTTCTCATAGCTAGCTCATTCGATGTCTGGTTACTATACAATTCTCTGACCCCCACACCACTACCCCAACTATTCACCCTCTTCTTCAACCCCCATCCTCATTCTTCATTTCTGTCCATCCTCACCCCCCACCTCCCCTCACCCTCCAGTTTAAAAGTAAAGTTGCGAGCTACTAACATGATGAGAACATAGGTGTGGTGTTGTGGAAATAGAGATCAAACTGGGGCATGATGGGCAAAGTAAAAAAAAAAAAAAGAGGAGGATGTTAGAGAGTGTGCAGGTGTGGGTGTGTGTGGCTCCTGCCCACACAGTAATGTGAGAACATAGCATGAATGCCTTGGTGGCTTCAGTGTGTGTGTGTGTGTGTGTGTGTGTGTGTGTGTGTGTGTGTGTGTGTGTGTGTGTGTGTGTGTGCACGCGTGAACGTATGCGTGGTTTTGTG
The DNA here is from genome assembly GCA_018398815.1 of Conus ventricosus. Lineage (NCBI taxonomy): Eukaryota > Metazoa > Mollusca > Gastropoda > Neogastropoda > Conidae > Conus > Conus ventricosus. The sequence goes on along the minus strand of CM031596.1, from coordinate 31,435,906 downwards.
TGGCTCATGCCCGCATGCATGCCTAGACAGTAATGTGAGCAGCATGCATGCCTTGGTGGCTTCTGTGTGTGTGTGTGTGTGTGTGTGTGTGTGTGTGTGTGTGTGTGTGTGTGTGTAGATAAGATAATGTTGCTTATAGCTCAGCCGACCGCAAAGGGCCACATCAGGGCTGGTGTGTGTGTGTGTGTGTGTGTGTGTGTGTGTGTGTGTGTGTGTGTGTGTGTGGTGTGTGTGTGTGTGTGTAAAATGGGTTCAAAAATTGTCTTTTAGCCAGACAAATAAGGTAATTTTTCGCTGACATGCATTTTACAAAGTCCCTTTTATCTCTCTCATGAATCCCCTTATATTTTCATTGAAAAAAAAAATCATCAAAATAATGTACCTCTTCTAAAAAAAAAAAAAATTAAATCAATGTTCCCTATTGGTGGTTTAGAAAGAAATGAACTTGTAAACAATGTTATTTAAATGATGCATTTTTGTCCTAAAATTGCACCAAAACATTTTTCTATGGGAATAATATCCTGGATATAAATGCATTTAAATATCCACGGAACATACTTGTGGGGTTGTGAACACTTATGTGTGTATCTAAGAGAGAGAGAGAGAGAGAGAGAGAGAGAGAGAGAGAGAGAGAGAAAGAGTATGAGTGTGTGTGGTGTATACATGTGTGTGTGTGTGTGTGTGTGTGTGTGCGTGCGTGCGTGCGTGCGTGCGTGCAGAGAGAGAGAGAGAGAGAGAGAGAGAGAGAGAGAGAGAGAGAGAGCGTATGTCTGCTGTGTGCACCAGGGCATGTGCGCATGCATATTAGTGTACTTACTCATTGGTTCTTGCCACAAGTCAGAACTATTTCACTCCTCAAATCCATCACTTGTTTCTCTCTGTGTGTCTGGGATTGTCTCTCTCTCTCTCTCTCTCTCTCTCTCTTTATCTGTCTTGTCTCCAGACAACTTCTAAATAAAATGACAAAACAAAACCACCACTACCACCCCCAAAACGAAACAAAACCTAAAGCCAGACTGGCAGCTTTGTTTCAAACCATTCGCTGTGTTACACTTACAGACACAGATGTAAGAAGACTGACAAGCAAAGAACCAAGAAAACACAAGTATTGTATTAAGTTTTCATGAACACAATAAACAGAACAAAATCCTGAACAATGCATGGGTCACACACACACACACACACACACACACACACACACACACACACACACACACACACACACTCACACACACACACACACACACACACACACACACACACACACTCATTTAAAATATAAAAAAAAACAGTACAATGCCACTCATTATATTTTAAAGACACCAGGGCACTGTATTTCAGAAGTCCTACATTTGTTTGAACTAACACAGTTACAGTATCAGTATAGAGTATAGGGTTTCTTTGTATATGTGTGTATGTACATCCGCGCGCCTCTTTACATGTGTGTGTGTGTGTGTGTGTGTGTGTGTGTGTGTGTGTGTGTGTGTGTGTGTGTGTGTGTGTGTGTGTGTGTATGTGTGTGTGTGTGCATGTGTGTGTGTGTGAGTTTTAAAATGTGCATGTTTTAATCAGTCTCAACTAGACCTCCCTGTTTTATACCATGCTCAACCTTGCCTGAATGCACACACCTGTGTGCAGACAGTATGTTACTATGTGGCTCAAGTGTCCACACTGACAACCAGCACAGGACCCAACAGACACACTGACAGTGGACTCAAACCACCACTGGCGTGTGGCCATGTGTATCTTTGTCTTTGACCAGCCCAAGGGCTCTGTCTGACTGTCAGTGTCATGGACATAATATCCATCAACAACAAAAAACAAAAATACTTTTGAGAAAAAGAGGATGTAATTTAGAACTTTACATACTCAGCACTAATATGTTCCACATTCAGCAGATGTCAATGATAACTAGACGTCAATGACAAATTACCATGAACACATGATGAACATACAAATGAACACCCAAGAAATGGACCTAAGCAATGCTTATTTCATGCACAATAAGAAACAGACTAGTAAATTTTCAAGAAAAATGCCTTCTTCAGATGTGGCATTCACACTCAACATCAACCAAGCACAAAAGATAGAGAGAGAGATCACAGTCTGTGTGAGAAATGCTGCAACCTGTTTTATCACTAGTGTCAGTAACACGGCAGGCTGCTTCATTCTCCCCACCTAATGCTATCCTTCATATAGTGAGCCAATTAACCCATGACCCTATCTGACATGAGCTCTTCAATCACAATAGGTAGTTAATGATTGATGGATCTGTATTTCTATGAGTTCTCAGTATACTTTTTCTTCTTTTTTTTCCTTTTTATCTTTTTCAAAAAAAATTATTTTTTATTTCTTTTTTTTTTTTTTTTTTTTTTTTTAGTGCTGTTGCATCTTCTGTGCCACTTCAGTGGCATTATATTATATCCATGCTGCCTGTTGTTGGGTTCTCCATCCATGCCGAGTTCCCTACAGACGAAAATAATGGTTTAATCGCACAGTGCCACCACTTCTCTCCAACGATCCTAATGAACTCATTGATACCAGCATTCTCAATACTAATTCATCCAGGGCACAGATGAAATAAGGAAATCAACATTGAGGTCACACTGAGAGTAGGGCTTGAAAGACCACAGATTCTAAAGCATGCTTTCAATATGTTGACCAGCGAGGATGAAGATGAAGATAATGCTATGCAGTTCCATTCTGCTCTGAGAGTGCGTAACAGGACAGCACTCTATGCTTACTCTCAAAGTATATCCCAGCATTCACCAGTCCTGAGAGATACTGATACCTGCTGAGTTGGTCAGAAATCTGAGCAACCTTCTCAGAGACCCATCCGTTAAGTAGATGAAGCTAGACTATGCTGTCCAAGTCTGCTGTCTGTGGCTCTGCACCGGGGTAATTTTCTGAACTCCTCGAAATCTATATTCCGTCTCATCAACTCGCTCCTCTTCTGATATCTCACTTCTCTGAGTAGCTCATACCACAGCTAACACTTATGGGAAACAATATTTTTTTCCAGGCCCCAGCAACATGGAACAGACTCCCTCACAAACTCCAGCTCTCTGATTCCCTGGCCCCTAGTCTAGCCTTAAAACTTGTCTCTTCTCGGGGCAAACGTCTGCCTGGGAATGTCCATCCAAACAATATGAACCTATCAGTGTGTAAATTGCGAGTATACATGTATCAGTGTATGCGCTATAATAAAGAGAAACATGCAAGCAGTATGCCTGTTTGTATGCTTGGTTTTAATTGAGTGCATTTTGGTATCAGTACCTAAGATTATGTACCTTTGATTTTCATGTGTATACATCATTATTATCATATCGTCACTACTATCAATATTACCATAATCAATACAAAGCACCTGCAGCAAGTTTCTAGTTAGTATAATACAAGTATCCATTAATATCATTATTATCAGCAATTGAGCCCATATTAAATCCAGGTCTGCACAGAAGCCCATCAAGCCTGAAAAATCGCACAAAAAAATGGCATTGTTGGAATCAAACCCACAACCTCCCAGCTGTGAGTCTGTGATGCTAACACTTCACCACTGTGGATTGTCACTATTTACTGTTCTTATTTGGGGTGCAACAGTTGCTGATCTATTATTTCAAAGCTGAAATTATCTAAACATTCAACCCTCCTCGGCATGATATTCACAAATTCTGTAATGCAAGTTCAAACGAAAAACACTCTACAAATGACACAAATGTTATCTACTTAAAGAATCCAAACCATAGGAGTACCAGGAACAGTTTCCCTTATCTTCAGATGTTCACAGCTGATTTCAACAGAACAGACTTGCTAACAGAAACACTCAGAAGCACGGAAACCTTTGTTGGGCAATAGTTAGTTTCAGTTTTCAGATTATATCAGACATTCAAAATCAAATGAACCAGTGTAAATGAAAAAAAATCAGAATGCAAAAGTACTGAAAATTTCATGACTGTTCATTTACTCTCTACCGAATCCAAGTTCAACACTGTCTGCCTGCCTGTTTCATTCAGGTCACAGTTCTTTCCTTCTTTTCCTCACAGTTCTTTTCCTTCTTTTCCTCCCAGTTCTTTCCTTCTTTTCCTCACAGTTCTTTCTTTCTTTTCCTCACAGTTCTTTCCTTCTTTTCCTCACAGTTCTTTCCTTCTTTTCCTCACAGTTCTTTCTTTCTTTTCCTCACAGTTCTTTCTTTCTTTTCCTCACAGTTCTTTCATTTCCTCACAGTTCTTTCTTTTCCTCACAGTTCTTTCCTTCTTTTCCTCACAGTTCTTTCCTTCTTTTCCTCACAGTTCTTTCCTTCTTTTCCTCACAGTTCTTTCTTTCTTTTC
>CM031596.1:31339078-31424078 GCA_018398815.1 Conus ventricosus | reverse complement strand
AGATTACTGCAACTGTGTTCTCCTTGGCTGTCCCTCAACTGTCATCCAACCCCTCCAACGTGTACAGAACTCTGCAGCCCGTCTCATTTGCAAATCTCCTAGGACCCAACCCTGCAGCCCTCTCCTGAAAAAGTTGCACTGGCTCCCCGTTGAAGAAAGAATTAAATACAAATGTTGTTGTCTCTGCTTCAAGATTTTCACTGGTGATGCCCCTGCCTATCTTTCCGATCTCCTTCAAGTATATGTCCCATCACGAACGCTCCGCTCCTCCACCGACACCAGGACCTTCCGCTTTCCCAGTTACCGTCCCCATCGTAAACAGCATGGCGAACGAGCTTTCTCATACGCAGCTCCCAAACTCTGGAATAAACTCCCCTATGACTTAAGACATTCTCAAACCTTTTCTTCCTTCAAAACCTCCCTGAAAACCCACCTTTTCAAACAATACTAAGAAGACAGTCATTACCAGATAGTTGATTGACTCTTGTTGCTTCTGTGGATCGCTTAGTAGTTTGTGTTTGTTGCGGCTGTTGTGTATTGTGTGTCTGTGCGTGAGAGTGTGTGTGCGCGTGGGAGATAATGGGAGAGAGCCTTTGTTTTTCATTTCTGAGCCGTTTTTCAATGCATTTTCTTTACATTTAGCAATTGTATTTTTTCTGCCTTTGTAAAGCACCTTGTGCCGTGGAAGGCGCTATATAAATCCCCATTATTATTATTATTATTATTATTAAGATGCTGTTCTAACACCTGCTCCTAATCAAACAGAACTAATGTAAACAGTGTTCCACAACCTTAAAAAATGTAATAGTGACATCCCTCCTGTTCCTACATATATTCAAAAGCTATTCATACCACTGAGGAAGGAGGGGGAAAAGTATGGAAGCACAGCAGAGTGAGCCAGACATGAAAGTGAAACAATTGCGAGAAGACAGATAACCCTATCCCTTGTGATGTTGAAAAGAAAATTGCCAATCTGCTTTGCAGCCTTTCATTAATTCAAGGTGTGATGAGGAGATGCTAAGCAATCATTGGGCAATGAATGTATGTTTTTCATTCTATATATATATATATATAAACTTGTTCATAGCTCAGCCAAAATCACGTGTTAACTGATACCTCTGCTGACATTACATAATCTTCTTTTTAGCAGTATGCCTCCAATTTCATGTAATGTCGTACACTTTTGAGTAACTCAGGCTGACCATGTTTTAAACAGCTCAAGCTAACTTATGTTTCATAGCATGGTTAGGGGATTGGTCCTGGCACTATCACCACATCAGTTTCTGACACTGGCCAAGCCAGGCAAGGACATAAAGTAAGACTATTGATCTCCAGGAATTGTGACACTAGCCTCCCCATCAATAACCAATCAATAACAGATGATTGTTCAGAGAACACCTCACGCTCCCACAAACCTGTGTATCAACTATCATTTACCCATTAAATGTGCATAAAGGGAACAGTGTACATTTTTCAAACTCTGAAATGCTGTGTTGCTTGTCAATATATTAGTTAGTACACATGATTTATGTGCAAATATGTTAGTATTCATGTTATTGCTAATTTTTAAAAAATGACATGAAAACAAAGTAATGTTCATACGAAATGCAATCTCAATTACTAATTAATTGTCTGCTTCATGCCTGATCCCTGTTCCCTGGTAGAACACATGCAAATTATATGCATTATGTCTGCATGCGTTTGATTAGAGGTCTATGTGCAATCTCAGCTAAAATAAAGCATGTTCACCACTTAATCCATTATTAAACAATGAGCAAAAAGATAGTTTTTCCAAATTAGTTCCTTCTTGTATCAATCATGCACTGCTTCTCCCAAGCAAAATTCAAATGATTTGATGATGTTTCTGCCATCTTTTTAATGCCATGAACCAATGAGTTCTTTTCAGTCAGGCAGGCTCATGATGAAATCTTACCCTTTGCCATTTTTGACCAGATTTACCACTGAGCGAGTATATGGACCATTTCTTGTAACCCAAATGGCCAGAGAAGAATCTGATGAAGACATTTAACATGCCCTGCAATGCAAGTAAAATGCGAGTAAAGTAACATCATAAATGGCTTCTCTGCTCTATTTCAATTGTCTATAGATTGCATGTCATGGTGAAAATGACCTCTAGTTTGCAAAAAGTGAACACTGGGTCTGAGCTGATCAACAGCCAAGTCATATCTTACTGAAGGAATAAGAGTCATCATTTGAGAAAAAGAAAAAAAAGCAAGAAAATCAAGCCAAGAAATCTAAAAAAATATGTGAAAAACTAAATAAAACAAAAACTTGACAGAGTTACCAGCATCTTATTCTTAATGAATTTGATGGGGGCTATCAGGGGGAAAAAAAATTCAAGCAATCAATCAGCAGGCAGGTGTGACTTAACTAATACTATAGCCTAAACAGCAATGGGGTTCTAATATCTTTTATCCTCCCTGCTTTTGTTATGATCTTAGGAAACACAAAAGCCATAAAATTACGGAAAATATATGCGACTACACCATATCAAGTCTTTGCACTTTGATCACAAATGTAGTAATATGCCCTTCCTATATGAAGTATTTATGACCAATCTGTTTAGCCCCCATTCATCGATGAGCCATGCACCACTAGATTAGTGAATCATAGTGAAGCTTCAACATTATGTTTTTGTAAAGTTTTGAGTGAAACTGCATTCATTTTATTTTTAATATCAGATCTGCAAAATTTGGACTTACGAGAGTCTGAGCTGCATTCTCAATCTTCTGTGAGTACTTAAAACATGTCAGGCTGGAACTGGCATGTTTAATAATATACCTGAGCTGCAGGTATCAACATCCATCCATCCATCCAATGATCCATCCATCGATCCACCCACCCACCCATTCATCCATTGAACCAGAGAGAGAGAGAGAGAGAGAGAGAGAGAGAGAGAGAGAGAGAGAGAGCATTAAATATTGGTCAATTCATTTTAACTGTTGAAATATTATTAGAATGAATTACCAATCATTCAATCAAATAATTTATTTTTTTACAATCTAAGTTTAATCTTCTGATGCTACATAGTATCAGTGCAAAATTACAATAAAAATTTGAGATATATTTTTCAAATAAATCAAACCACACTCTATTCAACACACACACCTCTGTCAATATAGACAGTCATTGAAAAATAGCTCATCATTAACCATTCATACCAAAAAGTCTTAATTACTGAAAATAATAAATGCTCTCCAGCATCCTGCTCTTCCATTATGCATAATTATACCCCAAGGAACTTTTACATAACAAAGAAAAGACCTCCATATTCCACAGACTGGGGAAAGAAAGGATGCAGAAAGACAGGAAAGAGAAATGCAAAGCTGAGTTAATATACTGAAGCCAGTACATATGAACATACACACAAACACGCAGGCACAAACATATATACGCACACAATGGAACAACTAGTATTGAATAAAAGTAGCACCAGGAGTGGCGGTCAGTGTTATACCATACCTGCATCAAATATTGACAGCCACTTACATTCTTTTTATCCCAGTTCTGTACGGCTGTGGAACTCACTGCCGGGTGCCATCAAGATTGCCACAAATGCAATCTCATTCAAAAAACAAATTGATTCGACAGTTTTGAGATCTGCATATTGACGATTTTTTATTTTTACTTCCCTGATATTTTACTATTACCTGGGCCTGAATTTGGCCATTGCTTTTATCTTCTTGAATATCGAGTGCGACCCCTTGTTGCTAAATTTGCTCCAGGGGCCAACAGTCTGAGTCGCACTGTTTTATGTTATTTTATTTTACTTTTTAACATGCGCGCTGGTGACCTACTCGTTTTTGAGTGAACCAGTATTTTAGGAAGAAGAAGACATGCTCGCACATACACGTGTACACACACACACACACACACACCATGCTGAAAAGTAGCACTTATTTCATACACAACAGAGACATGTAAACTTTCCCAAATTTCTTCACACACACACGCACAGACACAGACACACACACACACGTGGGCACACGGGCGCTCGCGCATAACACTTTAAAAGAAAAAAAAGAACAAACAAACAAATATGGTGAACACAAAATATATCATACTACTAAAATTCATGGGTGTGGCTGAGGTGAGTTACGTGCACTTGTCAAACATTCCCTTTTCTGCAGCCTGGGACTGAATAATTACCAACTGATAAAACTGATGCAATGTAAAAAAATACGCATGTCTGCTCAACCATACTTCAGACCGGAGTTATATTAACGAGAAGAGAAACGTGATAGTAGTCTCGGTTCAACTGAAGATCCAAGTTTAACTTACCTTCCTAGATTTTGGTCGGCGATTTGTTTCACACGCAAGAAGTTCTTGCGCAGATTTTCTTTCTTCCACATGCTGAAGACAGAATGTATACTAGGCAGCAACCATCATACATATAACGAAGAAGAATCCTACACTAAGGCAAAATGAAAAATATACTACAGTTGCTTCCGTCTCGCGAGCTCAGTTTGGTTTTGCAGCAGACACATCTGACAAGGAAGTCGTCATTCAATGATCAAGGTAATCTCAAACATTAAGTATATTTGTATTTAACTGCGTTGGTTAGCCAAAACTGATTCGGGTAAAACCAGTAACTTCTGACTCATATCTGTCGTATGCACACAGAGTAAGACGACATAACTATAATTCTAATTTTAATGTAAGTTTAATGATTGTATTGTCCCCCATATCCTTAGCCCTCCCTTTCTTGTTTATTTCTCCAAGACTTTCTTCAAATGAGAAGATAACTCGGATAGTTGGGTTTGGTCAAATTGGATTATCTACCATGACGTGCATGTGCTTCAGCTGCACTTGTAAACAGCCAACATTCAGCAATAATTTCAAAAGAGAAATCAAAGAACAAACAGAATAGTATGTCCGTAAGAATCCTCCTCAGGGGCCATGCTCATCGGTTTTGTTGTTTTTGCAAACAGAATCATGTCATTTATCCGGCAGTTCGTCGAGTAGTTCATTCTAATTCTTCAAATGACAAATATTTGTCGGTCTTGCAGTCGCACGCACAAACTTACTGTGACAGGTAAGCAATCTAGTTTTTAAAAAGAAAAAAAAAAGATCCAAGGAAATATGTGATAGCGCATCACAACTCCTCCCAGATGGCACAATGTAAACTCTGATGTTTAAGATGCAATAGTTGTTGCGCATATGTGGACATCCATAATTTGTCTAATTCAAGGTCATGTTTTACAATAAATCTTTATGGCAGCCCTTTGAATCGGCTTCAACTGCCAGGCTAGAAATTCTGAGAATTTTTTTTAGCAGTTTTTGGGACAAGTAGATCCTAAAGTAAAGACTCGGCTTGTCTACCCAGAATTTTTTCTGGCCCTCTCAAAATATGATTGATAAAAGCAGAGAAAGGGAAGGCAACAGACACAAGTTTAATAAGTTAATGCAAACAATGGCATACATTATTCATGTATAATGCTCATCTGAGATGGAAATAAAGAGAGTAAATCAATCATTTTTGCTCTTACCAACATAATGTTTGCAAGCCGCTACATGTAATTTGTACAATGCACTGTGTCCCATTCAGACAGCATCCTGCTGATGATCTGTTCTGAGAAAAACCAGGAGGGAAGGGAGTGGTGTTGGGATGGTGCTGGGGGTGTTCAGGTGGAAATGAAAAGGGAACGGGGTAAATGGGATCAGTCTGCGCTGGAGCCGACTGCTGGGATATATATCCTTTCATTGACTCTGTCAAAAATTGGTTGCCCAGTGGGCAAGTGGAGAAAGCATTTCCACTTGTCTCATAGAAGGTTTACTTGTCTTGGACAGTTGGACTGAAAGATGTTTTGAGTCCTGTCCTCGGATCTGCATGTGACCTGCCCTTGAACACAGACCCTGTGAAAAAAGGGAAACCAGATGGCATTGTGTGTCCACTCTACCAGGGCACATAACCAGCGATAACCCAACAAAAGTACACATGGAGGCACAACCAAGTATTCAAAGACATGACACATGCAGCTGGCACCACCAGACGAAAACTATGTTAGAAGCTCCAGCATCAATACACTACATGACAGGAGGTGTCAAATCATGGTCAGGAACAGCCTTGACATTCAAAACAGGAAAAAATTAACAATCCTGATTTACCAGATTAAACAGATACATAGCTGATCTTTCAGGATGGAAAAACTACCACGAAATCATCAGCAAGATTAGCATAGTTCCAGACATAGTAATACACTCGTGTTCTTGAAAACATATATATTCTCATTGAATTCACTGTATTACATGTATCAATGAAACAGCATGTCACAAAAACTTGTCAGTTAGCTTACATGGAACTTAAACGAATTGCTGCTATTCGACCCTATCTCACTGAAGACGCCACAAAAACTCTCGTTTCATCATACATCCTTTCAAGGCTAGATTACTGCAACTGTGTTCTCCTTGGCTGTCCCTCAACTGTCATCCAACCCCTCCAACGTGTACAGAACTCTGCAGCCCGTCTCATTTGCAAATCTCCTAGGACCCAACCCTGCAGCCCTCTCCTGAAAAAGTTGCACTGGCTCCCCGTTGAAGAAAGAATTAAATACAAATGTTGTTGTCTCTGCTTCAAGATTTTCACTGGCGATGCCCCTGCCTATCTTTCCGATCTCCTTCAAGTATATGTCCCATCACGAACGCTCCGCTCCTCCACCGACACCAGGACCTTCCGCTTTCCCAGTTACCGTCCCCATCGTAAACAGCATGGCGAACGAGCTTTCTCATACGCAGCTCCCAAACTCTGGAATAAACTCCCCTATGACTTAAGACATTCTCAAACCTTTTCTTCCTTCAAAACCTCCCTGAAAACCCACCTTTTCAAACAATACTAAGAAGACAGTCATTACCAGATAGTTGATTGACTCTTGTTGTTTTTGTGGATCGCTTAGTAGTTTGTGTTTGTTGCGGCTGTTGTGTATTGTGTGTCTGTGCGTGAGAGTGTGTGTGCGCGTGGGAGAGAATGGGAGAGAGCCTTTGTTTTTCATTTCTGAGCCGTTTTTCAATGCATTTTCTTTACATTTAGCAATTGTATTTTTTCTGCCTTTGTAAAGCGCCTTGTGCCGTGGAAGGCGCTATATAAATCCCCATTATTATTATTACATGAAAGATTTAGAAGTTCTCTTGTCTGGTTGCTCAGTTTGTACAAGTTTTATTTGGCTGAATGCTGTAAGAGAAACACAGCTGTTATGTTTACACTCTATCCTGCCTTGCCTTTCTTGAGTTACAATACATTGTCATTTGTTTTTGTTTATTTTGTCACTTTGTGGCTGAGACTGACTGCTTTTTTTGCAGTCAGATAGGGTTGGGATCATGTAATTGATTAATTACCTCGTTAGTCAGTTCTATTCTCTCAGCCTGTTCTGTTGTTGTAGCATCCCGCCATCTTAACCACCATGGCTCGCTCAACTGTTAGCGAGCCTTCCTCCCCTTTTCCGCCTGTCTCCACATGGACTGTACCAGAGGTAATGATGGTCACTCTGTGACCACCTCCTGCTTGTCTCAGGTTTGGTGTGTCAGTTTCCTGCACTCAGTGACAATGGTGCAGACTGTGGACACAGCCCCAGTATCATGTTTGGATTTGTTGATGGTCAGAGCTTACCTGCACCTCACATAAGCACGCACGTGTACACACACACACACACACACACACATGCACACATGTACTCATGCACGTGCATTCACACACACCGGTTTTGCTGTGCCAGTCACAGAGGAAAGAAGGGTTAGTGGTGTGTTTTCTTAAGTGTTTGATCAGTGTCCTCTTTACCTGACAAACCCTGGTCAGGTGCTTGCCTCCCAGATGCCTCTTCTACGGGCCAGAATATTTGGTGGCCTGTTTTCTATGGCCCACCTCTTAGTTAACACACATTGTCCAGTACTCTCCAATATCATCAGTCAGGAAGACGAAGCGAACAAACAGTTGTGTCCCTTGAGGTGCCTGTGTTATTACTGGGATCATTCCCACATATAGCCCTCCCTCCCAGCGATGTCTTCATGTCTTTCTCAGCCATAAACAGAGGGAGATTTTGCATCTCACGATGGCTTTTCAAGAACATTGTGGCACACGCGCTCAGGCCCTGAGCGAAAGAGTTCATGAGGTCAGAGTGATCACCTCTTCATTGGTGTTCCAGCACTCTATGCCTCTCCAACACACTGTGGAGCCAGCCTTCAGGACTTTGGAAAAGCTTCGTATATTCCTGTCATAAAGACTTCCCTATGTCCAAAGCCGATGGTTCAGAGGGCATCTCTTTCATTGCTGTGAACTCAGCGACGTCATCCGAAGCTGACTGAAAGGCCACCTGCTTTTGATACGCTGTTCTGCTAGCAACCAATCATCAGGTTGAATTGCAACACTCTTGGAAAAACAAACAAACTTGAAACTACAAAAGAAGATATGTGCATGGATGTGGAAAGAGTGGCAACACCATCTGCCATCACCACAGGCATTCCCATACTCTGCAGGCACCAGTATCTCCTCTGCTGTCTCCCCACTCCACCCTCAATCCATTTTTCTCAGTCAGTGAACCATTAGGACATCTCCTTCCTCTTCTGTCCCTACAGTTTGCAAAAGTCTGACATGCTACAGTGCATGGCACCAAAATGGGGAGTTTGTATCCCCCTCCCCCCTGTTTGGCTGTTCAAATATACTTACCATGTCAAATTCACAGTTCCAGCTTTCCTTCCCCCTAGTATTGCTATGGACAGCACACGATTCTTTACGGTTTGCCATAGAAAAGAGGAAACAAGCAGCCACTCAGTGCTGTCTTTTTGGAGACTTGAGACATGCGGTTGGGCATTAACTTATCGTGGTAGCCTCTCACACTTGGCCAAACAGAGCTGACAAACTGGTCCTAGCTTGAAAGAGTATGATGTGGTAAGAATCCTTTACCCAGCATGGAATGTAATACAAACTCCTCATTTTTAGTGATTAATTAACAGGAACAAATAAATGTGGAAGGAAACATGTGCAGGTAAACAGTTCTTCCGTCACTGGGAGAATGACTGTGCAACAGGTTTTTTTTTACATTGTTACAAAAATGAGAGTAAGGTGGAAGGTGCATAAAAGTAAATTATTATGAAAATGAGAGGAGGGCAGAAGGTATTTAAAAGTATATATTAAATCCTTCAGGCATAAGGGTCTATACAAATCTATATTTTTCTGGAAAGTACCATTTTAATTTGATTTTTAGCTCATGAGTAAAGTGATCAGAATTCCTGGCAGTGATGGTTCACCCATGGTTTTTAACACACATGCACATGCATGCATACATATAGGCTGAAAGGCACATGAATGCATGCATACATATAGGTTGAAGGGCACATGCATGCATGCATACATATACACTGAAGGGCACATGCATGCATGCATACAAACATGCACACACACACACACACACACACACACACACACACACACACACACACACACACACACACACACACACACACACACACCTGAAGTAATGGTGCCGATATTCTACCTGAGTATCCAAGGTGTGACTACCACAACAGGTTAATGCATGGATCAAACATCAGTCAAGTCTTATCCATGAGACCCTCTTGCCAGCTCTTTTTTTAATCGTTTCATCCCTTGTTGATTTATGTCAGTGTAATCTCTGTGCACTTTGTGTCATGGCTTGGCAGAGGTGGTGTAGCATGTATGGACTTGCTCTCATGCAGTGACATTCCCTTGATGAAATGGAAACTGGAAACATTGTTTGTATTGTAAGAATTCTAACAGGTACAGGTAAACTGAGTATAGTTCAGTGATATACTTTCCACCTGGGGAAAATAATGATTGAGCGGTTTACTACAGCATCTGGTAAAAAGTATTGTAGCAAAGTACAGTGAAATTATGTTTTAAAAAATCATCGTTACTCACATGCCTTGAAGTTATTTCTTAAACTAAACCATGCTCCGTCATCACGTGTTTGTATTTAAATCTTTTTTCAATCAACAGGAATTATAGGCAGAAGCGATGTGCATCTAATGAACCACCAAACAAGGTCAGTTTGCCTGTCAATTGTTGATAGTTTTGAAAAGATTGCAGATAAAAGTTGTTTTCAACGACAGCTAGCTAGCTATCTGTTCATCTATCTATCTATTTATCTGAATGGCTATCTATCTGTATATCTATCTGTCTATCAATCTCTCTGTCTCTCTCCCTCTCTCTCTCTCTCTCTCGCTCTTCTGTCTTCTCTCTCTCTCTCTCTCTCTCTCTCTCTCTCTCTCTCTCTCTCTCTCTCTCTCTCTCTCTCTCTCTCTCTCTCTCTCTCTCATAAACATCAAATTTGAAATGCTTTTTCAGATAAATGTTTTTGTAACTGAACTACCACTGTGATCAAGTGTGCTAAAGCTTGTATTCCAGTGTCTTCCGATAAACTTCAAATGCCAAAAACACCCTGGTTTGATTGAGACTGCCAACAAATTTCCAAAGTTAGAAAACGGGCTCAGCGTCAGGTGTACCAACGACCTTCGGGTCCCAACGCTCGAGCCCATCAGAAACTCCGTGCCAAATCGAGACACACTTTTAAAATCAGTAAACGTCGGTCCTGGAGAAGCTTCTGCTCCAGGCTGACATCTAAAACTTCTAAGAAAAAGGTTTGGAACATCATTAGAAAAATCAAAGGAAGAACACCAACCCCTCCATTCATCACTTGAAACTTGCTGATGCTCTGATCACTGACAAACAAGCTGTTGCTAATCTGTTGGCCTCCACCATCCAACAGAACTCCTCGTCTTCAAATAAATCTGCAGTCTTTTTAAGAAACAAAGAGATTCGAGAGAAATCTTCATACAATTTCACATCAGACAACTCTGAAACCTATAATCTTCCTTTTTCAATCGTTGAACTCAAATTAGCTTTACAAACCTGCACTGATTCTGCCCCTGGTCTGGATGACATTCATTATCAGGTTGTGAAACATTTTCCAGAAAGCTGTCTCCAGACTCTTCTCCAAGTTTATAACCATATCTGGACCACAGGGTCCTTTCCACCCTCCTGGCGGAAAGCCCTGATCATTCCCATTCCAAAGCCTGGAAAGGACCTTACCAACCCTTCCAACTATCGCCCAATGGCTCTGACCAGCTGCCTCTGTAAGCTGATGGAAAAGATGGTCAACTCCCGTCTGATGTGGAAGCCGGAAACCGATGGTCTTTGGCCAGTAAAACAGTGCGGTTTCCGGAAGTACCACTCGACGGTTGACCATCTAATCCGTCTGGAAACAACCATCCGCAACGCCTTTGTTAACAAGCAGCATGTGGTCGCTATCTTTTTCGACCTCGAAAGGCGTACGACACCACGTGGAAAGCAGGAGTCCTCATGGACCTGCACAGACTTGGTTTTCGGGTCACCTGCCTCTGTTCATTCAGAACTTTTTAGCCGATCGACAGTTCCAGGTGCGTGTTGGCACCACACTCTCTGACATCCATGGGCAGGAGTTGGGTGTTCCTCAGGGGAGCATCCTTTCTCCCACCCTTTTCAGCATTAAAATAAATGACATTGTCCAATCGATAAGCCTGGGCACTGAGTCCTCTCTGTTTGTTGATGACTTTGCGCTGTATGCAGTTGGAGCTTCTTACGCCAGTGTACAGCGTCGACTCCAACTTTGTGTCAACAGAATCCAACAGTGGGCCGAGGAAAACGGGTTTACCTTCTCCCGTACCAAAACTCAGTCAATTCATTTCCACAATTTTCGTCGATTCTTTGCTGATCCTGAAATTCGTCTGGACAAGTCCACCATTCCAGTTGTAAAAGAAGCCAAATTCCTGGGAGTTATTTTTGACCAAAAACTCAACTTTCTCAGCCACATCAAAAACCTCAAAACTTCTTGCCAGAAAGCACTGAATATTCTGCGGGTCGTAGCGCACACTGACTGGGGCGCTGATAAGAAAACTTTGCTGCACCTCTACAGAGCCCTGGTCTGTTCCAAACTGGACTACGGCTGTGCTGTGTATGGCTCCGCAAGATCGTCTTACCTCAAACTCTTGGACCCTAGCCACCATCAAGGGCTTCGTCTCTGTCTTGGAGCGTTCCGCACTACCCCTGTGTACAGCCTGTATGCAGAGGCGGGTGAACCTTCACTGTCCAACCGCAGGCTGAAACTGTCTTTAAATTATTATATCCGACTGTTCTCAGAACCGCAGAATCCTGCCTATGACTGTGTCTTTGACCCTCCGTTCCAAAGTAAGTTTGAAAACAACCCGAAATGTATTCCGCCGTTTGGTCTTCGTATGCGGCCTCACGTGCGGAATGCAGGTCAAGACCTAGGAGTTGTGTCGGATTTTTCCAAGTTTCCAGATCAACCTCCGTGGACCTTCTTCACACCAGAGATTCATTTCGATCTTGCAGCTTTTCGCAAAGAGTCTACCAGCTCTCTGGCGTACAAAGCTTTGTATGCTGAGCTCTGTTCCAAATTCCCATCCTATCAAAAAGTTTTCACTGACGGTTTCAAGTCTGAAGATGGAGTGGCCTGTGCAGCCTACTGCCCTGGGGCTCCTTCTCAGATACTGTTGGAACATATACATTCCGATGCTTCTGTCTATTCTGCTGAACTTACTGCTCTGGTACTGGCTTTGAAGATAATCTCCCATTCTTCGAAGAGGGACTTTCTGGTTCTGTCGGATTCACTGTCAGCTTTGGAGGCCATAGCTGGCCGTAACCTTCAGCATCCAGAACTTTTACTTTTTTTGAACTTTTAGCAAGTTGAAGGCGGACGGTTACAACATTACTCTTGCTTGGGTTCCTGGCCATGTTGGCATCGGCGGGAACGAAATGGTTGATCGTTTAGCCAAGAACGCCACAAGAGAGAAACTGTCCAACACTTATATCCCCTGCTCAGATGTGAAACCCAAAATTAACGATTATGTGAGAGACCTCTGGCAGGAGGATTGGAATACACAGACGAATAACAAACTCTTTCAGATCCGTCCAAACCTTAAGGACTTCCTCCCATCTACGTCGGGTGGTCGTAAAGAGGAAACGGTTCTGTGCCGGCTGCACACCGGCCATTCGTATTTTACCCATTCTTACCTTTTAAAGAGTGAAGAAGCTCCGTGGTGTATTCCATGTCATGCGCCACTCACAATGAAACGTGTTCTTTTAGAGTGTTGGGACTTGCACGATGTGAGACACAAACATTTTACAGCGAGTCCATGAAGATCCTGTTCAGGGATGTCCCGCCTGATGTGATCCTTGAGTTTTTGAGAGAGATTAACATTTTTCATCTGATTTAAGATTTTACGGAAGAAAGATTTTTAATGCAATTTCTGGTGCGTTTCTAGACGATGTCATTTAATGAGATGTGTGAAAGTTTTTTTTTGTTTTTTTGTTTGTTTTTTTTTAATGACTGGTGAGTTGATTTTAACGTGGTGACAGCCCTGATGTGGCCCTTTGCGGTCAGCTGGGCTATAAGCAACATTATCTTATCTTATCTTGTAACTGAACCTGTCTATTGTCTGTTGTAATTGTAATTGTCTGAGATTGCAGTTGATAGCTGAGAAGAATCCTCTTTGAATAAGAGTCAACAGCTGGTTATAGTCCTCTTTAAATAAGAGTCAACAGCTGGTTATAGTCCTCTTTGAATAAGAGTCAACAGCTGGTTATAGTCCTCTTTAAATAAGAGTCAACAGCTGGTTATAGTCCTCTTTGAATAAGAGTCAACAGCTGGTTATAGTCCTCTTTAAATAAGAGTCAACAGCTGGTTATAATCCTGTCAATTGGAGTTGATAGCTTGGGAAGAATCTTCACTACATTGGAGTTGATAACTAGGAATAATTTTACCCACGGAAGAATATTTTCCAAATCACAAATGCCAGAGTCTAGAAGTAATAGGTCTTTCTCTCACTGACTTTGGTATCGATTTATTATTTGACATCAATGACGTTGTGATTGTGATGGCAGTACGCTGTAGACCTTTCCCAGTTTCCAGTGGAGAACATCAGGAATTTCAGCATCATCGCTCATGTTGATCATGGGAAGAGCACTCTGGCAGACCGACTTCTGGAGATGACTGGTAGGTGTCGCATCATTGCTGTGTCCATTGTTTGTGTCTGATCATTACTGGTGACTGGCAGAGACAGAGATTGAGGCACAAAGCTGTCACATAAACCACAGGAAAACAGTGCTCAAGTGACTCATGCCTGCAGGCATGGCACAAACATATAGCAGTGTGCGTGTGTGCCTCTGTGGTTTTAGAGTGTGTGTGTGTGTGTACCTCTGTGGTTTTAGAGTGTGTGTGTGTGTGTGTGTGTGTGGTGTGTCTCTGTGGTTTTAGAGTGTGTGTGTGTGTGTGTGTGTGTGTGTGTGTGTTGTGTGTGTGTGTGTGTGTGTGTCTGTGGTTTTAGAGAGAGTGTGTGTGTGTGGTGTGTGTGTGTGTGTGTGTGTGTGTGTGTGTGTGTGTGTGTGTGCGCGCGTGCTCGTGTGCATGTGTGCGTGTTTGTGCGTGTGCGTGTGTTTGTGTATGTGTGTGTGTGTGTGTGTGCGCGCACACGTTCATGTGTGTGTGTGTGGTGTGTGTGTGTGTGTGTGTGTGTGTGTGTGCATGCTTGTGTACATACATGAATTCTTGTTTTGGGGTGTGGTGTTAGTGCTAGTGTGTTCGTGTGTGTGTGTTTTGTGTGTGTATATGTGTTTGTATGCGTGCATGAGTGTGTGTTTTGCAGGCATGCATGTGTGTGTGCACATGCACGCGCACTCATGTTTGTGTGTGTGTGTGTGTGTGCGTGCGCGTTTGTGCATATGTGTGAGTGTGTGTGTGTGTGTGTTTGTGTATGGATGTGTGTATGGTTGTGTGTATGTATGTGTGTGTGTGTGCGTTTTTCTTGTTTTTTTTTAACATGTGCGTGCAAATGTGCTCATGCATTGACACTTTTTACCTGGATGATAGATAACAGTATTAACACTCCATAGACATGGAAAACCAACCGCTTCATAACCATTTATTGACTGAAGTACTGTATGTGACCAGGTACCATTCCCAAAGTCCCTCAGAACCAGCAGGTGTTGGACCGTCTACAGGTGGAGCGGAGAGGGGCATCACCGTGAAGGCGCAGACAGCTTCCTTGATTCACCCACACGAGGGGCGCAATTATCTGCTGAATCTCATTGACACACCGGTAGGTTTCCCCGTTCCTCATCTGTTTTATGGAGTTGGATTAAATGTTATTATTTAGCCTCATTCCCATCTGCTGGATGTTTAATAATAATAATAATGAATACTTATAAGCGCCTATTCTCGGTTAGAGACCAAGCTCTAAGCGCTTTACAATCAATACTCGTTTACACAATGGGCTGCCTACCTGGGTAGTGCCGACTGAAGAGCTGCCAGCTGGCGCTTCATTCAGTCATTTCCCGTATCATCCAGTCAATATCGTTCAATACCGATCACTCATTTTCCTTACTTCCTTCATTCTTTCCATTTCTCACGCAGGTGCATGCTATGTGTTACGTGTCATCCATACCAACGGCCAAACTGGCCTACTCTTCCGAAAGTTGGTGATGGGATTTTACATGTGTGCAAGATGTTATGCGTGCGTTCACACACGGAACCTCGGTTTATAGTCTCATTCGAAGGACTGTATGGGAAATGGAGTCAGAACCAATGTTAACTCCGAGGGAAAAATCCCCCTGTACCGAAACGCCCCGGCGGAGGTTCGAACCCGCAACCCCAGGATCACCAAGATTACGAGTCCGGCGCTCTACCAACTGAGCTATTCCTCCAAGAAGGGTGACTAAAGATGTGATATATAAGCTGTGATGTAACTTCAGGCGTGCTGTTTAGACATTTTTTGTTAACATCACAAGTTCCCTAAATATTTCCTCTAGCCATTATCACATAATTGCCTTCCATCTAATCTCAAAGACATTTCACTTTGCGATTATCACTTGAACGTCTTAAAGTTATATCAAAGACATCATTATTTCACCCAAACAGCCTTAGTAATGTTCTAACATGACAATCTGAATAACATATTGGAGATTGTGCCCCACAAGACATCATTATTTCACCCAAACAGCCTCAGTAATGTTCTAACATGACAGTCTGAATAACATATTGGAGATTGTGCCCCAGTTTCAGTGATTCAGTTTGGTGGATTGTCGATGATGGTTCTGAGAGTTACGAGACTTGTAAGTCTAAGACCCTCTTCTCAAACCCTTTCTCATCAGCTGTTCATGTATCGAGAGGCCTGCGGTCTAATGGTTAGAGTGCTTTATCTGCAGAGCTGATGGTTGTGAGTTGGAACCACATATCGAATCCGAGTTGTTGGCTTGAAAAGCCTTTCTGTCCACACAGCAATAAATGGGTACCTGATTCTGTTCAGGGAAGGAGGAAGGCAGCAAGAGGAGTGGCTTCCCCTCTCCATCATGCCATGCCTCACGCGCTGTGAACCTCTGACAGTCCACTGTTCCCACAGCCAGCAGGCTCTGCCATGCCTCACGCGCTGTGAACCTCTGACAGTCCACTGTTCCCACAGCCAGCAGGCTCTGGAGACCTTTTTCATTTCTTTATTTTGTCATCTAGCAGTGAACCTTGTGCACAATGGTCTCATTGCTAGGGAGATATGGTGTATCGTGTATGGACGGGCACACATGCAGTGACACCTCCGTGATTAAACTAAAACTGACGCAGTTCGGCTGGAGACTGTGTGACAGAGCTGTGCGTATTGACTTTGTCATGTTTTGTACCCACTAAAAGTGAGAAAATAATTTGATGAAACCATTTGTGCTTCTCAGAGAAATATCCAGCATGATATGGTATTTAAAATCCTCCCAAACTGAGCTCAGGTACATATTCAACTGTGAGTAGGATAGGATGCATATGAAGGATAGGATAATATGAGAATTATCAGTATCCTGAAATGTTCTTTCTGACCGGTTAGTGTCAGTGATTACACCTTCCTAGCTGACAGCCAAACTCACTGACTGCTTTGCCTCCATGATTTCCAGGATAGTTCTCATCAACAAGTTCTAGTCTTGAAAACAATCATCGTGACCTGATCTTCAGTGTGCTTCCATTCAGGGTCATGTGGATTTTCTTTTCAGGTCATGTTTCCTTTAGGATGTGATGTGTTTCCGTTCTTGTTCACACAGATTTTCAGAGTCCATTTAGGATCGTTATGAGGCGT
This sequence comes from Conus ventricosus, assembly GCA_018398815.1. Lineage (NCBI taxonomy): Eukaryota > Metazoa > Mollusca > Gastropoda > Neogastropoda > Conidae > Conus > Conus ventricosus. The sequence continues at coordinate 31,406,927 of CM031596.1, read as the reverse complement.
CAAGTGTTTCTATTCATGGTCACATGGATCTTTATTGTCCTGTTAGGGTCGTGTGAATTTTCATTATGAGGTGTCATGTGTTTCTTTAAAGGGTCATGTGGATTTTCAGTAAAAGGTGTTTCCTTTCAGGGTCACATGGATTTTCAGTATGAAGTGTCATGTGTATTCTGTCAGGATCTCATGGATTTTCATTACGAGGTGTCATATGTTTCCTTTCAGGGTAATGTGGATTTTCACTGAGATATCCTGTGTTTCCTTTCAGGGCCACATGAATATTCATTACATGGTGTCGTGTGCTTCCTTTCAGGGTCACGTGGATTTTCATTATGAGGTGTCCCGGTCCTTGTCAGCATGTCAGGGGGTGGTGTTGCTGGTGGATGCTAATCAGGTGGGTGGAGTCCAGCTGTATGAAATAAACAGGGCTAACAGTGTGTCTGTCACGTTACATTGAATAGACAGCCCTTTGTATTCATCAATTGTATGTGTCTCTGGGGCATCAAGGAGTCATGATCTGGTAGCAGCCCAGCCCTCTTAAAGTACAAGGAGTTCATGGCCAGAACACATGCCTGAGGAGGAGTTTCTTCTTTGAGATGTTCAGTTGTCAAATTGTCCGCAGAGTTTCCTCCTATTAATTAGTGAGATATTTTTGTAACACACGTTTTATGGATTGTCTCCATCTTAATTCTTCATTTTGTTTTGTGTGGAGGAGGGAGAAAAGGGGAGCAGGGGCCAGGGAAGGGGGATAATGATTAACTGATAGTGCGTGTTGTTTACATAAGCTCACATGCTCACATGTATAGTGTGTGTTGTTTTACATAAGCTCACATGTATAGTGCGTGTTGTTTACATAAGCTCACATGCACACCTATATAGTGCGTGTTGTTTACATAAGCTCACATGCAAACATATGTAGTGTGTGTTGTTTACATAAGCTCACATGCTCACATATATAGTGCGTGTTGTTTACATAAGCTCACATGCACACATACAGTACATGTTGTTTACATAAGCTCACATGCACACATACAGTGCGTGTTGGTTACATAAGCTCACATGCACACATACAGTGCGTGTTGTGTTACACAGGCTCATTTGCACACATACAGTGCGTGTTGTTTACATAGGCTGATATGCACACATACAGTGCATGTTGTTTACATAGGCTCATATGCACACATACAGTGCGTGTTGTTTACATAGGCTCATATGCACACATACAGTGCGTGTTGTTTACACAGGCTCACATGCACACATACAGTGCATGTTGTTTACATAGGCTGATATGCACACATACAGTGCATGTTGTTTACATAGGCTCATATGCACACATACAGTATGTGTTGTTTACTCAGGCTCATATGCACACATACAGTATGTGTTGTTTACTCAGGCTCATATGCACACATGCAGTGCATGTTGTTTACATAGGCTCATATGCACACATACAGTGCGTGTTGTTTACACAGGCTCACATGCACACATACAGTGCATGTTGTTTACATAGGCTGATATGCACACATACAGTGCATGTTGTTTACATAGGCTCATATGCACACATACAGTATGTGTTGTTTACTCAGGCTCATATGCACACATACAGTATGTGTTGTTTACTCAGGCTCATATGCACACATACAGTGCATATTGTTTACATAGGCTCATATGCACACATACAGTATGTGTTGTTTACTCAGGCTCATATGCACACATACAGTGCATGTTGTTTACATAGGCTCATATGCACACATACAGTGCATGTTGTTTACATAGGCTCACATGCACACATACAGTATGTGTTGTTTACTCAGGCTCATATGCACACATACAGTATGTGTTGTTTACTCAGGCTCATATGCACACATACAGTGCATGTTGTTTACATAGGCTCATATGCACACATACAGTATGTGTTGTTTACTCAGGCTCATATGCACACATACAGTGCATGTTGTTTACATAGGCTCATATGCACACATACAGTGCATGTTGTTTACATAGGCTCACATGCACACATACAGTATGTGTTGTTTACACAGGCTCATATGCACACATACAGTGCATGTGTTTACATAGGCTCATATGCACACATACAGTGCGTGTTGTTTACATAGGCTCACATGCACACATACAGTCCATGTTGTTTACATAGGCTCACATGCACACATACAGTGCGTGTTGTTTACATAGGCTCATATGCACACATACAGTGCGTGTTGTTTACATAGGCTCATATGCACACATACAGTGCGTGTTGTTTACATAGGCTCATATGCACACATACAGTGCATGTTGTTTACATAGGCTCACATGCACACATACAGTCCATGTTGTTTACATAGGCTCATATGCACACATACAGTATGTGTTGTTTACACAGGCTCATATGCACACATACAGTGCGTGTTGTTTACATAGGCTCATATGCACACATACAGTGCATGTTGTTTACATAGGCTCATATGCACACATACAGTGCGTGTTGTTTACATAGGCTCATATGCACACATACAGTGCATGTTGTTTACATAGGCTCATATGCACACATACAGTGCGTGTTGCTTACATAGGCTCATATGCACACATACAGTGCGTGTTGCTTACATAGGCTCATATGCACACACACCAATATATGCGTGGAAGGCTGGAAAGGATGGTGGGAGAAGAGGGGGAGAGAGAGACTGAGGAAGGTGAGCAAGTGAGGAAGAAAATGCGGAATTGTGCGTTCCATCTGTCTCAAAGCTGTGGCTGCGTGCTGTGTGTAGGGGGTTCAGGCCCAGACGGTGGCCAACTTCAGCCTGGCTCTGGAGTCAGAGCTGACCATCGTCCCGGTGCTGAACAAAATCGACCTGAAAATGGCTCAGCCCGAGGTGGTGGCCCAGCAGATGGACAGCATCTTCGGCATTCACCCTGAGGAGATTATCAAGGTGCTTACTGTCTTGTGGTTGCTGTAATGTGTGTGTGTGTGTGTGTGTGTGTGTGTGTGTGTGTGTGTGTGTGTGTGTGTGTGTGAACGAGTGTGTGAGTGTATGAGCAAGAGTGTGTGGTTGTGTGTATGTGAGTGAGTGTGTGTGTGTGTGTGTGTGTGTGTGTGTGTGTGTGTGTGTGTGTGTGTGTGTGTGTGTGAGAGAGAGAGAGAGTCAGAGACAGAGAGAGAAAGTCAGAGGGGAAAGGTGTATTTGTTTGTTCCCTCAGCAGCACTCCATTCTCATAATGTCAACCACCAGAGATGTGCTTTCTGTGGGGAGGTATAAAGATGGTCGGCAAGGTAGATTGACTTCTGTGAGCATTGTATGTAAACGCCAAACTCATTGTTCACAAGACTCACACTGAGCGCACATTGCCGTGAACCCTTTCCACAGTCTCCTCCAGAAATCCTTAGCAACTGGGCTTTTGAACATAGGGAGTTTTGATCAGGGGTAAAGTTGTAAGCAAGTAGAATTGATGAAGCTATCTGTGTCCCAGATGAACAAGTCCTTCACTCATTCGGTCGGCTGGGCTATAAGCAACATTATCTTATCCTTCACTCATTCAGCCCTACTCCAGAACTTTGTTTTGGCGCCACTGAATATCATTCTCAGCCTGTGTCTGAACAGCATTCAGGTTGAGTAGTCAGTTCACTGGAAGCAAGTTAACAGCCCATGAATAGGAATTTAACTGCTATGAAAGGGAAGTAACTTGCAAGAACTTCCTCATAGGTATGCTAAATTTCGCTGACCAATTCGAACAGTGGCATATCTTTTATGATTTCTTTCAAACACAGAGTTATGCCAGGAATACATAATACTTGAGTTTGCCTAAGCATAAAAAATGTGACGGATTTATAAAGCCCCATTCAATAAATGATGGTTGAATGCTCAGACAAGAACGATAGACCGTTGTAGGAAAGTTAAACTTTCGTCCACTCCCTTCACATTCTTTCTAAAGATGGAACAAGAGGTTTGATCTTCAACAATAACAACTAAATTTAATAAAAGTATGAATAACGATGAAGATGATCTGCAGTGAGTATGTTGTTTTGTTGTTTTGAATGCTGATGTCCATTTGCTCTTTATGAAATGGATTTCATACAAAAGAAACTAATCATACACATTCACTTTGTAACAACACAGTTCTGTTCTTCTCCGCTTCGTTATGCAATAGCACAAGTATCGACTGTCTGTTTGTGCTTAAAATGTCCTTCAGAGAATACACCAGGAAATGTAGTTATGCATTACATAAAAAAAATAAAAGAAATGTCTGAGTGTGTTGTTGCGTGATTGAATGTGGAGGGATGTGTACGTATGACTGGTACTCAGCTTCACGGAATCCTGTAGTCTTCCGGAGTTCCGCTGATGCTCAGAGTCCACCTCCAGATCTCAGCAACGTTGACACATCAACATGTTCCTCAGCAATGAAGAATGTAGTAGGATATAGTTGCGTGACGAAGATAAAGATAAAGATAAAGGAAGAAGAAAAAGGACCTGCAAGATAACGATCGTCTTAAATCTTGCACTATGATGGTACATCACTAATCCACTCACTACACGCTCCAAACACACTTTACAATTGCACTAGCTTGCTCAATCATTTACAATTGATTTCCTTAAAAAATTTGCTTTACGATAAAACTCGTTAACAAAGAAGAAAAGTATACACAAATATTCCAATTTGCCTTAATTGTGTAATTCGCCAAGGCTTAATGCTTAATGAATTACAATTATATTTAATCCCTGAACAGATTAAATCAAATCGCGTTAATCTTCATATTACACAGATCACTTAGATCCAAGAAAAACGTTTCGTTCATAACTTGAACTCGTTTACGATTCTCCAAATAATAAATCTGCATTCACACAAATATCATATCTTCTAAATATGGTTGTATGCAACGGTGAAACTGAAATAGAATTTGCATAATATGGGTTAATACATGACAACACAATATGATGAGAGCAAACAAATGAAAATGACAGCTCCATAATCAATCATATGTGTTAATCTGAAACAATTAATTTAGAGCATCTTAGATGATCGCGCGCACCAAATATTATTGAACCGGTAAAATGTGCCTTAATACGATTATATTGAGATAAATGTTGTTGCGCTACACGAAAAAAAATGGTTTCGATCTATTTACCTCAACACAGTCTTCAGTGGCTTCAGCTATCGACTTGACCACGGAACGATGAAACTCGTCACAGCCTTCCCCGCAAAGGTTGTGGATGTTGTCGATCTGCCCTGCAGTCCCCTCTCAGTCTGGCCTTGACTGATTCCTTCAACAGGCTTCTTCTTCTCGAAAAATATGACCTTTCGTGTCAATACCCTGGTTTTCCATGCTCTAAGATTGTAAATTATTTTATTATTAATACAAATACAAGTCTACACAACGTTTAAAATCATAAGAGTACTGCACTAAAGCAAAAACTAACAATTAGTTTCGTCGTTTGGATATAGAAATATAAACAAGTGCAGAGCAAATAAACGTCATGCATCAATTGCGTCATTTTCTCAATGAAAATGACCCGAGCTTATGAATGAACGTCACATGCAGTAACATGAAATATTGATCTGTAGATACAAAGTCATTTTGCGATAAGTGGATGGAGTTATTAGGTTCTTATAGAAACATTTTTTGAGACATTAGGGTTGAAACGAATTACCTCTTCCGTTTATGAAAATCAGCCCAGAATGGCCAGGCTTAGAAAAGGGAAGGGTTGAAAGGGTTAAAGGGAGGGAGTGTTCATCAAATGGAATTCAGCATCCAGAGATATGTGCCAGAAATGAAGGAGTCTGGAATGGTATATTTCACTGTCCACACAGCTGTCATTTGTTGAGCAGCGATGACGTGATCTCTATGTGTCAAGAGAGGAAACATTTGTGATTTTTTAATTCCTTTACATTTTTTCCCCGAAAAAGAACTGTCAGTCACTCATCAGTGAAACACTATTCATATATATTTCATTCAAAAAGTAATTCTGTTTGAATTTCCTTTTTTGAGCTGACATTGCTTTTTTTTCCTTTCAGATCTCAGCCAAAAAAGGGACTGGTGTGAGTGAGGTGCTGAAAGCAGTCATTGAAAGAATACCGCCGTAAGTTGACAGTGTCTGGATTACTTTCATGTGCTTTTTGAGTCAGCTTTGTGAGTTGTTTAGTCCGTTGTCATATTAGTTTTATACTATTATGTTCTATTTATCATTTTGCTTTGCTGAACACATATATGAGCTCCTCAATACTGTATCTCTAGACTAACATGCCAAGACAGGCTAGCAGATGGCATTGATGCTGGACAGGATTAGATATACATTAACAAACAACAAAAAAATTTCAAAATAGAAGTAGAATAGCAGACATTTCAGTCAAGAATTCCATTTTCTTTCCGCTTGACCACCCTTGTATTTGGAACTTCATTTGGCTATTTTACTGTAAACAAACAAAACGAAAACTCTCCTAATGTCTTCACATCTTTCTCACAAGGCGGTGTTGATGTGTTGCGTTAGTAGCTGATAGGAAGATGCTGTTTTATGATAGACCACAACACCTGACAAGACATAACTTTCCTTTCCTCAGCAGGTATACTTGTCCATATTTTATGTCTGGCTGGTCCAAATTTTCTTTCTGATCTTTCCGATATTAGGGCTGGTGATTGTACATTCATCCCTACCTCAGTGATGGATTCTGTCAATCTTTAGCTATGACAACTGGACTCAGTCTGGCGGAATGAAGATGATTTTGCCCTACAATTAGGACACTCCAAGTCCTCTCCCCATACCCCCCAGTCTGGTGGAATGAAGATGATTTTGCCCTACAATTAGGACACTCCAAGTCCTCTCCCCATACCCCCCAGTCTGGTGGAATGAAGATGATTTTGCCCTACAATTAGGACACTCCAAGTCCTCTCCCCATACCCCCCAGTCTGGTGGAATGAAGATGATTTTGCCCTACAATTAGGACACTCCAAGTCCTCTCCCCATACCCCCCAGTCTGGTGGAATGAAGATGATTTTGCCCTACAATTAGGACACTCCAAGTCCTCTCCCCATACCCCCCAGTCTGGTGGAATGAAGATGATTTTGCCCTACAATTAGGACACTCCAAGTCCTCTCCCCATACCCCCCAGTCTGGTGGAATGAAGATGATTTTGCCCTACAATTAGGACACTCCAAGTCCTCTCCCCCTACCCCCCAGTCTGGTGGAATGAAGATGATTTTGCCCTACAATTAGGACACTCCAAGTCCTCTCCCCCTACCCCCCCCCCCCCCCTCCTCACTCCCAAGCTTATCCTTTTTTTCTTTCTTCCTCTTAAAGTAAGCATTCATTTTTTGCTGCAAGTTTATTAATAATCAGTGGAAACTGTGTTTGTTCTGCATTTGCATTTATCTTCTGCACATTTTTCTTCAGGCAGATTTGATGTAATTTATGCAACTGTGTTATGAATTTGCAGAGAAAAAATAAAACTCAAAAGAAAATCTGCACAAACAGAATGATGGTGACGCTGGCTGTTGTTTATTTCAGCCCTGTGGCAGACACATCCAAACCACTGAAAGCCCTGCTGTTTGACTCCTGGTACAACAGGTATCGGGGTGTGATCGCCAACATCGCCGTCTGTGATGGTGTGGTCAGGACAGGTTGGTTGTGCGTAGTGAAAATCTGTGTACTGGCCTTCATGATTTAGATTTCTGCTCAAAATCTGTGTACTTTTTGCTCAGTCTTTTGATGGGACTTTGGTAGAGAACTCATGTGCGTACATGGACAACATTCACATGCATGTATGTCTGCATGTACACTCCACCCCTGCACTGTGCTGCACCACACACATACATGCACACACACACACACACACACACACACACACACACACACACACACACACACACACACACACACACACTGACTGAAACCATTTACTGTCAGATTAACACAGTCTTGTACTGACACACACACACACACACACACACACACACACACACACACACACACACACACAGGTACAAACACGCATCCATACACAACACACACACCATGTTTTACCGTGTGAAACAGTAAAAATATGTTTCTCATTGCTTTGCTGTTCTTTTGTGGAGGTGTGTTCTGAATTCAAGAGTTACTGCTTTTTTTTCCTCAGGTGAAAAGGTGGTGTGTATGAGCAGCAAGAAAGTGTATGAAGCTCAGGAGATTGGCTTCTTGCATCCCACACCTCAGCCCACCGAAGCTTTGTGAGTGAAGCCATAGTCAGACATGGGATAACATTCAGCAAGCTGTGGCTCATAGGCCATGATGTAAAGGCAGCAAATCCTTCGTCTTTCTGTAGTGTATGTATGACACAGCCAGCCATGTGTTCACTTTCTGTACATGTTGTTTTTAATTGGGATGGGGTGGTGGTTGGGGAAGTTGTTTATTCTCAAGAGATCAAAAAAGTAGCGGAATGGAATCTTCCACAGTTTCAAATGTAAAATGACCAAATTTGTACAGTCTGCGAAATAATTTGTCAGAAACTCTACATGGATGACTTCCAGTAGAACTGCAGATTTTTTTAAAAATAAGTTTTCCAAGAATGTTTCTTCATGCCTATCAATCTCCAGAAGAATGTGTTGTAAGTATGTGTCGTCTCTACACAGCATGGTGACTTTCCCTGTGTCGTGGTTCAGGTATGCCGGCCAGGTGGGCTACATCATCACCAACATGCGCAACACATCGGAGGCTCAGATTGGCGACACCTTTTGTCATGAGAAGAGCACTGTGCAAGCTTTGCCTGGCTTCAAACCCGCCAAAGCCATGGTGAGTGTCGGATTCTGTGTGTGGTTCAAACCTGCCAAAGCCATGGTGAGTGTCTGATTCTGTGTGTGCTTCAAACCTGCCAAAGCCATGGTGAGTGTCCGATTCTGTGTGTGGTTCAAACCTGCCAAAGCCATGGTGAGTGTCCGATTCTGTGTGTGGTTCAAACCTGCCAAAGCCATGGTGAGTGTCCGATTCTGTGTATGGTTCAGACCTGTAAAGCCATGGTGAGTGTCCGATTCTGTGTGTGGTTCAAACCTGCCAAAGCCATGGTGAGTGTCCGATTCTGTGTGTGGTTCAAACCTGCCAAAGCCATGGTGAGTATCTGATTCTGTCTGTGATTCAGATCTGTAAAGCCGTAGTGAGTGTCCGAGTCTGTGTATGACATGATATCATATGGTTTTGTCTGGCTTCAGACGTGCTCAAACCATGTTGAGAGAGTGTTTGTATGATTGTGTGTTTGGTTGACATAACATTGTTCAGACTTTTCCAGGTGTTTCTTCATTATGTTATGAATATCAGTGACAGGTTCAGAAGTCAGGGGGAGATCATAGGCGGTTCTTTGGTGGCTGTGAATGAGGAATGGTGGACAGAGAAGTCAAACACCCAACCTGCCATTTGCTTGCCTTGTGAACTTAAACATTTCCATGATTTTTTTTATCGGTGTGCAAAGAAAGAATTACTTTTGTGTGCATATAACTATTTGAGATCGTATAGTCATCTTGATGTCTCTTGCATTTAGTATAACAGATGCTTGAACAGCTGAAGGAATAAGTGAAAAAAAAAAAAAAAAAGAGAAAAAAAAAAGCAAAAACAACAGTGAATCCCAGCAGAATCTACATGACCTCTTTCAGTTTGTACCAAAGCCATGGGATGTTTACATAACTTTTTTTTTATCATGAATGACATAGCCTTGTGTGTCTGCTCTCCCCCTTCCCCTCTCACACTGACACACTAAACATATGTAATGTTTTCCTCATACTTACCTGCCCAAACAAATGCCTTATCCCTACTTAATGTTGAACATGGCAATATTATCACCATCCTCAAAAACAAAAAAAAGAATTGGGAGATCAGGGAGGTGACTGAGTGTCCATAACCAGTTGGGTTGATGGAGTGATCGCCCTTAGTTTCACTGAATGAATTATACCTAAACCTTGTTCAGTTTTCACACCTTTTCCCAGCCAAGCGCAGCGCAGCCTTCTGCATCTCTCCCACACATGCACAAACAAAATATATGCACCATTTCTAAATGTTTGTTCATTCACATTTTTAGTGTTTGTTGCTAGTTCTTCATGGGACATCCAATTTTTGTACCTAGATAAGTTTGTATGAGGTCACATGAACAGATGCTGTGGGATGAGAGGGTTGCTTGTAGAATTGTGTTTAATTGCCTCATCATGTGACCAGGCACACTCCTGTTTTTTGAGGATCGTTTCTCCTGATCAGCAGAATGAAGATGTTTGGAGCTTACTACGCCAAGTAGAATTCCTGCATTGTGTCTGAAATTCCCCAAATGAATTGCATGGCATGGCACAGTGGTATTGTCTGCCTCGTATATCAAATACTATCACTTTTTTTGCCATCTCACTTTTTGGTGCTCTGGCATTCCACAAGGAGCGGACAATATCAGGTCCTCATGACGCAATCTACCTAGGGAGACAATGTGCTGCTGTTGTGTCATTTCCAGGGTCTTAAGTGGCGTCTACTCTGATCCAACGTAAGCAGGACACCACCTACTTAGTTTCCTACTGACAACAGTGACTGCTTCATAGTCATGGAGCTGAAATGATTGAGTGTCCCACTCCCACAAGGAGCCATCAAAATCACCCAACAAGTCCTCAGTTAAAAGAAACTCAAGGTAGAGCTTGACAACAGAATGTCTTCAAAGGAGAAAACCCCCTCAGACAAGTCTTTCGGCCCTGAACTCCTTACACTGTAAGGGGGCCAGGCTGCATCCAGGTCATGACTTCCACATGCCCTTATACTGCCATTTTTTTTTCTGCCGCTGCCTTGAACTAGTATGGAGAAAATAAAGAAACTGAGGTCACCACAAGAGCACGAAATAAAGGGCCAACAAAATTTAAGTCCATTTTTGACGAGGATAACGAAAATCGTATGTTACAGAGGGACTGAATGACAGGGTTACCTGTGCTACCTTCCATAGCATATCCCAGCATCAATGCCAGAGAGATACAGACATCTGTGGTGTCGATCAGGAAATTTGAGCAACACTCTTAGAGACACACCCTTTAACGGGGATCAAACTGGACTGTGGTCATTTCCAGTCGTCCCAGTTTAGCCCATGGCACTTTGAACTCTTTGTGGTTACCAGGCAGGGCCAAAGAATCCCATGAAGAATGGCTGCTGGAACTTGAACTCATGTCCACCACCCGCCCACCCCCAGCTGAGAGTTGATAATGCTGACCTCTGCACCTTCATGGCCAGTTTTGGTGACAAACTTGAGGTCCAGGCAATTTTGAACATCCCCATCATTTTTTTTTCTCCACAGCTCACTCCCAAGGATAAATAATTCAAAACATTTACATTCAGGTAGGTTATGGCATGAGGTGATAGAAGTGATATTGTATTGTGTCTTCATAACTCAAAACATTTACATTCAGGTAGGTTATGGCATGAGGTGATAGAAGTGATATTGTATTGTGTCTTCATAGCTCAAAACATTTACATTCAGGTAGGTTATGGGATGAGGTGATAGAAGTGATATTGTATTGTGTCTTCATAACTCAAAACATTTACATTCAGGTAGGTTATGGCATGAGGTGATAGAAGTGATATTGTACTGTGTCTTCATAACTCAAAACATTTACATTCAGGTAGGTTATGGTGTGAGGAGATAGAAGTTATATTGTACTGTGTCTGCATAATTCAAAACATTTACATTCAGGTAGGTTATGACATGAGGAGATAGAAGTGATATTGTATTGTGTCTGGAGACTACTCCCCAAAATGAAAGAAGATTACTGTGGGCAGGTGTTTGCTGGCCTTTTTCCCTCGGACCAGTCAGAGTTTGTGGGCCTTCGCAGTGCCGTGGATCGACTGACACTCAACGATTCCAGTGTGTCTGTGCATGCTGACAGCAGGTATGTTCACACTGGTTGCAGACTGTCTGCTGAAGCCAGCATGTTGTCATACCAGTGTGTTAGGGTCTTTTCCTGACCTGGATGTCTCCTGTGTGTTTTCTGTCGCTGTTGTCGATGTGAGCGACATATGTGATTTGGTGATTTCAAAGGCAGTTTTTTTTAAATCCTATTTCTCACATTTCACACATACATTTTCTTTGTCTTATCATCAAGGAGGTTATGTTTTCACAGACAAATGATGATTTGTGTGTTGTCATGCCTGACTGCATTATAAGATAAAACTACTAAACATATTGTAATGACACTCGGTGAAAAGATAGAACTGGGATCAAAGGGCAGATCCAGGAAATTTTTTTTCACATTGCAAGATTTTGACTCTTTTACTGGATTTCTCCAGAAATAATGTATATTTCCCAATGAAAATAAAAGCTTAATTTTGTTAGATCTATCAATATTTGTTAACTCATAAGACCTGGAATACAACCTGGATATGGTGTGGAAAATGCATCTGCAAGGGCTGGGGGGGGGGGGGGGGGGGGGGGCTGAAGCAGAAGGGATGAGGGTAGGGGGTGGATATTGATTCAGTCACTGCATAATAACAAACTGAATTAGAAATCAGCAACTAACACCAAACAAACAGCTAACAGTATTCTTTTTGGTCTGGATAATTTCAGTCTGTGTTGATAGTGTAAGAGGTATTTCAAGAGATGAATGATTGATTCTGATTCACACATGTATGGGGAAAGATGTAATACAGAAGGTTTGATGTTATACCAGTTAAGAGGACTGCAGTCTTAGTGTAGGTCTGCACTTTCCCCCAGTGCTCTTCTAGCATGAAGTCTTTCTCTGACATCTGGTGTGACTTTAGTCTGTGTATTACATTGTTCCATGCTGTTGCAGCCCCGCTCTGGGCCAAGGCTTCCGCGTGGGTTTCTTGGGTTTACTGCACATGGACGTGTTTCTGTCAGCGGCTGGAGCAAGAGTTCAATGCGTCCTTCATCGTTACCTCCCCTAACGTGCCTTTCAAAGGTGTGAGCGAAGATCATTGAGAATATTTTAGATTTCTAGTGAGAGCAGGGATCCGACAGAGACTGCAGCATGACTTAAAACAGGAGAAAATACAAATAAATACTCGACACAGGCTGCCATATAATGCATGTTTTACTGTACACACATTCAGCTGCTGACAGCTGAGGGCTAGTACCATTTGCATTTGTCTGTTATTTGTGACATGTAGAAAAGGCATGATTGAGGAAAAATATGTCATCTATTTAGTATTGTGTATTCAAACAAATGTTACTTTGACGTTGCTTATTGTGTCGTTTTGTATTTTGGCTTCTTTTTTATTTTTAAAGGAGAATAACAAATTACCATGTGATGGTGTTCTGTGTTTGTTAGAGGCATTTTATACTTTACAAAAGATGCATGAAAATAGAAAATGTTTGAGGCTGAATCCATTAGTTTCATTAGCATCAAAGGCAGAAAACTTATAAATTCTGTAGAGTCTTCCAAACAGCCAATATGGGTGTAACTGAACCTTTGGAGAAAGCTTTTTAGGCACTGAGGAATCAAGCTGCTATGAACCTTGCATTAAACTCTGACCGAGACATGTGAATGTGTAATTTGTTTGAGAACAATGGATAAATTGAAGACTCAATAGTGTGCATGAGTTTGTTTGCATAGTTACTGATCATGAAAGTAAAGAGCCCTTCTATTTATTTCCAGTGAAAGTGACTGGGGCCAAAAGCCTGAAGCAGTATGGTGGATCAGAAGTCACTATACTGAATCCCTGTCATGTGAGTTGCTTGTCTCTCTTGTACTTTCAAACCAATACATACCTCTCCACAAATAGCAATGCATACATACAAAGACATGCTGACATGCATCCTCGAAATTCAATCCATTACTTTACGATTTTCTTGCAAGTTGCTAGAAAGGACAAATTCAATTTGAACTATTGTATCGTGAGATCATGACTGTGATGATGGCGAGTGAGACAGGTTCCTGTTAGCCAAGGAATGGTTATGGTGAGGGTTGTTTGCATTTTCTTTCCGAGCCTATTCGAAACTTGAACCATAGACATTTTTTCCCTTTTATTTCTGTCGGTCTTTCAAGATTTGGCAATTTACCTTCCTTCATTACTGCTTGATAATGTTCTGTAACACATGGGACTGGGGGCCTCCCTGCTTTGCTCATTAAGATGCTTTCAGACCTTTCAGCACCCATTTCAGGGTAGGTGAAAGAAAAGAGTATTTTTCCCTAAAATGTTATGCAGGTTCTTATTGACCAGAAAGTTCTAGTGTTTTACCTGTTCAGGTGAGATATACTGACAAAAAGATTTCCCCCAGTATTGCTTACTGATGTAATTTTCATTTGACTGAAGCTGCTGTTTTTGTTTTTGACTCGGTTGCCTCCGCCATGGTAGCCATATATCAGTTCTGAAAATTAGTCGTGCAGTCAGTGGTTTTGTTAATATTTATCCTTATACAATGTGAATGAACTCTTACCAGTTTGTTCTCTTTGTTGCTAATGTTTTTTTCAGAACTGATTTATAATGGTTCACTGATCTTAAAAGAAAATTATGTACCAAAGTATGTCATATAAATATATTAAAACGTAGGTAAATGTCTTGAGTTTATAGAGAAATCTGCATATTCTGATCATAGAAAATTTGCGATTGCTGAAACTGTAACACTGGAAACATTCTAAGGGTATGTCATATAAATATATTAAAACGTAGGTAAATGTCTTGAGTTTATAGAGAAATCTGCATATTCTGATCATAGAAAATTTGCGATTGCTGAAACTGTAACACTGGAAACATTCTAAGGTATGGCATCGAATGTAGACTCTGGAGCAGTTGTATGAATCCCTGCTGTGTCCAAGCTCAGAGCCTTTAAAAAAAGCGTTTGGGAAAAATAAAGAATACTCAGATGTGGCCAAGACACACCTACATTAGTGCTGTGTAGTAGGAGTTGTTAAATAAAACTTCTCATTGGTCTTTTCAATCTGTCTTTCTAGTCAAACAGTACCCACATTAGGGAAGAGATTTCAGAGGTATCTGGGTAAGCAGAAAAAAGTTTGGATTCGGACCATACTTTAAAATGTGATTGGTATAGAGATTATCATGCTTTTTGTCTCTGAATTTTCTTTCAGATTTGCGGTCTCAGATGTTTCCATCCATTTGCAGACAGTTCCTTACATGTGACACTTCTGTCCTTCAGATGCCCAATCCCAGTGTCATCGAGGAGTACCTGGAGCCGATGGTAAAAGGAACCATCATCTGTCCTGATGAGTACCTGGGGGAGTCACCACTCTGTGTCTGGTAAGACCGTTGGGCAGTCTCAGTACTATATGGAGGTCCACCTTTTTTTTTCTCTCTCTCTCATCTTCTGCACCACATCAGCGGTATCCAACCCATGCCGCTCATTCTGTCTCCCCGTCCACAACCACAGCCTGGGTTGTCCCACCACTGTCTTGGCATCGGCACACCACAGGGAGCAGTCAGTGTCAGATCTTCAAGAGGCAAACTACCAGAAGAGACACTGCATGGCTACTGAGTCACCTTAGTGGTTTTCAGTGGTTCCTGTTCTGATCATACATAGGTAGGACACCATCTACAAAGCCCCATACAGACAACAATAATTGATTTAGTTACGGAGCTGTCCAATGACTGTCTCCATGAATTTTTTCTGATACCAGTGACCCTGACAGAATCTTACCAAAGGCAGAGACTTGAAGAGGAAATTAAAACTGAGGTCACCATGAAAGCAGGGCATGATTGGCAACAGAATTAGAGACTTTTTTTTTCTTTTTTTTTTAATGCCGATTGATGAGGATGATGAAGGTGATGATATGTTTCTCCATACTGCTCCGAGACGGCATTACAGGGTTGTACTCTACATTTACTTTCATAATATATCCTGGCATCAGCCAGGCCCAAGAGATACAGACACCTGCAGTGTTGGTCAAGAAGTTTGAGCAACACCCTTGGAGATGCATCTGCTAAGTGGATGAAACTGTTGTATGGTCCCAGTCTTCCCCATTGAGCCTGCAACAAACTCAGCTGTTGAGCAGGAACCAGTCAAGGCAGAAGAATCCCACAAATAAATGGTTCTGATGGGAATCAAACTCACCACCTCTCAGCCAAAAGTCTGCAGTGCTAACCACTGCACCACAGTGTCTGATGAGGTCTGTCTTTTTGTACTGCTTTTCTGCAGCATTCTTTATGTCTGAAAAATCATGCACATTTTTCCAACGCCTGCATTGCACCCAAGAAGTAGAAAATAAGCTTACGCGCTAGAAAGCTTTAAAGACCATTGTATGCTCCATCATTATTTGTTTTAGGTCATGCAAAGTCCTGGTAAGGCATGATTTCGCTAAGCCGTCAGGATGGTGTTACATGTACATTAAAGAACGTGTGTGCTATGTTCTCATTATTAGTTAAAAATAACCTGCTATCTTACCTACCTGAAATATCATCCTTGTGATTTTATTGTAACTGATCATAAAAGAGCATTGCTGTTGCTTTTTTTTTCCTTTGGATTTCATCAGAGTAAATCAACACCATGTGCCATTCACTGTTGCAGGATCGCAGAGGTCTGATAGAAGACCAGCTGAACATTGACAACTCTCGTATCATGCTGATCATCAAGTTTCCCTCAACGAGATCCTGGTGGATTTCTTTGACGACCTCAAATCCATCACATCGGGTTATGCAAGGCAAGTTCTGCTGACTGTTGACTGTCGGGTGAAGGTCATGTTGTGTGTGCTACCTGCTACAAAAAAACCCAATCGCAGCTCACTTCAAGTCTTCCACAGTGCCCATGTGTTATCTTATTGTATTTAAAAAGCTTCTTCATGTCAATCTTACTTGATGATAGAAAAATTTTATACTTAAGACAGCAGAATTAACACCGGGTATAATGACACCAACTGTGCTGTTCAAGTTCTTCATCTTCTTCTTCTTGACTGTAAAATGCACTTTTGGGTTCATTTTTTTTGGAGGGATGGAGATGGGGGTAAAACAAACAGAAAGGCGTTACATTCATCCACATATTTACACAGCTTGTTTCCCTGTTTTGGCAGTTTTGACTATAAAAGATGCTGGCTCCCCAAAGCTCCAGTCTGACAAGGGTAAGTAAGGTTACAACTGTGGAAAAAAAAAAACCAACAGAACAATGTTAGTGGATGGCAGAGATAAAGTTTTTGTTTGTGTGTTTTTTTTAACCTGCATGTTTTCAATCTGTTATTTGTCCAGGTAAGTTTCGGGTTTGGGTTCCAGATTTTAGTATTTTGGATATTGATTCTGTGTCTATCACTTTGTTCATTTAGTGTATGTAAGTCAGAGTTGCATTTCACTTGCATAACTTTATCAGTCTCCAAAATCCCCGAAGTTGGAGTGTGGCTGCCCATGTGGCGGGGTAATCAAAAACGGTCCACACGTAATGTTTCATCCCAGCTGATGCATTTGTGCCACAGTGTTCAAGTACATGGGTTTTTTTCGGATGATCCCTGGAGTCTTTTAGCCAGGGTACAACAACAACAACAACAGTAACGATTTCAAAGCAAGGTGTCTGTTATCTGAATTATTGTCTTATGGCATTGTGTACTGGAATAATGAACCATCAGGAAATCAAATCAAAGTCTTGGTTATGAATCTCAGGGTATATAAAGAACAGTTTTAATCGATTTTTTTGAAGAAAAAAAAAGTAGAATGTTTACCAGACAGTTCACTATGAGAGGTGAAAGGATGTGGACTTTTTTACCGACAGGTGGACTTTCTGCTGAATGGCAGCACGGTGGAGGGAGCTAGCCATGATCTGTCACACGTCCAGGGCCCGGGAAAAAAAAACGGCAAAGAGAGTCTGCGAGAAACCCGTGTTTACCACCCCTCGACAGCAGTTTGCCATCTCTGTTCAGGGGGCTGTGGCAGCAAGATCTTAGCTCGTGAAGACATACGACCCTTTGGGAAAGATGTCACTGCTAAATGCGTAAGACCTTTTTTTTTTGCAGCCACATTTCTATGACATTAAGTCGCATTTTGCCCGTGCCGCTCTTTCCAGCATTCCATCCACAGTCACATCCTGTGGGGTCCCCTTCATGGCCCCCACCCCAGTCCATAAAGAGCAGCCAACGTCAAACTGTCAAAAGGCAACCTGAAAGAGGAGACGATGCACTGTTGCGGAGTCACTTCTGGGGGTGTTCAGTGGTTGCTTTTCTGATCCAACATACACGGGACACCTCTTACCAAGGCCCCTGCTGCTGACAAAAATTTGGGCTTAATTGAAAAGCCCGCATGTGCATCTCCCTCCCGGAGTATGTCTCTGTAAATTTGACGGTACCATTTAACTCGACACAAACATACCAAAGTATAATGAAACTGAGGTAACCACGAGAGCAGGGCATGAAGGGCCAAAATTTCAGATTTTTTTGATATTGATTGATGAGGGTGAGGATGATGAAGGTGATGCTTTAGATTCCATTCACAGACCTGGTTACCCCTCAGAAATTCTATTGTAGGTTTTTTGGGGCAAAAATGTGTACAATTGTGTGTAAAATGTGTAAACTTTTGCAGCGCAAAGTAAACTGCGTAGGAAACATTTTGAATGCATTCCAGACATTAGAAACACTGAAAATTTTTTACTATAAAGATGCATTTTCATGAAATGCATTATATTGGCTTCTTAACTAACAATCAATGATTGTTAAACTAATTTAAGTTCCTTGCCAGTATCCTCTGATGGCAAAAGCCTTTGCTCAGGAAATTAACAAGAACATTAACTGATGGAATTTTCTTTTTTAAAACACTTTAAATAACAACTCTTCCTTTTTACTGTACGATGGACAAAACTGGAAAAAAAAAAAATCTTGAAGTAATCTATTTCTTTCATATGGGTACTATGGGCACTTTTTCACTGTTGATAAGCTAACCGGTCTTTTTGAAGAGCATAACAATTATGATGTGAACTTTTTTTTCAGACTTTGGTGATTCCCGCTCCTTCAGGGTTCCCAGGTGAGGGCATGAGGCCAAAAAAGGGCCCTTTCTTTTTCCAACATGGAGGAAGGGGGGGGGGGGGTAGACAAGGCGGGAAAAGGAAGCTATCCTGAATGTTACTCAAGAACTCAGCATATAGCTGTTCCCCCAAGCTGTTTGTTATGTTCGCATGTCGCAATCCATCATGTTATGTACCTTATTTATTTGGGTAATAATATTTTCATCATTATTGCCCACTCTTCAATGAATTTCTATAAAGGGAACATTTAAACATAGATACATGAGCGAAAATGTTAAGTCAGCAAAATGCCCCGAACATTAGCACCGCGTCCCGCACTGTGGAAACCCGTGACGTCAAAAATGCTGGATTGCAGCTTTGCGTCGTCTGCTAGCTAAGCTTAACTAAACAGAAAGCCCCCTGATAGGCCTAGCGTTAAGGCCTGCCTACCGCTTTCAGACGATCGTGTCGGCATCTGTCAACTCTTTGCAACTTGCAAAAGTACGTTTTGGGTTGTGGATGATGTATCGGTTCCCGTTTTTCAACCTCCTTCTTTGAAAAAACAGGACTTAAAAAGTACCTTTCAAAATGAAAAGGACTCCCCGGAGTTAAAGGGACCAACTTGCTGAATCAAAGGACTTAAAAAGGCCTTTTGACAAAAAACCCCATTTATAAGGACTTCAAAGGACCCTACGAACGCTGTCCTTTAAATTGTCAGCTGAAAGGCCATGAACTGATCTATTAATTTAAAGAAAAGTCAGCCTTCTTCAGGATGGGGAAGACTTTCAATAATTTCACTGGACAGTGTGCTCCTTTTGGGGCCGTGGGTCGGGGGTTGGGGGTGAGGGGGGGATTTTGAGCTTTTTTGTCCCTCGCGAGTAGTCTGATCAGAAGTGCCTGCAGAACTCGACTTCACGAAAAAGCTTTGAATGTTCATTGCCTACCGTTTTCCAGAATCACTGTTTCCTTGTGGCTTTTGCTACCCATTTTGCCGCTGAATGTCAAAGCGACCACTGTAGCAATCGCGATTTGACGTAACACGTGGTGCTGTGTGCGAACGTATCGTCCTTCTTTGACGCAGTAATGAACTTGAATCAAAATAGTATGATACGCTGGTTTGTACTTCTGTTCATATTTCTTTTTTCTTTTGGATCACAGCTTCTACCAATGAATCTGAATTTTCGTTGTCTGTTTCATGCGCGAGTTTGAAGCTGAGTGAGAAGCAATGTTGATGCATTCATAGTGGCAGAAGTACGCATGCGCCATCGGAACTTTTAAAAGTTGGACCCAGACTCTTGGCCTCGGCGGATTACGTGTTCAGCGCATTTTCGTAAGCTCGTTCATCAAAATTTCGTACAATTTGGTTTTGAAACTACAATCGTATAGCTGTATTAAATTTCGTGAGATTATACGCAAAAATCGTGAAAGTGCACAGGTCTGCATTCAGGTCTGAGACCACATGACAGGGCTGTACTCTTTTCATGACACCAAAGTTGTACACTTTGAATACTGTTGCCTAGAGATTAAGTGTTGGCATGTGTATGTGCGCATGCTTATCTGTGTGTTTGTGTGTGTATGTGTGTGTGTGCGTGTGTGTGTGTGTGAGCACGCATGCATATTGGTTTTCCGGGTTGTGCTGTTGATCAAGGAAAAAGAGAGATACGAAAATAAGTATCTAGTGACAATATTTCTGTAACAGTCCTTCGTAGCCTCTCCTCTCCTGTACCATGCCAATGGATCATGACAACATCAGTTTGGTGTTTCAGTATGGTGGGGACATCTCACGCAAGATGAAGCTGCTGAAGCGACAAGCAGAGGGCAAGAAGAAAATGCGGAGGATTGGGCAACATTGAAGTCCCGAAAGATGCCTTCATCAAAGTTTTAAAGCGGTAATGGTAATGCATGTACTAGTCCAGAAATCATGTAAATAAAATGTACATTTTAGCCAAAGGCTTAATTTAATGATATCAATTCTTTTTTCTCATGTCAGATATGCATGTGAATCAAGTGAATGACATTTTGGCGTCATATACTGTACCATGTCAGACAATAGCATTCACGGCAGTTAGTCTGCTCTGCCAGGCCGAAGTTTTTGTGTGGCTAATGCAGTGATAAGACAGTCACGTGGTGCCCAACCCACTTCCGCCGAAGGGAGAAGCAGTGTAAGTCTCCCATACGTCATTCTCTCTCGGCCTCCCGTCCAAGCAAGATAAGTCTTGTGCTCTGTCTCGCCTTCTCTTTGCCGTGTGTTTAGATAGCCTTGTGTTTGCTTCTTTGCTTATTTGTTGTGGCTTGCGCGCTTCACCCTTTCATTCTTGAACCGGTGGGGCTTTTGGTTTGGTGTGCTTTATTCATTTGTTTAACACGCCATTCCCTTTTCCTTTTTTTGGGCCTGATGGTTTTACATGACTTTAAAAAAAAAACGTGGTGCTATGTTTCATTTTGTTAAAAAAACCTCTTCTTACCTCCTAAAATTCTCTTGTGTTTTATTGTAATGATCAAAAAAGGCTTTGCTGTTGTTTTTTTTTCCTTTGGATTTATCAGAAAAATTAAACCCCATGTGCCATTCACTTTTTTGCGGATCGGAGGTTGATAGAAGACCAGGGGAACATTGAAACTCCGTTCTGCTGTCTAAAGTTTCCTAACGGACCGGGTGGATTTTTTTGAGACCTAAAACCCATACATCGGGTTAGAAAGGGCAGTTCGCTGACTTTTGACGTGGGTTTTTGAAGGTCATGTTGGTGTGCTACCTGCTAAAAAAAAAACCCAAAATCCAGCTCATTTTCAAGTTTTCCCACGTGCCTTGTGTTATCTTATTGTTTTTAAAAAAGCTTCTTCTGTCAATCTTATTTGGTGATGAAAAAAATTTTATATTTTTAAGACAAGCGAATTAACCCTGTATAATGACACCAACTGTGTGTTAAAATTTCTTCTATCTTTTTTTTGTAGTATATGCATTTTTTCATTTTTATTTTGGGGGATGAGGATGGGGGTAAAACAAACAAAAAGGGGTTTTACATTATCCATTTTTTTTTCACAGCTTGTTTCCCTTTTTTGGCGTTTTGCTATGAAGTTGCTGGCTACCAAAGTCAGTTGACAAGGGTAAGAAAGGGTTTTTCAACTGTGGAAGAAAAAAAACCAAACAGAAAAATGTTGGGATGGCAGAGATAACGTTTTTGTTTGGGTTTTTTTTTAACTGCATTTTTCAATCTGTTATTTGTCCAGGGTAAGTTTGGTTTGGTTCCAGTTTTTAGTACTTTGAATTGTTCGTGTCTCACTTTTTTCCCATTTAGTGATGTAAGTCGAGTTGTTTTCACTTGCTTACTTATCAGTCCCCAAAAAAACCCCGAATTTGGAGGTGGCCTGCCCAGTGGGGGGGGTAATCAAAAACGGTCACCCGAAAATTTTCTCATCCCAGCTGATGATTTGTGCCACAGTGTTCAAGTCATCGGTTGTTCGGATGACCCCTGGGTCTTTTAGCCCAGGAAAAAACCAACAAAACGTAACGTTTTTAAAAGAAGGTGTCTGTTTTCTGAATTTTGTCTTTGGTTTGTTGTACTGGAATAATGAACCATCAAGGAAATCAAATCAAAGTCTGTGGTTTATAAAATTCGGGGGTTTTATGAAAACTTTTTAAAAACGTTTTTTTGAAGAAAAAAAAAAGTTAAAATTTTTACCGGGAAGTTCACTATGAGAGGTGAAAGGAGTGGGGGACTTTTACCGACAGGTGGATTTCTGTAAATGGCGACGGTGGATGAGCTAGCCAGATCTGTCCACGTCCAGGGCCCGGGAAAACGGCAAAAAGAGAGTCTCGAGAAACTCCGTGTCCCATCCCCGACAGGTTTGCCTCTCTGTTCGGGGGGCTGTTGGCAGAAAGATTTAGCTCGTAAAAGCTACGACCCTTTCGGAAAAATTTTGTCACTGCAAATGCGAAAGACCTTTTTTTTTTTGCCCCAATTTTCTATGACCTTAAGTCGCATTTTCCCCGTGCCGCTTTTCCCAGCTTTCCTCACAGTAATCCTGGTGGTCCCTCATGGCCCCCACACCAGCGCATAAAGAGCACCAACGTCAAATGGTAAAGAAACCTGCAAGAGGGACGATGCCTGTTGGGGAAATTTTCCCTTCTGTGGTGTTCGTGGTTGTGTTTGACCCCAACAAAAACCAGGACCCCTTTTACGGCCCTGTGCTGAAAAGTTTGCTTAATTGAAAAGCCCGCATTGCATCTCCCCCGGGTTTAGTTCTGTAATTTGCGGTACAGTTCTCGACACAAACATACCAAGGTATAATGAAACTGAGGTAACCACGGAGAGGGCATAAAGGGCCACAAAATTTCAGATTTTTTGAATTGTTGTGAGGGTGAGGGATGGGTGGCTTTAGATTCCTTTCAAGACCGGTTACCCTCAGAAATTTTGTGTGGTTTTTGGGTAAAAAATGTGTACTTGGTGTAATGTGTAGCTTTTGCAGGCAAAGTGTGCGTGGGGAAAAACAATACTGAATGATTCCAGCATTAAAAAACTAAAAATTTTATTCAAAAAAAAAGTGCTTTTTCATGAATGCATTAAATTGGTTTTTTAAAAAAACTTTAAAGATTGTTAAATTCAAGTTCCCTTTCCGTTCCTCTGAGGGCAAAAGCCTTTGCCGGGGAATTAAACAAAAACTTTAACCCTGATGTGAATTTTCTTTTAAAAACACTTTAAAAAACCTCTTCATTTTTTCTGTATGTGGACAAAAAAGGGAAAAAAAAAAATTTTAAAAGTAATCTATTTCTTTATTGCTATATGGGAAATTTTTCAGGTTGATAAGTAACCGGTCTTTTGAAGACAAACAATTATGTGGAATTTTTTTTGATTTGGGATTCCCCCCTTGGGGGTTTCCCCAGGTGATGGGAATGAGGCCAAAAGGCCCTTTATTTCCCAAACAGGGAAAGGAAGGGGGGGGGGGGGGGGGGTTTAGACAAGGCGGGAAAAGGAAGCTACCTGTAAATGTTACTAAAGAACTCAGCTTATAGCTTTTCCCCCCAAGTGTTTTTTTGTTGCTGTTGAATCCTCTTTTTGTACCTATTTTTTTGGGTTAAAATTTTTTTCATCTTTATTCCCCCTCTTAAATGAATTTCTATAAAGGGAAAACTTTTTAACTAGATAGCATGAGGGAAAATTTTTAATCGTTATCCCCGCGAACATTTGCACCGGTCTGCATGGGAAAACCCTTTTGACGTAAAAAAATGCTGGATTGCGCTTGCGTCGTCTGCTAGCTAAGCTTAACTAAACGAAGCCCACTGATGGGCCTGCGTTATAGGTGCCTACCGCGTTTGACGATGTGTGGGCATCTGTCAACTCTTTGCAACTTGCAAAAGTACGTTTTGGGTTGTGGATGATGTACGGTTCCGTTTTCAAGTCCTTCTCTTGAAAAACAGGATTAACAGTCCCTTTCCAAAATGAAAGGACCCCTCGTGAGAAAAGGGGACAATTGCTGAATAAAAGGATTAAAAGGGCCCTTTTGAAAAAAAACCCCCTTTTTAAAAGGTTCAAAAGGGGACCTACGAACGCTGTCCTTTAAATTGTCAGTAAAAAGGCCATGAATGATCTTTTAAATTTAAAGAACAGTACCCTTCTTCAGGATGAGAGCTTTCAAAATTTACTGGACATTTGTGCTCCTTTGGGGCGTGGGTCGGGGGTGGGTGTGGGGGGGGATTTTGGAGCTTTTTGTCCCCGCAGTAGTTGTTGAAGTCCCTGCGAACTGACTTCCAAAAGCTTTTGAATGTTATTGCCTCCTTTTTCCGTAAATTTTTCCCCCTTGTGGTTTTGCTACCGATGTGCCGGGGGAAAATGTAAAGCGAACGTAGAAATCCTTGACATCCACTTTCTTTGCGAGTATCCCCCCCCCCCATATTAACTTGAAACAAAATAGTAGTACGCTGGTTTGTATTCTGTTCTATTTCTTTTTTTTTTGGATCACAGCTTTACAATGAATCTGAATTTTCGTTGTCTGTTTCTGCGCCCGAGTTAAAGCTGAGTGAAAAGAATGTTGATGCTTCATGTGGCGGGAAAGTACGCATGCGCCTCGGAACTTTAAAGTTGGACCAACTTTTGGACTGGGCCCCCCCCCCCGGTTCGTGTTCAGCGCTTTTGTAGCTCTTTTCATCAAAATTTCGTACAATTTGGTTTTGAAAACGTCAATGTTTAAAGCTGTATTAAATTTGGAGATTATACGAAAAAAACGAAAAAGTGAAAGGTCGCATTCAGGTCTGAGCCCCACAGACAGGGCTGTTCTTTTCAATGACACCAAATTTACACTTTGAAAACTGTTGATAGGTTAAGTGTTGGATGTGATGGCGCATGCTTATCTGTGTGTTTGTGTGTGATGTGTGGGTGTGCGTTGTGTGTGTGTGAGCACGCATGAATTGGTTTTCCCGGGTTGTGCTGTTGATAAAGGAAAAAGAGAGATCGAAAAAAAAGTATCTAGTGAAAATATTTCTGTAACGTCCTTCGACCCCTTTTCCTTCCTGTACCTGAAGGGATCTGACAACATCATTTGGTGTTTCAGTATGGGGGGGGTTTTCCACGCAAGTGAAGTGTGAAGCAAAGCAGAGGGAAAGAAAAAAATTGCGGAGGTTGGAAAACATTAAAGTCCCGAAAGTCCCTTCTTTCTTTTTTAAAGCGGTAATGGTAATGCATGTACTAGCCCAAAAATAGTAAATAAATGTACATTTTACCCAAAGGTTTAAAATTTTAATGTTCATTTCTTTTTTCTCATGTCAGATATGCATGTGAATCAAGGGAATGACATTTTGGCGTATTACTGTCCATGTCAGACAAAGATTCCCCCGGGCATTTTGTTGCTCTGCCGGCCCAAATTTTTTGTTGGCAAATTTGCAGTGATAAGACAGTCAGTGGTCCCCAAACCCATTTCCCCGCGAAGGGAGAAACCCCAGTGTAAGTCCCCCATCTATTTCTCTCGGTCCCGTCCAAGAAGTAAGTTTGGGGCTCTGTCTCCCCCTTCTCTTTGCCGTTTGTTTGATACCCTTGTGTTTGCTTTTGTTATTTGTTGTGGCTTGCGCGCTTCACCCTTTCTTTCTTAAAACCGGTGGGGGGCTTTTGGTTTGGGTGTGTTTTTCATTTGTTTAACCCGATCCTGCCTTGTCCCTTTGTCTTGGCCTTGCGTTTTGCATTGGGCCCTTTCGATCTTCGAAAGTCGGAAACTCCATCGCCGGTTTCGCCCTTTCTCCCATTTTGGCTTTTATCCCCCTTGTTTAAGAATCCGGTCCCTTTCCTTCATTTGGCCCCGATTCGCCTAACTTTCTCGAGTCCACTCGGTTTCCATTTTTTCGCCGGTCGTTCCGCCATTTTGTTTTCGACCGGCCAAAAAACCGGTCCTTTTCGATGCCCTCCCTCGATCTCTCATGAATTCTCGTTGATTTAATACAATTTCGGTCTTACACTTGGTTGACCCCTTTCTTTCCCTCAATCCCCCTTTTGCCCCCCTTTGCGATTTTGCGTTCGTGTTTGTTCCCCCACCAGTCCCCAAACTTGGTGAAGGACTAACGGTCGAGGCGCCCACTCTTCGGAAGTCGCTCTTCCCCCGGGGGGTGTGTGTCGATTCCCGGGAAAAAACCGCTCACGCCACGATGGCGTCGGTCGGTTGAGGGGGTTCCGTGCAGGGGACGCGCGACCATCTTCCGATTCCCCCTACCCGCCGGGGATCCCCGATGTCCGATGAAGTCCAACAGAGTCCCAGTCGGATGAACAATCGGCAGTCTTTGCGATTTTTTCATTTGTTTCCCTTCCCCAAAAACCCAATTCCCCCAAAGGGCAAGGCCCCATAAAAGGACTTCCCGTTCAAAATCTTCACGTTCCTGCTGGTTCGCCTGTTCGATTCGACCGCGTAAGGAAAACCCTCTCCCATAAATCCGCGTCCGGCGATCATGGCCCCGGGGGGGACCCTTGCCGTTCCCGGACCGGCAGGGTGGCGCTCGCGGAGGAAATACCGCCGTCACCCGTTTTGAGATTGTGCGCTAGCCCCCCACTAACGTACACGTTAGGACGCTCCCCCCAACCGGGCCCGGGTTCGCCCGCCCGGGACCGGGAGGTCAACACCCCGGTGGAGGGAATGGGCCAGTCTTCGGTGGAACCCCCCCTGCCCAAACAATCGGGTCAGTACGCGGCTGGTGCTCGGATCTGCGCCTCACCCCCGGGGTTTTTCAAAAACCGCCCGATGATCGTCTCAATCCCCCCTGGGGGGTACAGGATTTTTGGGGCCCCCGACTTCTTCGCCCCCCTATTGGGCAACGTCCGCGGTCCCTTTCCTCGGGGGGGATGCCAGGGGGGCCAGGGGAAAAACCCTGTCCTTGGTTTTGCGTCGTCTCAGCCATCCCCGTCCGCTCCCCGGAAAGGGGGGGCGATCGTAACCTCCCCGACCCCTTCCAGCAAGGGGCCGGTGCGGACCCCCCCCGGGGAAAATGCGGAGGATTTGCTCCCCCGGGGTGGCAAGGTTACCCGGGTCCCGGGGAGACTCTGCCTCTGGGCCTCCCGCCTCCTTTCCCCCCCGGGGCCGGGGTTCTATTCCCGAGAGGAATCGTGGCTTTCTCGGACTTTCCCCTACTCCATTTTTGGGCCCCTCATGTGGCACCCAGCCTCCAGAGGGAGACCTGGGGCCCATTCCTCTCGGGCGTGTCCGATCGGCGCCCCCTTGTTTTCAGCCGATTCGGAACCCCCGGGGAGTCGTCCTGTTTCCCCCTTTTCCCCAAAAGGTTCCGACCCCCACGCCCCCTGACATGGTTTTCCCGAGGTGGCCTGAACTTCCCCTTCACGATCAGATGACCAAAATTGGAGGGAGGGGCTTGGGGAAATTCCCTCCCCAGTTGGGGCCCTTTCCTTTTTGGAGGTGGCCCCCCGATCTTGTTGTTGGGGGAATCCCCCCCTCAAAACAACATCTTGCCCTTTCCTTTTTCATGGGTCACCCCCTACCCAGCGATCACGGTCAAGGTTTGCCCCCCCCGCCATCATCCTTTGTTGGGCGTCGGCCCCCCTCGCCAGGGGTCAAATCCCGTTCCCCCCCCGGGGTGGACTTTTATCACCCCCCAACGCGGCCCAATGGAGTATTCCTAAGGACCCGGTCAGGCCCTCATGTCTTTTCTTCTTTTTCCCCAATGGGCCCACGGGAGTTGCCTTTTCCCCCGGCTGACTCAGGCTCATCCTAACCCCCCCCCCTCCCACATCACCTTTTTCTATCAAACCCCTGACAGAGTGGGACAGTCCCCCCAAGTGGCATTCTGCAACCCGCGGGCATCCCTTTTCATTGAATGTTCCTACAGCGGCGGAGGAACTCGGAAAATGGGGGAGGATTGTCCGCGTTTCAGCCGGGCGACACGAGGCAGGCCCCAGCCTGTTTGAGCCCCCTTAGCGTTTTTTCTTGTCAAAAAGATGGCACCCCCTTTGGGGGCGCGGGGAAACAGCGCAGCCGGGGAGTCCTTTTAACTCCCTTCGGAGTGAGGGGCCCCCTGTTCACGGCCCATCTTCCCCAGGCTCAAGGCGGCCTTCGTGCTTTTCGGGTCAGGAGCAGTCGCTTTTGGCGACTTTTTCCTTGGGTCTTTTCCCCTTTGCCGTCGGGAGCGAAAACAGGCCGTTTCTTTTGCGACCAAAAACCCTCGTAGCCCGCCTTCTAGACCTTTCTTTCGTCAGGCCTCCCACGCAGCCCCCCCCGCCCTCCCCCAAGCGGTCCCCGGGGCCCCGCCAAAACCCCCTAGCCCAAAACCAAAAAAACCCCAACGTTTTTTGGTTGGCAACGGCCGGCCCCCCGGGGTAAATGGGACCCACCTTCCAGGGGGGGGAATGTAGTTTTCCCAGCACACCTCGCCCCTCTGCCCCCGGGGAGGCAGTCTGCCCCGGCACGCCCCAGTGGCGGGCAGGGGGTCTCAACCCCTGGGGGTTTTGTTCTGCGGATGGGTTTCCCGCTCCCTGGGCACCGAACGCCCTCCCCCCTGCCCTCCCCTCCTTTCCCCCCGGCGCCCCACCCCCCGCCCAGGGGGGGCCCCTTCCCCGGGAAATCGGGGCTTCTCCAAAAGGGCGCCTCCCCGGGTCCCAAACCCCCCAACCCCGGGTTTTACTTCGCCTCTTTGTAGTCCCAAAGGCCTGGGCGGCTGGAGGCCCTCCTCGCCCCTTTCCCTCTCAACAGATTCCTCAGGACCCGATTAAAGATGGAGACCCGGCCCGTAGGGACCCCACCCACCATTGGACGGGCACCTCGATAGATTCAAAGTGCTTCTTCCAGTCCCTCCCCCGTCCCCGACGATACCTTCGTTCGTTGGGGGGGCGGGTTTTCCCAATTCAGGCCCCCCCATTGGGACTCCCCCTGGCTCCCTTCCTCTTCACGAGGAGTAAAGGGATGGCCCCCCTTCCCAAAAGGAGGACATTCCCCTCCTTGTTACCTCGACGTGGCTCGCCCTGGCCCCCTTCGGGCCCCCTAGCCAATCCCACCCCTCAAAGCTCTTCGTTTGTCTCTTGGGGTTGTCACCAACCCCCGCAAAAATGCGAGCTCTCGCCCAGTCAGCAATTCCCTTTCCCGGGGAGAGCTTGCCCCCTCCTGGTAGTCCCCCCAAAACCCGGGGGCCCGCTCGCCTATGGATCTCATTTCCCACCTTCCCTCCTCCCCTCACTTCGGAAAAGGCACTTTTCCTCCTAGGGTGATGGGTCCCTGTCTCCTTCTTCCCCCTGGGCGGGTTTCCCAAAGGACGCTTAGAGGGAGTTCCGCCGTCGTTGGCCCCGCCCAACGACAGTGGAACAGCCCGCCCCCCCTAGGGCCTTGGTTCGTTTGGGCCCGGAGGAGGGGCTCAGCCCATCCCCCCGGGCCCCCCGGAGTTCCCCATCCCCCTCCCATGGGCCCCTGGAACTTTTACAGACGCCCCCAAACTCGGGCTGGGGTCCCATTGGAGAGCGCAGCCCGGGGTTTGGATCCTCTGACTGCTCTCTTCACATAAACATCTTGGAACGGGGAGGCGGTCAAAATCCCCCTCCTCCATTTCCCAGCCATGTCGCCCACCGTTTGTTTCCCTTTTTACGGCAAACTTCGGGGTGCTTGTTACTCAAACAAGGGGGGGGGGGGGGGGACACTCCCCGGCCTCTCCCCCCGTACGGGCCCCTCGGGTGTCACCGAGGGGGTCCCCCTTGCGGGGAGACAATAGCGGGACTACAACATCCCGGAGACTCTCTCAGGATCCCGTTGTCCCCAACCGGGAAAGGCCCTCAGCCCGGGTTTCCCTTTAACCGTGGGGAAATTGGTTCACACCAATGATGACCTCTTTGCCACCGGGTTCAACCATCGTTTGCCGTGTAGTGCCCCGGTCCGGCCCCAGGTTAGCCTCGAGCCCTGTTCCCTTCCTTGGTCCGGCCCCATAGCTTACGCCTTCCCCCCCTTCCCGCCCCCCACAAAGGGGTAGGGAAAGGCCCGGGGCCGGAGACCCCGGCCTTTCTCATACCCCCTGGGGCCCACTCGTCCTGGGTTCCCGGGCCTAAAGTCCCTCACTCCGAAACCCCTCTCCGTTGAAACCCCGGGGGGGACATGCCAGGAAAACCCCCTTCGGGCCCCCCTCACGCCAATCCAGGTTTTTACCTCCCGCTGGCTCTGTGTGCCCCGGGTGCGAACATCCAAAACCCCCTCTCGAACGGACAGGTCCCCCTTCCCCTCAATACCTCTCCCTCGCCGGGGCCTTAGGAACTCCGAGCCTAGCCATGTCCCTTTTGCCCGGCTAGCACGGGGTCCTTTTGATGATTGGGGAAAAGGGTCTCTGGTGAAAAACCCCTTTTTGTCCCTCACATTCGCCCCACCAAAATCCAAAAAGGAAAAATTCCCGTCCCCAATTAAACCCCTTGCTAGCTCCATCAGGGGCTAAAGGTCGGCCTTGCACGACCATCCCCCAAAAGCCCCGGGTTCCTTTTGGAAAGATTTCCCTTTAGAAGATTCCAGAGGGGTTCTCTTCGTGAGGCCCAATTCCCCCGGTGTTCCCCCTTTTGGGGCCTCTTTCCCGTTTTTGAGCCTCAAAAACCCCCTTTGGCCTTTGTCCTCCCTTCCCTTTGACCTTCTTCCTGAAAACTACCCTTTCCCCCTCGCCCCGTTCCGCGGCGGCGGGCGAGATCATGCCCCTTGCGGGGCCCCGAGACATTGCCTTCCAGGACGGCTCCGTCTCTCTTAGTTCCTTCCCCAGTTCCTAGCCAAAAAACCAGGAAACCCGGCAGTCCCTCCCCTTTCCTATCACCGCCCCCTGGCGGAAACACTGGGGGCGACACCTCTTTGGACATAGCCCCTTTTCCCCCTCGTTTTCTAACCACTACTGGAACGCTCGCCCCAGGCGCGTTTCACAAAGGTTTCTCATTTCCCCCAAACCCCCCGAACACGAAAAAATTCAGCTGGTCTGTCTTAGGGGCTCCCAAAACGGTCAGAACTGCCATTCCCAGGCATCCCGGGGTTCCCGTTCTTCCCCCCCGGGCCCTGAGGTCAGAGGTGGCCCCCTTCGGCGCATTCCAGCACCTGTTCCTGCGCCCCTGGGGCGCCTTCTGGCGTTGGAGAATCCCTTCTAAAATTTTATTGGGGGACTCCGCATGACCCGGGTGATGGTTTTAAGGGATATCTTTGTGGGGCTAATGATCCATATGGGTAACCCCAGGAAAACCCCTGGGCACTCGCCCTCCTCCTTTTTATGAATTTGTATTGTCTGAATGGTACAGTTATGCGCCCAAAAAGGGGGGTTTGTATTATATCCTGTTTGGCTGTATTTTACCTGTCGATCTAATGCCCGCCCTCCTTCCCGCTAGCGCCCGGTTTGGGGTTACCTTGCGCGTAGGCCTCGATAAGACGTATGGGAGACTTACACTGGCTTCTCCCCTTTGGCGGAAGTGGGGTTTGGGCACCCGTGACTGTTTATCACTGCATTAGCCACACAAAAACTTCGGCTGGCAGAGCAGATAACTGCCGGGGAATGCTTTGTCTGCATGGTAAGTTATAGAAAAAGGGGGTATAAACAAATCCCCATTTCTGCAACCCTTGGCTTGACCAGTTTCTTGATGCAAGAAACCTCATCTGTGGCGAGAGCGTACCACTTATTTTGTAGAACTTTGTCTCGCAATCGTTTTTCCGGGTGGTCCAAACAGACCCCTCCCCTCCCCCTCTGTGCAGCTCTCCCTGACCCCCAAAAAGGGAAAACAGTCTGCCAAACTTTTGGACTTTTCTTGTTTTGGGAAAGACGCCTACCCAATTCTGGACTTGTTTTTTGTTTGGGGGAAAGGCTTACCCCAAATTTGTGGGGGCTTGTTCATAGTTTGGGGAAAACGCCAATCGGGCCAGGGGGGGGGCGCACGTTTGTGGGCTTACCAAAATTTTTTTGGACTTATTCATTGTTTGGGGGAAGCAGCTTACCAAATTTGTGGATTTTCATTTTTTGGGGGAAAAAGCTCTACCAAAAATTTTTGGATTATTATTGTTTGGGGAAGACAGCTTACCAACTTTATGGGGTTATTCATAGTTTTTGGGGAGACAGCTCTGTTTAAAAGTGTGAACTTTTTTCATAGTTTGTGAAGACAACTTGCCAGATGTTAGTACTTGGGTTCTAGTATGTGGAAGCAACCAAAAAAAATGTGGGCTCACTCATGTGAAAAACATGTCTGCAAATGAGACCCCTATTTGAGGAACAAGATGGAGACTCGGGGGGACATCTAAAAAAAAAATCATTTTTGGTTTTTCGAGGAAAAAAAACCAAAATTTCATGGTTGTTATATGTCTCCGAATAATGTTGTTTAACAGCTTTTGACAAGCTGACAATACAAGATCTTTAGTTAGCACGTATTTTAGAGCCAACACCGTCCACTTCAGTAAATGGTTAAACCCGTAGTGTTCTGCAAAAAAAATGGGATGATTTAGCATCAGATGCATGGGCTATAAGATTCTGGACCCCAGTGCTTGGGTTCCCTTTTTGGTTTTTTTGTCACGCTTGGAATGTACGTTACATCTTTTGAAAATTTAAAATAGTTTATGATGGGTTTTTAATTCATTTGTGTTTTGTCTCTCTTCTCTTCTGTGCAAAAAATGGTGAAAAAACCCAAATAAAAAATGAACATTTATTGTTGCATGTAATTTAGGCTAAAAAGTGATGATAATTTAGTTTTAAAAATTGTGATAAATTTTTTGTTGAAAAATTTCCTTTTTTCTTCATTAATGTGGAAAGTAAAGACAACAAAAAAAAACCCAAAAGGTTAAAAAAAATCCTGTAAAATACAAAAGGTACCTTTTTATGGAATTGGACTAACAATGCAAATAAATCTGGAAAAAAAGTCAGGAACTTGGGAACATTAAAGTGGTTATCCAGGGAATGCAAATAAAACTGCGGGAATTTTTCAGCTTCTGGGATAATTTTTATGGAATTAAACCCAAAACCAAAAAACCTTGCCAAAAGGGACAAAAATTAATCTTTTAAATTTCACTTAAATGAAATACAGAACTTTACAGCAAAAACGAGTGTGACCCACAATCCATAGACGAAAAAGGATACACTCGTGACATGTCACAACTGATACAGATGCACAAAACCAAAAGAAAAAATGCGTAAAAAGTGTTTATATGCACAAACATAAATTGCAATGCAAAAGAAAAACACACCCCCTCTCTGACTTACATGCAAAAAAAGCCCGATTGTCAGGTATCTGAATACCATTACAAACTAAAACGACAAACATCCTACCACCCTGAGAAAACCTACCATGATGCAATATGGTAAAAATCTGAAAATGATCACTGTATGGCAGTTTTCTCAAAGGCACCAGCCCCCTTGTGGACACCCTTTCTCACAAATTTTTCTAATTTTTACCCCCATGGAACGTGCCCATAAAGCCTTGATCAATATGTGGAAAAAAAATCTGTCATGATTGTTTTTTTCCTTAAAAAAGTTTAAGGGGAAAGAACAAAAAGCAAAATCTTGTATAAATCTTGATTTATGCTCAAAAACGGGGAAAAAGTCCCTTCATGAAAAATTTTAAGACAAAACAAAAATGCAAAAGGCATGTTGTTTTTCGATTCCTGTTCAGCGATTCACTGTTGCAGAAAAAAAATCTTTGTAGTACTGACATTACGCTGAAATACATAAACTACTGACTGATTTCTTTTTTTCCCGTTGAAAGAATTAAAAACATGCCCAAACAAACAGATTTTTTTAGGGGCATAACTTTTGTTACTAATGAAAAAATGACGTGAAGACAAATGTTCACAACAACTTAAAAAAATCTATGGACTGAACAACTATGTTTGTTCTTTCCCCTTTTCTTCACATGCACTTTAAAGGCCAAGTTTTATACCTACTCATAGATAAATAGGCCAGGTTCAAATTTTTGAAACAACAAGTACACTTCAAAACCTCTGCTAAAAAGGGGAGGTGGCCACAAAAGGGGGTGTCCTTTCCAAATCAAGAAAAAAAAAATTCGATTATTTTTTCATGTTTTCTTGTGTACAATTACCTGTCTGTTTGGGTTTGCTATGTTAAATCTGAATTTTTTTTAGCGTCATTTTCAATTTTTCCCCGTGGTTTTTTTTAAACTCTGAATTTCAATTAAAAAAGCAATTATCTATTTTCCGCTTGACAAAAGCCCAGGGAAAAAAAGTATGCAGAAGACATTTTTGAATCAAGAAAAAAGAAAATCAAAAATTCGTACATCCCTCCCTTTAACTGAACGACAGGGTACACAGTCTTCCCTTTTGTCACATGCACATACATCACCTCCTATCTTGCCGGGGGTTTTGCAAGCAATTTTACAGTATTTCTCCCCCTCTTTCCTGTAACAGACAGACAAAAAACAATTTTGTGAGATCAGCTGTAAACCCTTACTTTTTAAACACTTGCAACATCACAGACACCATGGAGGTTTGGTCTCCCTTAAAGCCCCCCTTTGCAGCAGAAATTTCAAGCCCTTCATTCTGGCTTCCCACACGTCACATCCGGACGGTCCTAAAACAGCCCCCCTGTGACAGTCAAGCCTCAGTGTTAGGTTTTCTGAGGAACCCTTGGAGGGACATGCATGCTGCCAAAATGTTACTTGTACCTGTTCCCATCCAAAGTGTGCAGGACACCATTGTATAGCCCTTACAGACAGTGTTGTTGGTTTACACCATAAAATCCTCTCCGGGTGCCCGAAGCCCATCAACACAGTCCCCATGAATTGCCCAAAACCTTGGGGCTTTGAAACCAAATTTATGGACGTGGAATGGAAAAACCAGACAGATCCATGACAGAAAGGCATTAAAGGGGCCCGGAATCAGTTTTTACCCCCGTTGATCAAAAGGGATGACGAGATGCTACACGTCTACTCTGGTCCCGGGCCAATGACCCGGCTGTCTCACACTTCTGACTAATACATGATCGTTCAAACCAGGTCCCGAATAGACATCGGCGGGTTTTTCAGGAATTTGGCATATTCTCCCAGCCCCGGGTGAAAGGGGAAAAGACGGGTGTTTTGCAGGTGCTAGTATGTGTTTAAGGCAACAGAAACAGGGCAGGTTGGGCCCCAGATAATTCACAAAGAAAAATTTGGGCAGCTTCAAAGGGCCGCTCTAGAAAAGATGATACCTGTAGTTGGGGGAAAACCCAATTTTTTTCCCTTCCCCAAAAAAAAAAAATTTTTTGTGGGCCCCTCAAAAAAACGGTCTATGATGATGACAACTTTTTTTTTCCCATCTGAGGTCCACTGTACAGAGAGAGAAAAAAGTGAGATCACCAAAACCTTGAACGAGCCCTGCAAATTAAAAATGGAAGTTAATGGGAGTCTTCTTTACTGCTGAAGGTAACTGGACAGGAAGAAAAACCCTCACCCAAATTAACCCCTGAAAACGTCATTCAAACTTAACATGGCCATGAGGAGGCTTCCCCTTTCTGTGAAAATCCCCGGAGAGAAAAACCAAAAACCCTCAGGACCTTTTGAACTTTTCCCTTCAACCCCTTCTGCCGTGATGCGCCAAAAAACAATGCATTTACAGCTACTGATTCAGCCAACTGAAACTTCCATCAGACCCTCTTATCGTAACTTTCACTTACTCATTTTCAGTCCTTTCATTGGGCCCATTTTTCCCCAAAAACCTATCTCTGCCTCCCCGACATTCTTCATGGGGACCCATCCTGAGGTGGAGGGTCTGCCTCACTCTGCTTTCCGATGAGGGTCAGAGGTCGGCGGGGCCGCAGGGAGGGCAGTCGTTGGGCAGCCAATAGAACCCGGGTCAGCGAATGCAGGTTGAGACGATATAGGTGGATCAGGCAGTACTGGCGGGGCAGCACAGAACTACGTAAGGGGTCCACCTCAGGCTGGATAGGCTCTGGGGAACAGAAAAAGGTAGCCCGGCATTTTTGGGAAGAAGCCATCTTTCCCTTTCTGCATTTTCTTTACCATAAACAAGAAAACATTTCTTTTTTTAATCACCCGATGGCCCCCAAAACCACACAAGTGAAAAGAACATAAAAAAAGAAGAAAAACCACATTGTTCATTGTCAGCATGTTGTTTTTGGCATCCATCCTCCCCCCCAAAAAAAACAAAAAAACCAGACAATAAAAAAGGATAGAATCTGTTGGACTGTGGGTGTAAAGGGGGGGAGTGCAGTTTCAGGCATTGAATAATTTGCGTTAAGGGTGAAGTGCAGGTGGGAACGATGTCGGTGTTGTAAAGGTGAGTGTACAGAGTGAGTATGCTAACTTGATTCAAATTCCAAAACCCTCCCCCCCATCGCCCCCACACTGCCACAAAATCCATCACAACAAACACAACACACACATTTGCACAAAACACCCCACAAACGACACAGCTGGAAAAAGGGGAGTGAAAACGACATCATCCGTAGGAAGAGAATAGTTTTAAACGGAAGGATAAAAGAACGGGTTTTGAGGAGTGAGATGGGGCCCGGGAAAAAAATTTAACGTTTGGGCAGCGTTTTGGTGCAAAAAAGAGGGATGCCAGAAAATGGTACGGATGTGGAGCAAAACCCTCTGTGGGGTGCCGATGGGGGAGTCAGCAAGGATTGTAATCTGGTTGAATGAAACCCGTTCCATTAATGACTTGATATCTTGCAATGTCCAATAATGAAAGAAAAACAAATTTGTTGTGTAAAAAAAGAAAGACAACAGCAGGTGTAGAATGCCCCCATCCCGCCAATTCTTTAAGAGACTTCGATGAATATTTTCACTACTGTGAGAAATATATCACAGTTGAAATCAGTACTGGGCACAAATCCAAACAATTGTTTAAAAAGTTCAATTTCAAATTTTCCTTATTTAGAACTTCTGCATTTTTTCTCGTGACCCTTCAGCTGCTTCCCCTGTCAACACAAATCGTTGTTGTCATGTAAGATGATTGTTGCACATGCTGTGTTCTTTTACACTAAAACGTTTGAAATCGTTCTTGTTTTTACGTTCAAATGCAGTTCAAGCGAATCTGTTTCTCATTAAATTTTCTCCAGCTGTCTTTAATGTGGGAATTTATGTGAAAAGTTTACAACCTGTAATCACAAAAAGGAAAAACATTGTGCCCATAAACAGTTCAAAGGGGGGTGGTGGAGCATGTTTTCACCAAGACTTTGTACCAGAGAGTTTCATTAGGCAAAAGAGCTCGGTTCAATCATGAAATTCACCTTTTGTGCTCCACAACTAAAATATGTTACCCTTTCCCCCGGTAGTCGCGATATAGTCGCGTGCTTTGTTTTACTGTCGAGGGGAGTCGGATTAGTCGCGCTGCACGTGACGCAAATCGCCGTTGGGGTTATTGTTTTGGCTTGAAACCAGGGAGGGGGCTACAATTTGTGGAATACAGGTAGAGGGGGCCCTGCAACCTGTAATTCAGTGTTCAGGCAAGTTTTCAGGTCTGTGCTATGATTATACAGACTGTTGTCCAAGGTAAACAAAACCACCAAAAATGGCGGCTGCGCGAACGGGGAAGGAATGTTTTTCGGACTTTTTTGAAGTTTTTTCGCGGTAAAGAAAGTAGATGAAGAGGTGGTAACTTAGAAGATTTAAAGTGTTCTACAAAATGTGATGCTTGAGGGCGACATCAGGACATGAATAAGCCCCAAAAAAAGAGACTTTTAAGATGTGAAGAGATGTTGGGAGTTAGTGAAGGGGGTCTTCTTCTTCTTTTAAAATACTGGTTCACTCAAAAATGGCAGGTCACCAGCGCGCAGTTAAAAAAAAATAGAATAAAAAGAAAAAAACAGTGGCCAGACTGTTGGCCCGGAGAAATTTGGCAAAAAAGGGGTCGCACTCGATTTTCAATAAAAAATCTGGGAAGTAAAATAGAAAAACGTCAATATGCAGATCTCAAAACTGTCGAATCAATTTGTTTTTTGAATGAGATTGCACCTGTGGCAATCTTGATGGCACCCAGCAGTGAGTTCCACAGCCGTACAGAACTGGGATAAAAAGAATGTAAGTGGCTGTCAATATTTGATGCAGGTATGGTATAACATTGATCGCCACTCCTGGTGCTACTTTTATTCAATACTAGTTGTTCCATTGGAATATCAATTACTTTAGCTCTGCCTTTGAAAAAGGTGTTAAGTTTAATAAAAGCTCTTCTCTCTTCTAAGGGTTTCCATTCTAATTTTCTCATGTTCTTCCTAGTATTCCCCTTTTCTCTGATGTGGTTCCCTGTTACGAACCGTGCTGCTCTCTTCTGGGTGATGGAATAATCAACATGCCGTTCGAAGGTGAAAGCCGTCTGCTTGTTGACAACTTTCCTGCCAATCCTCATCCTTTGGACTATTTTCAGCTTTTTGTTGGTGACGATATTTTGAGGTCGATCGTGGAGCAAACCAACTTGTACGCTCAACGGAAAATTGAAGCCGGCAATCTGAAGCCCAACTCAAGATGAGCCTTTTTTTTGTGCGAGCCTCTCTCTCCCTCTCCCTCTCTCTCTCTCTGGCAAACGCATGCACGCACACATGCACACACACCATTATTTTTTCATTTAGAATTCAGGTAAGTAAAAATGACTTTTTGTCTTTTAGATAATTGATTGCTAATGTAATGTGATGAGTGGGCGTGTCTGCATGTGCATCTGACATATGTGTTTGTGTGTGTGTGTGTGTGAGCGTATGTGTGTGTGTGTGTATGTGTGTGTGTGTGTGTGTGTGTGTGTGAGACAGCCCTGATATGGCCTCCGTGGTCGGCAGGGCTATAAACCCCAAGAATGAATGTGTGTGTGTGTTTGTGTTTGTGTGTGTGTGTGTGTGTGTGTGTGTGTCTACTTGACTGCTGTGGATTACATTTTTGATCAAGTTGTGCATATTGGTGTGATTCCGAATTGGATTACCTGTATTCTCCAATATAATCCAGGTGAGTGAATTACAGTTGACCACTAAATCACTAACATTGTGTTTTTCGTATTCTTTGTTCATTTCTGTACATTTTTCATTCTGGGTATATTGTTCAAATATGCACAAGAAACAAGATAGAAGCCTATAAAGATGATGCACGTTTTTCTGAGAATTTCTGTCTGTTAATTCACCAGTGGCTCTTTAATATCTATAGCGAATATATACCAGGTTAAGGGTTAAGACTAGGAACTCTGACCTTCATAGAAGAGGTTGTGAAATAATTCATTGAAGAGGTTGTGAAATAAATTGCCGACAATATCAAGTCTGACGATGCCAATCACCAAATCAGTGTTATGTGAATTTCATGTGATGTGAACACGGGGACTGCCTCAGTAGAATCCAAATGATATTCTGAAATCATGCAAGCAAGCACAGTGCATCAAACATGCAGACCCATACAAACAATGGACACGTCCCTGTGAACTCTATTATATTTCTGGTCATTTTTTCCTTCTTTTAGCAGCAGGTACGATGAAGTTCTCCACTTCATGCTCGGCTTCATGGTCGTTTCGATTATAGCAAATGGGAAAGCCTCATTCTCTGTCAAATATTAATCATCTGCTCCGCACTGCAGCTGCATAAACGTCATGCTTCCACCCCACACCCCATCTCCCCTTCAGTGGAATTACTTAAAGGTAAGTGGAATTTACAGCAACCAAATGATACAAAGTTTGTCTTAAACTGAAGAGCTGGCTGGTCTGCTGCTTGCAAGTTTTCAACAGTTCCATTTACAGTGGAAGAATTATCAGGTCAAGTGTGAGAAGAAACCGCTAACATCAGTCATGATTGAGACTACTTGGATAATGCCTGGCTCCATTGCTACACAGATGGATGTGCTACTAATGCAGCTGCCAATTGAGGATCTGAAGGCTGCATCACATTTCCTGACCAGGTAGCAGAGACGAAGCGCTGCCCGCCTAGCAAGTTCTACTCTTCTTTCAACACAGAGGTTGTGGCTGTCAGTAGCAGTGAAACAGATAGTTGCCTTCAGGAGTGACCACTGATAGGTAGTCATCTTCACCAATACCCTGCCAATCGTCTGGGGACAAGCTGAAAAAGCTGAGGGGAAAGCTATGACAGGCCTGTGCAAATAGACGGATAGACAGATGTTGCAGTGGATACCTTCCCATTGTGGTATCATCAGAATGAATTTGAAGACCGATTTGCTGAACTGGAAGCGCAGGTGACCAGCCAGAAAGGACTCTATTCACACTGACTATGTCATTTTAGATCAGCAGTTAAGCTTATACAGAATGAGGGACTGAAAATGCTGTACCAGCATGAGAATGCTAGGCATATATAGTGGAAGGAGGGGGTGTACGTTACAGGGCCCTGAGCCACATTTTCAGAATGTCTTTGGTGACATGCCTACCAAAGGTGTTTACCATTAGTCTTGTACAAATGGGTAACAGTCATTTTGTCTTTCTAGTCAGTTGTACCCAAATTGTCATTCTGCCTTTCTCGTCATTTGGACCTAAATTGAAAGATGATTCAAAGAATGGGTGCATCTGAGAGAAACCAAGTAATGAGATGATCACACCTGGTGTGCCTACCTACCTTTCTGGCATGGGACTGTCGCTGGTGATGAAGAACAAAGCACACACAGTGCACACCACAGCTGACCATCGGCTGGGATCCATGGGAAGGTACACAGAGGATCTGAAATCATCATTCACAGCACAGACGGAATTGGACTAAAGCAGACTGTATACCACTGCACTTTACTGTACTGTACTGGCTTGTATTGTATAACTTTGCTGTCACAATACACTTCTCTGTGTGACCTTTGGGCTGTTCCTCAGCAGACTGAATGCATCTCAAAAGTACGGTGTAATTCATATATCTTGTATATAAACATGTTCTGTCTGTCTGTTAGGGCAAGGAGGAGATGAGGGGAAAGGGTGTCAAAGGAAGGGGAAGACATCTGTGTGTGTGTGTGTGTGTGTGTGTGTGTGTGTGTGTGTGTGTGTGTGGTGTGTGTGAGACCTAGAGCATGCTAACATTCTACCAGGTGTGCTGCACACTATGAGCGACTTCAGTTTTCTTTTCCACATTCCAACAAACTTCTATACATCCAAAAACTTCATGTCATCAGCTTGTTGGACTTCCGTCAGTCTGTCAGAGCTCGCTCAGTTCATGGCCACATTGTCATTCTTAAAGGTGTGCGTGAAAAGGATCACGGGTTGTTCTCAGAAACATGTATGGTTTTGATTTCGTTGTAGCCATTCCACCATCATCAGTTGGGAATAGGATGTACTATAGTCCAATTCTGCAGTGTTTTAAGCCTGTCACTAAACAGCATGTGAAAAAGCGTGTCTAAGTGCTAGCTTAAAGCGCTGCTAACTCCACGCCATTCCATCCCCACAACTGTGTAACTGTCTTCATGTCTTGCTGCTTTATATTATACATGTTATTAATGACTCCCTGCTATCTGGTTGTTTTCTTTCTCTGTGTTCAAATGACCAAGTGCATGTCTGCTGATACAGAAACCGTCCCTGAATCAGACTACATTCAAATATCACAGTGCGCAGACATCCCACACACAAGCTGTCTGATAGTGAAACCTACCCCTGACCTTTGGTGCTGACAATGCAGACATCACACATCCAGGTGACACCTACTCTTGACCTTTGACCTACACACTGCAAAACTCACACACACTCGGGTTGTTTAGTGGTGACACCTACCCCTGATCTTTGACCCAGACAACAAACAGACACCACACATCCAGGCGATTTGGTGACGCTTACCCCTGACCTTTGGCCCAGACAACGTACAGACACCACACATCCAGGCTATTTGGTGGCGACACTTGCCCCTGACCTTCAGCTCAGACAATGTACAGACACCACACACTCAGGCTGTTTGGTGGCGACACTTACCCAAGACCTTTGACCCAGACAATGCAAAGACACCGCACATCCAAGCTGTTTGGTGATGACACCCACCCCTGACTTTTGACACAGACAATGCAGACACAACACATTCAAGCTGTTTGGTGACGACACCTACCCCAGACCTTTGGCCCAGACAGCGAAAGAGGGTGCGTTGATGATGGCCAGCCAAGTGTACAGCATGCTGAGCAGAAAGTAGAACCTGTAGCAGGACGTCTCCACCTTGCCCGCTCCTGCCTTCACTGACACATCATACAGTCGCTGTACCTGCCCACACACCATGGGTTTTCTTTGCACTTTCTGCTGGGGCTGATTTGGGGGGGGGGGGGGGGGGGGGGGGGGGAGATGTAGATGTGCATTTAGTAGGAGACAGAAAGTAAACTTCATATGGATCAAAGTCTCGCACAATGTTATTACTATACGGCTATTTTAACATCTTAAAATTGCAAAAATCTCAATTCATAACTTTACCTTTCTCCTGGATTTCCTTCCTTGCAAAATGGAACTATGCTGAATCGTTGGAACACCAAACTATATGATATCAAACAAGATAGAACAAATGGATGTGTGTCATCCTGCCCTTCAAGCTTTGGATTTTTTTCACTTTCGAGTGGCTGTCAACTTCAGTTAATAATCATTTACTAGTTAACTCACCTTAAACCGCACATACATCTGTGCCGGTTATTGAATTGACTATACACCACAGTCTCAATCTATGCTGTGACAAGGTGTAAAAATTGTACTCACGGGTGCGGGACCCTTACCACCTACTGCTCATATTAATCTGAGCAACATGTCTTTTCTTTGCATGAAAAAAATTACTTTTACTTGTTAGACAGCACAAATAACACTGACCCTTCCAACTAATGTTATGTTGATGCTACTATTTACATCACATCCTTTTTCCCTCTCAAATCCCCCTCCACTCCTTCCTTCCAAAACAGACAATCCAGTTTTCTGAGAAAGGCCAGGAGAATGCAGCATACCTTGAACAAGAGGACTGCTAACACGATGGCGAGTCCAGCAGCTCCACACAGCAGAGACATCACACAGGCTAAGACGGTCGCAGCCAGCTGCAATTTGGCGCCAGCAGACACCGCCTTCTCTGGCACCCTGGCACAGCAGGGAAAGCCGTGGAGTTAATGGATGACTTTCAATAAGTAGTCCGTATCATGTTTCATTTGTTTGCTGTTGTTGTTTTTTTTTTTTCTCTGTAACCTACCAGAGTTGGCAACAACCAAAACTACACTGAAAAGAAAGGCCATTTTCAAGCCTACAGGAATGGTAGCCAGGGATTTGAACCCTGATTCCTGCAGACTGACCACCACATTAGGTGCCACTGTTCCTCCCCTTTCTATTGGTGTTCTTATACGACTCTTACCTTCAAAACTTAAAGCTTGTTAGGAAAATTAAAAAAACTTCTTAGTCTACAGTTCATCAACATTATCAGTCACTACTAACCTCGACATACATGCTAGAGATAAACATGTGTGCTGCTTATCACATGCATGCATGCATATGCTCTCTCTCTTTCACCCTCTCTTTTTCCACTCTCTCTCTTTCTGTCCGTCTCTCTCTCACACATACACACACACAGACCTAAAGAATGTACATGATACCACACTACCTTCTATTGAAGACCACACTCCATACCACCGAATACAGCCCTGATGTGGCCCTTTGCGGTCGGCTGGGCTATAAGCAACATTATCTTATCTACCACTGAATGCGGTCTAACAGGAGCCTCGAAGCCACCTACCAGAAGAAGAGCATGGAGATGAGGCGACTGCGAACCACAATCAGAGCGTGGGAGACATAGCAGAGGAAGATGGTGATCAGCCAGGACAGCATAGCCAGCATGACGGGCACCAACTGCTGCCACAGGTCACGCGACTGCAGCTCTGTGATGTCGTTTGGTGGTACCCCTACTTTGCTGGCCAGTCGCCATATTGCCTTCATACTGCACACACAACATGGAGTTTAACTCTTTGGCTGCGAATGATGTTTGCTTGATGTGTGCTGTTTCTTTTCTTTCCACTCACTGCTAATGAGGAAAAGCTAACTGCAATACTTATTAGCGAAAATGAAAACCTTGAAAACAGACCAAAAGAAAAAAGAAAAAAAAGAAGAGAGATGAATAATGTACCAATGACTGCATTCTGAAGGTGCCATTCATGATCTTTCTCTGTGCGAAGGCTAACACAACAAAAAGGACACAAGTCAATGCATTAAAGACTGAAAGTAAGAGAGAGTCAGAAACATTAACAGTCTAGAATGCCATAAAATTTAGGTTAAAAAGAAAATAGTGTGTGGTATGCACAAAAGAAGAAAGAAACGAGAAATAAACAGAACAAACTTTTCATCCAACTTGTAGTTGCTGGTGTATGAATTAAACTTTTACCCAAAGCTGAGATCCGTAAGACCAACCTCAACAGAAAGCAAGGTTAGGAGCTATGGAAATAGCTACCATTGTCTCACACGGCCCACAGGCTGCTTCTCGAAAGAAAGTGAAACAGTCTATGTTTAGGACGTTCCCTGTCTGTCACACAGCATTCCATTAACTCTCTTCAGTTCTTTCCCTTGAATTTCGATCACGGGTGATCGACGGTTTTCTTCCTGGAATTATGGTATCTAAAACAACATTTTTGTTATCTGAAGCCATGTATCGCCTAAAAAACCCGAACAGACATATTCATCACAAAAATATCATTATTTTAGAAATAATGCGCAGAATGTTACGAAAAATTCATGCAAAATGCAAAAATCTCAAAAAGTATTGAGAGTTAAGCCCAAAATGGACATAAAAAGTGCAAATAACGGT
Source organism: Conus ventricosus (assembly GCA_018398815.1). Classification (NCBI taxonomy): domain Eukaryota; kingdom Metazoa; phylum Mollusca; class Gastropoda; order Neogastropoda; family Conidae; genus Conus; species Conus ventricosus. The sequence goes on along the minus strand of CM031596.1, from coordinate 31,361,980 downwards.
TAAATGAATGTATGTTAGGACAGAGAGAATACGATACAATGGGGCATGCAGAGAGACCAAAGTACCTTCATACTTCACACACCAGATGGAGTCTAATTGAAAGTGTGTCGAAACACAGATAAAACCAATTAATGGGACACGGCAATCTGCCACACTGCTTTCACAGTACACATATGAAATGGAGTTTAATTGACAGTGTGTTGGAACACGGATAATACCATGCAATCACTTTATGTCAATGACCTCAAACCAGATTTGACAACAAAATTCAATGTAGGTTGTTTATCCACAAGATGAGGAATCTATCTATGCGTCTATACGGTCCATCTATTTATTTATCAAATATTTGTAACTATCTACTCTACGACAAGAACAAACTTGTTTCCTTCAGTTTTCCCTATGTTTACTTGTCCAAACAAGTGCTTTATTTCCACTTGGCATGATTCATGTCTTATCAATCAGGATCCCCTAACTTTTGATGACAGGGGAACTAATCTGAGCTTGCTTATTCATGTTACAAGCAAGTGACCTCCCTTGCAGAGTCAACCTCTTCTTATCGTTAACTGTTCCCTTCAGTTTTTCTTTCTTTCCTTGGGAACATACTCTTACCATTGTTCATCAATCCATTCTCTGACATCTCAGCATGAAGCTACTTCTAGTCTCTGATCTTAGAGACAAGTACATGATAATGATCTACCCAACTTTTACTACTGAGTTCTACAACTGACGAACACGGACAGACAGGCAGGCAAACAGCCCCCCTGCTGTTCAGTGTTACAATATCTGTTAAAGCAGGACTCCAGGAACCTTCTCTGTGTGCTCACTTGGTGATGGTGTGAAGAACCATGGTCACTGGTATCACGTAGTATGGCTTGGAGTACAGGAACACTGCCTCTGGCACCCACAGGCACTCCCCATCTGCAACACCATAGGGTCAAGGAACATCTGCCCCCAAAATGCCGTGACACCTGCATGCATTCCTCATCTGCATTACTATGTTGCAGGAAACATCTGCCCAAAATCACATGCCATCTACAGGCACTCCCCATCTGCGTCACAATGGTGTCAGAGAATATCTTGACACACAAGACATTATAGTGCCCATTGCTCTATGGACAGCGTGTATGTGTGCGTGTGTGTGTGTGTGTGTGTGTGTGTGTGTGTGTGTGTGTGTGTAGTGTGTGTGGTGTGTGTGTGGTGTGTGTGTGTGTGTGTGTGTGTAGTGTGTGTGTGTGTGTGTGTGTGTGTGTGTGTGTGTGTGTGTGTGTGTGTGTTTGTGTGTGTGTATGTGTGTGTGTGTTGTGTGTATGCGTGTGTATGTGTGTGTGTGTAATGTGTGTGTGTGTGTGTGTGTGTGTGTGTGTGTGTGTGTGTGTGTGTGTGTGTGTGTGTGTGTGTGAATAACCTTAAAAGTCGATTTGCAAACCTGCCAAAACATTGAAAAGCAGAGCATTCCTCTTCCCCCCCCCCCCCCCCCTCCCCCTAAAAACAACTTTTCTCCCTCATCAATCCTGGCATATTTTTACTGTCTGAAACATTTCTTAATTAATCAACACTTAAATAGCAGAAATATAATTTTTAAACACAATAATCAATGTATAATTCTTGAAAACACTTATCTCTAACAAATAGAATTCTTTAAACACACACACACACACAAAGAGTTCATTAAAAAAAAAAAAGAGAAAAAGGTCATTTTAGAAAATACTAAAGAATTAGGGTTAAGTTAGGGTTAGAATTTTTTCCCACTGATTACAAACACATTTCAAAAGTAAATCATTCTATTTTTACAAGTGTGTGTGTGTGTATGTGTGTGTGTGTGTGTGTGTGTGTGTGTGTGTGTGTGTGAATAGATATGCCCATGCATGTGTGAATGTGTGTCCACGTTATGGTTTATGTCTGAATAAAAATGTGCCATTGTATATACTATAGTCGTGCAATTGTGTATGAAAGTGCAATCCATCATGCTTTCAGCATTCACAGGTGCATCTCAGGACCTATGTCATGAGGAAAGAAGAGGGGAAGGAAAGTATAACCCAATGAACACATGCACACAAGTTTCTCCAAATGCTTCTATACTGGTGTTCATTTCTAACAGAATACTCATTTGCTCGTCTCAGTGCATAAACGTCTCCAGACTATTTTGTGTATGCTGTACATAACAACAACTTGAACATGAAAGCATCCGTAAGACTCACACAAACTTTCTACTACTTTGATCAAAGGGTATAGACAAGAACCAGAACTCCAGCTCCTTTCAGACCTTTGGCAAAGGCGGACAGCTGTCCTCCCAGCGCCAAGAGCAGGACCACCACAAACATCACAGGCATCAGGGCTCCAAAGTAACGCACGAACTGAAACACAGCCCATCTTAAGTGCAGCAAAATAACATTACAATGATAACATAGCTAAAATCAATGAGCGCAAATCAATGACAATACAATAACAACAACAACAAAAATCATTAACTGGAAAAAAAATATTGAGCACAGCTTTAACGCAGTTGGGATGCACATTTTGACAAGATCCTTAAGGTGTGTACATTATCTGCCCTTGAGCTTGGCATAGTTTTTACATGATTAATGGCAACTTGTCTTTCATTAACAAATTGGAAATGAAATGAGGCAGGGAACAGGGAGCAAACGTTACCCCACTTGTTTACTGTTCTTCATTAACAAGGCTATGGGATGCACACGGAAGGTGCTTTAGACGGTGGTATTTTTTGTCGGTGGGCTCTGCAGTCATGAAATATGGGCTAATACACCCATGGGAACGCTGCCAAGGAGGTTCTGTCATGTCACATCCAGCGGCCATTACACAATGGCATCTGCCATGGAGCGATTATGTTCCTTCACATGTTAATGGAATGCCCTGTACATGCCTGCACCCTATGTGAACACAGCACAGGCTTCCACGGGGTGGTGCAGGATTGCTCCCAGCTGGTCTGTTCGGCGGTTGAGGACAGCACTTTTCTGCGTCCCATCCACACTGTCTTTCTTGCCCCAAACCCAGAAGAACTTGGCACAGTTTTCACAAGATAACAAGCAATATTTCGTATTTCATTTACCCCAAGCTACATGAACTTGGGACACTTTTTACAACATAAAACAACTAGCAATATGTATTTCATTTGACTTCAAGCCACTTGAACCTGGCATAGCTTCCGTAAGCAAAATGTTTCAGAGCTGATCACATTATTCTTCACGATGTGAATTATTGCTTACAGATCAGCTTAACATTTTTGCCTTCAATTTACTGCCCATCATATTCAAACACTGATTTCAACAGTAGTCAGACGGGTGGAAGTTCTGAAAAATTATCCTACCTGACCAAAGGCCTGGCCAGGTGACATAAGCAGTCGTAGCTGGTAATGACACCCAGGATGCAAGTACATCTCCAGGTGAGCTTCTGTGTGTTCAAACCCAAACCTGTCTTCACTGGACACCTGCCGTGGTGTCTGCAGCTTGATGGGCATAGACCCTACCTCCCCATACCTGGAAACAGAAGCATGACAATGAACTTGGGCGTTTAGAACCAAACGACAATAGTATGCTCTATACGTCTTTATTCCACTTCTGCCCCTATGGGTGACTGTATCTCAATGACAGCTCCATTCTCACATGAGGACCCATTCTAGCAAATGACTTGCCCGTCTATATATTTGTCGAACTGACAGGAGAGTGTCATTTCCCTACACAGAACTCATTCTTTTGTGTGTATGCTGTTTCAGTTTTTCTGCAGAGGCACGTACCCGTCATGAAGAATCTGAAATAAACACCAAGTAATATGACCACAATAATTTGTGTTGGATTATTTCATGGAAAAAAAACATGAAATGGCTAAAAGTATCAAATTGTTATGAAGAAATGTTGACTGCTGTACCTTTTCCGGATAACTTGAAAATATAAAGGTAAAGAAAAAAGGTACCTTTTGGAGAACTCTTCAACGTTTCGTGCTGTAAGCACTTGGTCACGAAGTGAAGTGTTGAGGTTGTAGGGGAAGCTGGCAGGTTTCTTGTGACCACAGTTCAGCCAAAAAGGTAGGGGAGGGGGTGAGGAAAAGGTGAACTGTATTAATATGGTCAACAAAAGGGGTGGGGCAAAGAGGGGGGGGGGGAGGTGGGAGGGAGAGGATCATCTGGGTAGTGGTTTTCAGAGAAAGGGGAGGGGGTGGTGGTAAGGAAAACATGGTATAGAACAAGGGGGGGGGAGCAGGAGGGGGGGGAGCAGGAGGGGGGGGAAGGGGGAGGGGGTTGCAGCTTGAGAGAAACAAGTTTTATTCGCTGACATTGAGTCCATAAGGACTCAAAGTGCCAAGGCGTTGTATTAGCTGGCTTTCCATGAATTTGCGGTATTGGCCCTCTTTTTGTCCATTGCGCCAAAGCGCTGCCACTCTGATGTACGACAGGTTATGGTGTTCAGAAGTAAAGTGGTTTGCCACTGGTGTATCTTTTCCTGTCAGAATGTTGTCCCTGTGTTCTTTGAAGCGATCATTGAGTGATCTGTATGTTTCTCCTACATACATCATGGCACACAAGGTACAGGTCAGGACATAGACAACATTTTGAGTTTGGCATGTGAAATGGGATTTCACCTGAAACTTATGATCTGATGGGCCTTGGATAGTTGTTGCAGGGTTAATAAAAGTACAGGTTTTACATTTAGGTTTCTTGCAAGGGAAATTGCCAGCTTGAGCAGAAGGGTACGTAGACACACCTTTTTGGCTGAACTGTGGTCACAAGAAACCTGCCAGCTTCCCCTACAACCTCAACACTTCACTTCGTGACCAAGTGCTTACAGCACGAAACGTTGAAGAGTTCTCCAAAAGGTACCTTTTTTCTTTACCTTTATATTTTCAAGTTATCAAATTGTTGTGTTGAATTCATTTTCTTTGAAAAATAGAATGAAATTGGTTAATTACATTTGCTGATGAGTGGAATGACCAAATGACAATACAGAAATGTGTTTCAGCCCTTAGGTCTTTGACAGGAAGACAACCAACAGACAGCCTACAGGCTGAAGCATGTTGCATCTGTATTGTTGTTTTTCATGCCATTCATCTGAAAAGTAAAAATTCATGAACAATATTTACAACAAAAAAAGGCCATTAGGGCAAATGGAGATAGAAGAATGGACAGCTAGAGTCTGAACAGTGACTGAGGGAAAAATCAAATGGAAAATCATCATACGATATACAAGCTGCAGTCACACTATCAACCCATCCAAAGATACACACGAATGACGAAAGAACCTGGGGACAATCATCACACAATATACAGCAGCAGCCATACCACCAACCCATCCCAAGACACACATGACTGAGGAAAGAACCGGGAACAATCATCACACAACATAAAGCTGCCATCACATTTACCTGAAAAATTTGTACGTGCTTTCGTGACTCCAAGGCACATTCAGAGTCATCACACTTCCTTCATATAGCCCTGTTAGACAAAAAAATAAAAGAAAGAAAATTGTCACATGTTCAGACGTATATATAGTGGTGACTAATACAGTCAAACATGTAGACAGATCTACAGCCATGACTACGTTCCTTAACTGTACAGCCTTGGAAGCTGGATCAAGTAATACAGATGCCAAACTTCTGTAGTCAAAATTCAGCTACCAGGGGGTAAAGGGGGTGGGATAGGCGAAAGAGAGAACGGTTCAGCTTTTGACTGACAACATTTATAATCTCCTATGTTTTAGTTAAAAATGGGGCTCAAACAGAAAATGCATTACATTCTGCACATACCATTGCCAACATCCACATTACATCATTTAGGCTTTCTTCTGCAATACAATATCATTCCTATTCAAAAATGACCCCAAACCCTGCATTTTTCAACAAAATTTTGAAATTCTACAATTTTTCCACTATATCCAGGATTTGGGAAATGATTTCAAAATCTGGGAAATTCAACAAAAATTCTAAAAGAGTGGTGGCTATGTAGTAAAGTCACATGATCGCCTCTACCCCTGAAGTCACACACACCCTTCCCCAGAGACATTTTTTATTTGTTTATCATTATTTTGAAATATCTATACACTGTCAAGTAAATGCAAACCAATCTGCCATTCTGTTAAAAAATAATATCATGGAAAGCTTTCATCATCATTTCATTCACTACAGAAAAAAAAAAAAAAAGCATGCCCTTGAAGTTTACCCAAACTATTCACAAACAATGAAGTACATCACTCCAAATAACTGACACAAAGGAACAGTCATTACAGAAATATGATGAATACATTATACAAAAATGTGCATGTTCAGTATAAGTATCTTCATTTCTTCGGAGTGGAAACTAAATACAAAAATCTCTCCTTCACTCTTAGAATTCTGATACATTATTCTAAACAGTAATGCCCAATTCTGCAGTCACCAGTCAAGCTTGGGCGTTGAAGTGAATGTAGATATTGCATGTTGTAAAATGCTTCAATTCAAGCAGCAAAATTTTTGGGGAAAAAACCAACAAACTTGTTTCAAGGTAAAAAGAGGCGTGACACTGCTGGGCAGTATAGCAGACTATGTGCCACAGAGCTGACAATGATTCAGAAAGCTGTGTAGATTCTACAGGCATGTTCGCAGTCCCTGAAAGTTCAGTAGCAGTCTGTGAGATGATCAAAAGGTGAGATGTTGGTGAATTTTAACCACTCCTTCCCCATCTTCCAAGTGAACATGAGCAACCACACTGTTCTGTTATAAACATCAACATGCAGTGCAGTTTTCATCCACTGATCCATTTTCATACAAAATTTGGTCCGCCTTGGCTTAAGGCTGTGTCAAGCAAATTGACATAAGCTAGAACACAAAGGCTACATCAAAATGTTGTTATGCTCTGCATAGTTATGCGGGGATTGTCTTCAGTTGTGACAAGCTCCTAGCATTACATTATAAGTCTCCAAAATCCCCCGAAGTCAGAGTGTGGCTGCCCACGTGGCGGGGTAATAAAAAAAGGTCACACACGTAATGTTCTCACCCCAGCTGATGCATTTGTACCATAGTGTTCAAGTACTTCGGCTGTTTGGATGATCCCTGGAGTCTTTTAGCCAGGGTATGACAACAACAACAAAATTTGGTGTACTTTTGACTTGCAGAACTTTCTGGAATCATTTTTTAAAGCAGTACTCCATAACAACTGTTTGACAATCTTAAAAAAGAAAACCTGGTGTTTATGTGAATGTTACATTCCCATTTTCATAAACTATCAAACAAGATCATTGAGATATCTGTGAATGTTACATTCCATGTCTCATTCTCTATCCTACAAAGTCATTGAAATATATGTAAATATAATGTTCTCATTTTCATTACCTGCCTACAAGGTCAATGAGACATACATAAATGGTACATTCCCATTTTTATCACCTACCCTACATGCACCTGTGCCTCACCTGGCTGTTGGCGGTGATCACAGCGTCGGGGGGAGACGACAGCGGTATAGGCAGTGAGGGGCTGAAGAGGCCCGCCAGATGCAGGCTGTAGAAGACGGTGTTATTCTGAATCTGCAGCATGGCGGTGCCGTCCGTCATGCTGATGGGGAAGGAGATGATGGAGTCATACACCCCTGGCAACTCATACACCAGGTGACGGGCATCCATGTCGTACTTGTCCACGATGATCTCCACCTGTGATCATAAAACCTTCTGCACTTCAAGTGGCCAACACCAGCTGTAAATGGAATGTTCTTTGTTTACACTAGCTGGAAATATCAGCAAAATAATTACAACACTAATGATAACAGTAACAAACTGCTTAGAAAGCAAAAGTAGGAAAATTGAACCTTTTCCAGCTCATATGCAAAAGCTTACAATGCTGCATGGTATCCCAAAATAGGGAAATTTGGCCTTTTTCAACTCACGTGCAAAAGAATGCACATCACAAGAATGATGAAAAGGAAGAATGAAGGTCAAATGATGGAAGGAGAAAACAGGGAAAGAGGAGGGCATTCAGATGTGCATGTGTCATCTTCTAATACATTCAAAATTGGGAAACAATATGCTGAAAAGCAAGGACTATGCAAAAAATCTGTTGTTTTTTTCTTCTGGGATTATTCCAGAATCTCTTTTTTTTCTTCTCTTGCCTTTTCTATTTTTCTTGTCTTCTCTCTTCTTTTTTCTTTTCTTTTGTTTGAGAGGAAAGATCAAGGCTGAAAAGAGGAAGTGGAAGCACAGGTAGGGCTGGGTTGGATGCTCTTTGGCAGCAGCAGGAACTAGGCTGACAAACGGCAGCATGTTGCCAGTGAACTTTTCCAGCCAGTTTGTCTGTGGGAAAAACAGCCAAAAGTCTGCTGACCTAACGGGCCCTTGTGTTTGACAGTAAGACTTCTTCCAAAATGATCATCACGCAATGTTCTATCCCCTCAAATTTATTGCTTCATTTTGTTTGAAGCTGACACAATGTTTTATACCCTCATATTTCAAGTTAAAATTCTTTTGTAGATGACACAATGTTTTATTCCCTTATATTTGATGTTCTATTTTGTTTGAAGCTGACACAATGTTTTATTCCCTCATATTTGATGTTTTATTTTGTTTGAAGCTGACCATGTACCCATTTAGGACCTCCCAATAAACATCAGACAATGTCTTTCATTTCTGTTATAAAAAGCAAATGTGTGTTCTATTTGTAAAGTTCTTGTAAAGACATTGGTAAAATATGTTAAAACTATCAACTGACAGTCAGTGAAAAGTGTGTTATGCATTTTCAAATGTGCTGATCTTGAAGACAGATGGTCACACAGGAAGACTGAAGGCCTGAAGATTAAAAATCATGTATATACATCCCAAATTATAATTCTGACCAAGACAATCACAGGTACTGTAATATTTGAAAAATCATGCAAATAAATCCACTGAGAACATAATGATATAAATGATCTTTACTTCCTGCCTAAAGAAATTCACCAAGGATAGCTATGTCTTCATGCATGACATTTTTAATTAATTGCCCAAGCCCATGCTTATTTTGGCAAATACATACAAACACAAATATGCACCTACTGAAACACACAGGACAGAGCTTACCTTCTTTGAGCCTTTAGGAACATAGAGAACTAAATGGGTGTTCTCTCCCAGTTCTTCCACTTCAAGTCGGATGAACTGAAAACCATAGAAGACAGTAGCAAATACAGTATAGGGAAGAGACTGGACTCTCCTTTCATCTGCACATTGTGTATTGGGCTATGCTTGTGTGCATGTGTGCGTGTGTGTGTGTGTGGTGTGTGTGTGTGTGTGTGTGTGTGTGTGTGTGTGTGTGTGTGTGTGTGAGTGTGTGTGTACCGTAAAGTTCGGTCTATTGAGCGCACCTGTATATAAGCCGCACCCACTAAATTTTTTAAAAATCTGAACTTTTTTCACAAATAAGCCGCACCGGTTTATAAGCCGCAGATATATACAACACAGTCCGATGTGCCGCAGGCGGCAGCTGGCCGAGCGTTGAGTTCACATAGTGTCGAAAATCATCACATACAATGTGTTCACTGCATTCATTGGCGTTTAAATAGGTCAGAATACAAGAGCATGTTTCCAGCTTTTCTTCAGTCTTTTTTTTTTTTTTTTTTAGTACGATGTGTTTTAAATCAATTAGAATCGAAGTTTTTATGAGGCTTCTTACAAGTGTTGTCTTTCCAACATCATTGCTTTAAAAAAAATACCGAAAAAAACAACGCATTAACGATGCGCTAGAAAGGCAGTTCTCTCCTGCGTTCATTGGTGTATCAAGCTAAGCGATTGGTTGAGTACTCGAAAGCGCAAGCCAATCAAAGCGAAGGTATCAAATGCAAACCTTCACTCCCTGTCCACGATTTCAACAATGGCGGATCGAAGCCAAGGTCTGACAATGACCGAGTTGAATGCGCTAATCGTTTTTGAATTGCAAGACGCACTTGGTAAGATAACGCATATAATAACAAACCAGAACATTAATGAAACGATTCGATTGTCGTATTTCGCTTAATACCGTGCCAGTGCTGAGTTATTTTGTTCGTAATTCAGCTAGTGTTAGTCAAGATTAAACAGGTCGGAAACGGCCAACACATTGCGCCGTTCGAAGCGATCGTATTTTTGTAGAAGACAAACTGATGAAAAAAGATATCAGTAATGGGCTTTACTTATGTCGATTCCCGTATTTCTGAACGGGTTACTGATTCCATTACACGATTACACAGAAAATCGTAGTTAAAAGCATAATAAAAATTCATGAACAGTAAACACGATATGGTGAGTTACAGAGAAGCTAAGAATAGACGAGGGTGTGATGCTTCTGAAATCGGAAAAATCCGCACATAAGCCGCATCGTTGTTTAAGCCGCAGGGTTTAAAGCTGGGGAAAAAAGTCGCGGCTTATAGTCCGAACTTTACGGTATGTGTGTGTGTGTGCGAGTGTGTATGTGTGTGCACATGCATGTGCGTATGCATGTGTGTGTGCTTGTGTGCATGTGCATGTGTGAGTGCATGTGTGTGTGTGTGTGTGTGTGTGGTGCGTGTGTGTGTGGTGTGTGTGTGTGTGCACTTATATGTGTGCATATCTAAAAAATCTTACAACCAAGGCAACTGCAAAGATCACAGTAATGCGAAAAAATTCATGGGAGAGATTTTACTGCCCCAATATGTGGGGCCCCCGAAAAATCTGATAAAAAGTCATTCTGAAGTCATGCAAGCAATAATCAACTCACACATGTAAAATTCACAAATGGTTGTGTTTTGGCTGATTCACTGTCTAAACATCACACAATCACCGGTTTTCAGCTGAGCCAACTGCTCAGCTTCTGTCTAAACTAGCTACTGTGAGTGCAATTTTCAGCAAATTTAAAACTAGCGAAGCAGGTTCTGGTGATCTTTAATTTTATGGTGTGTATGACCTGGTGTCCAGCTTCAGCCCACTTCAGTAAATTACTCTGTGCGTGCGTGCATGCGAGTGCATGTGTGTGTATGTCTGTGCACGCATGTTTGTGCAAGTTTCTATGAGTGCACTACGCATTCATGTATACGCATGCATCTATGCATCTGTGTGTTTGTATGTTTGCTTGCATGTATGTATGTATGTATGACTTGTATTTAAGTACCCCAAACCTTGCATAACTCATGTAAAATCAACACTCACATGCGTATACAGAAAAAACACAAGCATACTAATTGTTATGAATCAGTGTCTAATGCATATCTGCCCACATCTACACACACACACACACACACACACACACACACACACACACACACACACATCCACTGATCTAGGTATGAATGGTTGAGTGCGATGTCAACAAATGCATACACATGTTATCAAACCAAGCTTTGTGCTTTATGCCTGAATGTGTGCGCACATGGCGAACCATCTCTCTCCTATTAATGCATGCACTCTTGCTCCACAGCTGACCACACAGGCTGACCTTTCTGTTGGAATAGCGCGGGGGCAGAAGTCTGGCTCGTGAAACCAGGCTTAGGCAGTCTGTGCTGTGAACAGAAACAGTAAGGTTCAAAGTTCATGTCACAACTATCACATAAATGCACATGCACATGCATGCAAACACACACGTACAGAACACACAAACGGCTACAACTTTTCAGTCCTAAAAGCAAGGTTCACAGCTTTTATAATCACAGCCCAGCCAACCACCCAGGACATTTTCAGAGCTGTTATATTCACATGGGAAACAGGTGAGATCTGTAAAGGTTACATCCTGAAAATGCAACTAACAACAACAATGTCAATGGCATGGTAGCTACACCCCTGACATCCTCAAAGCTCATAACTAGGCAGTGATAGCGCCAACCATTCCATTTCACTTCTTGGTACCTTACTGAAAAAACGAAACATAAAAAGCCATGAAAACAGATGAAGCAGAAAGTAGACAATCAAGGCGATCTTGGCTAACATACACTGCAGAACAGACAACAGGGGTCCACTGTGGGCAGTGTGTACTATTCATCACAACCTGCTCACCAGATCACAACAAAAAAGCTGGCATGTTATACACAGCAACTTTAGGAAAAAAGTGTAAAACATTTTCCAGAACAAGACAGGAGAATGGTACATAAAAGCAGGATATCAGTTGACACCTGTAAAGAAAGACCAAAAAAAGAAATCTTTACGTGAGGTAGAGTTACAGAGAGTAACAGAAAAGAGGAAGCTGTTAACACAGATCTTCTTGAAGGGAAGGGAGCTGCTGAAAATACGGCAGACCGAGCCAGGACACAGACATCCAAACCATAGAGATGTGCACATGAGGAAGTGGGGGTTTACACTACAGACCTCCTCCCACCTTCCCTAACCCCCCATTCCCATCAAAAAGAAAAAAGCAACACACATCAAAACAGTGGGGTTTTTGTTAGTGTTTTTGATCTGGCCTTACTGTAACTGGAAATCCATGACCCTCTCAGTTTCATTTCCTGTGCGGTAGAACTTCCTGACATTAGTGTTTAGGGTGCAAGTGCAGGAATACTCTCTGTCCCCACCCCCTCAATCTATACAAACTTATCTGCATGGCATACAAGTTCTAAGGAGTAAGAGACTTAAGCAAAATCTTTGGGTATGGAATTCTGCAGTCTCAAGATGTCTTTTCTGCAGTCTCAAGATGTCTTTTTTGCTATCATGAATCAATGAATTGAAAAAAATACTGAGCTCTACGCAAATGCCTTCATGGAAAACGACAGTGACAGTGTCAATAAGAATATGTGTTGATAGGTTTCCACACCAAGGAATTCCTTTAAATAAGAGCCAAGTATCATCAAGCACGTACACTCCAAGAAAACAACTGCATGTCCAAACAAGTACTGTAAGGAAGTGAAAGAAACAGGGTTATCGGACAATCAGAATCTTTTTCTATCATCGAAACACCACGAAAACGGTGCAAAACCATGTTGATTTTGCCATAATACAGCACCAGATACACACGACAAAGAGTATATACTCACTGAAAAAACTAAAACAAAAAAATCAGTTGGAATATAAACCCCCCAACTGCCCATTTTCTTCTCTTTTTTTTAACATAACAAGCACACAACTACTAAATCTTACTTTTTTAGAACGTGAACAAATGTTAAATAGACTTGATAAAACTCTTACTTTAATTAAAACAAAACAAAACACACACCAGTACACCACCAAAAAAACTTTAGATCTAAATCAGCCCAAACTTTAGAATAAACATCTGATGCGGGAAAACACCTGCAGGCAAAAAAAACCTCTGTCATTCTGGAAAAGACCTGGCTAAGAGGAAGCAAAAAAGGCTGGGGAAGGGGCAGGAGATGGGGTAGCAGTCAGGGAGGGTCACTGACCTTCATCCCGCCTGGAAACTGATGTTAATTTCCACACTAACAGCTCACTTTCCGATCGGCTAAGTCACTTCCACCCAAATGTCCAGCAAGTACCAGCCGCCGTGGCGAAGTGGTTAGTGTCGCGGACTCCCGGCTGGGAGGTCGTGGGTTCGAATCCCATCAGAGTCATGTGGGTTTTTCTGCCCCGACCGGCTCCTACCCAGAGTTGAGTTGCTGCGGACTCAGTTGGGAAGACTTGGACCACACAGTCGAGTTTCATCTACTTAATGGATGCGTTTCTGAGAGTGTTGCTCAAATTTCCTGACCAACACTGCAGGTGCCTGTATCTCTCGGGCCTGGTTGACGCCGGGATATATTATGAAAGGAAGCGTAGAGTACAGCCCTGTCATGTAGTCTCAGACCGAAATGGAAATCCGTAGCATCATCTTAATCATCCTCATTCTCATCGATCAGCATTAAAAAAAAAGATGTCTCAAATTCTGTGGCCCTTCATGCCCTGCTCTCATGGTGACCTCAATTTCGATGTCCTCTCCACGTCTGTAGCCTTGGTTTGGTTCCGTCGGGATCACCGGTATCGGCGAGTCCATGGGGGCTGTCGTTGGATGTACGTGGTGGCGCCCTCCGGAGGGAGAGCTCACTCACGCCGGCTCCGCGACTAAGCAATTATTGTCGTCAGTAGGGGGCTTAGTAGGTGGCATCCTGCGTATGTTAGATCAGAACAGGCGCCACTGAACACCACCGAAGTGACTCGGCAGCAGTGCACTGTCTCCTCCGGTGGGTTGCCTCTTGACGACTTGACATTGACTTCTACCTGTGGATTGCCGGTGCCGGGGCTGTGGCGGGGCTGACCGGGCTGTGGCTGCGGACGGGGTGTCAGAAGGAGCGACGTGGGTGCACTGCCTCTGAAGTGGCGCAGAGGTTGGGACAGCAAAAAAAAAAAAAAGTCCAGCAAGTGCAGATGCACTCAAGCAGTCTATGTGGTTTTCTGACCTATCATTACTAATTTAGCAGAGCTTGGGCCTCTCAACTGTCCACAATCATGTTGATATGATAGTCATGATAGTCACCTATCACAGTCATAACCAGGTACACTCCACACAAAGTTGAAAAATATCATTTTAAAACTTTTTTTTTTTTACCACTGAATCAAAGCATTTTGTAAATGGTGGCCACTTTTACAACAGCCGCCACCCTCACATGGCACAACCTAGCGCTCAAAGTTTCCAAACTACCTTGTATGGGAACAAAACAGGCTACATATGGCAGAATTTTATATAAAAATCAGTCCATTTTTTATTCTCACCTACACAAAGCAAAAGCATCTAATAATACAGTCAGCTGTTCACCTATGCATAAGATGCACCAGTCACAAAGTCTTAAGGGGGGAAAAAAAATGCCCCCCCCCTCCCAAAATTACGGCAACATATGAAAACACTGATGCCTTAACATATCTATTTTTTCTGGTGTCCTGTGACAACAGTGCATTGTTCACTTACCACTTTTCTTCGCCTTCAAGGATACGACAGGCACAGACCCAGTTACTTGCCGTCTAAAAGACACACAGGGTCATGTGTCAATCAATGACAGATTTAACAATCAGGAGACTACAGTAATGAGACTAATACAAACACAGTGGTTTCCCTTACGCTTTGTCATTTACAAAGCAGCTTAAACTCCTCTGTGTGTGTGTGTGTGTGTGGTGTGTGTGTGTGTGTGTGTGTGTGTGTGTGTGTGTGCGTGCGTGCGTGCGTGCGTGCGTGCGTGCGTGCGTGCGTGCGTGCGTGCGTGCATGCGTGGACGTGTTGTGCCATGTAAGTGTGTGTGTGTGTGTGTGTGTGTGTGTGTGGTGTGTGTGTGTGTGTGTGTGTGTGTGTGTGTGTGTGTGTGTGTTTGAGTATGCGAGTGTACGCATGCATGTATTCACATACACACACACATGCATGAATATGCATGAGTGTGTGTTGAGTGTGCTGACAGCATTTTCAAAAAACACATACTACTCTACCATCTGGCCATGTAACACTGACACAAGTACAAAACCCGTACTATTCCATTATCTGGCTACATAACACTGACACAAATATAAAACCCATGCTATGCTATCATAACCACTGTTGAATGCAGTGCTGGCAACCGTATGCCGAGAGGTAGGTTGATGAATGACATGAGACAAATGGGACCAAGTTCAGCAGGAAAGACAATGGCAAAGAAAGACTGCTTAACAGGCCACCGAACATTAATCCTGTGAACCCCCCCCCCCCCCCCCCCCCCAAATAAAAAACAACAACACAAAAACAAAAAAACCATCATTGAAACAAAAAGAAAACAAAAACAAGAAACAAGAGGGGAAAAAAAGGAATGAAAAAGTCTGCCTCAGTACGTACGCAACATGACCATTATAGATGCACTTACAATGTTGGTGACAACGGTGATGGAATCCGTCTTCCCTTCCCCTTGCATTGAGACAAG
The DNA here is from genome assembly GCA_018398815.1 of Conus ventricosus. Classification (NCBI taxonomy): domain Eukaryota; kingdom Metazoa; phylum Mollusca; class Gastropoda; order Neogastropoda; family Conidae; genus Conus; species Conus ventricosus. The sequence goes on along the minus strand of CM031596.1, from coordinate 31,346,235 downwards.
AGGCACTGCTATGTATTTGGATTCACTTATCTGAAACACAGTGAAGCTGTCCAAAACTTACATCATTTACTCATTGTATCAGGTCTTCAAATAGGAGTTTCAGATCTTAGGAACTTCCTGAGGTCTTCAAACAGGGGATTCAAATCTCAAGGACTTTCAAGATCTCCAAACAGGGAATTCAAATCTTAAGGACCGTCAAGATCCTAAAACAGAGTTTCAAAATTAAGAAATTTCAAGGCTTGCAAGGGGGGTTTCTGCTCTTATGTCCTTTCGAGGTCTTCACACAGGTTTTAAGTTTCAAAAGACTCACAAACACTCAACAAGGAGTTTTCAAATCTCAGGAATTTAAAGGATATGACCCCTGATATTTGCAAAGAAAACAAAACATTTTTATCTCCATGTTTAATCATTCAAACAATCTATCTATCTATCATTCTTAATCTATTCCTGACTGTAATCATCATTATACGTAGAAGTGGTACTGGTATTTGTGTTCCTGCTTAAAAAATTTTTTTTCTGTGTACGCAGGTTGATACTCCTGCGGACACTCCCTGTATAGACAGCAAGGATTCCTTCCATTTACCCAACAAGAGGAGTGGAGTTTTGTGTGTATGACCGTTTTTTATCCCTTCATTAAAGGTAACCATACTCCAATTTCGGGGAAGGTGCATGCTATGTGCAACATGTCATCCATACCAACGGCCAAACTGGCCTTCTCTTCCGATAGTTGGTGATGGGATTTTATGTGTGTGCAAGATGTTATGCATGCGTTCACACACGGAACCTCAGTTTATAGTCTCATTCGAAGGACTGTATGGAAAATGGAGTCAGAACCAATGTTAACTCCGAGCGAAAAATCCCCGGGCTGAGATATGAGTCCGCAACTCCAGGATCACCAAGATCACGAGTCCGGCGCTCTACAACTGAGCTCTTCCAGCCCCTCGCTGCTATCATCATCTAGCTCTTCTGTTTATGTCCCATTCCCCTTCTCTCATTTGGTCTATCCCATTTCCGTACACCCTGTTTTGTTTGTTTGCTTGTACTTTTTTTCAGCCCTCCTTTCCTGTGTGCTTGTCCTTCTCTCCACTCCTACCTCAGTTATTGCCCTGCAAAGCCTGGCCTGGGCATTTTTCTCTCCCCTTCCTTTCAGCATGCACCGAGGTTCTTTATGAGTATGTGGTGGTTATAAATCCACATTGCTGTCCCACAATAACCCTTTGCTTCAGATTTCCTGTAACTGAAGAAATCCAGCTCACTTCTTCCCCCCCCCCCCCTCCCCCCCCCCCCCCCCCCGTCTCTCCCCACTCCTATCTGTTTCTGACCTTTCCTCATTTCTCCCCTTATCTCCTTGCTCCTGCTTTCTGCTTCTGATCTGTCCTCTCTTCTCCCTTTATCTCCCCACTCCTGCTTTCTGTTTCTGATCTGTCCTCTCTTCTCCCCCTCTCTCCCCACTCCTGCTTTCTGTTTCTGATCTGTCCTCTCTTCTCCCCCTCTCTCCCCACTCCTGCTTTGTTTCTGATCTGTCCTCTCTTCTCCCTTTATCTCCTCACTCATGCTTTCTGTTTCTGATCTGTCCTCTCTACTCCCCCTCTCTCCCCACTCCTGCTTTCTGTTTCTGATCTGTCCTCTATTCTCCTCCTCTCTCCCTGCTCCTGCTTTGTTTCTGATCTGTCCTCTATTCTCCCTTTATCTCCCCACTCCTGCTTTCTGTTTCTGACCTGTCCTCTCTTCTCCCCCCTCTCTCCCCACTCCTGCTTTGTTTCTGATCTGTCCTCTATTCTCCCTTTATCTCCCCACTCCTGCTTTCTGTTTCTGACCTGTCCTCTCTTTCTCCCCTCTCTCCCCGCGCCTGCTTTCTGTTTCTCATCTGTCCTCTCTTCTCCTCCTCTCTCCCTGCTCCTGCTTTCTGTTTCTGACCTGTCCTTTCTTCTCCCCCTCTCTCACCACTCCTGCTTTCCGTATCTGATCTGTCCTCTCTTCTCCCCCTCTTCTCCCCACTCCTGCTTTCTGTTTCTGATCTGTCCTCTCTTCTCCTCCCCTCTCCCTGCTCCTGTTCTCTGTTTCTCATGTCATTACCTCTCCCCCCTGATATGTGTGTCTTACCTGTCCTCTCTTCTCCCCCTAATCATGCTCACTGTGTCTGACCTGTCCTCTCTTCTCCCTCTCTCTCCCCACCCCTGATCTCTGTTTCTGGCCCGTCCTCACTTCTCCCCTTTTTTCCTTGTCTGTTACTGTGACCATCTGAATGAGGCATAATTAGTTAATGATTCACTTGTCTCCTTTATATCATAATGTTTTCAATAAGTTACTCTGAAATGTGTACTTCATTGAATTTTGGCATGTTTTCAGTCATGCTGCAAACTGTTTGAAGATTTCATATATCGAAGACAAATGGCATCAGTCACACTTCTCACTCACCAGCAAAACATGGACTGAATCCTTGCATAGGTAAGTCCCGTTTTTTGTTTGTTTGTTTTTTCTTTCATCTGCATGTTTCTCTTGACTGCTGCAAACTCCAGGGTCCAAATCTGATGTTTCTGCATTGTCTAGTTTGTTTCATCCAGTTCGCTGTCTAAAAACCCAATTAGTCTTTTCTTATTCCCTTTCAATTTCCCTGTGTTACCGTTATGACGAACTTCAGTGCAAATGTCATGATCAGGGCAGGTCACTCTTACAAGCATAAAAAAAAAACCCAACAGAACATTTTTAGACTGTTTTAAAGGCGACTTCTGTCTAACACTTAGGGCTGGAGTCAAGATCTTATTAGCCGAGGGTTTTGTAAAGGTTAGATCATGTGCAGAAAATAGTTTCTTTCTTGAAATGCAGTTTATTTTTGAGAAAAAAAACAACTATTCCATAGATATGATGATGCACTCCTCTAAAAGACTGAAGCTGGCACTTTTTATCCATGCGCACTAAAAAATAACACCCGCATCGATACATGCATGCACGCTGTTTACTTTGTCAGCGTAGAACCTCCACACATGCTCTGTGCGCAGTTCCCAAGTCACTGTATCCTGTAGAGAGATGGTCTTGTCCTTTGAGGGCTCGAACTGCTGCCCATTGTTGTTCAGGAAATGATGCTGGAATACCCGTGAACGGTGATCAACATCCGATGTTGGCTGAAACATATTGTCATTGTAATGTGGATCAGCTTGTGCGCATTTCATGCAATTTGGAACGCCCCCCCCCCCCCCCCCCCCCCCCCCAAAAAAAAAAAGCAAACAAACTTAGGTGATGGACTGAATGGATAGGTCTTTCTGTTTTAAGATCTGATGTATTTTCCAAGAGCCTCTTATAGAGAGGCTTCCATTTAGTTGCGTGTTCAATGGCCATATTTCCCATGTTCACTCCATTCTTTCTGTGGGTTTCACATACAAGTAAATCTATCTTTCTTACTTTTTTCTTCTTCAAAGCATTGTACTGCTCGCATTAATGAAGATTTTGTTCAAAGATGTTGTGGTAGTCCAGATTTCTAGAGCTTTTATTAAATTTACAGTTTATACTCTAATGAGGGCACAAAATTTACAAACTAAGCCCCAAAGGGACTAACTTCCCAAACTTATGATTACCCAAACACTGCTTACAGGTCACATCAAAAACAAACAATAATGTATTCATCTTACATTTATTTCACACTCTGATCCATCCACTAAGATCCATTAATGCAGACTTCATACATCATTATGCTGCTATTGGCAAGTCTGATTTCTTAAGTATTTCTATGTAACCAAACAGCTCTACCAGTTAAGTCTTTGAATCCCTGGTGGAAACCGGATTCGCTTGCAACAACCACCTTTTTTTGTTGTTGTAGAGGGAACATCACATTTACAAGTTTTCGTACACTGAATTAAGTTTTCAGAGACTTCTATGGCCTTACGAAAGGGTGCCCCAGTTTTCCACTTTAAGCACCCTGTGTAACATGTTTCAATCATTTACCTGCAATGTCTTCCTGTCCACGATATCAAACAAGGCTCGCACTGTGGTCAGCACCATCTGTCTACACCTGAGAGTCAAGGCATACCACTCTGAGCTTCAGAAAACTATGCTAAAGAATGCATTCATTTACATCTGGATAATTTAGAATTAACACTAAACGCAGCCGCTATAACCTCAGGTAAAAGTTATGTGTTGTAAGGATGTGGCCCTTTGCGGTCGGCTGGGCTATAAGCAACATTATCTTATCTTATCTGGAAGATGAACTGGGAAACTGCAAGTCCCTTACATGTTGACATATGCTCCTTAAAATAAAATTCAAATGCACCAATAATCTTGACAATGTTTAAGGAATGCAAACTTCCACACATGAAAGCAGGCATACTTAAATACACAACTATTCAAACTGTGCGAAAAGCAATCCATGAGTTCACTGACATAAATACAAAGAAATAACTGTCTTTCCTTTACAAAGATCAAGGGTTAAAAAAAACCCAAAAAAAAACCAAGTGTCTTCAGACCAAGTCACATAAATCAAAGACAGCCATAAACAATGACGTAGCACTAAAAGTTCAATTACTCTATGCGCTCACACAGGTGAAAAAAAACACCAGATACTTAGATCACAATTTATTCCTTTGTTCATCCACTATATCACCTACCAGACTGAACACAGATGGTCCGTGGACACCCAAGACAGAGGAACAGACATGCTCTGAAAACAGACGTATCAAATTCATCAAAAGATTAAGCCAAACACACACACACACACACACACACACACACACACACGCACGTGCACACAAAGTATCAGGAGAACAAAATATGCCATTAAAAAGAAATCAGAATCTAAATGCATAGATTTCTGGAAACAACCCAAAAAGTAGCACTTAAAGACTACAGTTTTGCAAAATTGTTACTAAAAACTACCAACTAGAAACCTACGTAACAAACACAAGTGACTTTGAACAAAGACCTAATTTCAGTAGACTCTGAGTCTGTGCTTACAACCTACATACACAAGAGGGTATATACACATGAACAGTCTAAGAGAAGACTGAACATGTTCAGCATGTAGTATGTAGGAAGGTGAAACTCAACCACATGTCTCTCCCCCGACTTTCTTCTTCAATGTCATCAGTACTGAATACAGAGACAGAGCAGCCCTTATAACAAAAACATCCTTAGTGCCCACTCCTAGAGCTGGATACAGGCAACTACCACAAGCTGGTCCTCTCGCTTTTTCATCGCTTCTTGGACCCCAGAAAGTATGGTCTAAACGTTCATTATGATGTCATGATATCATTTCCATGTTGTGTACACAGATCTTTCATGGTTCTTATGTATTAAAGTCTGAGCCCGAGTCTGACAGTCTGAGTTACATATGTATACATAACAGCATGATACACTTTACTCTATGACTGAGGCCAGTACATATCAACTGATGAATGTAGAGACAGCTAGAAGAGTCCATACGCTTCCCACTTCGATGGAGTATAGTGAACATCAACTAATGGATAAAGAGATAACTGGAGAAAGATACATTTTCAAGAACATTGAAGTACAGTTGACATCACTTGATGGATTAGAGACAGATTTAGGAATGAACACACTTCCCTCTAAAGTGAAGTCTTTTGAACACAATTTTTTTCAATTGGTGATAAAAGGAACAAATACATTTTTCACCTCAGAGGAGTGTAGTTAAATCCAATAGATAGACAATAATTCATTACATGATGAAAATTGTATGAACAAGAGCAAGCAGCCCAAAACCTGCCAACAGACTTCTCACGTTTCGAAGGTGCCCCAAAGGTAATCTGACAACAACAAAAAAAAAAAAAAAAAAAAAAAACACAACAAAAAACTGTAAGTAAAAAGATCTGTATAACAGACAAAGCGAACAGATCAGGATGATTATCAATGTGAATACATTGGTACCGCAGACAATGTGAATAGATTGGTTCAGCAGACCTGCCTACCTCATGTTGTGCTCATCAGTAATAACCACAGAGATTTTCAGTAATTTTGCATTTCCTTCAGTAATTCCACGGACGCGTAATACACGGCGTTTTTGAACAAATAATGTGTACAAAACTCCAACTACATTTTTAACATTGAACAAATAATGTGTACAAAACTCCAACTACATTTTTAACATTTTAACAAAAAATATAAACAGTAAAAAAGGAACAAAAACAACAAAGCAGAATTAAAATACCTTGGGATGATGGCAGATGACGGACTCAGGACAGGAGTTTCAGGTCAATTCAAAGGTGATATACTTGACAGTTTGTAACTTACACAGCAGTCACCACAGATGACACCACTGATGAAGAACCTAATGTACAAACCCCCACCCCCCCCCCCCACAAAAAAAAAAAAAAAAAAATGTGTGTGTGTGTGTGTCCCTGAGCTGTGCTGACAAGATAGTGGCGAAAATGAAAAGGACCTTTTCATTTTCGCCACTATCTTGTCAGCACAGCTCAGGGACAAGTTGTTTTCGCAGATCAGCTCACACAACAGTCTTTCTGCGTTGGTGATCTTCCGTGTGTGGGTCTGACGGCTGCTCTCGCTGGATTTCGTAAACAACGATGTGATCTTCTGACTGGAGGCACTCGCAGCTGTCTCTTTGTGCATTTTCCCCGAGATATGGCGCTTGCAGTCATTTGCTCCCCCATGTCCGATGGAGAAGTCTGAATTGCACACCGAGCAGAAATGAGTATACAAATCCAGGTCCATGACAAGGCCAAGTCCGCGTGTATTTACTTCGGAACACTTGCTTCTTCGCCTTCTTCCGTTGTGGCACAGTGGTTTTCGAACCCTCGTCATCGGTTTCATGCAAACGTTTAGAAGATTTCTCCGCCATTTTCACAATCGCCGGCAAAAAATCGGTTGAAACTTTGTCTTACAATGGCTGAACAAAAAGCTTCGAATGGCGCGCACAGATGTGATGGCGTGTCGTGTTGGCCCACAGCACCACATTGACCAATCGCAAGTTCCGAACTATCTGTGGTTTCGGCTTGAGTCAAGGGAAGTTACTCTGCGGTCTCGGAAAGGTCTAGCAGTCGACAATTTTTCGAGTCTGAAATTTGCGTAGTTTTTCAATTTTCTTTTCCGTAATTTCGCACGGAAAATCGTACCTCCGTAATGGGGGGTTAATTTCCGTAAAATTACGGACGATTACGGAAGGGTAGGCAGGTCTGGTTCAGGCAATGCGAATA
>CM031596.1:31306578-31334078 GCA_018398815.1 Conus ventricosus | reverse complement strand
TTCAACTCTGCTGTTTATGCATTCCATGCCTTCATTTATCCATTATCTGTCATAAAATCTTTTTAACGCTACTGTTTATGCATTCACTGCTATTCCCTGTCTTGAGACTTTAACTTGAGTCTCTAACTTTAAGAATTAAAAAACAACAACAAAAAACTAAAAGAAATCAAGAGTTCAGATTGATTCATCAGATTCGCTTGTTATTATCTTCAATATATATATGAATACTCACTGCATATCCTATAGTATGCATCTCAGCCAAAAGATCAAGACTGTGTACACCACAGCCAAAAAAGAATTCCCTTGTTCAGACATGTGCTAAATAGGGTTTCATTGTGTTGTCTTGTTCTTGTATTATCTCCTCAAAAAATGGCGCGTGGTGGGGGGGACCGATTGCACACACTTGTAAAATATAAATACATGAACATCTTTAGGTACGCGTATTTATTTCATTTCCCACATGTTATCTTCTCTTGTTCCTTCCCCTTCCTATCCCCTACCCCTCTTCCCCTACTCCATCCACCTCTCTCTAAAAAAAAAAAAAAAAAAAAGAAGAAATTTCCATGCTGCATTCCTTGCTTGATGCAGTCAACTCTTTTTCTCATTTCATGAACACAGAGCCTCAAATCATACAATCTTCAACTGACATAACCTCTTTCTTTGTTTCAAAATATATCTTTTCACTTAATCTGCTTCTTTCTTCTTTTTTTTTCAGCAGGTCTTATAATTATTTGGCATTATCAGTTATTTGAATGACATGATTCCATGAGCCTGACAAGGCAAAAAATCATTCACACCTTGCTGACCTCCTCTTCTTATATCTTTATAATCAACTATGACTACAGCAGTGACTATACTAGCTGTAAGTCATATGACTACAGCAGTTGACTATGCTAAGCTATGACTACAGCAGTGACCACACTAATCTAAACCATAACTCCACTACAACAGCGACTACCCTGATCTAAGCTGTGATGACACCAATGACTACCCTGATCTAAGCTGTGATGACAGCAATGAGTACACTGATCTAAGCTGTGATGACACCAATAACTACACTGATCTAAGCTGTGATGACACCAATGACTACACTGATCTAAGCTGTGATGACACCAATGACTACCCTGATCTAAATTGTGATGACACCAATGACTACACTGATCTAAGCTGTGATGACACCAATGACTACCCTGATCTAAATTGTGATGACACCAATGACTACACTGATCTAAACTGTGATGACACCAATGACTACACTGATCTAAGCTGTGATGACACCAATGACTACACTGATCTAAACTGTGATGACACCAATGACTACACTGATCTAAACTGTGATGACACCAATGACTACACTGATCTAAACTGTGATGACAGCAATGACTACACTGATCTAAACTGTGATGACACCAATAACTACACTGATCTAAGCTGTGATGACACCAATGACTACACTGATCTAAACTGTGATGACACCAATAACTACACTGATCTCAACTGTGATGACAGCAATGACTACACTGATCTAAACTGTGATGACAGCAATGACTACACTGATCTAAATTGTGATGACACCAATGACTACACTGATCTCAACTGTGATGACAGCAATGACTACACTGATCTCAACTGTGATGACACCAATGACTACACTGATCTAAACTGTGATGACAGCAATGACTACACTGATCTAAACTGTGATGATAGCAATAACTACTCTGATCTAAACTATGATGACAGCAATGACTACTCTGATCTAAACTGTGATGACAGCAATGACTACCCAAATGTAAACTGTGATGACAGCAATGACTACCCAAATGTAAACTGTGATGACAGCAATGACTACCCAAATGTAAACTGTGATGATAGCAATGACTACCCAAATGTAAACTGTGATGACGGCAATGACTATTCTGATCTAAACTGTGATGATAGCAATGACTACCCAAATGTAAACTGTGATGACGGCAATGACTACTCTGATCTAAACTGTGATGACAGCAATGACTACCCAAATGTAAACTGTGATGATAGCAATGACTACTCTGATCTAAACTGTGATGATAGCAATGACTACCCAAATGTAAACTGTGATGACGGCAATGACTACTCTGATCTAAACTGTGATGACGCAATGACTACCCAAATGTAAACTGTGATGATAGCAATGACTACCCAAATGTAAACTGTGATGACGGCAATGACTACTCTGATCTAAACTGTGATGACAGCAATGACTACCCAAATGTCAACTGTGATGACAGCAATGACTACCCAAATGTAAACTGTGATGATAGCAATGACTACCATAATATAAACTGTGATGACAGTAATGACTACTCAAATCTAAACTATGATGACACCAATGACCACACCAATGTGAATTATGACAATAGCAGTCCTTACAGAATTCAGAAGGAACTAGGTTGTGGTGGAAAGAAAGGGAATACTCAGCAATCATGACCTGGAAATCTTTAAGAGAAAAAGAATTCTTATGTACCTGTCTGCCCTTGGAGAAGTGCACCATGCAAGGCAGACAACTCCTGGAACACAAGATAATTCAACCAATGTAATGTGTACATATATCTATCAAACGAGCCCCCTACCACACTCTTCCTTCACCATCCACTCCTCTGTGTTTTTTCAGACTCCAAGGGATCTAAGGGAGGACGTTAGGTATGAATCATAAATCTGACTTTTAATTTAAAGATAATAATTATTAACTTTCCTTCTAAGTAGGAAAGCAGTACAGTTGTGGACCAATCCGCATTTCTTCCTCTTGCTGTGGCCAGTTGTGGCACCGAAAGCAACATGTGAATGGAATCACGCATGGAAAGCAACATGTGAATGGAATCACTGTGATGGCCACTTGTGGCATGGAAAGCAACATGTGAATGGAATCACTGTGATAGCCAGTTGTGGCATGGAAAGCAACATGTGAATGGAATCACTGTGATAGCCAGTTGTGGCATGGAAAGCAACATGTGAATGGAATCACTGTGATAGCCAGTTGTGGCATGGAAAGCAACATGTGAATGGAATCACTGTGATAGCCAGTTGTGGCATGGAAAGCAACATGTGAATGGAATCACTGTGATTGCCAGTTGTGGCATGGAAAGCAACATGTGAATGGAATCACGCATGGAAAGCAACATGTGAATGGAATCACGCATGGAAAGCAACATGTGAATGGAATCACTGTGATGGCCAGTTGTGGCATGGAAAGCAACATGTGAATGGAATCACGCATGGAAAGCAACATGTGAGTGGAATCACTGTGACAGCCAATTGTGGCATGGAAAGCAACATGTGAGTGGAATCACTGTGATAGCCAGCTGTGGCATGGAAAGCAACATGTGAGTGGAATCACTGTGATAGCCAGCTGTGGCATGGAAAGCAACATGTGAGTGGAATCACTGTGATAGCCAGTTGTGGCATGGAAAGCAACATGTGAGTGGAATCACTGTGATAGCCAGCTGTGGCATGGAAAGCAACATGTGAGTGAAAAGATTTTGTGAGCAAATTAAACATGGAAATCAACATGAACGTGTGAGTGGATGCATTGTGACAGCAAGTTCTTGCTTGCAAATCAACATGTCGGTGGAAACACGTTGAGAGAAAGTCCTTGCTTGGAAATCAACGTGTCAGAGGAAACACGTTGAGAGAAGATAAGATAAGATAATGTTGCTTATAGCCCAGCTGACCGCAGAGGGCCACATCAGGGCTGTCACCACGTTAAAATCAACTCACCAGTCATTTTTTAAAAAAAATTAAAAAAAACCCACCTTTCACACATCTCTTTAAATGACATCGTCTAGAAACGCACCAGAAACTTCGTTAAAAATCTTCTTCAGTAAAATCTTAAATCAGATGAAAAATGTTAATCTCTCTCAAAAACTCAAGGATCACGTTAGGCGGCGCGGGACATCCCTGAACAGGATCTTCATGGACTCCGCTGTAAAATGTTTGTGTCTCACATCGTGCAAGACCCAACACTCTAAAAGAACATGTTTCATTGTGAGTGGCGCATGACATGGAATCCACCACGGAGCTTCTTCACTCTTTAAAAGGTAAGAATGGGTAAAATACGAATGGCCGGTGTGCAGCCGGCACAGAACCGTTTCCTCTTTACGACCACCCGACGTAGATGGGAGGAAGTCCTTGAGGTTTGGACGGATCTGAAAGAGTCTGTTACTCGTCTGTGTGTTCCAATCCTCCTGCCAGAGGTCTCTCACATAATCGTTAATTTTGGATTTCACGTCTGAGCAGGGAATATAAATGTTGGACAGTTTCTCTCTTGTGGCGTTCTTGGCTAAACGATCAACCATTTCGTTCCCGCCAATGCCAACATGACCAGGAACCCAAGCAAGAGTAATGTTGTAACCATCCGCTTTCAACTTGCTAAAAAGTTCAAAGAAATGTAAAAGTTCTGGATGCTGAAGGTTGCGGCCAGCTATGGCCTCCAAAGCTGACAGCGAATCCGACAGAACCAGAAAGTCCCTCTTCGAAGAATGCGAGATTATCTTCAAAGCCAAAACCAGAGCGGTAAGTTCAGCAGAATAGACAGAAGCATCGGAATGAATATGTTCCAACAGTATCTGAGAAGGAGCCCCAGGGCAGTAGGCTGCACAGGCCACTCCATCTTCAGACTTGGAACCGTCAGTGAAAACTTTTTGACAGGATGGGAATTTGTAACAGAGGTCAGCATACAATGCCTTGTACGCCAGAGAGCTGGTAGACTCTTTGCGAAAAGCTGCAAGATCGAAACGAATCTCTGGTGTGAAAAAGGTCCACGGAGGTTGATCCGAAAACTTGGAAAAATCGGACACAACTCCTGGGTCTAGACCTGCATTCCGCACGTGAGGCCGCATACGAAGACCAAACAGCGGAATACATTTCGGGTTATTTTCAAACTTACTTTGGAACGGAGGGTCAAAGACACAGTCATAGGCAGGATTCTGCGGTTCTGAGAACAGTCGGATATAATAATTCAAAGACAGTTTCAGCCTGCGGTTGGACAGTGAAGGTTCACCCGCCTCTGCGTACAGGCTGTACACAGGGGTGGTGCGGAACGCTCCAAGACAGAGACGAAGCCCTTGATGGTGGATAGGGTCCAAGAGTTTGAGGAAAGACGATCTTGCGGAGCCGTACACAGCACAACCGTAGTCCAGTTTGGAACGGACCAAGGCTCTGTAGAGGTGCAGCAAAGTTTTCTTATCAGCGCCCCAGTCGGTGTGTGCTACGACCCGCAGAATATTCAGTGCTTTCTGGCAAGCAGTTTTGAGGTGTTTGATGTGGCTGAGAAAGTTAAGTTTCTGGTAAAAAATGACTCCCAGAAATTTGGCCTCTTTAACAGCTGGAATGGGAGATTTCCCTACTTGAAGTTCAGGATCTGGAAAAAACTGACGGAAATTATGGAAGTGAATACACTGCGTCTTTGTTGGAGAAAAGGTGAAACCGTTTTCATCTGCCCACCGATGGATTTTATCTACGCAAAGCTGGAGCCTGCGCTGGACACTCGGGTACAGGCTTCCAGTTGCGTAGACAGCAAAATCATCCACAAACAATGAGCAGTCTGAACCCTGCTGAACTGATTGAACAATGTTGTTAATCTTAATGCTAAAGAGGGCAGGAGACAGTATGCTCCCCTGTGGAACACCCAACTCCTGCTCGTGGACATCAGAGAGAGTGGTGCCAACCCGGACCTGAAACTGTCGTTCTGCCAAAAAATTTTGAATAAAAAGCGGAAGATGACCTCGAAAACCCAGATCGTGGAGATCATGAAGTATCCCCGACTTCCAGGTAGTATCGTAGGCCTTCTCCAAGTCAAAGAAAATTGCCACAGCATGCTGTCTGTTCAAAAAAGCGTTCCGAAGTGTAGATTCCAGACGAATCAAATGGTCAACAGTAGTCCGATGTTTGCGGAAACCACACTGTTCTTTCGCCAAAAGGCCATCGGTTTCGAGTTTCCACATGAGCCTAGCATTGACCATTTTCTCCATCAATTTACAGACACAGCTGGTCAAAGCTATGGGACGGTAGTTTGATGGATTAGAAAGATCTTTTCCAGGTTTGGGGATGGGAATAATGAGGGCTTTTCGCCAAGAAGGTGGAAAGAAACCAGTAGTCCACACATGGTTGTATACCTGTAACAGGATGTTCAGACCTATTTGCGGAAGATGTTTCAACAGATGATAATGGATTTCATCTATACCTGGAGAGGAATCGCTGCAAGAAACTAAGGCAGATTTCAATTTGTTTAACGTGAAAGGAAGATTATAGTCTTCCATGTTGTCTGATGAATAGTTGCAGGGTGATTTTTCTTTAAGGGCTTTGTTTTTGACAAAAGTGGCTGATTTGTTAGAAGAGGAGGAATTCTTTTCAATTGTTGAAGCAAGCAGATTAGCAACTGCTTTTTTCTCCGTAATTAAAGAGTCTGAAAACTTGAGATGGTTCACAGTGGGACAGGTGTTCTTCCCTTTGATTTTCTTAATGATGTTCCACACTTTCTTCTTGGAAGTTTTTGATGTCAGCCTGGAGCAGAAACTTCTCCAGGACCGACGTTTACTGATTTTAAAAGTGTGTCTTGATTTAGCACGGAGTTTCTGATGGGCTCGAGCGTTGGGACCGAAGGTCGTTGGTATACCTGACGCTGAGCCCGTTTTCGAACTTTGGAAATTTGTTGGCAGTCTGAATCAAACCAGGGTGTCTTTGGCATTTGAAGTTTATCGGAAGACACTGGAATACAAGCTTTAGCACACTTGATCATAGTGTTAGTCAGTGATTCTGCTGGGTCCGGACTCTGAAGAAAATCAGTGTCCTGGAATTCCGCAGAAATAGTGGCTGCAAATAGATCCCAGTTTGCTTTCTTATAATTTAGGTGTTGAGAGACAGAGACGTGTTCAGTTATTACAGGTTGTAGGAGGACAGGGAAATGGTCACTTCCGTGCAGATCGTCATGGACAGACCACTCATAGTCCAGGACCAGCGAGGGGTCACAAACCGACAAATCTAAACACGAAAGTGAACCTGTGGAAGAGTGGAGGTAAGTTGCAGATCCGTCGTTCAGACAACACAAATCTAAATCCGAAAGGACATCCTCAATTAGCAGACCTCTGGATGACGTACTGACACTACCCCAAAGAGGATTGTGACCGTTTAAGTCACCCAACAGCAAAAAAGGTCGAGGAAGTTCTCCTATCAGACTGACAAGGTCCTGACAACAAACCGAGACAGAAGGTGGGAGATAAAGGGAACAGATTGTCACAGTCTTGTGGAGAGTGACTCTCGCAGCTACAGCCTGAAGGGAGGTAGACAGATCGACAGGACTATACAACAAAGTTTTGTGTAGGAGAAGGGCAACACCGCCCGACAGTCCCAACGTGGATGGTTGTGCAGATTTTGAAAGAATATTAAAGCCAGAAAGAGTAAAGGTCTTCTGGCTTTGAATTTGAGTTTCCTGAAGAGCCACGACGGAAGGTTTTATAGATTGACACAGAAGCTGCAGCTCTCGAAGTTGGAATTTAGTCCACGGATGTTCCAATGGAATATTGTACTATCCATGGTGCAGAGGGCGAAAAGGAGAGAGATCAGGTCATCTCCTCATCAACATCTGTGTCTAAGGGTGTAAATTTGTTGGTTAGTTTCACTGGACTGTGGTCTTCAGACCTGCTGGCAGACTTGCCAACAGGTGAAGAGGGTCTGGATTTGGGAGACGGTGGAGGTTTCTTCCTCATCTCCACCATCTCCACACTGGATTGAACTCCCTTGCCCGCACGGGCACTGGACAGAGGAGTTCGAGGTAGGGGTGCTGGTTTTTTTAATCTGCCCAGCAGCAGATGTTGTAGACTGCTGGGCAGTCTGAGGGGTGGCAGATTTTTTGCCTCCACCAGGGGCATTCACTTTGGGTTGGGAGGTGGTGGACCTGCTACCACCAGGATTGACAATTCTACCTTGTAATGTCTTCGAAAACATGAATTCATCAGTCTGGCAGCAGACTGACCGAGTAGGAACTGTGGGAACTTTCTTTACGGCCGAAGCATAGGAAGAGGCTGTCGGTGTCTGACTGCCCACAACCTGTTTGCGGGCCTCAAAAAGGAAATTTTCTTTTCAGTTTTTATTCTTTGGATTGCGGATTCTTGAATCCAAAGAGGACAGTTTCGTGAAGAGGAGGGATGGTCGCCACCGCAGTTAGCACAATGTGCCGGATCTTGACACGGCCCATCATGGGTTGCCTTGCAGCAAACACCGCATACCTCTTGCCCTGAACAGCGGTCCCTGACATGGCCAAACTTCTGGCACCTGAAGCACCTCAACGGGGACGGAACATATAACTGAACCCGGACATTCAGGTAGCCAACTTTGATGACCGGAGGCAGCACAGGGTTGCAGAATGTCAGAAAGAGGGTGTTGGTGGCCACTCTTTCTGCACCCTTCTTTACAGTCACCCTGCGCACCTCCGTCACACCCTGGGATGCCAGCTCCGTTTTGATCTCTGCCTCTGAGACACCTGATAAATCCTGGCAGCGAATCACGCCTTTCGATGAATTTAACTGTTTGTGGGGAGTTACCCTGATCTCCCTATCCACTAGTTCCAGCCCTGATGTGGCCCTTTGCGGTCGGCTGGGCTATAAGCAACATTATCTTATCTTATCTTATCCACTAGTTTTGTTGCCCTCAGCAGCTGTTCAGATTGTTTTTGTGATTTACATTGAATTAGAAACGAGCCATTTCTCAACCTTTTTATGGACCGAGGGTCACCTGCTAGACCTTGAAAGCCCTTTTGGATAGCAAAAGGGCTCAGAGCTGAAAGGGGTCTTTCCTGCTCCGTCCCTTCCATTACGAGCCAGGAAGCCCAGAATCCTGTCTTCTGTCGTACCTCAGTATCTGAATCACTGTCAGAATTGAAATCCCCTGAAATAGGGGATGCTGCCTTCCTCTTCTTTTTTGGGGGAATTGTTTTTGAAAAAGCCATATTTAGTGTATTGTGTTTCATCCCTCCCTTACCCACCCACCTTGGAGTCCAACTAAGGGGCCAGGGCAAGAAACCAATGTCTTGACCCCTTCCAGGCTTCGGGAGAGATATACGACAAACAGAAACTACCAACCCTATCCCCCCTGATCATGCTCAACTCCCAGGGACAGAGAGCTGAGCACTGCAGGGGTTCACATGGCCAGCAGGGGAACTGCCTGTCTTGACCCAGCCCCAAGAAGGGGAGCCGATTAGTACACCCGGGCCAAAGTGTACTCCTGTCTAGGAGAGGTCCGAGCCAAAGTGATGTGTTGAGAGCGCTGGCCCTCTCAATCACCAGGATCTCATTCCCCTCCGACACAGGTCGCACCGCACGGCAAACGCGGCGGATCTTAAGGAGACCACAGAGAGAAAAGGAGTGTGGAAAAGAAGACTTGAAGGGGAGACGAAGATAGAAAAGGGCCAAATAAGGAAGGCAGAAAACAAGAAAAGGAGAAAGGCGGGTTACTCTTAGTCAGGATCCTCACCCTTAGCCTATCTGACATGGGAAGCCCTACCAGGGGCATCAACTCCTTACCATGTTACGCTTAGGCCAGACAGCATCTTGGCTTTTCGGACCTAGAAGCAGTTTGAAAAAAAAACAGCCTATCTCCAAGTATTGATGCCCCCGCCAGCAAAGCCTAAGGGATCACTGGACCGCGCAAGCCCTCCGACCACGACAAGGTCGCAACCCCGGAGGGGAGCTGGTAGACTCTTTGCGAAAAGCTGCAAGATCAAAAACGAATCTCTGGTGTGAAAAAGGTCCACGGAGGCTGATCCGGAAACTTGGAAAAATCGGACACTACTCCTAGGTCTAGACCTGCATTCCGCACGTGAGGCTGCATACGAAGACCAAATGACGGAATACATTTAGGGTTGTTTTCAAACTTACTTTGGAACGGAGGGTCAAAGACACAGTCATAGGCAGGGTTTTCTGGTTCCGAGAACAGTCTGATATAATAATTCAAAGACAGTTTCAGCCTGCGGTTGGACAGTGAAGGTTCACCCGCCTCTGCGTACAGGCTGTACACAGGGGTGGTGCGGAACGCTCCAAGACAGAGACGAAGCCCTTGATGGTGGATAGGGTCCAAGAGTTTGAGGTAAGACGATCTTGCAGAGCCGTACACAGCACAACCGTAGTCCAGTTTGGAATGGACCAAGGCTCTGTAGAGGTGCAGCAAAGTTTTCTTATCAGCGCCCCAGTCAGTGTGCGCTACGACCCGCAGAATATTCAGTGCTTTCTGGCAAGCAGTTTTGAGGTTTTTAATGTGGCTGAGAAAGTTAAGTTTCTGGTCAAAAATCACTCCTAGAAATTTGGCCTCTTTGACAGCTGGAATGGGAGATTTCCCTACTTGAATTTCAGGATCTGGAAAAAACTGACGGAAATTATGGAAGTGAATACACTGTGTCTTTGTAGCAGAAAAGGTGAAACCGTTTTCATCCGCCCACTGATGGATTTTATCCACGCAAAGCTGGAGCCATTGCTGGACGCTCGGGTACAGGCTTCCAGTTGCGTAGACAGAAAATCATCCACAAACAATGAGCAGTCTGAACCCTGCTGAACTGATTTAACAAGATCAGGTCGCACCGCACGGCAAACGCGGCGGATCTTAAGGAGACCACAGAGAGAAAAAGAGTGTGGAAAAGAAGACTTGAAGGGGAGACGAAGATAGAAAAGGGCCAAATAAGAAAGGCAGAAAACAAGAAAAGGAGAAAGGCGGGTTACTCTTAGTCAGGATCCTCACCCTTAGCCTATCTGACATGGGAAGCCCTACCAGGGGCATCAACTCCTTACCACGTTATGCTTAGGCCAGGCAGCATCTCGACTTCACAGGCCTAGAAGCAGTTTGAAAAAAACCAGCCTATCTCCAAGTATTGATGCCCCCGCCAGCAAAGCCTAAGGGATCACAGGACCACGCAAGCCCTCCGACCACGTCAAGGTTGCAACCCCGGAGGGACGTTGAGAGAAAGTTGTTGCTTGCAAATCAACATGTCAGTGGAAACACTTGAGAGAAAGTTCTTGCTTGGAAATCAACATGTCAGTGGAAACACATTGAGAGAAAGCTGTTGCTTAGAAATCAACATGTCAGTGGAAACACGTTGAGAGAAAGGTGTTGCTTGGAAATCAACATGTCAGTGGAAACACTTGAGAGAAAGTTGTAGCTTGGAAATCAACAAGTCAGTGGAAACATGCTGAGAGAAAGTTGTAGCCTGGAAATCAACATGTCAGTGGAAACACGTTGAGAGAAAGTTGTAACTTGGAAATCAACATGTCAGTGGAAACATGTTGAGAGAAAACTGTTGCTTGGAAATCAACATGTCAGAAGAAACACATTGAGAAAAAGTTGTTGCTTGGAAATCAACGTGTCAGAGGAAACATGCTGAAAGAAAGTTGTTGCTTGGAAATCAACATGTCAGAAGAAACACATTGAGGAAAAGTTGTTGCTTGGAAATCAACATATCAGAAGAAACACATTGAGAGAAAGTTGTTGCTTGGAAATCAACATGTCTGTGGAAACACGCTGAGAGAAAGTTGTTGCTTGGAAATCAACATGTCAGAGGTAACACGTTAAGAGAAAGTTGTTGCTTGGAAATCAACATGTCAGTGGAAACAATGTGAGACCAAGTTTCTGCTTGAAAATCTTCATGAATATGTGAGTGAAAACATCATGAGAGCAAACTGTGGCTTGGAAATCAACGTGACAATTTGTGCGGAACATGCAGAGTGAAAAGTCAAGGGTAGAAAACAAGATGCAAATTATATATACCATGGGAACCCAAAACCGTCAAGAGAGTACAGCTAGCCATACAAACTGGTGAGGACAATAAATGCAGTCAACAGAATCAACATTCACTGCTCAGAAAGAAACACTACCAGTGGCTGATTACTGAAAATCCATATCCCATGCAGACACACTCTGGAAAGTTTTGGGAAGCTAAAAAAATTTTTTTCAGCATACCTAGTAACTGGGAATATGTATCCGTAAAGTTCATCCACAAATAAAATTCTGAACCTGATTATCGAAATGCATGCAGGGACTCATCCAAATGATTTTCGGTTTCCAATTTAAAGATGTCTATGAAAATATTAAGTAACTGTTAAAAACAAACAAACAAACAAACAATCATAAATCAAAGTTGTCATCACTCTTCCATTTGTCTGCTGACTCTAGAGGCCATCTCACGGCCAGTGTGACAACTAACTAAGAGTGTGTCAAACGCAGTTACCTCATTAAAATCAGCCACAAAGTAGTTGAAGTGGAACTTGATCCCTGGTTTCTCTGCCATCCTCAGGGACACAGACCCCAGGGATCTCACTGCAGGAGAACTCACACACACACACACACACACAGACACACACACACACACACACACACACACACACACACACACACACACACACACACACACACACACACACACACAACACACACACACACACACCACACACACACACACACACACACACAACACACACACACACACACACACACACACACACACACACACACACACACACACACACAAGGCACACACACACACACACACACACACACACACACACACACACACACACACACAGACACACACACACACACACACACACACACACACACACACACACACACACACACACACACACAAATACACACACACACACACACATACACACACACATACACACACACACACACATACACACACACACACACACACACACACACACACACACACACACACACACACACACACACACACACACACACACACACACACACAAAGAGTTACCAAAGTTCAATTCAACTAACTGGCTTTGTTTTACTCCACCATTTGCAACTGCTTCTGTAAGTGATCCACAAAATGCACTGCTGATCATATGCGGTCTTGTGGAAACCTTACAGGTTTGTGGAAAGCAAAGCCAGGCTTCTGCAGAAATAATGAAACAACAGATGCTTGTGCTGCATTTTATTTTTTAAGGAAAATAACAGAAGATAAAACATATATCACTCTGCAGGATAAACACAAATCTTTTTCTTTCACTGAAATTTACAACAAAAAAACAAACTGAACATGAACTTAACTTCAGTGACATTTACAACACGCGCACCCATACACATACATTTAACAAGTACTTCAGTTCTTTTTGTGTTTTGTTTTTTTCTAGATCTGGAGTCAAAATAACTCTTTACCAGTGAAAATAAGCACGTCAGTTTTGAGAGTGATGGGCTAAGTTCAAATTAATCACATGCAGGAGAGTGCTGCTAGACCCAACCTTTACTGAAAATAAAAGTGGTATTGGATGTAGCGATGAGAAGGGGAGGAAGGGTAGGGGTGGGGGTGGGGAGGTATGCTTAACTGGAATTCATTCTTTGCAAGTGATATCAAACTGAATTCAAAATTAAACTGTAGTCTTTCTGTTGGAATTTTTTGTTTGGTTTTGCAAATTTCAACCACTGACTTAGGGTGTCTTCAATCCCTCCATTCAACTCTTGCAGACTGATGTAGCACTAGCAGCCTACACTGCAGTAGTTGAGACCTTTGATACTCATCAATGTATACATAATTGAAATAACTAAATGTGAAAACTTAATGCATGCCTAACCACTCTACTGGCTGCAAAGGCAAATAAATTTTGAATAAGTTTTAATTTCTTCTTCAGAGGTATGTTGCGCAATACTGTTTGTTGACAGAGTTAAGTTAAAGATAATTGGCTATTAGAATTTACATCAGCCATTCAAAAGAAATAATTAGATGCGCTTCCACTAGACATATTTCTCATTTTGTAGCTGTGCAGAAACTCGTCAAAATGGTACAACATTGACTGATCAATGTGTACCCAATAGGAGCCTGAACATCATTTCTATTTTTAAAATTTTTGTTTTACCAACAACCTGAATTTTGTACAATACAAATACATGCATTCACACACAAGTGCAGGAGCATCCACAATCTGAAGCTCTACAGAATACAAATTCACACATGTGCACATTTAAGAGTGGGCACACCAACAACCTGAAGCTCTGCACAGTGCAAATGCATGCACACACACACACACACACACACACACACACACACACACACACACACACACACACACACACACAAACACATATGCAAGTGCATGTAAAGGGAGACTTGGAGTTGACTGGAGTGAATGTTGTAGCTAATGGCAGTGTATGGATGCAGTGAACTTACCTTGCCTATAGCTGCCTGCATTGCCGGGCAGAAAGAGGACCGGGATACCATGGAACTCCATGTTACTGTGACCAGCACACCAAACACGGTCACCACCATGAAATTCTTCATACACATTACAGTACAAAGACATACAAATCCATATGCGCTACTGCAAGAATGCAATGATGTCACATCCATGCCAGTGCAATAAACACTCAGCATAATGCATACATACAACTGCATTGTGTGTACATGCATGCACACATCATACAACACAGACACAAAACAACATAATGAAAATTACCCTGTCAGCAGATCAAAGACAGAAATACAGGTTGGGCATCAGTGAACACCACGGTCTACAATTTCAGGGAAAGGTGGGTCTAATTACACCAGAAACCAAGAAAATGAAAATAGTCTGAAGCTAGAGAGGGGGATTGGGGGGGGGGGGGGGGAGGGGGGACAGCAGGCTTGGAGTGGTGGTTGAGCACTAAACTCCCCAAATCATCCAAATGTAAGGGTTCACTTACAGTATACTTCATAATCCTGTCATACCATGAAATGATATTCAAGAGGATGAACCATGCTTTAGAGCCCTGTAAATGAGAGAGAGAGAGAGAGAGAGAGAGAGAGAGAGAGAGAGAGAGACAGACAGACAGACAGAAAGAGAGGGAAAAGCAGAGGAACACACACACATATGTGTGTGTGTATATATTATATATATATATATATATATATATATATATATATATATATATATATATATATATATATATATATATAAAGTAACGGGCGTATGGGGGAAGAGGGGGAGGTACTGAAACAAAGTGACAAAGGCCACATAAATGATGACCAGAGGGCTGAGAAAGGGTGTGTGGTGATGAAGGCTTCTGGCAATATAAAAAAAAAAAAAAAAGAAAAGAAATTCAGTAATTATCATTTTTCATTAAATGTGAAAAAATTCCATGCTGTTAGTAAAAATCTTTCAAATCAAAATAAGTTGGTTGAAAATCCGGTAAACATATAATATACACACTGACACAAACACATATACAGACAGACACAGACACACACACACGCTGCATGTACACATCTAGATACTATATTACCCGATCTGCCGAACGTAGTCCCTGCACACACACACATACACAATAAAATATTATTCATCTTTATCAATCTTAAGAAAACATGAAGAAAAAAAAATCTTCTAGAGGATGAACTTCCTTCCGTCTCATCTGCTGTAAAGCCCCTAAGAAAGAGAGTTGGGGAGGGGGGGGGGGGGTAAGTGAGGAACAGAAAGGAGAGAGAGAGAGAAAGGTGAAGGCACTTCAATGCAAGGAGAGAATACTAACCTTCAAAAAAAAAAAAGAGCTTACACAGAATATGACTGAAAATGCTGAACAATTAAGTAGTGGGGAAAAATAAGTGCAGGCTAACAATTCTTTCATCATTATAGTAATGACTTGGCAAAGATTTGAACTTAAAATTTTTATTTTTTTTTTAAATGGGGTGTGGGGGTGAAAATGAAGAAAGTGGGAACATAAAATTAAGAAAACATATTATAATTACGAAAACCCTTCGCTAGCTGCATGAGAGAACCATCATAATCCCTCTCTGAGGCAGATCTACTTATACTGCCTGCTCCTAGGCCTTTCGTCCGTTGGATCAGACTCATCAGGGAGACACAGCTGATTGTGTCTGTGCTCTTGGCGTCAAACAGAGACACACCACAGTCCATAATTCTGTGGTGTTCTTACCACCAAGGGTTCAAAAAAGAATCCAACAGCACCCCAAAGCAGCCAGCGAAGGGTAGTAAATGAAACAAAATGAAAGTGTGGAAAGGAAAAAAGTTGCTGACAAACTAAAAACATTTCCCCAACAGTATAAAATGTTGGGGACAATCTTTGAGCCTATGCTGGAGGATCCATTCAAGGACGCAAGGGAGATCAAAAGATATGGAACAGTCTGAGTGGTCAGCTCTGCTGTTCAATAACCCAAGCATTTTCAGCAGCTATGAATTGTGCAGAATATGATTCAGAGGGAGGAGAGAGAGAGAGAGAGAGAGAGAGAGAGAGAGAGAGAGAGAGAGAGAGAGAGAGAGAGAGAGAGAGAGAGAGAGAGAGAGAGAGAGAGAGAGAGAGAGAGAGAGAGAGAGAGGAGAGAGAGAGAGAGAGAGAGAGAGAGAGAGAGAGAGAGAGAGAGAGAGAGAGAGAGAGAGCACTTCAGTTTAAGGACGGCATGGTAAACTTGAAAATGAAACAACAACAAAAACAACAAAGAAGGAGCTTACACAGAGTATGAATATGAGAAAATGACAAGTACTCAGCCAGACCACATTTTTGTTTAACTGTGCCATAAAGTACAATTTTATACGAGTCAAGTCTTCAATTTTACAATAACTGAATGACACTCCTAAAACTGTGTCAATGAATGTTTTTATCTGTTTTGCAATACTCCATACTTTTAGTGCTTCTATGTGAAATCTGTATTTATGATACAGAAAAGCATGTACTTTTTTATTTTTAATAGGACCATTTTGCACAGCTGCTTTTTATGTCAATTATTTTGAACATATACATGTATGCATATATATATACACACACAGATTTATACCAAACACTTTTACACACCACACTTAAAAAGACTGTGAGACGTGTTGCACACACACACACACACACACACACACACACACACACACACACACACACACACACACACACAACTAGTACATGTATGCACACAAACACACACAGATACCAAACACTTTTACACACCATGCTTAAAAAACACCGTGAGACATGTGTTACACACACACACACACACACACACACACACACACACACACACACACACACACACACACACACACACACACACTGTTGACACAAGCACATGTTCATGCTTTATCATCATCAACATCAACCCAGACAGACACCCACAGATTTAAACAGAATGCTCATAAAATGTTGTGTCCTCAGCCCCTGCAGTTCTGAGAGTAACTTATACTGGTTCGTCACGTGGCAACCACTACAGCAGACTCTGCAGTGCAGCCGAATAACTTGTGTGATGTCCAGTAGTGCCTAAACATACACATGTCTGATGTCACCATCTACTAAGTCCCCGGTCCCCTACTGGAGAACAAAAATTGCTCAGGCACAGAGCTGGCGTAAATGAGTATTCCTCTACAGAGGGCATCACTATGTCCATCCAGTGACAGCCCCCTTGACTTTGCCAGTACATAAGACTGTGATATCATATGACCTCACCATAGGCATGAATGCAATGAGATTATTAAAAAAAAAAAAAAATTAAAAAAAGGAGGTCACCCATGAATGTACGGCATGAAAGGCCACAGAATTTAAGACTATTTCATGGTGATCAATGAGAATGGCGATGATGACTATGATGCTATAGAATTCCATTCTGGTCAGAGACTACCTGACTTCTTTTCTTAATACATCCCAGCATTATATGGGCCACTCTCACTCACTCAGAGATGCATCAGTTAAGGGGATGAAATTTGTTTGCATGGTTCCAATCTTCCCACTTGAAACTACAGAAAATTCATTTCTGGACATGATCTGGCCAGAGCTGAAAAACCTCTGTAAGACATAAATGCCTCTGATGGAAGTCATCCCCATGGCTTTCCAACCAACAATGCTAATCGCTACACTATAACATCGTTCTTATGATAACAATCAGTAGCTTAGAAAAATACATGCTCCCACTGTATTACATTAGGAACTGTTCACTACTTTCTATGCAAACTCTGTTCAAGGGCATCAATAAATCTTGAACATATTCTTCAAAATGTAGCAAATTTCATGAATGGGGTATGTGCTTTAACTCTACAGTTGCAACAGACTAGTTGAGGCCGACTGTCTGAATGAAAGTGACAGCGCAGTGTGTTGTGCTTGCAAAGGGATTCAACACATCTGAAGCACGTGTCCACAGTTGAAAATGATAATGTGACATCAGACTCAGGTCAGGGGGCATACATAATATAACCTGGTAAATGGATGGATGGAAATCACATTTTGTGCAGATGAAAGAATACATGAAAGGACGGATGAAAAAACAGAGAAATAGACAAACTGCAAGTATATAGCAAGTATCTGTCAGATGAAAAGACAAAATTTGTGACGCTCAAACAGAACCTCTGTTTCATGTTATGAGAGAGAGATATATATATGGTGGCTTATAGCCCAGCTGTTCAAATCAACTCACAAGTCATCGAAACACACCAGAAGTTCTGCTGATCAGCCAGAAAGTTTTTAATAAAGACGTTGTGACAGCTATGCAATTGTTATCCATAGGTAGTGTTGCACTTATGTCAGATCAGGATAGGCACTGCTGAACACCACAAAAGAGGTTTGGCAGCAACGCAGTGTCTTCTCTGGTGGGTTCCCTCGTGATGACTTTGTATTGCTTGTCTCCTATATGATGTGGTGTTGAGGCTGTGACAGGGCTAACATGGATGTGGCTGTGTACAGGAAGCTTGAATAGCGGCCTGGGTGTCATACCACTTATTTGGCATAGCTGTCTGATGACTCACACACAGAAAAACAATGGGGAAAAAAAGGAAGTTTGTGTCATGTATTTGTGTGCAAGTTGAAAAACTGAGCCACATTGCAAAAGTTGACTTTAGTTTTCATTCTGCTGAAGTAGAATTTATGTACATGGACTGAGAGAGAGAGAGAGAGAGAGAGAGAGAGAGAGAGAGAGAGAGAGAGAGAGAGAGAGAGAGAGAGAAGAGAGAGAGAGATTGTGTGTGTGTGTGTGTGTGTGTGTGTGTGTGTGTGTGTGTGTGTGTGTGTGTGTGTGCATAAATGTGCGCGTATGTGTAGTTATGTATTGATAGTGCAATGGTGAGCTTGATTTGACAGTAAGCAGTTTTCATCATATGTGCGTTTGTGCATGACTGCATGAGTGTTGTGTGTGAACATGTGCATGGATCTGCATGTGAGAGAGAGAGAGGAGAGAGAGAGAGAGAGAGAGAGAGAGAGAGAGAGAGAGAGAGAGAGAGAGAGAGAAAATAAGAGAGAGAGAGAGAGAGTGAGTGAGTGAGTGAGTGTGTGTGTGTGTGTGTGTGTGTGTGTGTGTGTGTGTGTGTGTGTGTGTGTGTGTGTGTGTGTGTGTGTGTATGCGCGCGCATGTGTGTACATACACACACACTAAACCAGATTTAGTGTAATTTGTATAGTCATGGCCATTCTTTAAGAGTGTACATGATCCTGTCTTTGAAGTTTGTTGTTAACAGATGTAGCTCCATTATAATTACTGTTTGTGCAGCTTCTCTGCTTCCACAGATAAATTGCTATTAAGCATCTAATTACATCAGAAGCAATTATAGTTTCTTTGTGGGACTGTTTGGCCCCAGCCGGCTCGTAACTGGAGCTGAGTGTGCCATGGGTTGAAATCTGTAACCACCCAGTAGGTTTCTATATTAATTCTACTCACTGAATGGATGTATTTCTGGACAATATTGTTCATGTTTCTAAAACTAAAAGCAACACTGTAGGTGCCTCTGGCTCTTTCTTAGGCCTTTTTGACACCAGTTACTGAAGCATTGAATAGAGTAGTAAATCGGTGTGCCTCCATTATTGCTTTTGGAACCATGTATTGCTTTCAGCAGTCTTGTTGTACACATGTATTACTTATGTGAACCAGCAGTTTGCAATTTTATTCCACCCTATCAACAAACCACCCGCTGACTCCTAGACCTGCAATATTTAACCATTGAATGCGTGTGTGTGTGTGTGTGTGTGTGTGTGTGTGTGTGTGTGTGTGTGTGTGTGTATACACGCTAACGCCATTGTTGATTTCAGAATATAACTTATAGGCAAGGTGTGGCTTCGCTAGGTTGTTCCTGCTTCCTATCACAACCTGAGATTTCAGACTTCAGATATTCATGTGCACTGGGAACTTGAAAACATGACTACACACACACACACACACACACACACACACACACACACACACACACACAAACACAAACACACAAAAGCAATATGTACTCAAAATGAGAATAACTGAACCTCTCTCTCTCTGCCCCAGCATTTACTCAGTAACTATTTACCATCTTTCCCATCAGTTTATGTTAAAAATTAAAAAAAAACTTATTCCACAATTATGAAATAGCATCACCAGTACTTTAATGTGGATATTCATGCTTAAATATTCTTTTAAAAAAAACACAACCGAAAACAAAAATGATACTGACAACCGACTTCACAATGCTGATATGACACCGACTGATTTTTCTTGCATGAAATGGACACATACCCTTGACTGATTTTTCTTGCATAAAATGAATACATACCCTTGACTGATTTTTCTTGCATAAAATGAATACATACCCTTGACTGATTTTTCTTGCATAAAATGAATACATACCCTTGACTGATTTTCTTGCATAAAATGAATACATACCCTTGACTGATTTTTCTTGCATAAAATGAATACATACCCTTGACTGATTTTTCTTGAATAAAATGAATACATACTCTTGACTGATTTTTCTTGTATAAAATGAATACATACCCTTGACTGATTTTTCTTGAATAAAATGAATACATACCCTTGACTGATTTTTCTTGCATAAAATGGATACATACCCTTCACCATACACGTACAGTTTGTAGTTGGGAAACTGGTTTGTAATGCTGCTGTCCAATGGCACATTCTGGAAACATGATAATATTGACTTAATAAACTAACAGTAACAGCAGCAGCTGTTGTATTAGTGGTAGAATCAACGGCAACAGCAGCAGTAGCACCAGCAACAGCATCAATACTAGCGGTAGCAATAGCTGAGTTTGAAGTGATAGAGACTGGCAACAAACTGCCACTGGCTCTCTGGCTTTCATATCCCATCCTTGTTACAAATAGCTTTATTGGTTATTTCATTTCATAGTTCAAATACATTATGTACATCTTTTTAAATGGTAACTCGTCAAATTAAGAAAATGTATTCATTTTGCATCTCTGTCCACAAAATTCATGAAAATATTAATGGTACATTCTTTAATCTAACTGAAAGATCCACCACTCTTAAAACACAAAAACAAACAAAAACAGCATGCATGACAAGTTTTCTCATAGTGACTTCAATGCTTCATGTCACTTGCACTTTTGCAGTATTAGTCTCCTTAAAATTTGTGAAGATGTGGCAGAACTCTACAGATGGTGATGGATAAATTTTACACAGAGGCTATGCAGATAAAAAGATCTGTTTGAAGGTACATCTGCACTTGCGGAATTGAGTCTGTTCTTTAGCGATAGCATCTGCTTGCACTTTTTACTCTCTTCAGAATGATTCTGAGCTTTACTCTGCTAGCGTAGCATATCAATATGGTGTCATTCATGTGACAATGCTTGCAGTTCTGGCAGTGTTGGAGATTCCTATCTTGGCAAGGGTGACAACTAGTGATTAAGTCCATGGCAAGGGCCACTCCCCAGTGAGCTAGATGTTGTTGCTGATGGCAGAACATTATGATATTGATTACTGCCTCTTCACCATGTTTCAAGAGTTCTACAAGGATGTTGTCAATGACTAGCCATCCCACAATTCAGCCATTTCATTGCTGCTTCGCCTTCTCCACCGAGTATTGGGGATGGGGTTGGGGGGTTGGGGGGTTCATCCTCATTTGGTGACTTCTGTACTGTTAGCACACTTGAATCTCCTTTGCTTTCAAGAGTTCAGAACGATATTCAGTCCAACTTTTTATGTCTTATTCCTGAGTGCGACAACTGCAATCCTTGTCCTCAACAGTGCTGACAGGGTACTGTTGGAGAGTGGTTCAATATTTCAGTGAAGTTTGTCAGGGCTGCCTTCTGTCTTCCACACTTTTAACCTTGCCCATACGTCGTGGGTCTGAAATGACCCACACTCATGATTTTCACTTGATAACTGGGTACATTTTTTATGCTATTTCTACCAAATATTATGACTTTGTCAACAAACCATGGCCCTATGCCTGTACCAAAAATTGTTTGTTTTTGTTGGTAAACAAAGGAGTAAACAAAAAGTCCCAGTATGTAATGGGTTGAGCTGAGCAGAACCAAACCTGTAAAGAAGAAAACCTGAGTGCCGTATGTCGTGGGTCTGGCCAGACCCATGCATTCTAAAAACAAAGAGTGAACAAAAACATAACCGGCCCAGTATGTCATGGGTCTGAGCAGACCCATGACTTATCGGGACAGGTTTCTTCCTTCAGAAGACAAGAAGGCTGTGTGGAGACCCATGTTGTATGGCTACGGTTTATTCCTTCACAAAAAGCCTGGGTCTCTGGAGACCCACAACCTAAGGCGAGCATGATTGATTTAAGGCAACGTACGGGAAAGGTTACACATGTTTCTAGAAAACATCTTCACTGATGCACTTGCAGATCATGTCAGCACTGTCGGCATTTAGGGACAAATAGTTCTAACCTTCGCCTTGCAGATGACAACAATATCCTGGCAGGCACAGATAACTCACCAAACTTGTTCAAAGACTGGATGAAACATGAAAAAGATAAATGGCATGGATATCAATGCCAAGAAGGTCAAGTTGATGGCTGTTCACACCACCACCACCAATGCTTATCCATGACCAGAAGCAAGAAACTGTTCAACAGTTCACTTACTTGAGATCTCTCATTAACAATGAGGAATCCAAACCAGAAAATGAGAAATCCTCTCACAGGCATCAAGGATAATAAACATCAGCACTGTCCAAACTAAAACCTGTATGGAAGGACAATGACACTATATTGACAGTTCTATGAAATGCACGATCAGGTTCCTGCATACACTGGTATAATCCATCTTCCTGTATGCTGCATACCCTCGGTGCCTTTTGCCATGACTAATGTAGGCTGCTGCACATGCAGTGTGAACAAATTGGATGTATTTAGTTATGGGTAATAGTCCAGACATAAAAGTGAAAACTGTGCATTAACTAGAGTGTCACTGTTACTAGAGTAGTGTCAGCTATATAAATGTCAGCCATCACAACAGTAATAAAAAAAAATTTTAAATCATAATATAAAAACTATTAACCTCTTTTTGTTGGGAGGGGAGAGGAAGGAGGGGGGAGGCATGTTACTGAAAAAAAAAACATTTTATCAGCCTGACTAGTAATTCCCAGTCACCCATGTTCCTGTGACAACTGCTCTTCAATCTTCTCTGGAATTTTCTGCTGCGGTTGATTCTCCTTTTTTAAAGAGTACCAAGATGTGGTCTAACCTGAGACCTTTATTCAAATATTAGAAACTTCTTTTCATGAATTCCACCATTTGACTGACCCTAGTTACAACATAATCTCAAGAATATGTGTCAATCACTACACAACAGTTTATCACATTTGACAATTTAATCTTTATCACATGAATTTGGTGTCTATGTAATGATGTATAAAAGCATTACTGGCACTAAACAGTTAATCCACTGTGAGCATAAAAGCACAAAAGGAAATCCAAATCTTAATCTGGATAAGAAACTTTTTTCTTTGCTGTATTTAGCCACAATCAATGCTTCAGTTCTTGGAGGTGAAGGAAGTGGATAAAATGGTGAAGAAACCTGAGATTCACAACTCTTGGATCAGAAGATGCTGTGGCAAAAAACAACAACAAAAAACAAATACATAAATAAATAAGTAAATAAATGAATACACAAAACAAAACTGAACAGTAAAAAGTTGAAAACAGGAATACAGTTTCTTGCATCTGAACTTCTGAAAACCAAAAGTGTAGGCCTACATCATCATAAGCATCTGAGCATGTACACAAAAAAAATCCTGACTGCAGACGGATATATACTGAATGTCATGCATGACCTGGATGCGGCCTTGCTCCCACAGAGTGCAAGGAGCATGGGGCCAGAATTGCAACGGAGATGGTCCTTTAAGACGTTCTGCTTCTTCTTCTTCCTAAAATACTGGTTCACTCAAAAACGAATAGGTCACCAGCGCGCATGTTAAAAAGTAAAATAAAATAACATAAAATAGTGCGACTCTGTTGGCCCCTGGAGCAAATTTGGCAACAAGGGGTCGCACTCGACTGTCAAGCTCTCGCTACAATTTCGTTCTACTTTAATTTTGCGTCGCCGCCCAACACTGTGACACTGACTGTGATTAGGCCTATCGTCTCTACTGCAACCTTAAAACATTTAAGTCAAATAGTCACAATGCAACACTTCTCATTTCAAACCACTAGGCCTAACTAAACTGTACTCGGCGATTCTGCTGTCAGTGTCAGAGCAATGGTTTACTCACCAGATATTTTGGGTTTTGAAACATCCATGTCATCTCACATCCATTTTGTTCGAAATTCATTAAGCAATCTAGTATTCCCCAAACTATTATGCCGGTAGCGATTCCAGCAAAAACAAGTTTCATGGGTAGCGCCATGATTGCAGCTTCCGTACTTCACTCTTCCACTGTTGAAGGCTCGAAAGGCCTCGCAGTTGAGCAGACGACAAAAAGTAAAACGTCATTCCTTTTTTTTACCAATCAGAGGGCGTTACTGTTTTACGGTGTGAAGGGGAGAGGGAAGGTGGTGAGGATGGGGTGACAATACATAAATAAACGGCATTACATTTTCCTCTCTGACCTCTTATCATTTGTCTTATCTATAACAGAAAGTGACCGTTTTAACTTTCACGATGGAGGTCATTTAAAACGTTCGTCCAGATTACGGAATTTATTGACAAGATAGAACTGGCTCTGTATACTACTGTATTATGGACTGTGGTGTGTCTCTATTTGACGCCGGGAGCGCAGACACAACCAGCCGTGTCTCCCTGATGAGTCCCGATCCAGCGGGCGAAAGGCCTCGGAGCAGGCAATACAAAATATATCTGCCTTCAAAAGGGATTGCGATGGTTCCCTTATGCAGCTAGTGAAGAGTTTTCATATCTGTAACATAATTTTTTATTTTATTATTATTTTTTTTTAAGATTTCGTTTTCCCAGTTTCTCCATCTTCAAACTCCCCTTTCCTCTCCCCTCCCCTCAAGTCCAAATCTTTGCCAGACAGTTCAGTTGTTGGCCTGCGCTTGTTTTTTCCCCCACTATTAGATTGTTCGTCTATGTATTTTGTCTGACTTTATTCAAGTTTAAAAGGCTGTGCCAGTCTTGAATAAAAGTTACTCTGTGTTAGGTTTCCTTATGGGAGCAAAACATACCCCACTTGTTTACTGTTTATCGTTTACTGTTCCCTACCTCATTTCATTTCCGATTTTGCTTTGATTAAATTGAGGTTATTTGTATTTGTTTCTGTCCGTCTGTGTGTTTGTCTTTTGATCTCCCTTGCATCTTTGGGTGGATCCTCAGGCGTAGGCTCAAAGACTGTCCCCTACATTTTATATTATTTGCATAATGTCTTTAGTTTTACAACAAATTTTTTTCCTCCCCACACTTTCGTTTGGTTGCATTTACTACTCTTCACTGGCTGCTCTGGGGGTGCTATTGGATTCTTTTTTGCACCCATGGTGGTGAGAACACCACAGTATTATGGACTGTGGTGTGTCTCTATTTGACGCCGGGAGCGCAGACACAACCAGCCGTGTCTCCCTGATGAGTCCCGATCCAGCGGGCGAAAGGCCTTGGAGCAGGCAATACAAAATATATCTGCCTTCAAAAGGGATTGCGATGGTTCCCTTATGCAGCTAGTGAAGAGTTTTCATATCTGTAACATAATTTTTTTTATTTTTTTAAGATTTCGTTTTCCCAGTTTCTCCATCTTCAAACTCCTCTCCCCTCCCCTCAAGTCCAAATCTTTGCCAGACAGTTCAGTTTTTGGCCTGCGCTTGTTTTTCTCCCACTATTAGATTGTTCGTCTATGTATTTTGTCTGACTTTATTCAAGTTTAAAAGGCTGTGCCAGTCTTGAATAAAAGTTACTCTGTGTTAGGTTTCCTTATGGGAGCAAAACATATCCCACTTGTTTACTGTTTACGAGTGAAAAGGAATAAGTGATATAATAAGGACGCTCGAAATTCTGCGTTTGTGAAATGTGGATAATGGCAAACAAGGGAGGGAGAAAGTTTCTGATGAGACAGTTTAGGAGTAAAAAAAAATTCTTCTTCTTCTTCCTAAAATACTGGTTCACTCTAAAACGAGTAGGTCACCAACGCGCATGTTAAAAAGTAAAATAAAATAACATAAAATAGTGCGACTCGGGCCCCTGGAGCAAATTTGCCAACAAGGGGTCGCACTCGATATTCAAGAAGTTAAAAGCAATGGCCAGATTCAGGTCCAGGTAACCATAAAATATCTGGGGAAGTTAAAATAGAAAATCGTCAATATGCAGATCTCAAAACTGTTGTATCAATTTGCTTTTTAAATGAGACTGCATTTGTGGCAATCTTGATGGCACCCGGCAGTGAGTTCCACAGCCGTACAGAACTAGGATAAAATGAATGTAAGTGGCTGTCAATATTTGATGCAGGTATGGTATGACATTGACCGCCACTCCTGGTGCTACTTTTATTCAATACTAGTTGTTCCATTGGAATATCAATTAGTTTAGCTCTGCCTTTGAAGAAGATGTTAAGTTTGATAAAAGCTCTTCTCTCTTCTAAGGGTTTCCATTCTAATTTCCTCATGTTCTTCCTAGTATTCCCCTTTTCTCTGATGTGGTTCCCTGTTACGAACCGTGCTGCTCTCTTCTGAATCTTTTCGAGGTTATCAATGTCCTTTAGATGGTAAGGATCCCAGACTGAGCAACCATATTCCAGTACTGGTCTAACCAGTGTTTTGTAGCAGTCGTCTTTAACTTTTTGGGGTCAGTCATTGACATTCCTGTATAAGAAAGCTAAGATGTTACTTGCTTTCTTACATACTAAATTGTAATGTTCTTTCCATTTGAGACGACTATCTATAATCACGCCTAAATATTTTGCAGCATTGGTTTCTTTAAGAATAGTATTATGAATTAAATTATTAAATGTGTTCGCCGTAGAGTAAAGCGAGGAAGAATGTTTCAAAAAAAAGGGAAAAAAAGGAGAAAACCCTAAAAACGCAGCTTTGGAGGAAAATAAAATATTACTTTTCATTTAGGTTCTTGATTTGTAATCTAAACCAACCCATACATTTCTTGATATGCTGTGTATAAATTGCACATGAGCAAGATCTGATACTTCTTCATGGTCGTCATATTTGTGGGTGATTAGCATAATCCTACACATAAATGGCACACAACACAAAACTCCTGGAATGCGACTGAATTGATTCTCAGGGTTTAATCTACGATGAAATGTGCTTAGGACGAGGGGGAGGGGAGGGGGGGGGTCTATAGACTGTCTAGCATCAAGTCCCAAATATTT
>CM031596.1:31251578-31301578 GCA_018398815.1 Conus ventricosus | reverse complement strand
AGTGTCAGAGTAGCCTTTAGTTCCGGCATACAGAAGCGGTGAATTACCGTCTTCATTTTTTGTGTCGACATCAGCTCCCGCCAGGACGAGGAGATGGGCCATGTCAGCTGAAGCGGCAGCAGAGGAATACAGGCAGGCCAGATGCAGAGCAGTGTCTCCGTTCCTTGTGTAGTGTTGACATCAGCACCATGGTCAATCAGCAGTCCCACAGTCTGCACCATGCCATTCTTACACGCATAGTGCAGGGGGGTGCAGCATTCGTGGACTTCCAGGCTTCTCTCAAAGAAGTACATACACGGCAGTGCATCCTCGACACTGACATCGGCTCCCAGCTCAATGAACAGGTTAGCAATGTCCCCCCGACCTTCCCGGCACGCCACAAGAAGACCTGTACTTCCGTCAGTGTCTTTGTCAGTCACGCTGAGGTCTCGCAAGAGGAGGAATTGCAGGTCTGCTTTGTCGAGGTCAGGAAGGCGTCTGAAGGTTTCGTCGATGGTGGTCACGTTTCTGTTCTTCAGCACTGAGGACTGAGTTTTGTGAGCGAGTTGATAGGGTGTCAGGCCTTGTCTGTTCCTCTGGGTGATCACAGCGCCTGCCTTCAGGGCCAGTCTCACTGCTGTCGTTGCTGCACTGCTCAGGGCAATGTGAAGCAGCGAGTTGCCATCCTGGTCTGTCTCATTCACCTCCCTGTCTGCTAACAGCCGGAACACCAGATACCAGCTACGCCTGTCCTTGACCTGCAGCTGCAGTTTGTCCTCGGTCACCCGGACAGTCACAATGTCAGATGGGATGGGTAGTGAGGCGTCACAGAGGTAAAGTAATCTCCCATGAACTGACCCAGTTTCGGTGATGAATTTAACTTCTTTCTGTATCTCCTCTCTCAGACATTGATCTCTTCCAAGCAACGGAAAATCCATTACGGATTCCGGATGTTTGAACTGGTCTGGCATCAACGTTGTTTGGAGGAAAGGTTGTACTCTGCATTGTGGTCTCTGTAGAATATTATCAAAGAGAGAACAGGCCATCAGCACATGTGCAGACAGTTGCTTGAAAGCCGTAATCTTTGACAAACACCAAAGCGTCATGTTATGAGACGGATGACAGGCAGACCAGTAGATCAGCGGCAGTTTATGCACGGGCTCCACGGCATTGAACAGTGTCTTCAGCCTCTTGCTGTCCCTTTGGCAATAAGTGTCTAGTTCTAGCAAAAACTCCAGGCACTGAAGACAGGGATGTTGAGAGATGTGTTGAAGGTTACCTTGGATAATTTCCATATAAATCCTCTCCACCAGTGACTGGCAGTCCTCTGCGCAGCAGTTTGGGTTGACGGGGGAATTTGCCACTGAGCCCACCGTGACACAGAAGTTGGAAAATTGGCCGTCAGAAACAACTTGTTGGACAAAGGTGAAGTGCACATACTGCACTAGGAACCGGATGTCGCAGACTTTCAGCAGTGCAGGCAATCGGAATGAACGACCCAGAGCCAACCCAGCAGCCTCATAGTGAACTCGACTGAAAAAGTTATCTCCTTCTCCTGACAGAATCGACCCCCGCAGGACATCGGCGTATCGCGCCAGTTTGTCATCAGTATGAGGCTTGAGGCCCAGTTCCTGCAGATGAGGTGCAGCTCGGGACGGATAGTGCAGAAAGTGGACCACACCCTTCATGGTCAGTGTCAACACTGCCACAAACGCAGATCCGTGAGCTTTGTGCAGGACCAGATCTTTCAACAGCTTGGCGTGGGCCTCGGCTGGTGCCAAAAAAATGGAAGAAGGGTCTTCTGAAGACATATGATCACAACACCAAGGAAACACAGGGCCACTGATGTCATTCTGCAGAACTTGCCAAACAATCTCACGTTGTTTGTCAGTTTCAAGATGAAGTCTGTTGAGATGAACGTTCAACAATTCCTCTTTCACTGGTTCTGCCAGGGCGTCTGTCAGACGGACGACAGCACTGTCGTCTCGAAGAGGACTGTTCCAGTTGTCTTCCAGCTGCTGAAGCTCCCGCAGGATGTGGGGGTAGACCGTCAGCACCAACCTGCAGACTCCCTTTTTGATCAGCAGTAGAGCAGTGTCCAGGTTCTTCTTCCAGTAGTCATACTGCTCACTGTCAACACGAACCTCCCCCAGTATCCCATCCAGCATGACAACACTGCGCTCGTCTTTCCCAATATGAGACCCCCACTGCTCCATCCGTTGCAGTTTGTAAGGTCTACACCCTTGCTCTCTGGAGCGTCTTAACAGAGCATTGGCCAAGGTGGTCTTACCGCAGCCAGGAGCTCCGCAGAGAATCACCCGCCCTGTGTTCTGTAGTACCTCGTCCGCCTCATCAAAGGCTGGAGTTCGAACGTAATCAAACGCTCTTTGTCCACAGTCATGTCACTGTTTCCTGGACATAATTTAGGTCACAAGAAGTTATAAAAAACGAAATACATCCAGAAACTGTCTCAGCTGTAAACATGACGGGTAGATTGACACAAATGATAATGATAATAATAATATATAAGATATGTCTTGAGACTGATAGCAGTATATTTGATAAGCGATTTAGGTATAAACACAGACATAATAATGCTCTGGTAATTTGTTTTTAAAATGATTTCTGAACAAAGACAAAGATGCTGGTACGGGAGGAACAGATTTTAATCAGGTCATTTTACATATATTGCTCATCAAGCTGTTCATAACAATGTACATAGTACGCTGATAAATGAATGGAATCTGATAGTCAAATATTGTCAGTCAGTCAGCCGCTTGCTCTTTGTGTATGAGCTAACATGCCCACACGCGCGCGTGTGCATATACGCATAGGTGAGCAGTGTGTGTGTGTGTGTGTGTGTGTGTGTGTGTGTGTGTGTGTGTGTGTGTGTGCGTGTTCTGAGAAAATGTATCGTTGCCGAGTGAAAGAAGCACATGTACGAATAGCGAGTGACATTACGCATTATCTCTTGACTCATCTTTTAAAGTGAATGCCGTTGCCGCTGATGCCTACATTACTATCCTAGAAAAGAGAGGGAGTATAAAAGTGGAGGAAAGGAGGCGGAGGGGAGCGAGGTCGAAGGGGCCCATATCAGGATGCAGTTTTTATTTTTCTAAGAATCAATTGGTTAGATTTGCACTGTCATCTTTCAAGTTGGCAAAAGCTGAATTTTAGGATCTCCCTTATCAAAACAACGGCAAAAGCAAACGAACAAAATATATCACAGAAAGATTCTTTCTTTCTGCAAGTATAATGTTGTAAAATACTCCATAAATAAGCAAATCGATCGTAATATTTTGGGTAAGGGGGTATAATTCTATCATAGATCGTTTACTTCACCCAGAAGTGCATGTCTCAAGTCTCAGCCACGAGACCCTTTTCCAAAATCTTATATCATGTACGAATTTCATTTTTTAATTATTTGTCTAGCTGCAAACCCAGCGCCTTTTGACGGAGCAGGTGTGATATTGCGTGTGTGGACCAGTCCGCTCGCAGTGACACTTTCCTTGAAGAAACTGAAACTGAGTGAAAACTGTCTTCTTCTTCTTCTGCAGTCGATTAACCGTTGAGGCGTGCTGATTTGTCCCCGAAACCTGCGCCGTAGCTGACACACTCCGTCTTCGACAGGTCGGATCAAGTTTTCTAAGGGAGGGGGGGGGGGGGGGGGGGGGGGGGGGGGGGGGGGAGGGAGGGGAGTTCTCTTGTGAGCACACACACACACACACACACACACACACACACACACACACACCCTGTGAGCACAGAGAGATGGTTTGTTCACTGGAGTGTTCTTCCCCAGGGCTAAGAGCTTATACTGCGGTTCTTGACCGCATGGTGCTCCTGTCATAGGACAATTGTGGGGTATTTCAGTGGAGGTGACCGTGCCACCTATCACCCCGCCCCATCCTGCTAGGAACATCACCATTTGGTTCGATCAGGCAAGCCTGA
This sequence comes from Conus ventricosus, assembly GCA_018398815.1. Lineage (NCBI taxonomy): Eukaryota > Metazoa > Mollusca > Gastropoda > Neogastropoda > Conidae > Conus > Conus ventricosus. Next base: position 31,297,648 of record CM031596.1, on the reverse strand, counting down.
CTTCTAACGCAGCTAACCCTCATATCTGGGAGCATTTCCCTACTCGCCATCCAGGGACCCGCCTGGTTGGGGATGGTAGCTCCTGTTTCAGGGAAAACTGTCTGGAAACTGTTCTTGAATTATGCCAAACAGCAGTTTATCTAATCTCCTATGTCAGAAGCGCGTCGGGGCGTGTAGGCAGTCAAGGATCTCAAAAAGCTCTCTGCTCTCAGTCCTGCGTAATAGGGTAGAGATGGTTAACCACCAGTCATTTGCGTGGCACTTAAGATCGTGAAATGGGAAAATTATCCACGCTTTTTTTTAGCGTTTCCTAAAGAATATTGCACTCTTTCGGGTTTTTTAGAAGTATTAAATCGGTCACAATTAAACACCTTTTGTCAGCATTGTCATACAAACACTTTTGCAAATTAAAGTTTTGTTAGCGCTGTCCGTCAATTACTGTTAAAATTCAGTTTTATCTTTTAGTTTTTGCAGCTGCTAATCTGTCATAAACAAACATCGATCTCTCCTGGTTATTCTTCTGGGTCGGGTTACGGGATTATGCTGGAAAGGGGGAGTTGGAGGGGGGGGGGGGGGGGTTCAGAATTATCTTGCTCACATGCACGCACGCGCGCGCGCGTGCGCGCGCACACACACACACACACACACACACACACACACACACACACACACACACACACACACACACACACTGAAAAGTGGTAGATCACAAGAGGTGTTCATTACGACTACGAGACATATCACTCTCTTCAGAACAGATGAACTATGTAACAGAACATTCCCAAAGCCGTTAAAAAATCCAGATTCACGTTAAAAAAACAAACAAACAAACAAAAACAACCAAACCACTCTCCAATTGACAAAGTCCATGAACAGTCAAAAGTCAGCAGATATTTGTGATGACAAAACCAGAAGCATTCCAGCCATGAATAAGCACGCCCTTCGTCAACAAATCTGTTACTGAAAAGTCAAGGCCATATGATCTACCTTGAAGAATCGCTTCCGGGTTGCGGACATTCGTGAGAACTTGACTGACAGCATCCTGTATACTCCCGGTAAACGCGTTGACGTCATCAGGACTTCCTGATGACTCGTGCTCGTGCATGTCTGTTGATGTGTCCATGTCTGGTCTGAAATTATCATAAATAAGTTATTTAGTTATCCTGATTAAAGTGCATAGATTAATAAGTTATTCACTGATGTATGGTCGTTCACAATCGTGATCAAGAGAAACTTTAGTTCCTTCAGATAACTCATCTTTTGCTCATTTCTATCTTCAACACCTATCCACCTACTCACCTATGGCCTACTCACCCACCCACCCACGTTTATGTATGTCTCGCACATTGGCAATATGTGTGTGTGTGTGTGTGTGTGTGTGTGTGTGTGGTGTGTGTGTGTTTGTTGTGTAGGTCGTGTGTGTGAGAGCGGAGGAGCGAGGGGAGAGATGAGGGACGAGAGTCGCTGACGGAGACTGGAGGTGAGGCGGAGGAGTGTGGCTCGACGAGGAGGAGATGATAGGTGATGGGTGGGAGGAGAGCAAGGGGACGGAGAGGAAGAGGAGAGGAGGGGAGCGAGACAGGAATGCATGCAAGGGTGAGAGAGAGTGAGAGGAGGGAGCGAGAGCGAAGAGGAGAGGTAGACAGACGGAGTTGAGAGCGGGGGAAGGAGAGAGAGAGACCGCGGATCGAGAGAGCCTGGGAGAGGGAAGGAGGCGACGAGAATGCGATGAGAAGAGAGAGGGAGGGAGAGAGAGAGAAAGGAGGAGAGAGAAGAGGAGGAGAGAGAGGAGAGAGAGGAGAGATTTTGCGATCGTTGTTCTGTGTGTGTCGTGTGTGTCTGTCTGTGTTGTGACAATGTATGCAGGTCTATATTTGACAGAGTTAGAGTGAGAGGACCAGTTCCAATGCCATTTAATTTGCCAACCCAAAGAGGTGGTTGTGACTTTTCAAGGCGATTTCACGAGGTACCTTATTGATTCGGTAATATACGAAACACCCGTCAATAATGAATACACAACGGGCTTGACCGTGTGTTTGATAGTGACTGAAATGCGGCCTGGAGAGAAAACAACAATAATGACACAACCATAACAACCACGACGACGACGACAACGGCGGCGACGACGCCTAACAACGACGCTATGTTATCTGTTTGTCTCAAATGCTGCTGACTTCATATTAGATAGTCTCTGTGGATAGTTTGTCTAATCACCGCCCTTCAGGGAATTCCCATGTCAGGTACAACCATGAAGTAGCGTTGTGGATGATAATTATGATGTAATCAACTACCCGTGACCGTGGTGGACCATGCGTAAATTGTTCCGGCCAGCGAGACTGAGTACTATTCATCTATTGCCTGCACCAGTGTCAGACGACAAACTAATTGCAAGACTACTTGGTGCCACATCGCCCCGGCAGGTTGTGTTGTCGTTGTGTGTGTGTCGTGTGAGTGTTGTTGTGTGTGTGTAGTGCGTGCTGCGTGCGTGCGTGCGTGCGTGCTGCGTGCGTGCGTGCGTGCGTTTGCGTGTGCTCTCTATTTCTGTCTGTCTCTCTGGCCCTGTCTGTCTATGTCTGTCTGTTCTCTCTCTGTACGTGCGAGCTGTGCGTGCGTATGTGCCTCTCTCTCCTCTCTCTCTCTCTATCTCTCTCTCTCTCTCTTCTCTTCTTCTCTCTCTCTCTTCTTTCCTCTTTTGGTGTGTGTGTGTGTGTGTGTGTGTGTGTGTGTGTGTGTCGTGTGTGTGTGTGTGGGAGTGTGTGAGTGTGCTTGTCTGTCTGTCTGTCTCTGCCTGTTGGGTTATCTCTCTCTCTCTCTCTCTCTCTCTCTCTCTCTCTCTCTCTCTCTCTCTTCTCTCTCTATCTCTTTCTCTCCTCTGTGTTCTCTGTGTGTCTCTGTCGATGTTGTGTGTGTCCTCTCTCTCTTCACTTCTTCTCTCAGTCTTCTCTTATCTCTTCTCTCTCTCTCGCTCTCTGATGTGTGTGTGTGTGTGTGTGTTTGTGGTGTTGTTGTTGTGTGTTGTGTTGTGTGTGTGTGTGTGATTGTGTGTGTGTGTTATGCTGCTGCGAGCGCGCGCGACGTGTGTGGCGTGTGCATGGTCTTTCTGTTTCTGGTATGTCTTATTTGTTGTCGCTGTGTTGTGTCCTCTCTCTCTCTCTCTCTCTCTCTCTCTCTCTTCTCTCTCTCTCTCTCCCCCTCTGTTGTGTGTGAGTGTGTGTGTGTGTGTGTGTGTAGTGTGTGTGCGTGCGGTGCGTGCGTGCGTGGTGGTTGTGTGTTATATGAGTGTGTGTGTTGTGTGTGTTGTGTGTGTTGAGGTGTGTGTGTGTGTGTGTGTGTGGTGTAGCGTACTTTTCCAAACTTCTTAATTAAGATGATGAGATGCCTTGGTTATAATCGAGTAGTAGACTACTTTTATTTTGGCAAAACGATTTCGGCATAGTTTGCCGTGACAGTACGCCTTCCAACAGTTGATCACAAGTCGACATTCACATGTAGATTTCCTCCATTTTTATTCTTTTTTTTAAATTAAAAGAGAAATTCGGGAAGCGGGGATGGGGTGGGGGGGGGGGGGGGGGGGGCCCAAAAAAGACCCTTGTGAATGTTTAGTTTTGCGCATAAAATACAGGGGTTCCGTGTCAAAATGGCTTGCAAGAACATTGCATTCCCCCCCCCCCCCCCCCCCCCCCCCCCCCCCCCCCCCCCCCCCCCCCCCCCCCCCCCCCCCCCCCCGCCCCCCCCCCCCCCCCCCCCCCCCCACCCCATGTACTTTAACAGAGTTTCTTCAGCGTGCATCTGAAATTAGATAAATTTCTCTCTCTTCTCTCTCTCTCTCTCGCTCTCTCTCTCTCTCTCTCTCTCTCTCTCTCTTCTCTCTCCTTCTCTCTCTTCTCTCTCTCTGTATGTTGTGTGTGTGTGTGTGTGAGCTGTGTGTGTGTGTGTGCTATGAGTGTGTGTGTGTGTGTGTGTGTGTGTGTGTGTGTGTGTGGTTGGGGGACGCGTTGAGTGGGGTTGGGGCTTAGGGTGAGTGAATGAGCATACTATGACTTTATTTTGCTTGATTGATCGATTGATTACCTCTATTCCCAAAAGTAAAGCGCGTGCTAGGAGCCTGCATTTTTCCTTCTGGCCCATGTCCTGTCGGCGGACACTGGTCACTCTACTACACGGACTTCTCACTCAATATGACCTGTAAAATATAATATAAACAGGCATTCGGAAGATCAGCAATGATTTATATCACACGAGAGCACACAGTGCACGCACGCAACAACACACAACACACCCCACCCAACACCACACAACACCCCCCACACCACCCCCACACCCACACACCACACACCCCACACACACCACCCCACCCACTACACACACGTACACAGCACGCACTCACGCGCACATAGCTGCATCGTATATGATCTTGCTGAGTAACAAAAGGTACAGTAAGGATTCGTCACAGCTACAGGTACCATCGACAAGTTGGACGATTGACACCAGTGATTCATGAGGTAGTCTGTTAAGTGAAAGAGAGAGAGAGAAAGAGGGAGAGAAAGGAGAGAGAGCGCGAGCGAGAGAGAGAGCGAGAGGGTAGCGAGAGGAGGAGCGAGAGCGTTGTAGCCTGTCTATCTATCTGTCTCTCCCTGTCTTGGCTGTTGTCTGTCTTCTCTCTCTCTTTAACATGACTATCTCACGAGACCTGTTGTCAATCTTCTGTCTCTCTTCTGACTCTCTTCTCTCTGTTTGCATGCATGCGTGCCTGGCTGCAGACCTAGATGTGTTAGGTGTCCGTGTATGGCGCGGCACGCTGAGGGAGCGGAAGAGAGTGAGAGAGAGAGAGAGCGAGAGAGCGGAGAGCAGAGAGAGAATGTGTGTGTGTGAGTGTGTGTTAACGTGTGTGTGTGTGTGTGTATGCTGTGTGTGTGTGGTGTGTGTGTGTGTGTGTGTGTGTGTGTGTGTGTGAGGTGTGTGTGTGGTTGTGTGTGTGGTGTGTGTGTGGTTGTATTTGTGCGTGTGAGAGAGAAGAATGTCTTGTGTGTGTCATGTCACGGCCACCCCAGTGAAACCAACCCAACTTGGGGCGTGCCAGCCATTTGTTCGGCCATAAGTCCAAACTCAACCATTCTAGGCGCCAGTTTAGACCGGGCCCATGGTTCGAACCGGCCAATTAAGTTTGTGGGAGGCTACCCGGAGACACGTCCGATTCACCCAGACTGACTAAGCCGTTTTGACGGACGCCTCGATGTCAGCGAGACGCGTCGTTAGCGCCGGGCCAGGCTCCTCTAGCCCCTTTGTGAAACCAGCGTCATTGTACTCAGACGTCGTGGCGCTACCCAGACTCAGCTCGCCACTTTAGATTGACGTGTCCCCGGACTTAAGTCACACGGCGCCCCCCATACCGTCGGCAAGGGGGGCAGGTAGTGTGTGGTGGGGTGAAATCTAGCTAATAATTCCCTGCCCAATTGACCACCACAGAGAGTAAGGTGTGTCGGCGTGCCTGTCCTGATTTGAACATCCAATGGACTTAGAGCGGGATACTTCGGCGTTTTGTCGGCTGGTGGTAAAAAATATGACCAATGGTACTCGCCCTTTTCGGGGCCAGATCGGAACCGACTTAAGACAGAAGTGAGAAGGGGAGAGACAAGGAGAACGAGCGGGGAGACGAAAGAGCGAGAGAGAGCGAGAGGATTCTGAGTGGAGCTCTGCAGGGAGAGAAGGGCGAGAGAGCGCGGCGAGAGAGATGAGGGGAGGAGAGCAGCGACCCAAGTTGAGAGATTAGCATGAGATAGTCGCCGGGAAAGGAACTGCGGAAGAGCTGTGGAGAGCGAGAGAGAGTTGCTAACTTGAAGACGCCAAGAAAGAACCGCACAAAAGACCAGCAACGCCCCCCTGTCCATTTGATAAGAAGAGACAGAAGAGAGAGAGAGAGGAGTGGCAATGCGTTAAGGAGGAAGGACCGGACCGGAGACCAGCTCGAAGTTGATAGTCACTGTTTCTCTCCTAACCGGGGTTCGACCTCCTACTGGCAGGTCACTTCGCAAGCAGACACAGACCAAAACGCCAACAGTCTCCTCCGACAGGCGCCATCGCAACACCGTGGCCGGAGTTGTGTCGTGTTGTGAAAGTGTCCGATGCCCCTGCCCCCTGCCCCGCCCCGAAAGACAGTGATTCGTGACTAAGTTAAGATCAACCTGCAGGTAACGTAATAGACCTCTCTTTCTACCGGGTTAGTTATGCAGTTTTAGATAACTGATTTGAGGACGTTCAGGAGAGAGAATGTTTTATTTAGTTTGATTCCATATGAATTGATGTTCTTTTCTATGATCATGTGTAGTTAAAGTTATAGACTTTACTCGTGTTTGGTGTGACGATGCTGTTATCTGAATGCGATTGTAAGCCAGACTGTGAGAGTGTTTGGGCTGTGCGTAGTCCTTCCTCCAACTGACATCACCGAGGTTGACAATTTATTTGGCGAGCTGCCAGGCTATTTCTGGCCCATTTATTATATAGTTCAACTTCTTCAGCGCGGAAGCTGGGTGGGATACAAGATTGTAATCTAAGACCAAGGGGTTGTTTACTGTATGTCCCACGATAGTTAAATACTAGGCTTGGCATTGCTTCCAAGATAGTTCATACTATGTTGGCAAATTTCAGCCCCAGAGTACTTAATTCGCACACGAATGCCTATACACGCTCTCCTCGTTGGGTCAGGCGCTGGGCGTCTTATAAAAACTAACTACGTTGTTCCACGTAATATTATCATTCCATAGGATTGTGCTATCACGTCATCGTGTCGGTATAACCCACCACGTTTGGCTGTCGTAGTAAATAAAAAACTTGATTCCCCCCCCCAAAAAAGAGAGCTATGATGGCGGAAGAAAAGCCCACCCTATTGAACAACTTGAGAGGTCGCTCGAGATTTAGGCTACTGGGCGAAGAGTTGCCGTGCATTTGTTTGAAAACCAACAACAGAATGGCAAGGGATACTGAAGCGCAGCACAGCGCCGTATGTCGCAGTCGGAAGCGCAGGAAACAGAAGAATAAGGGAAACGCAGGAACGAAAGATTAAAGGTTCAATTAGAGCTAGAGAAAGTGAGAATACCCGGGAGACCCGCGGATGGAGTTCACTTTCAGAGTGATTGTGGCGCAAGCTATGCTCCCGACCCAAGTTGGCAAATTCTTTGAGGAACCCGATTCGCTTGATGCCAACATCAGTGCTTTTCGACCGTTTGCGACCGTCGGGTTGGCCTTCAGAAGAGTGGGCAGTCTTTTGTCAGCGCTATTGAGGGTAAGGCAGTTCCGATTTTCCTGCGTTCCAGCAGAACACCAGTCCGATTTTGGTGCAGTGAGGAGACTTTTAATGGAAGGATTTGACTCACAGAGGAAGGGTTCAGGAGAAATTTCGTTCCGCTAAATTACAAGTAGGTGGCGTTACATCAGTTTGGTTGCACGTCTAGGCTAGATCACTATTTTGAGAAATGGTTTAGAGTGAGTGGTTACGCCGACGGAGGTTTGCTTGAATTGAAAGAGCTAGAATGAAGAACGATATTGTCAGGTTGCGGCCCTGAGTCGAACCATACTTTGGAAAGAGAGACAGCCAGAGACCGCAGGCGAGTTGTTGAAGTTCGCGAGGTGTCTAGAGAGGCACGTTTGGGCACTAAGTTGCCGGCGCAAACAGGTGCTAGGCACAGGTGCGCGAGTGCAAGGAGATAGGAGAGTTTTCTGCAAAGTTCTGCAAACCCGTGGTGGGGCAGAAGGAAGGGCAACGGGACATTAGGTGTTTCATTTGTCCACAAGACGGGACATGTTGGCGAGGGATATGTGCATGAGGATCCAGAGGCAGCAGCCTTGCAAGACGGTGGAAAAGGGATTCGTCCAGGGAAACGATGCAGTGGCACCCCAACGGGATTCAGTCTGAAGAGGGTGGAGTGCAGCCTTGGCTAGCACTGGACAGCAGTCAGTGTCAGGGCTGGAGGGCACTCGGCTGCGTGGTTCGTAGACCAGCGGAAAGAAGGGTGGAGTTGGCCAGCGAGGGGTTGAACGTGTTACGAGACCCTGGATTTGTTCCTGGGGGGGGTAAGTACGCACCAACGCTGGTCGAGAAAGACAGGGGATTTGCCAGGGCAAATCCCCGACTGTACTCTAATCGATGGCACTGTGAGCGGAATCCGTTGACCGCTAGACGTACGTACCCTTATTCTCCGGCGAGTTGTCTGCGTTGTGATGGACAACCCCTTCATGATTTGCTCATGAACTATTCCAGGGGCAAGGGCTCCGGGACTCTGCGTTGTTGCCTGTCAGGGGCAGCATTTTCGACGGCGCAAGCAGGAGGAAAAGGTGTTAAACGTTGGTTGTTCCAGTCAGGACGTCGGGCATCGATGTGTCGCCTTGAAGAGTTTAGGGCAGGCAGGATGGAACAATACCCTTCGCTCGGACGTCTTGGGGTTGCACGATAGGAGGAGGAGAAACAGGAGGTTAGCGGAGGAGCGACAGATTTCTTGTGAAAGGCGGGCTGCTTGTACGGCGTGTACACAAGGGGAAGACCGGTAAGGGGACACTCGTTAGAGGTACCAGCGTGTTATCGTGACACTGTCATGTCCGGGGTCACGAGACGCACATGGGGTACCTCTCGGCCCGCCCAAACGCTAACCGAAGTCTTTGATGACTTTCATTGGCAGGAGCAATGGCAGACTAAAGCGTTTCTCCATTGTCATGTGACGTGTTGTCCAAAGGTCAGCACAGAGGGGTGAAGAGGCAGGCGCTCTAAACCATCCCCCTTTAATGGACACACCGTTCAGGAGAGTGGTGTTGATCTGATTGGCATCGCGCCTGTTCCCAAAGGCGGGCACAGGTATTGTTTGACGCTGGTGGACTACGCGACCAGATAACCAGAAGCGGTTTGCCTTGAAAGGCGTCGCTAGCCACCGGTCGCTGAAAGGGCTGGTAGACATTCTTCAGCTCGCGGTGGGGTGTGCCAGCACAAATTTCTCAGTGGACCGGGTGCGTTTCACAGATCACCTCAGCGTGATGAGGGAGGTCAACAGGTGTAGGATCACCAGCTGCTCACAACCCATCCCATCCCAATGCAATGCTTGTGGAGAGATTCCATGGTGTGCTGAAGGGGCATTTAAAGCAGCTCAGTGAGGAAAGGCCAGCAATGGGACCGCTACATTCCGCGCACTGTTCGCTACAGGAGGCTCAGGAAAGCACAGGCTTTTCGCCCATTTGAGCTGCTGTTAGGGTGGCCGTTCGCGGGACCGCGTGTGCATTCTCAAGAGCTGTGTCGGAGAACAGGAGTCGAAGAAGTTCAAAAACCCCTATCCGTATGTGTAGACTTACGCAATAGGCACGAGGAGGATATGTAAGATCGCAAGGGAGCGTTTGCAGAGGCTCGGGTCGTCCAGAAGAAGCAGTATGGACCGGCAGTGAGGAAGCACTCCCTCCAGGTGGGAGCTCAAGTCGGTTACTGTTCCCACGGATCACACCAAGCTGCTGATGCATTGGAAGGGCCCCATTCACCATCATGAAAAGGTAGGATCAGGACTACCGAATCGATGTGAATGGGACATCACAACTTTTCCATGCAATTTACACCGGCAATATATTCAGCGTGAGAGTTGAGGAGTCAGCACCTAGGCGCAGCGCATCAAAATTGATGGAGGTGAGGGAGCCCAGCAGAAGAAGGGGAGATTTTGTTGCTGAGTTTCCAGGCGAGAGTCATCAGGGATTGTCACTGTATGAAGGCTAGGCAGTAGGAGGACGGGGGAAGTTTAGGGGGCTCCTAGCACAGTATAGGGCGTCCCTGACTGATAAACAGGCAGGACAATCTCGAGACATGTACCGGTGGAGTTGACATCACCGCACCCCGAACATGTGAAAAGCCTACCGATCCCATATGCCACCAGCAAGTGATCGAGGAGGAGGTAGAAAAGCTAGTTGGACCTTGGGGTGATTGAACCGAGTACAAATCCAATTAGAGTGCACCGTCGTCTTAGTGAGGAACAAGTCAGGTGGCGATCGATTCTGTTGTCGATATAGACGTTACTGACAGTGTCACCAGGTCGATGCAGCGGGTCCTACCAAACATGGACGACCTGTTCGTCCGCTCGCCCCAAGCAGAGCCCGTATTTCACAGGATCGATCTGAGCAAGGGATACTGGCAATAGCCTTGAGTGAGGACCTCACAGAAGACCCGCTATTAACCTATGGGGTATTCCGTGGCGGAGTACTCCCTTTTGGGATGGTCCGCAAGTGACATTTTATTCGTAATGATGAGGAAGCTATGACGGGATTGGAAGGCTGTGTGAATTTCAAGGATGACATTCTGATAGCATCGAGACATGGGAGGAGCTAAGAGGCAGTCGGAGCCCAGTTTTGGAAGAGGTTGAGACAGCCACTCTCACGCCAGCCCCACAAAGTGCAGTTGGCTTTCAAGCCTGAGTTCCTAGGTTTTGTTGTCGGAGGCGACACAACGCAGCCGGAACGAGGCAAGGTGGAGAAGATGATGAATTCCAGAGCGCCCAAAGACCAAAACAGGTCAGGCGATGCTAGGATTTCTTGGGTTCTATAGGGAGTTTGTTCCAATTTCGCAAGCCTCCACGAGTCTTACATTGCTTTGGTCAAGGAGGGAAAACCGGCAGTGGTCGAGAGGACGCCCGCTGCAGAGCCGCACTGCAGACGGAGTTGGAAAGCACTAGGTTCCGTCCCTCTTGAAGTACCAGCTATGTCCAACCCTTATAGTTGCGCCGGATGCTTTCAGGCGGAGGATCGGTGCCAGTATTGTTACAGGAGCCTGAAGGGGTCGAGTTTCCTGTGAGATAATGCTCGCAGGACGTTAGACAAGAGTGAAGACGGGTCGCCCCGGTGGCGCAGCGTGTTTAGCGGTGTGTGGCCGGCAGAAATTCCACACTACTTGTATGGCCAGCGTCGATGTCGCGACGGCACACTCCCCACAATTCTGCAGGAGGCGCGTTGCAACCCCAGCCGAGTTTTGGTTGGGGCCCTGCCCATGCGCCTACAGGATCGAGTGCGTACATCAGGTCGACAGAATGTCGGAGCGAACTTACGTCGTGTCGTCTAGCAAGCTGCAACTCCGAGGCAGTCCGTCATATCGGGTGCTTGTTGTAATATGTGTTGATGACCGTTAGATTGATAGGCTTGGTCCATACCCGATGGCTATGGCTCATCTAATTTGTGTGTGAGACTTGTTCATATTTTCTTTGTGGAAGAGACTGTCATGAGGTGATTTCGTTCTGCTTGGAGCCACAGTCGACTTGAGTAGTGAATGTTATTTGCAATCAAGTGCGGCTGGAGAACCTCAGAGAAGTGTATGGATCGTGATCATCTAATAATGTGCTTTTCCACCTCCAAGAGCCTTGGCGAGAAGGCACTCCGCAGGTAGGGGAAATGATAAAGGCGCCCGAGGTCGTACGGCCAGCGTAGACAAACGCAAGAGCGGAACTTCAATGCATAACTCATTGAGTGGTATACTTACTGATCTATTTTTTATATTTCTCCCCCGTTGGTTGTAAACGTATTTAAACCCTTTGCAGTGTAGCTGTGTGTCAGCCAATTCGGTTGTTGGTTTTTTTGTACAGTTGTTTTGAGAAATGCGGCGCATGGTCTATTTGCAGGGGAATTGTACGGACCACACCGGAACCACACCCAACAACCCTTACTGGGGGCGTCGCCAGCCAATTTGTTCGGACCTAAGTCAAACTCAACATTCTCGGCGCCACGTAGGACCGGGCATGGTTCGGATCCGGCCAATTAGCTAAGTGGAGCGGCTTCACGAGACGTCCGACCACCCAGCTGACTAAGCCGATATTGTCGACGCCACGATGTCTAGCGAGACGAGTCGTAGCGCCGGGCCAGGCTCAACTAGCCCCTTTGTGACCCAGAGTATTGTTACTCCAGACGTGTGGCGCCCTACCAGCCTCAGCTTAGCCACTTTAGAATGGACAGCTGTCCGCTAACCGTCCCCGGCGCCATTACGTAGGCAAGGGGGGCAGGCTTAGTGTGTGGTTGGGGGAACTCTAGCTAATCAATTAACAATGACCAATTGACCACACGAGAGTAAGGTGTGTCGGGTGATGTCATGCCTATGACTCCTCCACTGGCAATAGAGGGGAAACTCTCGGGTTAGTCAGGGCGGTCACATCTGCCCACTGGTACTCGCCCTTTTCGGACAGCTCGGAAGACTACGACCGCAGTGAGCGGGAGAGACGGAGAAACGAGGGAGAACGATCAGGCGAGAGAGAGAGAGCGGTCTGAGTGGAGTCTGCAGGCGAGACGGGTAGAGAGAGCGGGAGATGAGGGGAGGAGAGAAAGAGCAAACAGTAGAGAGATTCGCATGAGCTAGTTGCAGCAGGAAGGGACTGAGGAGCGATGTGAGAGCGAGACGAGAGAGTTGCTAATTCATGCCGCAGCACAGCGAGACACACCCTGTCCCCGTCCCCCGCAAACCGCAAAGCACCATGTCCATTTGTTAAGAGCAGCCTGGCACGAGCAGAGAGAGCGAGTGCTAAAGCGTTAACTGCAGGCAGAAAGACAGGAGAACAGATCGCTGTTGATTGATAGTCATGTTCTCTCCTCACCGGGGGTTCGACTATACTGGCAGCGTCTTCGCAAGCAGTCACAGACACCGCAACAGTTCACCTGACAGGCGCCATCAGACCAACCCCAGTGCGGGCAGTTGTGTCGTGATGTGTACCGTGCCCGTAGCCGCACAAGCGCAAAGAAAGCTCAGACAGTGGATTCGTGCATAGTTCAGATCCCCTGGCCAGGTCCCGTAGATAACTCTATTTCAACGGGTTAGTTCATGATTGTTTTAGATCACATGATTTAGTGAAGTTCAGGAAAGAGAGACTGTTTTCTTTAGATGCTTCATCTGATTGATGGTTCTTTCTATGATCATGTGTAGTAAGATTTATGCATTACTAGTGGTTTTGTTGTGCCGAATGCATGATATATGAATGAGCTTGTAAGCAAGCTGTGCGAGTGTTGGGGCTGTGCGCTATGTCCTTCCTCCATGACATCACCCGAGGTTGCCAATTTATGTGTAAGTGGTGCGTGTGCATGAGGATAGAGAGAGAGAGAGAGAGAGAGAGAGAGAGAGCGTTCGAGAGAGCTGAGGCGAGAGAGGAGGAGCGAGCGCGCGCGAGCGAAAGATGAGCGAGAGGGAGGGAGGGATCATGACTATTCCATAAGGGACTGTTCAGACTGACGCTGGTCGGTGCATGGTACCACACACAGCTCACGGTTTCTGTAGTTTTTCGTGGGTCAATTCATCGTGCCCCCAGTCCCCACGCCTTTTTGCACCAGCCACACACTGAATGCACCCACTTCCAAAAAAAATCTGAATGTGGATCAGTGGTCCCCCCCCCCCATGTTGTTATTGGGCGTCACCAAAGGGTGAACTCTAACGTCATCCTTGAACGCTCGCCCGTCGACGCGAGGTGTATCTATTACTAGGCGGATAGGGGGCCGGCTAGCTCAGGTGGTTTTAGAGAGCCGGGCTGTATCCATCTTGGTGACTGCTGGGATGCGGGTTCGAACCGCGCGGGGTTATCGGTCCAGGGGGATTTTTCCTCGGAGTTACCATTGGTTCTGACTTCCATTCCAGCAGTCCTTCGAATGCGATATACACCGAGGTTCGATGTCGTGAAGCCGATAAACTCATGCACACACGTCAAATCCATCACAACTTTCGGAGAGAAGGCAGTTTGGCGTTGGTATGGATGACACGGACCCTAGATGCAACTTCGCGCGAAGAGGAGTCCTGTGCCTTACTGGCGGGCTAAAACAAGGGTCTCCCACAAACTCCCTGCCTGGCTATAAGGGAGTGTCCGCAGGGAAGTATCCGCTGCGTACGCGACACGAAGACGCCTACGGAGGCTATCACAACAATCACTTTTCCAAGGGACTCCTGATTAAATGCAGTGCGTTGGAAGGCGGCGCGCTCACACCCCCACCCCCCCAATCCACCCAATATCAACCTTCACTTTGCAGGCGGCCTGACATATGCCTTGTTCCAAGCCTCAAACTCCCGTGTACGTATGGTAGAAGACTCAGGGCAACGAAAATGAGGCTACATTCGACGGGTGAGATGAGATATACGTCCCACTGAACCCGTGGCAAACTTGATGGCAAAACTCCCAGACTAGTCCGGATCGAGTCATGCGAGTTTGACCGCCTGGGATCAGTTCTATTTACACAGCAAGTCAGGTGACAGGCCGCCCACTTTTGTCCCGGTTTCACACCACCTATAGCTTGCTTTCCCTAGCTGGGGGTCCATGATCTGTTTGTAACTTGGTGATGTCATGATCATTGCCAGTGCATTGCTAGAAATTTCTTCAGTGGAATGTCACAGCGAAGCCGTAATTATACAGAAAGATGTTCACGGGGCTACGTTTTGCATAATGGCGCTAACCACTCGCCTATCTCCCTTATGCACCTGAACTCCCTTGCTACTTCGCGTAGCCTAGGGCTAGCTGAAATCTTATCACATGATGAAGTGTGTGTGTGTGTGTGTGTGTGTGGTGTGTGTGTGCGAGCGTGCGTGCGTGCGTGCGTGGTGCGTTGCGTGGTGCGTGCGCGCGCGGTGGTGCGTGCGTGCGTTTGTGTGTGTGTGTGAGTGTGTGTCGTGTGTTGTGTGTGTGTGTGTTGTGAGTGTGTGTGTGTGTGTGTGTGTGTCTTATGTGGAGAGTTTGAGTTCGTTTTGACGCTATGGTTTACTTCTCTTTATCCAAACTTTTAGAATTTCAACTTATTTTTATAATTCGTAATTAAAAAACAAATTGATGATTGAATATCTGGCTCTGTTTTTTTGTTTCATTTGTTAATTTTTCTATATTCAATTTCGTTTTGTGCTCGCAGATTTGTTTTTCACAACAACGGTTTCAACCGACTGATCGCTGCTTCCGTTTTAGACAGACCACCATTAAAAAGCATAGCAAATTCATTGTACTGATCAAACTACATGTATCCCTCTGCTTTCTTGTTCGATAATAGTGTGCTGGATTCAGTCAAATAGGAATGCAGTGGTGCACCCAAAGCTCCACCCACCTCATTTCCAACCCCACCACCACTATATCTTCTCTCTTTCTCACTCTCTCTCTTCACTCTCTCTCTCTTCTCTCTACTCTCTTCTTCTCTCTCTCTTACCAAAAAAGAGTAGAGAATAGAATCTCTCTATCTCTATTTCTCTCTCTTTCTTCTCATCTCCTTCTCTCTCTCTTCTCTGGATTCATCCCACCCCCCGTGTCACCAAAGACCGAACCTCGAATTCTAGTTATGCCTCCCCAAAACTGCCAAGCTTTAAAACGTTTAGAAGACGGAGGATCAGTACCCGGGTGTCAGAGTATACAAGCGACAGCGTACCCTACCCCCTGCAGCGGTCTAATGATCAGTTCACGTCAGGACTGAGGTTACGTTAGATCCTCTCAGTCACACGTAGGTCTGTGGTAAGACTCGTGATATTCAGTTCAACGTAGGTACTGTGTTAAGTTGCCTAAAATTCAGTTCAACGTCATGTCTGTTGTCAGTTGCATATAATTCAGTTCAACGTAGTCTGTGGTAAGATGCATAAAATTCAGATCACCGTCGGTCTGTGGAAGTTGCATAATATTCCGTTCCCGTAGGTCTGTGGTACGAGGCCTAATAATCAGTTCAAGTCAGGTCTGTGGTAAGCTGCATAGTATTCAGTTCAACGTCAGGTCTGTGGTAAGTTGCATACTCATCGTTCAGGATCAGGTCTTTGGTCCGCTGCTAATATTTCAGTTCACCGTCAGGGTCTGTGGTAAGTTGCATAATACTCATTTCAACGTCAGGTTCTGTGGTCAGTGCATGATAGTCGTCCACCGTCAGGTCTGTAGGAAACCCGCACAGTGCAGCAGCCGGCTACGGAATAGTTATGAGTGAGGTTAACTAACAGTTTTAGGGGGGAAAGGGGGGGGGGGGCGGTGAGGGAGCGAGACGCGGGTTACAGTTACATTCTTCACCGCCTGGGCGTATTGACCGCCGCACGCTAATTTTTTTACTTGGCACGCTTCCAAACGTCATGGGCTGCAAGGGTATCATAAGGCATGCTGACATGCTGGTGTGTTCCAGACCTAATCAGAAAATGCTCTGAGTTGCTTCGCGGCAGTGTTGGGGGAGGGCAAGCTTGGAATGTGAAGACGTCGGGGAGTGGGGTGGGAGGTTTGTCTCGTGCGGCCTTCTGTCAGCGCCGTTGGGGTACATGCCTAGTCAGTGTTGCTGAACGATGTCTTAGGTTTGCCATATCTTCTACTACCCTTACATCTGCCACAAGCGATCTGCTCCTGCTCAGGACCTTATCAGCTGCTTCGCTGGTTGATGCCTCGTTTTTTGATGTGCGCGAAACTGCAATGTTATACGGAAGTAGACTGTACAATTTCTGTTCATTCATACACAGAGAGGAAATCTGTACAAAAATCCAAAAATTTATTGCATTGTTATTTAATTAATCAGCCCTGTCGTTTACGGTACTTATGTTTACAGTATTGAGGTCTGCATTAAACTATTGTGATAGAACTTCTCTCATTCTCTCTCTTCTCGCTCTCTCATCTCTCTCTCTCTCTCTCACTCTCTCTACTCTTCTCTCTCTCTCTTCTCTTCTCTTCTTCTCTTCCGTACGGGTGTGTGTGTGTGTGTGTGTGTGTGAGTGTGTGAGTGTGTGAGTGTGTGTGTGTGTGTGTGTGTGTGAGTGTGTGTGTGTGTGTGTGTGTGTGTGTGGTGTGTGTGTGTGATGAGTGAGTGTGTGTAACTCGTTGCGTTACACCTATGCCGACTGATGGAGAGATGGCCACGCTATATAGCCTTCTGCTTCAAGAATGGAGCTCTGATTAACACCACCCACATTTATATGGAAAAGATAGCCATTACTGAGTGTGGTTTCATTCTATATATGTACGTATGATCCCGATGAGCTGCCACCACTTTTCCAGACACCGTTTTGAAATCAGATTTTCCGTGGCCGTGGAGCAAACGCACTGTGCCCCTTTGGTTTCCTTTCTGAAAGAGGTCAAAACATCCCCCCTCCCCCCCCCTCTCCAGTGGAATCGTTTATCTTTGTTAGTAATATGAAACTTTTACAGTAGGCTAGGTTGTTCAGACCCAACCAAGGCCCCCCCCGGGTGGAAAAGGTAATCCAAGCCCCAGCATCACCCACCGTTTTCGGGCCTTAACCCTTTATCAAGTATTCCCAGATATCACATGTTGTTCAAACAGTTCATAAATGCCCACCCCCCACACACACCCCACCCCACCCAACCCACACACACACACACACCCACAACAACACACCACACACACACACACAACAACACCCACACACACCACACACACGGAGACCAGAGAGGTTTATGACAATCGTATTACTCGTTTCGTTTGGCGATTTAATGCGTTGCACCGTTGTCCTTGTTTTTGTGTGTGTGAAGCATGAGACGCGAATTGGTAATAAAAAGAACAAAGCTTTGTACCGACAGCGGAAAGTAATAGAGGACAAGTGCAGTCGATGATTTTTCCTGCGTCGTACCCTCGGGCCTGCGTTTGCATTACAGCGCCTTCCCTTGCAGTATCACGGCTTCCTTGCTCGTGCTCAATATATCCACAGCCAGAAACGTGTAATGTATAATTAATTATAGGGATAATCATGGCAATATTTTTAGTGTGCGGGGCTGCCACCCTAGTCAAGTGGTCTTTTCGAATGCTGCTTAGTGCCACATCTGCGGCTAGTGAGTAAGAATAACTGTTTCATTCATTTCAGAAGAATCATCGGATCCACTCATCCGGCTTGTACATTAGCCAATGCGTGCTTTTTTTTCTAGGATCGAAAACTTCCACACTACGGTGACAGACTTTACACTGAGGAGCATCCTCTCCATGCTGTGTGATCTGTTTGTCGAGAAACCTGTTGCCCCGCCTTCCACTACGGGTGATTACACCAGCGTTACAGCCAGACCTTTATTTTATTTTCTATTTGCTTATCATTCTTTTTTTTTTTTCTTCTTTTTTTGCTGTCCTCACCTCTGTGCCACTCAGAGGCAGTGTACCACGCCGCTCATTACGCACGTCCACAGCACCGCGGGTCAGCCCCCGCGCAGCCGGCCCCGGCCTCCCCGGGGCAGTCAATGTCAAGTTGTCAGAGGCCCCCCACGGAGGAGACCACCGCATGCTGCCGAGTCACTTCGTTGGTGTTCGTGGCGCCTGTTCTTATCCAGCATACGCAGGACACACCTACTAAGCTCCCTACTGACGACATAGCTCTCCCCTCTGGGGCGGGTCGCCACCACGTCCGTCACGACCGCCCCCATGGATCGCGCTCGGTGCCCCGCGCCCCACAGATCAAGACGTGGAGAGGAATCGAAACTGATGTCACAGAACGCCGGGCATGACGGGCCACCGCAATATTCCGACATTTTTTTTTAATGCTGATCGTGAGGAACGAGGATGAATAAGCTGATGGCTAGGCTTTCCAATCCCGGTCTGAGGGCACTACACTGAGGGCTGTATCACGTTCCTTCTAATATATCTCGGCGTCACCCAGGCCCGGGAGCGCATCCAGCACACTGCAGTGTTGGTCAGGAAATTAGAGCAACCCCTTCAGCACGGCCTCCATTAAAGAGGATGGACCACGAATGAGACGATCCCCGTCTGCCCAACTGAGGTCCGCGGCATCCTCAAACTCTGCGGTAGGAGCGGTGTCGTATTATAATACTGTCGCCGATGCATGGACTTGTTGCAGCGACAGCATTACAGGTGAAATCTTGTTTGCAAGCGACAATATTTGCTGGAAAAACAATTGTCGCGACCACTTGTCCGCAAAATGTCCTATAGAATATTGTAGCTGTCCATCTAAAATCCTGTCGCTTCGCCTTATGCGACAGCTTTAGGCAACAGGCCACCCCTGTGAAACTATTGTAGTCAGTGATCCAGTCGCTTGCGACATTTTTCACGTGACATCATATGTAGAAGTTAACCTTTCCTGTGACCTATGGGTCGCTGCGTCATATTTCACCGCGACGATTTTTTCTGCAAAGTGAAACCAACCGTCGCGCGGACTTGAGCGTCAAAATATCACAGAAATAATGCAGCTGCCATACTCCACTCCCATAGTCGCACTTGATTTTTTTTAACCTAAATGTTTAGACGAAAGTCAAATTTCCATTCGTGTGTGTGGTGGTGTGTGTGTGTCGTGTGATGTGTGTGTGTCGTGTGTGTGTGTGTGTGTGTGTGTGTGTGTGTGTGTTGCGTTTGTGACCGCGCAGCGCGCGCGCGCGCGCGCGCGCGTGTGAGAGTGTGGTGTGTGTGTGTGTGTGTGAGTGTGTGTGTGTGAGTGTTTGCTGAAGAACAGTAGATGTTCTTAACCATAAGACGGCCTCGGCCCCTTCAGCACAACCGAACGTAGGGGAAGATTGGTCCGTTAGAACCCTTAAGAAATGCCGCCCTCCCTCGCACTAATTCACACTACCATCAAGGTTAATTATTTGTTAAAGCTAACCATACGAGTTTCCTCTGTAAGCCAAGAATTGGCTTTCTTATATACCACATTTTACCTAATAATAACATTCTTAATGGAACCGGAAGCACTATAGCACCTCATTTTTCGGGTTCAACTGGCCAGGGTGTGGTAAATATTGGGCCACGGGCCAATTATCCCCGACACCGCATTCAGTCATAAACCCCCCCCATCGTTTGTTTGTCTGTTGGCCTCAATACAGCTGGTGCGTTGTTCGATACTCCATTTACAAGACCCTACGGTCACAACACAATCATAAACTACACCTTACACACAGTCACTGATTATCCTTAATTGTCAGGGCCCGAACCCCCAATAAATAGCGACTAAAGCTAAACCCAGGACCACATCGCAGAAACCGATACTTTCAGTTGTCTTGCTTTAATTGCAGAGTTCTTGGGACTTTAAATCATGAATTTACAACGAATCACAGTACACCCATATTCGTACAAGTATACCCCAACAGTTATCAGAGCCCTAATCAGGCTTTCAGGCATCCTTGGCTTTGTTTTATGCAGTCTTTCACGGCATTCAAAGCTCACGGAAGCCCTGATTTGCAATCAGACACATAGTATTTGGTAGAAGGATAATATTTCTTTTCTAACGCTTTTATTCGTTAATGAACCAACCACGCCGCAGCAAACATGCAGCACGTGACGTCCAAATGGGTTTTTTTCTATCATCTACGCTCGTTTTAAGACTAGGCTAAATATAATCAGTTCAAAATGTGAAACATAACCTATATCTAAAGTCTTCTTTTGTTTTAGCTGGCTTCTAATGCCCCGAAGACAACGACTTAATGATCGAAAACAAAGGAAAACATTCAAAGCACCGTCAATTTTGGATATGTTTCTTCTAAATAGTGGATGCCTCATAGTGCCTGCCTTGATGCTGCGCACCCACACCCCACCACACACACACACCCACACGCAGCAGCCGCATCCGCCCGCACGCACGCACGCACGCCGCACGCAAGCACGCCGCACGCCGCACGCAGCCCGACGCACGCCCGCACCACGCACACCCACACCCCACACCACCACACACACACACCCACCCCCCTCAGGCTCTATCCCTATATTTACTGATCACTGAGGACAAACCCCGCGTATCAACTTTCAAATGAAGTGGGCGTATACCTGCTCACCGACGGCTAAATTGAGCTACTGGCCAACTTGCCCCCTCGGGGGCGTTCCTCTTATCCATTTACCCTGGTCATAACCACTCCTC
The DNA here is from genome assembly GCA_018398815.1 of Conus ventricosus. Lineage (NCBI taxonomy): Eukaryota > Metazoa > Mollusca > Gastropoda > Neogastropoda > Conidae > Conus > Conus ventricosus. Next base: position 31,276,887 of record CM031596.1, on the reverse strand, counting down.
TCCGCCAGCCATCAAAATATTACTTGTGTTTGTTTCCCGGGCGTTTATAATAAGAAGCCTTCGAAGCCCGCAGACAAACCCTACCTATTCTTTTAGCCATGTCTTGATTTCTATTACAGAACCGAGGTTCGAATTAGTACACCATTTTCTCCTGCATACTGTTGGTATCCTTTCCCGCGACCGGACCATGTTTTCTAGCAGAGAAGTTCTGAAGTTGCCAATGTAGCCCAACAGATCTGAACTTATTGTCATAGTTTTCTCCAATTAGTCACCCGCCCATTTATCTACTGGCCCCCATTAACCATCTTCCCTTACAGGGTAACACGAAAGTAACTACCTTTCAAGTAGGTCCACATTTTGGACAGAACATTCCTTTCATGACGGCTAAACCCATCTTTATCTGAGAATAGTATATTGCAGCCTAGTTGGTTTGAACTTAATTTTTACCAGGGGTCATTTCTGTAACCTCTCACCGAGTGAGAATAGAGCTCATTTGCATGAATTTTTCCATACTCTTTCTCGAACGGAAAACTGTGTACGGGGCCTTTTAAATGAGTCACAATTAGCCCTTTGTGAAATTATCATCCTCATCATCATCATCATCATCATCCTCACAACATACCAAGATGCACTGCGATCCTGAGATTTTATGATTTCGGCCCGACCCCCCACCCCACACAACAACCCCACACCACAACACACCCACACACATCAACACACCCCACCACAACCCACACGCACGCAGCCGCACGACTCACGCCCTACGCGCCCCCCCCCCCACCCTCACCACCACCCACACCACCCACACACCCCACACACCCCCCCCACACACACAACCCCAACACACACCACACACTGCCGCCCCAGTGGGATCTTGAACCTCTGAATGTCTTGCGGTAGAAGACGAACCGAACTTTTCCAACGATGAAGTTCCTTTTGACCGAGACAGACTGAGTTGTTTTTGTGATGCCGCGAAGTATACGCAAGTAAAAATGGTACACATAGGTCCATCAGGTCGGACGCGGTTAAATAGTAATGACGACACATTTATCAACTATCATTGTCATAATTATTTCTTATTTTGTCGTACACTATTTAGGCTATTACTAATGAGCAGTCCAAGCTGCACTTGTAATACAGTATACTTATCATGGAAACTACTCCCTAATCCTTATATTTGTTTTTTTTTGTTTTGTTTCTTCTTTAACATAAATTCCCCACAGCAAATCGCCGATCTTTGAGGCAGCAGAAAGGGTTTTAAGAGTTGGTGTAGCATTTAATGACATCGGATTATCATAAAATAAGAATGCGGCTATTATACGATTTTAGTGTCTCAGTATTCTTCCCATGACTATCCTATGTCTTCCCCATCATTATCCGTATTGACATTCACCTAGCCCTGTTAACCTCATTATGAATTCTTATGGGGATAATATATCTGCTTTTTTCTCCACGGCTTTGACATCCCCTCTGCCCCCATCCATCTCTGTATCAAACTCCATCAACGGTTTGAGTCCCTCTGTCCTGTACGGGAGTGCATGCGGGAGGAAATGTATATGTGTGTGTGTTGTGGTGCTGTGTGTGCCAGCATGCGTATGTACATGCGTGTGTGCGTAGTCTCTCTCTTCTCTCTCTCTCTCTTCTCTTCTCTCTCTCTCTCTCTCTCTCTCTCTCCCCCCAACCACAACACACACACCACCCACACCCCCCCCCCCACCCACCACGTGGAAACACGTAAAAACCGCGCCTGGGGGCCTACCCCCACCAAACTCACTCACGCATAAAATCTCCGCCCAAGCCATTCTTGCGTAACTTGCGGCTTTGTGGGGGCGCAGTCAAAAGGTTTAATTCCATTGTCTAGGGGAAAGAGTATCGTCCCACGAGAAGATGTTCATGTGGGCGGGGTCTGGCCCCGTGCTCGCTGGGGATCCTCGGAGAGAGAGAAGAAGAGAGAGAGGATAGGATCGAGCGGCGAGGAGACGAGGAGAGAGCGAGAGCGAGAGAGAGCGAGGAATATGAGCAGAGAACGAGGGAGGGATAGATCGCGAGCAATGAGAGCGCGAGGGGCGGGCGCGCGAGCGCCAGCGGCCTGACCGAGAAGAGAGGGCGGGAGGGGGCGGAAGGGCGCGAGAGCACTGTTCGCGAGCGAGAGCGCGAGAGCGGGGGGGGGGAGGGAGAGCGAGCTTAGCGTGGCATAAGGACAATGAAATCACAACTAAATTTGTCGCTGACTGCAGTTGTTCAGGCTCCCCAACACACCCCCCCACACCCCACACCCCCCCACCACACCCACACCATAGACCACAACACACACCCACCCCCACACCCCCTGTCCCGCTTATCATCACCCCCTCCCGCCCATAGCAAGCCCGTAACGAGAGCAGCGCGAGAGCGAGCGAGTGGGGGGGGAGAGCGAGAGAGAGTGAGAGGAGAGAGAGGAGAGAGAGAGAGAGAGAGAGAGAGAGACAAATGCGGGGGGGGGGGGCGGAAGAGGGGGCGGGAAAGGCAGAGACCAACTGACAGCAGTTTGAGGACAGAGTGTGTAACTACAGAGCGTACATCCGATAGAGGGAGGGCGATACATCGAGAGAATGAGCGAGGAAAAACACTAGGAGATAGAAAGATAGACCGGACAGATCAAGCAGACACAATAAAAATAGACAGAAAGACATGGGGGCAAACTGATACGAAAAACCATGAAGAGAGGGGGTGTGGGCAGGAGTTGGGGCAGAGACCGACACCTGTCTTCGACGTCGTATTTTTACGACAAATACTGTCTCAGAGCGAACAACTTTTCTACGGCAGCAATTTTTTTTACATTGAATGCTGTCGCTGCGACATGATTTTATTTTTAGGCAGCGACACGATTTTATGGACATTTCTCTTGAAAATCCGTTACGCGCTAACAATTTTTATGAAAATTATGGTCGCTCCGCGATACTTTATCATGAACCAACTGCAGTATTCCGGAAATACTGTCGCTTGCGACCCGATTTTATGCGCGCAGTATTAATATTACGACACCGGTCGGGCAGACAACCACAAGACTCTGATGGGATTCGAAACCACACCTTTCAGCGGAGTCCGCGCCGCTAACATTCGCCACGGCGGCTGGGTGCACACAGATTTATTTTTTTGCTACTACCCAGGGGAGGGCTTCAAAATGTGGAGTTTATAATACCCAGGCAATCCCTGATTGTTTTCCCATTAACCTGGTGAAAGCTTAATTATTACACCCCCCCCCCCAACCCCCAATCTCTTTCAGCCTGCAGCCCTGTAACTATCGAACTAATACAGTGACTGTGTGACGTATTTTAGGATACAATTTGCAGCACCTGATTCATATGCATTGTGCACTAAAGCAGTAGTGCGTGGGTCTATTTCCGGAATCATACCAGGTGACCTGCGTTTAACAGGGATGGTATTCTACAGTCATGTGTGCTTTGCTTCAGAAAAAAAAAAACACCCTGAAATATGCTGCTGGCTTGGGGATTGTGTACCAGCAGTAGTGCCGTTGTGATTATTTTCGGATAGAGACGGATGACACCCCATTTTGCTCTGGAATTATACCGGTGGTGGATGTCTAGTCTATTCTAGGATACTACAGGTAGAATCGGTTGTAAGAAAGTTGCGGAGGATTTTTTGTTTGTTTCTTTCTTCTTATAACCGCGTTTTCTTACAGCCGAGGTTTCTTATAATCGAGAGTTCTTACTTTTTTTTAGGTGTTTTAATCTCCGAGTTTTTGTTTGTTTTTCTTTGCTTCTCTTTTTTCTCCTCGTACGTTTCTGTAATTGTTAGTGTGTGTGTGTGTTCCGTGTTTAAAGAGAGAGAGAGAGCGAGAGAGAGAGCGAGAGATAGAGAGTGAGGAGAGAGAGAGAGCCGAGCAGCCAGACCGACAGCCGACACAGCCCACCCGAGATTGGAGACACACACACCTACACGAGACCTGGAGCGAGACCGAGCGACAAAGAGAGTCACACACACACACACACCCCACACACACCACCCCCCACCACCACACCACACACACACACCACCACACCACACACAGAGGAGAGAGCAGAGAGCAAGAGAGGAGAGAGATAGAGAGAGGGAGGAGATGAGAGCAGAGGAGAAGGAGAGAGAGAGAGAGAGAGAGGAGAGAGAGATGAGAGAGAGAGAGAGATGGGCTCTTTGGTTTGATTTCGCAAGTAAACTTTTGGCCTGTGACATAAACGTCTAGGTGTGTTTTCTTTTTCTTATCACTTTCTCTCCCTCTTCTCTCTCTCTCTCCACCCCCCAACACACAAACAAAAACAAAACACGTACACGCGGCGGCGCGCGCGCGCGCGCGCACACACACACACCCCCACACCACATACCCAACACATACACACGATAACACACGATAGACTAGTCAAAATGCGATAAGGAGAGCATAGATTTATTCATGGAGCCATAGGCCGTCATCACCTAGAGAAAGCGGGATCAAAATTTTCGTGTGTGTATGATGTGGTATGGAGATGGAGGAAAGAGAGAGAGAGAGAGAGAGAGAGAGAGAGAGAGAGAGAGAGAGAGAGAGAAAGAGATTTTTAGAACGCAACGGTAAATAGTAAAGTCAACATAATCGTAAGGAAATTTCCCAATATTAACAAATGCACCTATAAATAAATGAATCCCTTATCATTCTCAGACGAGTCCTCAGTCCAAAAGGTGTTTTAAACAGAAACCATAACACGAATGCTAATTTGGAGCAATTTCTGCTCTGTAGAGTACACCATAACATAAAAAGCATCAGCTGGTCTTTCAGAAATGTTTGGTCTGCCTCTTTCTTTCACACCTTTGTCAGGCCACTAAGCAGCTCGAACCACACGCTTAAAGTGTTGACAGAGATTCTGAAGGTACACCTTTTCCTGACGAACGGATGTTCCAGGTAAATGAAACAACGGTTGGTATGGAAACCACGCCCTGTAGGTCTCCGTGCAAGCTGTGTATACTACAACAGGTGTTTGGAGCAGTGTTGCCGCTGCAATAACTTCCACATCCGATCCCCAGGAACGAGGCTGTAGAGTGTTTCCAGGGAGGCACTGACCTAGGTCTTGCCCAACATAAGCAGTTTCATGATTGCGACACATGAAGTCAACAATTGCATCTCTTAGCTATTCATGAAAATCCTGTGTGCCACACACCTCATAGCTAAGAGCCCTGTAAAGGCAGTTTCCATCACCCACAATTGCGTCGACTTCAACGGGTATTCCCAGCTCTCTTCTGATCGGTCTTTCAGGCAGATCGAGAGGTTTTGGGGAGACCCAGTCTCTCAGACTGCCGTTGTCGCCAAGAAGCATTGGTTGGTTCGAAACTTTGCGGGGGCGCGGATTGAAACCCCATAAAGTCCACGTCTGGCCCTGTTTTTGTTGGTTTTTTTTTTTCCTTCTCTTTGTCATTCTGTGCTTCTGTCTCCCTTTGCCTCCATCCTTTCTCTCGTTTTTTCTTCCCGTCATCCTCCTCGTTCGTCTGTCTATTCTCCCTTCTAAACTTTTCTCTTGTCTCCCCATTCTTTTCCCCATCTTCTGCTCTCGTCTGTTCATTCTGTCCCCCATCCCTTTCTGTTTCCCCCCCCCCCTTTCCTCCCTCCATCTCTCTTTTCTGTTTCCCCTTTTCTTTCTCTGTCCTTTGTTCTTGCCACCCCACTTTTCTTTTCTCTGTCATCGTCTCCTGTTCTTTCGCGCACGCACACACACACACACAAGTATTTACGAGCAGTATCGCGCTCAGCAATATTCTGAATTGGAGTTAACAGGTACTCGTAAGTTGTAGGCTGTTACATATTGATGCTCGTCAAATGTGAAATGAACGAATGAATACGAACATAGCACGTGATTCCTTGATTATTTATCAAGCTTCTCACATACGTGCACATGCACGAGAAACAAAGTCAGAGAGTGAGAGAGAGTGATGGAGAGAGGGGGGGGAGAAAAGTGTGTGTGTGTGTGTGTGTGTGAGAGAGAGAGAGAGAGAGAGAGAGAGAGAGAGAGAGAGAGAGAGAGAGAGAGAGAGAGACAAAGAAAGAAAGAGAGAAGAGAGAGAGGGGGAGGGAGGGAGTGATGGAGAGAGGGAGAAAGTGTGTGTGTGTGTGTGTGTGTGTGTGTGTGTGTGTGTGTGTGAGAGAGAGAGAGAGAGAGAGAGAGAGAGAGAGAGAGAGAGAGATGGCAGGGGAGGGGGTGGTGGTGGTGGAGATAGTAACATAACATACCTCGCTTGGACAAACCATTGCAGAAGTTGATTGTCAATGTCTTCATGTTTCGCCTTCCTATTCTTTTGCTGATGCTGCGGGTCAGTTGTACTGCCCAAGAACTGATTTTTGTATTTGTCCCTTTGTTTTACAATGTTGCAGAGAGTAGCAAGAGGATTCTGAAATTCTTCAGCAATCAACGTCCTTTTTTTCGGGTTTCTCTCCACAGCATCCAAAATTTTGATTTTTCGTTTCAGCGAAATTGCTTCTCGTTTATGTTTGTCAGCCATCTTCACTTTACAATGTACAAAGCCTTGCCTTGCATTGAACATGGAATGGTGTGAAGAGAGAAACAGGGGTGGGGGCGAAGTTCAAACACCTCTCGTAATCAAGCGCCTGCGTTTTGTCTAGCTTACATCCGGATATCCCATCTCTTAGGCGACATCAAACGGCCCACATCCTGTCCCGCCAATTCCTGTGACCTGCATCGTGAATTTTTTTATTATTATTTTTTTTTTTTTAATGTGTAGGCCCCACCGAAAAAATCTATCGACAGCCCGAGACTTTCTTACATCCGAGGTAAAGTTTCGCCAGGGTCAGCTAAACCTGTTTCTTACAAGCGAGTTTTCTTACAACCGAGTTTCTTACATCCGAGGTATTTTAAGTAATGTTAAAGATCCTCTCAGCAGGGGAAAACCATTTGATTTCTTATAGCCGAGTTTTCTTATAACCGAGTTTCTTATAACCGGATTCTACTGTATGTGCAAACAGCAAGAAGAAGAAAAACAACAACACTATGGGACATGCTGTCTCCAAGAAGAGTAGTACAAATTTCAAACATTGAAATCGGCCGGTTGTGGTGATGGCTGTTTTCGTCGTAAGAAATATAAAATTAATCAGTATAGCCCAGTCCACCACACAGGGCCTTTTCAAGGCTGTTCAATCATGTGAGAGAAGTCACATCTTGAAAAGGGTTACACTTTGAAACACACACACACACACTCTCTCTCTCTCTCTATCAATGACATGGTCACAGATAAGAATGGATGGTGCCAACAAAACCAGGCATTCTGCTTAACTTATAAACTCAAATCACACACACACACACACACACACACACACACACACACACACACACACACACACACACACACACACACACACAACATCAAACACCAAACACTGCTGATTGTGATTCAAGTTTATTCATTTTCTTCATATGGAAAGGCTAAGCATTATATGCAAAGCATGAACTCATGTCCTAAAACAAGATGAACAGACTGACACACACACTGATAAAAATGATGACTCACAATACGATCTGTCTTACCAAATCACTCTTCATGAAATTACTATAACCTCTTTTTGAGTTAAATCTAATGAAGCACAATGTCAAGTACCATCATGTAGAACATTAAGTAGCGAAAATTTAGCAGAACTATAAGCACATTCTACGAGTTGTCTACTGATCATTACTATAACTGAACAACTGTCCCTAAATGGTTATGAGAGTTCTGGATTAAAAAATTTCATCCCAAAGAAAGAACATTAAAATAAGGATGAATATGTGTGTGTGTGTGTGTGTGTGTGTGTGTGTGTGTGTGTGTGTGTGTGTGTGTGTGTGTGTGTGTGTGTGTGTGTGTGTGCGCGCGCGCGCACGTATGCGCGCATGCACACAGGTGTGTATAAGTGTGTGTGTGTGTGTGTGTGTGTGTGTGTGTGTGTATTCGTACATGTGTGTGTGTGTGTGTGTGTGTGTGTGTGTGTGTGTGTGTGTGTGTGTGTGTCTGTGTGTGTGCGCGCATACATGTATGCCTGCTTGCATGCATGTGTGTGTATGCTCGAGTTCTTTGTCTCACTTCCAGACAAAGACAATAATGTCACCATAGTTCAATCACCTTCTGTTCATCAAGCTCTGCACCACACTATTCTTCCCTGGCTGCTTGGGTCTCAGAGCAAGGGAAAACTCCTCATGTCCCTGATTTCCAGGGCCAATGCCGGCACATAAATGCTTGTACGAGGCATAGCGAAAAATGCTTATTTTGTCACAATGCTGAGCGTCCTTCACTGACTGAACACACACAGCATAACACTGACACTTCCGAACAAAGACATTGCGGTCTAAATATAACACAATACATATCAATACTTCCAAACCAAGACAATTAAGACTACGCATGTACAGTTTTGATTAAAAATCACAATGGACAGCATCACGTTAAGACTAAATGAGCAGACCGACGTCTAAACGGCTTGGCGATAAAGTTTCAATGATTTCAAATGTACAGCATTTTCTTTTGGCTGAAAGGCAAGCTGACTGCATTGGAATCACTGTCAATCATTCACTGTCAATCATTCACCGTCAACCATTCAACATCTCTGTTTGTCATGAGCCGCTCTTGTGTCTGGTAGACATACAATTCTTTCACACTTTGCAACACAGTACAACGACTGACAGAAGCAATCAATGCTAACACAGGCACCAGTTGTCAATAATATGATATGCTCATGTTGTCAAGCGCTTAACGGCATTAATTTGACGTTATGGTACAATGTGAATCACACAACATGTAAACAAGACCTCACTGTGGTCATCATGCTTCCCAAGAATGAAATTTTTACATGGCTTATGCTCTCACAGTTTTACAACACTAAGTTTGGGATGAACACAAATGTAATCCTTTTCTTCCCCCTGCCTTCTGATCACGCAATGGATGAGGCCATGTTCATTTTCATACGTGGTACAGATTTGTTTCATTCCTGCACACTTACCCCACATCAGACTCTATACACCATTTTGAACTTCTTCAGTCAAGCCTGTCAAATCACTGAAAGGACATCTTCACAGCAGGGGTATGTAAAAAAGAAACAACAACAAAAAAAAACCCAAACAAATGAAAAAATATAATAAAGATAAGGGAGACAACTTATGTGCCCAATGGTGAAACAGTTGCAAAGCCCGAAACAAACACTGCTCTAAGCACACACAAAAAACACAACAAACAAACAAAGAAAACAAACAAACACACAAAAAAGGGATAGCTTAAAGCTTTCTGTTTTGAAGAAGTTTCTGTGTTTGCTCTTTGTCCATCTGTCTGCATATGTGTTAGACTGTAAGTGCCTCCAGCAACATTTGGGTGGAGTTATGAGCATGTCACCGTTCCCCCCCAAAGTCCTCTCCCTTGTTTGTCACTGAAAAGGTTGATTGATGCATGATGACACACTGTATGTACAGCTGGTTTAATTAAGTGCTGCACATGTTGGGCTGATGCTGGTTTGGTTCAGCTATCTATGTCAATATCAATTTACAGACAGTAAAACTGTGATCATTCTTTCCTTCTCTTTCCCTGGCTAAGTCCTCTATTGCATACTTCCATTTTCCCATGTGCTCAAACACTGTAGACCGTGTGGGTCAGACTAAACTGTCGACCACATTCCCCACAATATGATTAACTGAGTATGAATAATAACAGCTAAACATTTAGTATCACAAGCAAACATACAAAACTTTTTTTTCTTTTTACCACAGATTTTTTTTTAAAAACATGTAAAAGTATCAAATTCTGACTAGACAACACCTTTAAGACACAAAAGCAGACTTCATCACAAATCACCAAAATCCTGAATCAAATATACAAGAAAGAATAAATATGTCTTCCTCAGACTACTTATACAACACACCCCAAATCCAAGTCATGTGATCTTTGGCTACACACTGATCAACTATGAACAGTCATGGGAAGAACAGGTGATACATGCGTTACTTTCCTCGTCAAAGGATGTTGTAGCCAGACAAGAAAGTGACAAGCAAAATGTCAAAACAATGAAGTATGGACAAACACATACATATATCCTAAAAAAAAAGGATCAAGTATGATATGTCAGTCAGTCCTGGCTCATAAATGCTTCAACATCATCACTTAAGAAAAAAGTTTTAAGCTTTGCTTGACAGTTTACATCATTTAGTTCCATGGGGGGTTCACTACAATAATAAACTCCATCACTCCGGATTGGAGTCCATGCCTGACCCCTAGGCTTGTAAGCACTCTCCAAGGAATACACAAACAGTAGAAAATATGTTATCAAAGACAGTGAAGCTTAAGCAATCTTTAAGGAATAGACAAACAATAGAAAACACTGCTACCAGAGAGAGGATTCAAAACACTGCGTTCACAATACTTTAAACAAAACAAAAAACAAAAACAAAAAAAACATAACAAAGAAACAAATCCCCCCCCCCTCCCAAGAACATGTACCAATAAACTATGCTTTCATGACTCTGTGACCAGACTGCAGAAGCAGCAAAATTAACAGGACTCACGTGAGACTGAGTCTGAAACACAACTACGGAAGAATAAACAAAGAAGAAAAAAAGGGAAAGAGAAAGGGCAAAGACAAGACAAAATTAAAAACAAAAACAAAACAAAAAACGAAAAAAAAAAGAAGAAAGAGGCTGTCGTGTTTTCTCTTTATACATCAACGACGACAGTTGAAAAACACAATGGATGAACAGAGGAAAGAGAATCCTCACTCAGTCATTGTTTACCATGGTCTCTGATCTACTCTGATTACAGAATCTCATTTCATTATCATACCAACGTCCCATCTATACATCAAAATAAGAACACAACACGCAACTTCTTACCAAAACCATACAGCATCCAATTATAAGTATGTGAAATACATACACCCACACATGGCAAAAATCACACTTAAAACATTTATTCATTTGATTTGTCCTTGCATGTTTGTTAATTAAGAGTGTGTAAGCGTTCATGCCTACATTTATCAGGTTTTGTTGTTGTTGCTGTTGCTGTTGTTGATGTTGTTTCGTCTCTCTGAGTGCAAGACTTCAAACTGGTTTTTCGCTGCATTTTGTTGTCTGAACAAACTAAATGTACCTTCAACAAATTTTTGATGTGTATGTTTCATTCACAATTCTAACTAAAGCACACTAACATATATATCTGTACTTACACACAAAATAGTATGTACATACTACAGATGAGGAAAAAAATTCTGTCAGCCAAAGCCACAAAAAATGGCTTTCGAAACATTTTCAAGGGGAAAATGAAAGGGTCATGTAAAAAAAATTCTGAAACAATAAATCACCGTTTTTCGGTCTTTGAGTACAGAAAGAGAAATGATAAATGTGCATGCTCAAGTGAAACAGTAATGTAAAGACTAAACGACACTTATCTAATAATTTTTCAATTCATTTTTCATTGTTAGTTTACTTCTCCAGTTGACAATGACATGTTACACATTCAATTCATTGTGAGGCAGGGCATGAAGGATGTAGTTACGGTCTGTACGGCTCTGGTGAAGTGACCCCCGGTCAGGGTCAGCAAGCCGCATGACAGATGGCCTTGGAACTGCAGTTTAAACAAGGGAGACAACAATGCGTCTGTGTCACCAAGGTCAGTGGTTGTAAGGGATCAGTTTGTGAGTTCAGCTGCCATTTACTGCTGGTCCCAAGTGAACAGGGAATGTGAGACCACACACAATCAGACGGTCATGAGCCAAGATTCTGCTCCTGAAAGGTGGATAAGATAAGATAAGATAATGTTGCTTATAGCCCAGCCGGCCGCAAAGGGCTGAAAGGTGGATACCCTTTTCTCTGTCGATAGAGAAAGGGGAAGACAATTCCACTAATCCTCCTCACTGCAAGCATGACTCATCAATGAATATTTTTAATCCGGTTTTAGACGGTCGGGTCAAGTTGGAGACTGAATTAGGTTTAGGGTTATATGGAGGTCTTTTAAGGGTTAGGGTTACTGTCAGTCATCCATTCCAGATTGGAAGTACCTTCCCGTTTTCCTATATAAGTTTCCATCTATAACGCACAAACACTCTGTGTTTATAAAAAGTAGCTAAAAGCAGAAAAACGCATCTCCCCTACCCACTACCAGACCAACAGCCATGAGTGTTGGTTACTGTAGTACACTAGTCATACAAGAGTTGCATACCTTGGATTTGAGGACTGCCTCCCCCCTCACTCCCCACTAGACAGAACGGACAGACCATTGTTCTATCAGTCAGTCACAATATGGGATAGAAAGTTACAATTCTCATACAATTCCTCTGAGCGCACATTTACCAACCACCAATACATTATGTATGAATAAGATCATGCAGCATACTCTACTGGTCTGCGAATCGGTCTACGGTTAGATAAGATAAGACAAGATAATGTTGCTTATAGCCCAGCCGACCGCAACGGTCTACGGTTAGCTAACATTTCCCCCAAACATCACATGTACAAAGAAGGCATCAGTTAATGTAAGCAAATACTGTAATGCTCTGGAAATGTTATTCCGCACTGGCTTTTGTCTAAAGAAATTTAACTGGTTAACTACTTACACACACACACACACACACACACACACACACACACACACACACACACACACACACACACACACACTGAGAGAGAGAGCCATTCATCCATCTACATACCTGTTTCGGTACTTGTCCACCTATTTCATTTCTAACTGATAAAAACACCATTCCTTTCACCTCTATATCCCACAAACACAAGCATTGGTGGATTCTTTTTTTTTTTTTTCAGCAATGGGATGAAGAAGGAAGGAAAGCAGAAATTCCTCCACAGCATTACAAACCACAGGCTGATCACTCCTCCACATCTGCAACTCACAGACGAAGGGAAGGACCTCAAACATAGAAACATCACCAGAATGACAACAGAAAGACTGTGAAAAGCAGTGTAGAACACCCAGGACACTTCGCGCCCTTTGGGCAGAAGACACCAGATCAAGGAGGGTAACTGTGGTCAAAGGCTTTCACTAAAAATGGAGTGAAGACCCACAAGGTGAAGTCAAGATCAGATAAGAGCACTGCTGGGATCTACACACTGAAATCTTGGTGCTGTACTTACCCACCTACATGAGCCATTGGTCAGCTATAGTAATGGGGTCTTCAAAGAGGTATCAATCTTTCTGAAAGTGATTTATGTGGGGAAAAATGCAAGACAAACAAGTCATAGACTAGCACTTTCTGAGGAACTGTTCTGACAAACTAAGGTGTACACCTGTTAATCTTCTGTTCCAGAAAAAACAGGTGAGGCTTATGCACCTTAGTAGAATTCTTCATTGCCTACTGGTTGTATGTCATGACTTTGATTAAATCATTTGAAAAAGAGACTGTTTCTAACCAAAGAAGAAAAAAAGCTTTATATCAAGAACACAAAAAACAGAACTGCAGTATCTGATGTAAGTCTACATATGTCTGATATCTTTGATTCTCTTCGCTTGGCTGTTACAGATCCATGCCACTGGCCTGAGGTGTAACCTGGTGTTACGCTCTCGTAGAAAATCAGAAAATGCAAAGAGAAACATCAGATGATTCAGGAGGCAGATGATGACTGTGGAAATGTTGTGTGCTGTGAAAGAGCTAAGAAACAAACAAATGACAAAAGCTGCATGAATAAGTGCCAGAGCATTCCAGCCATGCAGACATATCATGGTTACATGTTCAGCACACTCAAAAATCAAATCTATTATCTTGCTTCAGCTCAAGAGTGATTCTTGGTCACAGTCAAGTACACCTCAACAAAAAAAAGGCTTTTTATGTGAGAAAAGTGGGGACTACAATAGTTCAGTTATCAGGTGGTTGGCTAAATGTTCGAATCTCCGCAGCACCATTTCGGTACTGGGGCATTTTTCCCTCAGAGTTAACACTGGTTCTGTCTCCATTTCTTGTGAAATCCTTTGAATGAGACTAAGCGTCCATGTGTGAATGCATGCTTAACATTTTGAAGACATGTAAAAATCCCATCACCAATCTTTGGAAGTGTGGGCCACTTTGGCCGTTGGTATGGATGATGAGTGACACAAAGCGTGTGAACAATCAAAGAATGAAAGAAGGAAAACTGAATTCGAGTGACTGGTGTCGACTGAATGGTCGGGAAAATGACTGATTGTAGTGTCAGCAGGTAGCTCTTCAGTCAGCTCTGTCCTGGCAAGCAGCCCATCACGTTCAGGACAGCGTGGATTGTACGGCACCCACAACTTGGTCTCTGATCAAGGACATATGCTATTTAAGTACTTTTGACAATGGTAAAACTGTTCTCTTTATTTTAAATGACAGTTCAGACTTGTGCATTGGCTGTGTATATCAAACTTTTCCTCTAATAAAGTTTCTACTGTGACTTCACGTAAAATATTATATTTGTTCTCCAACAAAACTAAAATGTAAGAACACTGATATCTAATCAACGGAAGTTAAAACAAAAGATTTACTGACAGCCAGAAACAGAGTAGAAACCTACAAACAATAATAGAAACAGAAAAATTCCACAGTAAACCAAATAACTGATTTTAAAAAGGTGATGTCATCACAGTATTTCCGTCTGTATTTATGTACATCCAATAAAATAGGAACCAACAAATATCCATTTTTCAACCAGTCTGAGCATAACTGCAGCATACAATTAAAACGAAATGAAGAAAAAATATCAGAAAATAAGGAAGTTTGCAACATATTTTCAGAAACTACACCATATTCGTAACATACAGAGAATGAAAAAGTTTTTAACACCTTCTAAGTAGTAAAAAAGTTTGTAACACATTTTAAGAAACTCAAAGCTTTGAAGCACATTTTAAGAACTTTGAGTAGCTTGTACCACATTTCAAGAAATCAAAGTTTGTAATATATTTGAAAAAAGACTGATGAAGTTAACAATACATTTTGAAAAAAAAATGATGAATTTTACTACACAATTTAAAAAACTGATGAAATTTTCACACATTTCAAGAAAAAAAAGTGATGAAATTTTCACACATTTTAAGAAACTGATGAAATTTAGAACACACTGTAAGAAAATGAAGAAGTCTGCAACACATTTCATAACAACTGAAGTTTACATCACAAGTAAGAATGCAAATAAACGTGAAAGCATCACAGATATTCCACACATATTCCCGACAAAGATATCGACAGATTAGGGAGCACCACCATTGAACATTCAATACAAAAATAGTCTTCATCATAAACAACAATAATGACAACCCCCCCCCCCCCCCCCCCCCCCAACTTTATACATCAAATGGCATTGATAACAGAAGAAAGGGAGGAAGTGTAACACACACACACACACACACACTAATAAACACACTTTGAACACATCATACAAAGCCAACAAACCCAAGTCAAAGCTAAATATCTCTTCCTTTAAAAAAAAACCCCATCAGAACCATACGACAAGGATAATGCCAAAGGAGAACTTTGAAGAGTGTTGAAAAGACAAACAGAAAGAACTAGAGCAAAGGCAAAATAAGGGACGAAAGGAAACTGAATACTAAAGCAGAAAAGAGATAAATGACGAGAGAGAAAGAGAGAGAGAGAAACGCAGAGAAAGAAAAGACAGACTGTAAGAATGAAAGAATTACGCTGACAGGAGAGAGTACCAGTTGGATTGACATTTACACTGTCTCAGCAGATATCTTCATCAAAACAGGTTCCACCTTACCAAGAAGGTTCTGTATCAGGGCCATTGCAGATTTCAGCATTAGAACCAAGAATCAACGTCAGAAGAAATCATAAGATATACAAAGTTTCTGACGCTTGCAGCATGTGTTGTGAACTCACAAATAGGCAACAGTTTCATATATCTAGGTCCAACACATTCCATATTTGGAAAGTCTTGCCCACAGCGATAGTACTGAAAACCTTTTATGCCTTTGTCTAGATAAACATGCACAGTGTGATTGCACAGACTTTCCTGGCTTCTGTACTAGTGTATTCTGACACATTTCTTCTTCCTTTAAGTCCGCCATTTTCTCTTGATCTGTCACACCATAAAGAGAGTAGCGCCCCTTATTTGATTGAGCTCTCTCCTGATTGGTGGAGTCAGGCATCAACTGCGCTACAACCTTGCACCATGAATCCTCAATAAAGAGCAATTATACATCCTGGCAAAAACAGAATCATAGTACTTGGTTCTTGCTGAAACATACAACTCACTTTTCTAGTCTGTCTTGCACTGCCTGTACAAAAGACCCCGCACACATCTTCACAGCAGCTAGATGGCCGACAACGAAACATTTTTATGTGAGAAAACCCAGCAGGTTCTTCAAGGAACACAACAGGGGAAGATGAGATATGGCAGACAGAGAAAGAGGAGGACAGAAAACATTGTTGAATGAAGTGGTAAGAGCTCTCCTGCCGCCAAGGCAAGTGCTCACATTCTTCAGTGGTGGCGACGATGGGTGCAGAGTCCGTCCATTATCACAGTGCCCCAACCTGACTGGAGACAAGGACAGTGTGGTGCACTGGTGGAGTAGACCTGACTGTCAATGTGGAAAGAGAGGTCAAAGTTTAAGGTCCGCTGGAGGGAGCTGAAGAAAGGGAGACAACAGCGGCACTGGTCCACCACGTGAAGGGAACATCCATCACACAGGATGAGGAGCGACGCACTTCGACCGCAGAGCTTCCTCAGACCAAACAAACCAACAGGAGAAGCACATGAATGAAAGGAGACAGGTACAATCAAGGTAAACTCAGCATATTTTGTTCTGCTTTGCCTTCAGTCTCCTCTTTCTCTGCTTTGCCTGTGCAAGACCTGAGGTTTGTTTTGTGTAGCTTTTGTTCTGTTCTGTTCCTGGCAGTCAGTGGCCCTTTGTAAGTCACTGGGAAGAATGGGGGCCTGGTTCGCAAAGTAGGTAAAGTGTTCGATCTGTTCTGAGGTCTGGTGTTCGATTCCCACTTGAGATACCAGGTTGGTCGGTTCGGAGTTAACTTCGGTGGCGACTCCTCCAGTCACATGCATGTCCTTCAGATGAGATGTTAAAGTGAGGTCCTGTGCAGTGAATGTGTGCAGGGAAAATCTTGCTCACACATCAAATCTCTTCCACCTTTCAAAGAAGAATAAGCCGTCATTTGCAAGTGGGATGTGAGACACAAAAATAGAACACATGTATACTGTCATGTTTAGGCATCATTCTGAAGACAGAATGTGGCTGCCTTAATGGTTGGATTGAAAAAGAAAAATGACCGTGTACTTAAAATATCTACTGTAAACCTTGAACTTCTAGCCAATAAATAAAGAGAGAGAGAGAGGGGGAGGGGAAGTAGACAGAGAGGAAGAGAGAGAGAAAAGAGGGGGGGGGGGGGGCAACAGGCACAGAGAGAGAAATTGAGAGGAGAGAGAGAGAGAGAGAGAGAGAGAGAGAGAGAGAGAGAGAGAGAAAGAGAAAGAGAGAAAGAAAGTGTAGAAAGAAACATTTTCCTACTCAAAATATGACTTTCCGATGGAATGTCTCTTAATACATGCATGCACTTTTGACATTCAGGCCACCTGATCTTAAACTGGGAATAAGTGTCCTCATCAGCAAGTCACATGTATGTACCCATAGATGATAAATCAAACCACAGTGGCTTGATGGCCCAGAACAATGCACACTGACTGCTGTTGGACGTTTGGCATGGCAGTTCAAATCCTTCAAAAAGTTTATGAACTGACGAGAAAGGACGATGACCCACACACTTAGCTTTCAAAATGATTCACCTCTTACGCCTTGGCGGCTGTGTCAGACCAACTGACATAGGCCAGAACACCAAGGCTACATCAAAATGTTGTTATGCTCTGCATAGTTATGTGGGGATTGTCTTCAGTCGTGACAAGCTCCTAGCATAACATTATCAGTCTCCCAAATCCCCCGAAGTCGGAGTGTGGCTGCCCATGTGGCGGGGTAATCAAAAACGGTCACACACGTAATGTTCTCATCCCCAGCTGATGCATTTGTGCCGTAGTGTTCAAATACTTCGGCTGTTCGGATGATCCCTGGAGTCTTTTAGCCAGGGTACGACAACAACAACAATTCACCTCTTCATCATGCAAATCGCAATTCATGTCACTTATCAAAAAACATACGCAACAACTATGATATACATAAATATTCAGATATCCCATACCATAATCATACTGACTGGAATAAACTGATTTTCATAAAGATACAAAGTGTCAAATGGTACAGATAATAAAAACCACTATGAATGAACTGGGTTTCACAAACACACACATCATAATACAGTACATACAATGCATGCACGTTGTGAATGAAGCGTACTTCAAACACACACACACACACAAAGCGTCCTATATTTCCAGTAAACAACAACAATAAAAGGAACACTGCGACGTCTGGATCAAATCCTCAGACAGCAGCATCACTTCTACACTGAGCTCATTTTCATCACTTAGAGTTCACTTGATGTACATGCTTATAACCTAACCAGTCTCAAAACGAGCATCCATCCTTAAAACCCCTTTCCGTTCCTTTCTTTCTCATCCTTTACATTCCATGAAAAAGCTGCAGACACTGACAACATCTGCAACATGCACACGGATAGTTGTTGCCAGTTTTGAAGCCTGTACCCCAAAAGGCAAACAATGCACACTACCCTATACTACCCTTCTCCTTGGGCATTGCTGAAGAAAGTCTTGAACCTCTGCTGAAGCGTTGCTCGGGTGACAAAACTGATGAACTCAAACTGGTTTAACTCCCAAACTATGCATGTAACAGTTAGCCAGTATGACCAAGTTCCAAACAGATGGTCTGTCTGTTACAGGCATAGCTGCCAACCTTCTGGAGTCAAAATTCAGGAACCAGTAATGAAAGTTGGGTAGGCTGAAGAGGCGACAGTTCGACTTTTGACTAAAGGCATTTCTAACCTCCTTATGTTTTGGTAGATAAATGAAAGGTTTAAAGAGAAAATGCATTTTCACACACATACCACCAACATTACCAACATTCACATATCATTTGAGCTTTCTTCTGCAATACTTCATCATTCCTATTAAAAAAAAAACAACAACCTAAACCCCACATTTTTAAACAAACTTTTAAAATCCTGGATTAAAAATCTTACTCTTTTTTCTTTTACTACATTCAGGATTTGGGGAATAAATCCAAAATTCAGGGGAAAAAAAAAAGTGGCGTGATTGGTAGCTTGGTACATGTGAAAGTTCTGAAAACTTTGGGCCTAAACTGTGACTACAGCTTTCATTCAGTCTTGGAGATATGTACAAAATAAGATGGGGGCGGGATAGCTCAGTTGGTAGAGCGCCGGACTCGTGATCCTGGGGTTGCGGGTTCGAATTTCGGTATAGGGGGATTTTTCCCTCGGAGTTAACATTGGTTCTGACTCCATTCCCCATATAGTCCTTCGAATGAGACTATAAACCGAGGTTCCGTGTGTGAATGCACGCATAATATCTTGCACACACGTAAAATCCCATCACCAACTTTCGGAAGAGAAGGCCAGTTTGGCCGTTGGTATGGATGACACGTGACACATAGCATGCACCTTCCTCGAAGATGGAGTATGGCTGCCTTAATGGCGGGATAAAAAAGGGTCATACACACAAAACTCCACTGCCTGGCTATACAGGGAGTGTCCGCAGGAGTATCAGCCTGCGTACGCAGAAAGAAAGAAAGAAAGATAAAGTCAGATTTTGTTAAGCATCTGAAGTCCAAAAGTGCCTTACACATTACATGGGATTTTATCATGTTGCAAAGCAATTATCTTATGATAAATGTGTGAACTTTCTCTCATATTGGTAAAATACTTTTCGAAATAAAAGAGTTGAACGGAAGTACCCTGTCTGTTCATGTAAAAAACAACAGAATAATGTCAAATGGCAAAAAACGCATCATCTTATACAAAATTTCAATATGACATTCACAGTAATTGGGCAATGAGCATACAAATTTATTCGCCTGTCAGTTAAATAATTTATGATATATTAGAGTTTAGGTGAAATATCCTTTCTGTTGAAAACATATGAGCCCCAAACCGCCCAAGTGGTATGAGAAACCAAGGTTGTGACTCAGAAGGGATGAAGGGGGTTAAATCTCGCATACCATCTTTTTATCTTTCTTTTCTGTCTGCGTATATTCCTGAACGCATGAATTTTTACTACCTTCAAATGATGACTGATGACAATTCTTTTAATACCACCAATTAACACCATTGCACAGAGACTACTGCCTCTTTCATTCCTTTCACAGGAAAAAAAAAGCCAACACCATTCAAGTTCCAAAGAATATCGACTTGAAACTGACCTTGCTCATTTAACAGTTCTACAGTTTTGACCAGTCTCTAATTACTCCAAGATATAAATTTTGTATTTTCTGGAAAAAAAAGAAGATATTAGCAGTGTTAGACAGCAGAAATTGTTTTCTTCCAGAAGTCATCATTATAACAATATTTCCCTGCTCTTCATTCTGGATCTGTAGAATTTCATCACTTTCAACATCAGATTAGCACCTTAAGCAAAGGTAACAATTATCTAAGTGATTTTGTGTATGATAAACATGGAGTTAAGCATCAAACTAGCTGCTTACATCAACGATTTATCCCTTAGGTGATGCAATGTGTAATAAAGGTCAAGATAAACATAAATTTATGAATTAATGATAGTGGTATTATCCCCTTACTGATTCAATGTGTAATAAACATGGAGTTATACCCTTCATTTCAAACGTCAACTTTAAAGACTGAGTTATAATACCCTAAGGTCATCCTCATTCACTGTATTATAAATATGAAGGATGATTCCAACATTTTATTCATCAACATGAAATTGAAGTTGGAGTGACAACCCCTGGGTGATAACAAACATGGAGTTTCATTGCATCAGGCAAAGGCCTGTGCTAGTTCTGGAGAACAGCTCTAACACTGCAGGTTGTTCTTTCAATTTCTTCTCTCTCTGTGTTCTTGTTCATGCACTAAACAAATGTGTGAACACACAGAAAGCAGAGGATTCATGCACTCTGCACTGAAGTCAAAGTCTGTATTCATTACATTAAGGTGTTTTCATTTTCTTTTTTTGATTTGTTTTGTTTACAGCCCTGTAGACTATATTTCTGTGTGTGTGTGTGTGTGTGTGTGTGTGTGTGTGTGTGTGTGTGTGTGCATGCGTGCGCACACACGCGTGTGCGTGCTTGGCTCTTCACCTATTTAGTGAACCTGGGGTATCACATATCTACAGTGTATGCAAGAAGTAATGAAGTATAGCGTCGAACAACCAATCTGTTTCAAATCAAAATTGAAAACTTTTCTTTCCCATCTGATAGATGTGTTGCTTTCAGGAGCATCCTATGTCTTTGGGTGTCATGTTATAGTACTGTTTTTGTTTGATAGGTGGGAAACGGGTGGAGAGGGAGTGTAAGAGGCTGAAGCTGGGTATGGATGTGGTGTTAGCTTATGACTGCAAGAGTGAGTTATTTTGTGCAGTGCCTGTTGTTCTAGTTCATCTGGCTTGTAATTGATCTGTGTTTTTGTTTATTGTAAATGCCTAGGACATTCAACTGATCAGGCTTATAAATCTTCTTATTAATAATGATGATGATAATAAAAACAATAATAAAGAATTAATTAAGAACTGTTCTTTGCATGAGTATGCCTAAGAGCACCCATCATCAAAGTAATATATATACATCAGAAATATCAGCGGGTTAATTCAAACGCAGTACAAACATAAAAAAACAGTATTGGCAAACAGCCACTTTTGACATATGACGTTGCGTCTCCCCACAACAAATCACAACATCACCCGATGATCCTCACGACCACGCAGAATTGCACAACACTGTTCATCCTTCACGTTGGTCACAACCCTTGATAGTGCGTCCCCCCTCCGGCTGCCCCCCTCGCAGGAGATGAGGAGGCGGACGCACCTGACGCCTGTCTGGCCTGATGCTGCTGCTTCTGCTGTCGTTTCTTCTTGGCTTTTTTGTCAGCCGTCTCTGGTTGGTCCCTGAACAGTATACAGTTCATGCGTCTATTTTTCTGGTGTAAGTCTCACCAGGATGGGGGTGACCAGCCCAGTATGTCATTTCCATGCCTGTCTGTCCACAATGAAAATACAGCAGACTGGCTGGGGAGTACATTATTATCATCATTGTCCTTTTTCATTTGTGTCCACAAGTTTACCCAATAAAATCTGATAATATTTCATCTCTCTCTCTCTCCTCTCTCTCTCTCTCTCACACACACACACACACACACACACACACACACACACACACACACACACACACACACACACACACACACTTGACAACATTTATTCAAATGATAATTCCTTTCAATTTAACATCGGTTTGTTCATGTATGTTTGATTTACTAAATATAAAATGATAATAAATCATGCAAAGGATATATAGAAAAGCATAAGCACTGGCTTGACAAAATATATCTTGTCTTGTGCATCAAACATTTACTTGTTTATCAAACGCCTACTGTTTTATCTTAACTGCTGTCTGCCTTCATCTGAACCCTCATCTTTTCCTTCCCCTTTGACTTCCTCTATTCTATTCTGTTGTGTGTTTTTACGTATACACATGTGTTTGGGGTGTTGCATGCATTCTTTTTGTATGCATGAAACAGTACACATGCACAATGCCTTACTATATCCCTGTCTTTGTGACAGCGACTTAGAAGCAATTTCACATTGAACCAGCGATATACTAATAGACAATTACAGTACTTTTTCCTTTCATCATCAGTGGTCCAAGTAAACTGTTGACTCAAGTAATGTACGTCTCATAATGAGAGCAAAAATCATGACAAGACATTTGCTGTGATGTGGATTCTTCGGTACTCTTTCTGTGCCAGTTTGTTTAGTGATGACCCTGGCCCCTGGCTGGGTTTTCCCACTTTGCTCGGCTTTTACATTTACTGTCAACCATTGCAGCTTCACTAAAGCAGACAAAACAAGCCACAGCCAACTTACCCAAAGAAAGGCAAGAGCGACACCAGCCGAGCTTTACAGGTGTCAGCACACAGCTCAGGGTTTTTCTCCTGCAGCAGGTTGATAACGTTACGCAGGTACTTTTGGAAGGCGTGGCGCCGACCTTCTACCACCTTGGCATCCTTGACACAAATGAAATGACAATGACGGCACTGAACAACAAAGGGCATGACAATGACAGCATTCAACAAAATGGAATGACACTGATGGCACTAAACAACAAATGGAATGAAATTGACAGTATTGAACAACAACAACAACAGCAACACCAAAGACACTAACAGTACTCAACAACAAATCAAATGACAGTTAAAACACTCAACAACAAATCAATTGACATTCATGGCACTCAACAACACGCAGAGTGACAGTGACAGCACTCAACAACAAACAAATAAGATTACATCGAGAGAACTTGACAGCAAATAAATATGATAGCACTCAAAAAACAAATGAAATGATGACGCTGGCAGTCAACAACAAATAAAATCATGGTAATAACACCCAACAACAAACAGTTGAAATGACACTGACAGCACTCAACAACAAATAAAGTTACAGTGACAACATTCAGCAACAAACAAATGAAATGTAAGTTTCAGCTCTCAACAACAAACAAAATGACAGTGATAACATGTGAAAACAAATAAATGACATTGGTTGCACTCAACAACATACATATGCACACACACACACACACACACACACACACACACACACACACACACACACACACACACACACATACACACACACACATATGCACACACACACACACACACACACACACACACACACACACACACACACACACACACACACACACACACACACTCACTGTGTACCTACCTTGCTCCCCATGGATTTCTTGGGTGGGAACTCAAACTTGCCAACGATGGGATACACCTTTTTGAGACGAGTATGCATTTCAAGGAACTGGCTGTAGCGACGAAACACATTCCACTCCTCATCCTTAATGCGCACATACACCTGATACACATGGTACTGGTCTGACGACGTGCCCCGCAGGAAGGCCGAAGGTATCCAGATGTTGATCAGTGTTCGACTCTGGATACTGAGGCTGTGACATACCAAGTGATCTATGTACTTGGTGAGGAAAAGAGAACTATCACTGTGTACATTCTGCTTTTACACATTTATAAAGTCAGAAATCATTGGTTCACAATTTATGTATGTATTCAATGATCGTGACTGTTGAATTTTACTTTACACAAGAATTTCTCTGTCTTTGAAACAGTATTCTGTATTCTGAACTAAAATTACTTGGGAATCCTGTATTGTGAACCTAAACCTGATGTAAATATTACTGTCTTTGAGTTAATACAGTATTCTGAACTAATATTCACAATTTGCCTGTCTTTTGAGATAACAAAGTATTCCGTATCAGGATTTTGCCTCATGCATGAATTTCCCTACCACTGGAATTAAGTTCTCTGAATATACACCAAACAAAAAGTTTCCTATATATGAAATAAAGTGCTAATTCATTCTAAGCTTACTCGACAGTTTCACTGTCTTTGCAATAATAAAGTATTCTGTAAACTGAACTTTGCACCACACACATTTTCCTGTCCCTGAAATAACCAAGTAATCTATATATTCTGAAATTTAAATCATGAATTTCCCTCTTTTTTGACATAACAGCGTATACATTAGACTGAAATAGCACCAAATACAAATGTACATATTTCTAAGTTAAGAAAACATTTTTTATCCTGAGCTTACGCCACACAGATAATGAAATATTCTGAGTTTTCATCACAAATAAATTTCCATGCTTCTAAGATAAGGCATTTTGTCAATTTTGTAGAACAGAAAATATTACTGAAAATGTTAAAGACTGATTTAAGGCTTTGACCATTCAGTGACATCTTCAGACACGGGATGGCTGGAACTGTTTTATGAACAGTTAATTGTTCTATCAAGTTTGGTTAAGCTATGGCTTATAACAGTCAAGAAAATGATGGAAACACTAAACTTAGCATGGACACACATATGAACATGAAACAAAAACAAACAACTTTGTTACACATACGATCAACAAAAAGAGAAACGACTATTTCCTGACCCTCAACCAAGCCTCAAACAAACAAACAAACATCCTCAGCTGTATTAAACAGGCTACCAGTTTATTTCTGGTTTAATTTCAGTTCAGAAGATTTACATCAGAACATATTTCATTGTTCCTTAAAGTGTCACCTTTCCATAATGGCTGTAATGCTCTCCTCCATCTGTTGGTCATTGTATGGAAGCTGTAAACAAAACAAAGCTTTGCTTTCAAACCGTTAATCTCCTAT
>CM031596.1:31244078-31249078 GCA_018398815.1 Conus ventricosus | reverse complement strand
ACGGGTCCTTATGGGGAAATAACAAACAGTGACTTACGGATCTTTATGGGGAGATAACAAACGGTGACTTACGGATCTTTATGGGGAAATAACAATGAATTACAGGTCCTCATAGGGAGATACCAATGGTGACTTACAGGTCCTTATGGGGAGATAACAATGGTGAATTACAGGTCCTTATGGGGAGATAACAATGGTGACTTACAGGTCCTTATGGGGAGATACCAATGGTGACTTACAGGTCCTTATGGGGAGATAACAATGGTGAATTACAGGTCCTTATGGGGAGATAACAATGGTGACTTACAGGTCCTTATGGGGAGATACCAATGGTGACTTACAGGTCCTTATGGGGAGATAACAATGGTGACTTACAGGTCCTTATGGGGAGATAACAATGGTGAATTACAGGTCCTTACGGGGAGATAACAATGAATTACAGGTCCTCATAGGGAGATACCAATGGTGACTTACAGGTCCTTATGGGGAGATAACAATGGTGAATTACAGGTCCTCATAGGGAGATACTAATGGTGACTTACAGGTCCTTATGGGGAGATAACAATGGTGAATTACAGGTCCTTATGGGGAGATAACAATGGTGACTTACAGGTCCTCATAGGGAGATACTAATGGTGATTTACAGGTCCTTACGGGGAGATAACAATGGTGAATTACAGGTCCTTTTCGGAAGATAACAACAGGGAATTAAATTACATGTCATCATAGGGAGATACTAATGGTGATTTACAGGTCCTTATGGGAAGATAACAAACAATGAATTACGAGTCCTCACAGGGAGATAGTAATGGTGACTTACATGTCCTTATGGCAAGATAACAATGGCAAATTACGGTTCCTCATAGGGAGATACCAATGGTGACTTACAGGTCCTTATGGGGAGATAACAATGGTGAATTACAGGTCCTTATGGGGAGATACCAATGGTGACTTACAGGTCCTTATGGGGAGATACCAATGGTGACTTACAGGTCCACGTAGAGAGACTAGCTCCTGCCGAAGCTGTCTGAGCACTGCATCCTTGGCATTGAGCTGTCTGTGCAACAGTTCGTTGAACTCCATCAGCTCCCCGTGCATCTCAGCAACCTGTCCACAAAGGAAGGAAGGAAGGAAGGTATGGATAAATGAGTGAAAAAGTCAATGAATACATGAATGTGCTTGCAGCCATATAGTGCCTTTAAATTCTGGCTGAATTATGTATGCAGCATGGATTTCCTTTGTTATGTATTTACTTCTTTCTCTGAATGAATCTTATCATAACTGTATGAAAGTAACTATGAAAGATAAAAGTGCAACGACAGTCGTTCATTCCCCAGTGCAATAAGTTCATGAGTCAAGAAGATAAAATTTACATTTCTTGTCCGAAATCTAACATCATTGATCATTCTTTTGGTGGCCTGAATATCAACAACAATATCAGAACTTATCATCCGTAAAATTAAAAGAAAATGTGCGCACGCACACACACACACACACACACACACACACACACACAAACAGAGGTGCACACACTCATGCGCATGTGCACTTGCACACATTGCATAGACTGGCACATGTGCAGACCTGCCCAAGCATCACACACACACACACACACACACACACACACACACACACACACACACACACACACACACACATGCACTCAGTCAAAAATCAACACAACAGTCACAACAGGCCTGTTCAGTTCATATCTCACAGTTTATTGTCTTGAGTCAATGCAACAGTCACAACTCATCTGGATCAGTTCAAACCTGGTAGCCTATTGTCTCCAGCCAATGCCATGGTCACAAGTCACCTGGATCAGTGCATACCTGGTAGCCTATTGCCTCCAGTCAATGCCATGGTCACAACTCACCTGGATCAGTTCATACCTGGTAGCCCACAATGTCTAGTCAATGCCTTGGTTACAACTCACCTGGATCAGTTCATACCTGGTAACCCATTGTTTCTAGTCAATGCCATGGTCACAACTCACCTGCATCATTTCACATCTGACAGCCTATTGTCTCATGTCAATGCCATGGTCATAACTCACCAAGATCAGTGTAATACCTGATAAGCTAGTGTCTCTAGTCAATGCCACAATCACCGCTTACCTGGGCATACCTGGTAGCCTTCTGTCTCCAGTTAATAACAAAATCATAACTCACCAAGATCACTTCATACCTGGCAGCCTGTAGTCTCATGTGAATGCTGCATTCATAACACACATAGGTGACTTCATAACTGATAGCTTGTCTTAAGTCACAGGGACAGTCACAACTCATCTGGATCAATTTGTGTTCACACCCCAAAGGCTGTTGCCTCCAGTAAATGCAACAGTCACAACTCATCTGGATCAATTTGTGTTCACACCCCATGGGCTGTTGCCTCCAGTAAATGCGACAGTCACAACTCACCTGGATCAGTTCATACCTGATCACCTGTAGTCTCCAGTCAATACAAAAGTGACAACTCACCTGGAGCATTATGTTTTCATACCTGACAACATATTGTCTCAGGTCAATGCCATGGTCACAACTCAACTGATCAGCTGTGTCCATATTGACTAGTCACGGTGATGAGTCATCTGGACCAGTTTGTTTGCATACTCTGTAGCCTCATGTACAATGCTACACTGAGAACTCACCTGGATCAGTTTGTTTGCATACTCTGTAGCCTCATGTACAATGCTACACTGAGAACTCACCTGGATCAGTTTGTTTGTGTACTCTGCAGCCTCATGTACAATGCTGCACTGAGAACTCACCTGGATTAGTTTGTTTGTGTACTCTGCAGCCTCATGTACAATGCTGCACTGAGAACTCACCTGGATTAGTTTGTTTGTGTACTCTGCAGCCTCATGTACAATGCTGCACTGAGAACTCACCTGGATCAGTTTGTTTGTGTACTCTGCAGCCTCATGTACAATGCTGCACTGAGAACTCACCTGGATCGTCTTCTGTTCATACTCTGCAGCCTCATGTACAATGCTAAACTAAGAACTCACCTGGATCAGTTTGTGTACTCTGCAGCCTCATGTACAGTGGTACACTGAGAACTCACCTGGATCGTCTTCTGTTCATACTCTGCAGCCTCATGTACAATGCTAAACTAAAAACTCACCTGGATCAGTTTGTGTACTCTGCAGCCTCATGTACAGTGGTACACTGAGAACTCACCTGGATCGTCTTCTGTTCATACTCTGCAGCCTCATGTACAATGCTAAACTAAGAACTCACCTGGATCAGTTTGTGTACTCTGCAGCCTCATGTACAGTGGTACACTGAGAACTCACCTGGATCAGCTTCTGTTCATACTCAGCAGCCTCATGGCTGTAGTCAATGGACGGTTTGGGGGGAGGTATACTGGGCTGAGTGTCATCCAGCTTGATCCCTAAGATTTCTGTAATGCACAGGACATTGGGCTCACCTCACAATGACAGCTGGGATACTTACAACCAGCTCTGATAATCATATATTCAGATGGACCTCTGATAACTATTTATTCAAACAAATGACCTCTGATAATCATATATTCAGATGGACCTCTGATAACTATTTATTCAAACAAATGACCTCTGATAATCATATATTCAGATGGACCTCTGATAACTATTTATTCAAACAAACGACCTCTGATAATCATATATTCAGAAGGACCTCTTATAACTATTTATTCGGACAAACGACCTCTGATAATCATACATTCAGAAGGACTTCTGATGACTATTTATTCGGACAAATTACCTCTGATAATCATATATTCAGATGGACCTCTGATAACTCTTTATTCAGACCACAAGTTAATTACATGAAAACATTGATTTCTCCATTTCAAAATGCAAGGATTTATGATTCTCAAATCAACACTCGGCACAGAGTTATCAACTCCTTAATTTTGGTACATCAAGCGACATGATGACTGAACACTGGATCTGAAGTGGGGTGACTGCAAGAGGAAAATGAAACAAGAGCAAAAAACAGAATTACTGGGGTGCC
Organism: Conus ventricosus; assembly: GCA_018398815.1. Classification (NCBI taxonomy): domain Eukaryota; kingdom Metazoa; phylum Mollusca; class Gastropoda; order Neogastropoda; family Conidae; genus Conus; species Conus ventricosus. The sequence goes on along the minus strand of CM031596.1, from coordinate 31,245,077 downwards.
AAATACAGGAACAAACAAATTACAAAACAGACACAATGCGTTTCAACCTACTGGGTCTTCTTTAGGTAGGGAAAATAACATTCAAATCAATGAAAACAAAAGGATGAACAGAGAGTCATTTATCATTCTTTTGTAATTCATTTGTTCCTTCCTTTGGCAACCAAGTAATTCTATTTTTGCCCTCAACTGAATATTGTGCATGTGGTTTTTATTTCAATAAAATGGAGTTCAGGACAGATGTTCAAGAACTGCTGAAAATGTCAATCATCAATATCACTTAACCTTCCAAGTCCACCATTCCAGTTGTAAAAGAAGCCAAATTCCTGGGAGTTATTTTTGACCAAAAACTCAACTTTCTCAGCCACATAAAAAACCTCAAAACTTCTTGCCAGAAAGCTCTGAATATTCTGCGGGTCGTAGCGCACACCGACTGGGGCGCTGATAAGAAAACTTTGCTGAACCTCTACAGAGCCTTGGTCCGTTCCAAACTGGACTACGGTTGTGCTGTGTACGGCTCTGCAAGACCCTCTTACCTCAAACTCTTGGACCCTATCCACCATCAAGGGCTTCGTCTCTGTCTTGGAGCATTCCGCACCACCCCTGTGTACAGCCTGTACGCAGAGGCAGGTGAACCTTCACTGTCCAACCGCAGGCTGAAAATGTCTCTAAATTATTATATCAGACTGTTCTCAGAACCGCAGAATCCTGCCTATGACTGTGTCTTTGACCCTCAGTTTCAAAACAAATTCGAAACCAACCCTAACTGTATTCCGCCGTTTGGTCTTTGTATGCAGCCTCACGTGCGGAATGCAGGTCTAGACCTAGGAGTTGTGTCGGATTTTTCCAAGTTTCCAGATCAGCCTCCGTGGACCTTTTTCACACCAGAGATTCGTTTTGATCTTGCAACCTTTCGTAAAGAGTCTACCAGCTCTCTGGTATACAAGGCCTTGTATGCTGACCTCTGTTCAAAATTCCCATCTTACCAGAAAATTTTACACT